>JAAONU010000013.1:40668626-41868626 GCA_012932295.1 Cyclina sinensis
CTATTGAACTCACATGATCAAGTTGGATTACACATGTTAACTTAGTCTTTTCACCATTTCTTCCACATCTGCCTGTTTCTTGCAGCTAGTCAACAATTTATATAGAAGGACATTTTTAATTTCACTGTGAACATCTTTTACTTATTCTCACATTCCTAATTATCTGGTTGCAACAACAATCCCTGAATAATCCTCTTTCCACAGCTTCTGAATAATATTGTCTTCTTAACAGGTGTCTCAGAATGCAACATTTCAATATTTTTAATTTTTCCGATTCCGTTGTCAAGTAAACGTATGAACTGGAGACATCTTAAACAGAGGTATAATAAATGACCAACCTTGGGGCAGTTACTTTTCATTTCAAACATTGAATCTTTTAGCCAGCAAAAATGATTCTCCTGTCATTTCAACTACGTCGAACTAGGAATTTATTTTTTTCATGATTTGGAGATTTAGAGATTATAGTGGCACTTTTCATGTTAAATACAATCAAAGTTTCCCTGTTTACATTTGTATGTTGCACTTAAGACAAGAACATTTGCATTTGGAACTATGTTTATCAGTTCACCAGAGCAGCGAAACCACTTCCGGAAGACCCTGTCCTCTTGTTCATACTCAAGTCTTCCCCTGAAATTGAAAACAAAAGTAAATGTCTGCCAGCAGTTGGACGGTTATTGATTTATACCAAATTTATTTTGGTAAGATAAGATACTAAGTATTTTCCATATTTAAATGAGCGAGACGTATAAAACCTCAAACTACTTAAATCTTGTAAATAATATAAAAAATAGACATATCATAAATTTCAACATCACCTTTCTGGGTTATATCCTAGCAGCCAGTCCACATAAAATTCATTCCTCGGTATCCAACAATCAATTTTAAAAATCAATATTTTTTTTTGTTTCAATAATATAGAAGTTGGAAAACATGCACATTACAAATAATGAAATTACTTAGAACCCTCTTTGCATCTGAATTGTGTTGGAACTGTTAAAACTTGATAATTTTTTTTCTTTGTGAGTATGCTGCAATGTTATGTTAGAAATGGTGACCTTTAACATGAACAATGCATTACTTACAGACTTTTAAAGACGGCGCTTATGTTGTTAACTTACCTTTTCGTTACACCCGATCTTCCATAAGTTAAGTCAATGAACAACACACAATTATCTTTTCAGAGCATTTCTCTTCCGTCATTTTCTTTATCGGCAGAAGTAATGATTAATATTGTAGCAACTTTCCATATACTGTTGTTAATTAAAGGTCATGTGACACGACTATTGCAACTTTGTCTATTCAAAATAATCATGATGTACTGATTAAAATGGTTTAATTGCGAAATTATGAAAATTTTGCTTTTGATAAGAAAAAAACGTGTTTTTGATGATCGGCTATTTCCGTTTCGACATCGGTAGTTTCCGCTGCAATTTTTGGCTGTGACGTAGATTTATCTGTCCCAGGCAGTAGTGCAGAATTACACTGCTCAAAACACATCCGTTTTTAAATGAAAAAATAACACTAAACCACAAGTGCAAGAAACACAATAAAGGCACACTTATAAAAATAACATGCTATAAATTGTAAATTAAATAAAACAATGTGATTACTTCTCGATTTTTATAGTTAAATTCAAACATTGTGCCGGGAGAACGGTTTGAGATTTTACCTTTACAAATATTAAAAAATATTCAAATTTCTTCCATGTTGTGGTTCTATATAAAACTATCTCCTTCACGTTTTAACATGCTGCGTAACCCTTCCCCACTTGATGTTTACGTCATAAACAAATTCTTTTTCATTTAAGTGTAGTGAAATTGAAGTGAATTTAGGTGATCTAATGTGTTAACAGTTGTTTCACTGGAATGGAAATTCACACCCAGTGTATTTTCACGTTGGGATATTGTTTGAAAAAAATAATATGCCATATCCATCGAGCAGAAATTTGTGTCTGCTTATAAATTTATATCCAATAAAATGTCATAGATCCATAAATCACGCCTTATACTGTGGGATTTATGCAAATTAACTTGCCCAAATGGGACCCTTGTATATTCTGCATAGCTGTCAAAACAAGGCAATTAACTTTTTATTACCCAATCAATGATAAAGTTGAGACAAATAGCAAAATTTTATGGCAAGTGATCTTACAAATTGATTGAATTACTTTTGATCAGTCAAACCTGTGAAAACATTATGTATTAGCTTGTTCCAATTAACAGGTCTGAATGATTTTTAGTTAAGAAGCTTCCATGCAGATACATATTTTAATTAGATAATTAAATGTAATGGATCTATTTATGATGAAAATAAAAACATTCGACTTCTAAATGTGAACAAATTAAAAAACAAAAAAAAAAAAAACAAAACACAATGTGTTTGTGTTATGATTTCGACATAGTTTTAGGGCTTCTTCATATTATTTGTTCTTTGATCATTATTGATTTTTTTAATGTTGAATGAATAAGTCCCCCCCCCCCAAAAATAAAAAAGATATGCAGTAATAATGAAAAAAGTCATAGATCTAGTCAAAGAATACTTACACGTACCTCAAGCAAAATATACCACAGACAAATAAGCAACACATCACTGTAAAGAGAATGTTTTTATGGAAAAAATCTCTCGATTGGAGTTAGTTAATCAAGTCTTCCAAATAAAACTGCATCAGATAAAAATAAGCATGTTCAAAATCATTTTGGATCAGTAACTTGAAAAAAATATCTCTAGATATTTTCACTGATGTATTCTTTTTATACTATAACCTTAATTAAACTAGCCTCTATATAGTATTGCTCATTGGCTTCGTAATTCCATCAAAATTTCAAATTATTTATTTTAGAAAATCTTCAATGTGTGTTCACGATGTTAGCTTGACTTGTTCAATTTTGTTTTTTTACTATATGCAGTCTACATTTTCACTTTTCATCATAATTTTTAAGATTTTGTTAACAATCCAGGCAGCTGTGTCAAGTGGCAAGAGATAAATGTGCGTCACTTCCGGTTTCGCTCATGACAGGTGCGCGCGACCAAGTGCGTAAAATATGGAATTTAATTTGCTATAAAAACATCTTTAAGATGAAAATTACCTGCGGAATTTTTTTAAAACTGTTATAGTAAGATATATAGTTTTCGCTCATATTGAAATTTCGAGGTCAAAAAGTCGTGTCACATGACATTTAAGCCATGTAGTTCTTTTTGCCCATAATGTACCGAAGAACGTATTTTTGTAAGTTTTGACGACGGCAGTCCTTTTTTTTTCTAACATTTCTCTACCGTATCATCGGTCATTTTGCGACCATTAACGAAAGCTTTATGAAACACATTCTCTCTGTTTAGCTGTTATAGAAAAAGTTATCTGAGAAAATAAATCTTGCTTGCATATGGTACGTGCAGTCATCAGATGTAACGTTTTTGTTACATCTGACTTAAGTGAGATTGCGTTATTTACGAACACCAGTCTTTTCTGCTAAGATTATAATAAACAGTTACGAATAACAAGTTGAGTGTTGTTTAAACAGTCAGATATACAAAGCCATACGCCTTTGTACAAAACCTGAAAAATCAAACAGATCTAAAATAAAAATAATAATACAGTTTATTCAAGATACTCAAAGGACAATGACCAAAGTTCCGAGTACTGGTTAATGACCTTGTTGACTGAATCATTAATATGCAGGATTAGAAATTGTTTGGCTGCATACCATTTCTCCACAAATTGTACAATGTAATCAACCACCTGTCTATCCAAGAAAGCCATATCATTATGTGAGATTGGCATGTACATCTGCGCATCGACTGAGCAAATCCGGACTATTGACTGCCTTCAGCGCATGCGATTATTACCATACAACTTCTCTCTTCATTTGACTCTGTAGCAGTTCTCTGTTTCTCTGTATACTTGTTCACTCATTACAGGAATTTGAGGTGGCGGGGGGGGGGGGGTTATTGTTGACAAATGTGTACTTTCGCAGATGTTTAGAAAACGGACTTTAAGACTATAAATTCTTATGTTTATCTTATAAATATGCAGATAATTATACTACTCAAAATTTGATAGGGATCACTATTATTTCTTAAATATCTTTTTAATGATAACCTCAAGATAACTGATTTTTTCTCATACATGTAGTTTATTCATATGACAAAGCCGACCTGTCCAGCAGATTTTGATTGTTTACCTGTTCATGGCTCGAGATGCACGGGAAAAGCGATACCCCTGGAAAAGTGGTGCACCGCGGCATGTACCTTCACGTACACATCCGTTTTATTCAGACTTCGCTTGTGCATGGTAACGTTTATATCGAACCTAGCACTGGTCATGGCAACTCTACGGCAACGGCGTATTGACGATGAGGAGATGAATAGGTGGGGGGGGTTAGGGATGCTTGAGGCTGGGCGTTCCTAACGGCAAGTGGCAGGTGTCCTTGGGGTCTCCCAGAGCACCGTTGCCAGAATGTGGCGACGGTTTCAAACTTACGGGCATGTTACGCATAGGCATGGCGGAGGGCGTCACAGGTCCACAACTCAGCGTGAGGACCGGTTTATTGTCGTTCAAGCGCGACGTCAGCGCTTTGTTTCCGCTACTTCCCTCCAAAATGACTTCCAGAATGCCACTGGTGTAAGACTTTCCACTCAAACTAACAGGAACCGTATTCATACAGCTGGCATGAGGGCTAGAAGGCCAGCAATCCGAATCTCATTGACGCGAAACCACATCCAGGCACATCTTCAATGGGCCCGCGATCACGCCAGGTGGATGCTGCATGACAGGACCCCAGTGCTGTTCACTGACGAGTCTACATTTTGTGTGGATTTCACTGATAGGCGAGTGCGGGTATGGAGATCTGCCAATGATCGTTTGACACCCGTATGTGTTGCTACCCATGACCGTCATGGCGAGGACTCGGTCATGGTGTGGGAGGGCATTAGCATGCAGGGAAAAACGGACCTGCACATTGTTCAAAACGGCACATTGACAGCTGTACGATACGTCAATGAGATCTTAGATGTTTACGTTCGACCGCACGCTGGTGCTATAGGCCCTGAGTTTATTTTAATGGACGACAACGCCCGGCCTCATTGGGCAAGGGTCACCGACGAGTACCTGGAGGCAGCCATAGAGAGAATGGTCTGGCCAGCAAGGTCTCCATACCTCAATCAAATAGAGCACGCCTGGGACATGCTGCAGACTGCAATATCTGCTCGCCCAGTCCAGCCAACCACGGTCCCTGGGCTACAGCAGGCCCTTCTGAACGAGTGGGCTCGACTCCCACAACAAAGCATCCGGAGACTCATTAGCAGCATGAGAAGGCGGTGCAGAACAGTAATCCAAGCAAACGGACACCACACGCGATATTAAAGCAAACTTCAGGCCATAGACTTGATTTTTCAATAAGTTCCATTTCATCTCCTGTCTGTGTTATCCCAAATTCGTACAAAGTGAGGCAAAGATTACGATTTTGTGAATGAAAAAATCTACAATACATGGAAGTTTCAAATGAAATTTCAGCAGGAAAATGTATGAAACTATATTCTTAAATGGTCATTTCCTTCTGCAATACGCATATATCCAAAGTGAGAAACATTGCGCAAGACAAATCAGTTGGTCTTTCTACTCGTTAAATCATAGGTTGGCAAAATCCAGCGTTTTTGTTCCATTTAAACAAAGAAAACCTGCAATAATGTCTCGCATTTTGCGGTTATGGTAACCAGTTGGTAGAAACATGAATTCTGATGCAAAACCATAGTAATTTATCTCCGAATAGAGTATTGAATAGCCGTTTTGAATATTGTAGGTATCAAATGTATAACTAAACAGTGTTTTGATAGCATAACCAAACATTATATTTAACTATAAATATATCAGTAGTATACAGTGCAAAAACCTAGTGATTGGATGTACAGAATATGAAACGTAGCCATTCAAAATGGAAAAAAATCTTACTAAAAGTGGAAAAAAAGAAATAAGTTAGTAATTGCCGCAAAGATCCCTGAAGAATATTTTCGAAAACTGTGTGACGAGAAACAAATAATAATATTATTTATTTTTTCACATGACATATAACGCATTGGGCATAAGTAAGTTAAAATAACATGTATCATGTTATATAATTATCCGTTTTTATGATTTAACGTCTCATCCAAAAGACTATTAGAATTGGTAGTGGAGGAGCGGGTGGCCGAACTCGGGACCCCTGGTTTACCAGTCCAGCGCGTTACTACCGGACCACATCCACTCCATAAAGAAATAAAGGAAAAGGTTTTGAGAAATTGGGAATTTAACAAATTGGGTCATCGACAGACCGACGTCACTTGCTGTCTTACTTTAAACCAGACTTACCTAGATTCTCTCAATCTCAAATCTGCTTTACTATTGTCTTTTTCGATATAACAGTTATCAAAAGATATCAGTCAAAAGGTGTATTAACGAGCTTTAAGCATACTGTTTAGATTTTTAAAACACTTTCACTAGAGGGACAGTATAGCAAGCATACCGAATACTTTGGTCTGGAACTACTTTATTAGTTCAGATCGATTGGGTGTGTCATATGTAAAAAACGAATACACACAACCTTTTCCGGTTTTTATTGCCTACTATGTTGCCAGACAAAAATGTTAGATACTTTGCAGCCAGACAAAACTATCAAAACCCACAGAAATTAAATCGCTATATAAAAGCAAGATTTACAAAGGTAGACTTTATGCAAGAATGACAAATGTACTGTTTGCCTTTTGGACATTATGCTTTGTTTGTACCTAATCTTGCATGGATAATGCACTTAGTTCCTCTGAATGTAATCGTTATGCTCCATCTAGCAACTGTTAGACGAGGTAAAATTAGCATGTGTAGCCATTTACTCCGGAAATATTGTCATCTAATTTGAAAAATGACTACTGTTACAGCAAAGTGTGTATCGCCTGGCATCCTTCCCTATCAGCAAAATAATAAAAAACATAAAAGCCCATTTACGAGAACGAAGGACAAATTGCTGCCAAGATTTTAACTGGTATAGGAAATATGAGAAGACTCTTGTCAAAAATGCCCAGCGCAGAAAATAATTAGATAGTTAAAACTGCATAGCTAGAAACATCTGTTGCCAATCGTGCTCTTTGAACAGCCATGTTAGGACATGTGTAGCAGATATTATTATTTGATGGTTTCAAAGTAACCTTAGAACCAATTAGTTGCATGTGAGTGGAAATTTAAATTGATATATATGTTTATTGATTGAACAATGCAGTAAGAAGTTGATACTTTAAACAAAATATGACTTACTTTTACTGCTGCGTACTATCTTCTAGTTAAGACTATTTTCATGATCATTGAGCTATTATATATTTCTGTAAATATATACGTTTGTCAAACTTGCTTTGTTTTATCGCAATAAAATGTGATGGCTTATAAATTAATATCCAGTGAAATATAAAAGATCCATAAATCACGCCTTATACAGTGGGAGTTATGCAAATTAACCTACCCAAAATGGACCCTTGTATATTGTGCATAGCTGTCAAAACAAAGCAATTAACGCTTTTTATGATCCAATCAATGTTAAAGTTTAGACAATTGGCAAAATATTATGGCAAGTGATCTTACTAATTGATTGAATTACTATTGATCAGTCACACTTTGTAATAGTTGCTTCAAATAAGCATGTCCCAATGATTTTCATTTAAGTAGGTTCCATGCAGTTAAAAACTTAATTAAAAGTGAAAGAGTTATTTATGATAAAAATAAAAAATAATTCAACATGTAAATGTTGACAACAAATATTAAAAACAATGTGTTTATTTTATGATTTTCGCATAGTTTTTAGGGCTTCTTCTTATATTATTTGTTCTTTGGTCATTTTTTTCTGTTTTCAAAAATTTATAGGATGAATTTGCTGAAAAAGATATACATTTATGACAAAAAATCATATGCTGGAAATAAATATTGTATATTCACTTGTAACAGTGATTGCTTTCTCTTAATATATACGACTTTCGTAGGATTTCAAAATTTTCCACAAATGACAGCCGTTTAGATCTAAAATGCTTGAAACCAGATTCAACCAAAATTCTTTTTAAAACGTGTTGTTGTATGTTATATTGTAGAATTTCTAAGTGTTCCTTAGAAGTCTATCTCAACCACACGGATATAAACCTTATGAAATCGTGACCGTGTTACATGGCTTAGGACATTATGGACACATTTCTAGTACGAGATCTCGTATTTTCAGCTAGACAGGTTGAACATTTGCTGACATTCATAAAACTGTTACTCATGCCAACTATCTCCATTTATTTGCATATTTTGAAATATTTCTTTATGTATATTAATTTTCTTTGAAAGATATTAAGTATAAAACTTTGAATGTTAACCAAATTGAAATTGCCTTGTCACAAATGGTTGTCAATAGACTGTACTGGTAGTCAATATTTCATTTTCTCATTTACCTACACGTCTTATTCTAAACTATACATGTACCTCTTAAGTCGATTCTTTACATTTCAAGCAGTTAGTGGTTAAGTGTATGTGTCTAAAAATATTCGCAACATTACTATATAAAGGTTTAACTTCCGGTAAGAGTTATTGAACTAATGGTAATATAAGAGCAATTTGATCATCCTGATGTTAAAAAATTGTACTATATAACGTCCATGTCGGGAAAATTACCAGTCAGCCAAAGGGTAACCTCACAAATGTCAAGTAGGCTTAATCTAACATTGTCCTGATACTGACGTAACAGCTGTCTCGGGACAGATCCAAATTAAGAAGACAACATGAATAATGACTATGTTCTCATTCCCTTTTTTCTGGAAAATGCTAGATATAGACTGGTTTTCGTAGTGTAGCAATAAGTACAGAATAAGAAACTTTAAGATAAATTATAGTCAGTAATAATTCAGATTTTGTAGCCAAATGGCAGTGTTTTTCATCTCTATGTTCATCTCTCTGTATTTACTCAGAATTTACTTTACATTGCATTTTGTGACACTGTACTATACTTATTCAAGAAATCTATAAATAGAAAAATGATTGACAGTATTAGGTATAGAAAAAAATGATTGAAAATATAAATATCTCATTTTAGTTGTGTAATTAACAAAGAAAGAGAGATAAGTAAAACACGATAAAGTAGATGTACACTACTTGGCCACTGCACTTTTCTCAGTCGCAATCGATCTATGTTTTGAGTTTCAAATCAATTCACTTCTCAGCTAGGAAGTAAGGCATCAGCCAAAAAGAAAAAAAAACATAGGAGGGGAGATAATTCAAAATGGGACCAGATAGATTTCGGGCACTTTTTTTTTAAACATCTATCTTTATTTTTTAGTTGAAAGACAATCTCTTTTATAGTCTTCTAGAAATGCTTCGGCGGAAAAATCGTTATAGAGATTAAAGAAGGGAAGATTACTAAAAGACGGGATAAGGAAGAGTTATGTCTATAAGAAATTGCGTTTTCCTTTTCGCAATCTATCTATAGTTAAAGTTTCAAATCTATTTACTTCGTAGTTCTAAAGTTTTGCATCAGACAAAAAGACTTAAGAGAGAACATAGTTGAAAACGGAACCAAGTAAAGCTATGGCTCTTGTGCATTGCACTTTTACTCATAACAGGAAAGTGCGTTCCAAGTTTGAAGTCAGTCAGTCAATTAGCAACAGAGTAATGGTCCGGACAAAGTCATGATGCCGTCCGTCCGTCCGCCACAGGGTTTGCCATAATACCTTCCATAATAACAATGCCTGGCGATCAGTGAGTACCACAATTCCTTTAGAAATTTCATTTGCCGTAGTTGTTAGAGTGAACTTAAATTTCTCTGAACTGAGAGGGAAATCCTATTGTGTACTGTAACCAGAAACTGAGGCAATTTAATGATATCAGTAAGTGCATTCATTAAATGGCGGCACTTTCAGACTGATGAATTTCCTAACATCCGAGTACATTAAATAATGTATTTCTATGTTTAAATGAAAAATACACTAATAAAAATATTATCTGTTTCATTGACTTTGATTAGAAAAAAAAACACTTTATTTATTCAAGATCTAGTTATCAACAGGAATGACAAAACGTATCAGGATACATGTTTTCAGTCTTCTAAAATATGTTCTCTCGAGCCTCAGACCCAGTGCTTCTTATTGACTAATTATTGATATACTGCATTAAAGGTTCTTTTTTGTACATCATGGAACTATCTGAATTCAGTATCAAAAAAGTTTAAAAGCAATTAGTATCCTAATAATCTAGTGATGTGGTTTTATGTTGAAAACATGAGAGACATGATTGTATTCATAAAGCCAGAAACTAAATGATGTGAATCAAAGAATAAGATTTAATGGAAAACTCAAAATGTGTGTATATTTGTGGAGGAAAGGTTAGAAATGGCTTCGATTTTTACATTAAGCCATACGCCAAGTAAGATGCTTCGTAAGGAACTTCCTCATTATTATGTCTAATGTACTGCAATAAATACAGAAAGGAAATCATAGTCTGTGACAAATGAATAAAGAGTATTTTGTTTCCTGCGGAATATCTCTTTCGATAGTATTTTGTTATTGTAATTGTCCCTAAATGTATAATGTGTTATGTGTTATAGTGCTACACCATATCGTTCATCTAGCAGTGACTTTACAAGGCAATGTTTACTTGTTCTGTTTTGGTTCAGATCCTTAAACAACATAAATGTTGATAGTACTTATAAAGATCTGCTTACTTATAGGACCCCATTGGAAATAAGTTGCAAAACTTTATGGGTCATCCTGTGTGATATATATGTCTAGAGATCAAATTAATTAATTTATTAATACTCTGTTATCTGTAATTAGATAAGAATATGTGATATTTGTTACTGTGATATTGGCTAATGTTAACATTATTTATAATTTCTGTATGTATCATGTATGACATATATATTTGCACAAATAAATCAATCAATCAATCAATCAATTACTTCATGAAACAATTAAACCTCATTGGCTTTAGCATTACCATCCAGAAAGATACGGGTATTTAGATTTCCTATTTAATTTCGATTTGATCTTACCTTGCTTCAATATTAATTCACCTTGTCCTCATTTTGTTTATCATTAGCTTTTTGTGTATAATAAATCTCTTACAGTTGTCTTTACTAAAGGTGACAAACGGAACAATTATTCTTCAGAAAAAATGTTAAATGTGATGATTTATTTTACATATTCAAAAATACATTCAAGCTATGAAACCCATACATGTCAACATTACTTTTTTCCGTAAAAATGCTTAATGCAAAGCTCTGAGGAATGAAATGCTAAGCACTGCAACATATACATCATGCTTAAATGCAGGTGTCACTTGTAAATCAAATCCATACGTGTCAATTACCAATTTTTCTCTGGGCACATCATTTTTTAAACATCTTTATCGACTTCACTATTTCTGACAATTTTTAATTGAAAGGGCATCTTAAAGTCTGTTATGAATTAAACGTATTCATACGTAAACAAAGACATACTAAATATTAAACTAAAGTTGAGTTATATAACTTAGCACATTCGCCAAGTTGAAGAAGTCAAACATCACATAGTTCAAACATAGACCTACTCTATATTAAAAAGAACTTACAGACTGATCTAGATTAGCTGCAGAAAGGTCTCCTAATGAATTTCAATTTTTTTGAAATACACCAAATTTATCTGTCATTTGGTAGTCTAAAATAAATCTCAGACCATATATCAACTGTCGGCAGGTCCGCAGGAAGCATTTAAGATTGCAGGGCCACTTTCAGAATGAAATGGGGTGGTGGCACTTATTTATGCAAATTTTAACCTTTTTTTCGTTTTTGTTCTTTGGAACAAATACAATTGTAATACAGAAAACATCCCCTCGGTTCTTACGGTCTGGTTAGGAACACTATCTAGGAGTCAGTTAACATACTCACACATTAGCTTAACTGAGCTTGCTACCAGTACTTGGTGCATATATTTCTGCAAGTAAATGTCGACTTCTCTACATGGTATGGCAATGCTAAAGAATGAAGGCGGAGGAGAAATCCCCTTATCCACACCACATTGTCCGCCAGTGTTTCAAACTCATGACTTCGCAACTGAAGTCGAACTCAACAAGTCTCTTCCTAGTGTCCATCCGGCTGGACCTACTAGAGCAGCCGGGATGAACCCAGGGTTGATCGTATGAGATAATATTGTCTAATGGATGTCATCTGTGAAGCGGCAGGGAGATAATTAAACCCCCTCCATGGGTTTTTTAATATTTTCTTGAATTGTCCACCATGTCGTCTTTGTTGAGATCCATGCAGAAACTAAACCTGATATTCGAACGCAGTCTCTCAATCAATTTAAACAGTGTCATAGTCATATACGGTTCAAAATGTATCTTCAACGGCTAGCAATTTAAACCCCTCATTTCGTCATTCAATAAATAACCTTCTAAGACTTTTATATGAGAGTTTTAATTATTGTTCATTACTAAGAAATCTTTTTTACAATTGGTACTGACTGAATGTGAAAATAACGTTCATCTTCGTAAAACATACTGAATATGCTGAAATATACATCTCAATAATAAAGACCCCAACGACTTATAAAAATATGAAAAATATATATTTGTCCGGTTGGTAAAACGATTTTTTTGTTTAATAAATTGTTACAACTTTCAGTTTTAGGATGCATGGGTAAGCATACCCCGCTTTCACAGCTTAAATTGTGAAAAAAGATCTTGACCAAAAATGCGGCGATTTTTGTGGGGTTTTTTTCTGCATTTTCTAAGCTGTAGATCTACTGCTGAGCATTTAAATCGTTGTAAGTTTTGCATTTATTCATTTTTTTTAACTGGAGTTATTTTTGCAACACTAATGTGTCAAAAGGAAAATAACTATATTTCTTGGATACTTGGTTAATGACCTTGTTATTTAAATCATTATAATTTACATAAATATATAATGATTGGACACCAATTAGAAATGTAAATGTCTTTCTTCCTAAGGCACGTAATCAACCACCTATCTGGCATGAAAGTCGACATTTAGACTGACATGTATAATCTGCACTTTGAATGAGTTATCCGGACTATCGATTGCCTTACACTTCAGTTTCTACACAGTTCTTCCCTACATTTACAACGCAGTATTTAAGAATGATTTTTAAAAGAAAAGATTTGTGTTCAAAAATTTGCAAGAAAAACATAAGTATGACAAACCAGGGATTGAGAGCGAGTTTCTGAAAAGAGCAATATACAGTTGTAATCACCAGACAACTTATAAAATTTCTATCAGTAACCTTCGTGTGTGTCAGTTTGTAATAAAAATGAACATTATATTCTTGAACAAATTTATCTTTATACAAAAATTGCTTAAGACAAGACATAGTTCATTTTGCACGACCGATGGACTTTATGAATCTTTGTTTTGTCAACCTCCGACAATTCTGTTTCAGTCATAGGACCACAAAATAGGACCACCGTTATGATATTAAGAATCGAGTTTACTAGACACTTACTTTGATTTAGTAACATTGTCATTTACAGATTAAAACTGGTGTTTTGGCAACTAAAATGCCATTGTTGAATAAATCAGTCCATTTCTTATGTGTCTATAATATTTAAATTTAATGACTGTCAGCAGTTTTGAATATTGGTTTGTGATATTCTGTATACCATGTATTTAGCTGATGGGCAACCGTGGGTAAAAGGGAAAAGAGCTGGTGACTTGTGTCTATGCATACTTTCAATGCAACAATTTCTTGCTTAAAACAAGTTGGCTTCCTTTAAAAAGTAAGCCAAAGAGAGGTCAGCAGCTGTCGACACTGAAAGAATGAATCTACTTGTTTCCAAGATCATTTTGAATTTTTTAAACGTTCTGTGACTTAAATAATTATAAAAACTACTAACCTAACTATTATTAATAGTTAATACCTTACTAGGCAAAATGACCGAAACTGACTATCATTTAGTTTTTCCAAATGTTTTTATAGTGGCGTATCTATCATTTAAATAAATGAAACAAATTAAGATAACCTCATGTATTTCATACCTTGTAGAATCTTGGGGATCTTCTTATAAGCCCCTAAGGCTTTACCCCCCCCCCCCCCTCCCTCTTTTACAACAATGCATGTAGTTGTTGAAGCCAGAACTCCCATGTTAAACTGCTGCTTTTTTAGGCTCATTAAGTTTTGTTTTCCCTTTCAAACTTTAATTACACCTTTCTTAGTCCACATATTTTACAAAATAATCAGCGATAGTATCTGTTAAGCTGGACTAAATATTAAAAGGGCGTAAATTTGATCCAAATCGAGAAAATGGACTCAAAAATCCTCTGAAATTCGTAAAAAATATTTACCATTTTTTTCATGACCATGGCTAAATATTAATTTGTTCAACAGGCTGATGAGTTTCTCAGAAAAACAAATACATTTTAGAATTTTTAGTTTTTAAAAAGAAACATGCGTTAAAAGAAATGCATCCCTGTAATTGTATTTTTTGTGTTCAGTTAAAGCGACTGACTCACAGAATTTTGCTGAATTCTTTTTTTCTTTAAAATTAAAGAGAATTTAATATACTACGGAAAAAAATAATATTATGCTTCTATACGCCATGAAAACTGTAAAAAAAGTTTTGACTTAACCAGGATTTGAACCCACGACCTTTCTGTCAGTAAAATAAGGAGCGACGACTAGACCACTGAGCCACAGCGCGTACTTGTAAGAATGGGTCAAATTAATCTTATAACTAAAGTATCTTCCCCGTGACTTACGGGGTAAATTGTTTTACCGATAAAAGTGTGTAAAACTTTATATTTTGATGTTTTCTGTATCAAAAATGAATCAGTAACTTAGTTTAAATATGTTCTTCACAATTGCAGCAAAAATTTCAAGATGTAAGAACATTTTTCTTTTTTTTTATCGTCGTCCCATCTGTGAGTCAGTTGCTCACAAGATTAATACAAAATTATTCTGTACGTTCTGTTCATAATGGGCCGTTTTAACCATGGGCCGTTTTGACCCGATGTTAAATTTTGGTTTCGTTTAAATAAATTCGTATTTTGATTCGGAGCATGCGCATAACTATCTTTGTAGACTGGTTTTCATGATTTTAGGCTTAATATGAGATCATTAACTAAAATTTGATACGCAAAAATGGATGCCGCCAGCAATTAAAGCCAACACTGTGGAGAGGTCTGAACTCTCCAATAAAGAAAAAATGAAAACGTGCAAAATGTTGCAGCATGTTGTTCAACTTTGGCTCAAAGATACTTCGCGAATATATTCGACTCTCACGTAAGCAAACAGAGTATTGCTGAGTTATCATCTAAAAATATGTTGTTGTAGACGATTTTTTAAGGATATTCCATAAAACTATGGTCTAGCTATATTGTAGAATATTAATAAATACGCGAATTTCTTAAAGCTTCGGATATTGAAAAAGTTCATCTGAAGCTACTGTTTTGTGTACGTCTCGCTGTGTTAGGAGATTTTATAGATTTCTACTACAGGAAATATCCAGAAACTTCACATTTGGCTATGTCTAGTGTCTCTTCTCTAACGTTGTCATTAAGTGTCATGGTATAATATTTCACTAAAATGAAGAAAGACATAATCATGCATGATTGAATAAATTTGATAAATCAAGAAATTATGAATTATCTAATTGTGATATTGCTTGTATAACACGAATTCTATCAATTGCATAATTTTGAATTTTAGATACATTAATATTGCCCGCAGAAACAAATCACATGCACCACACGAGCACTTTGATGCACACAAATCACAACAAGACTGTAAACTACTGACATTAAAGTCTTTGTCAGTCACAAAATGCTGCAAAATAGCTTGTCTGTGCTTTTTACTACATTCTTAACCATTGAACTCACACGACCAAGTTGGTAAGGATTACACAATTTAACTTAAAAAGTCTTTTCACCATTTCTGCCACATCTGCCTGTTTCTTGCAGCAAGTCTACAATTATATAGAAGAACATTTTTAATTTAACTGTGAAAATCTTTTACTTATACTCACATTCCTAATTATCTGGTTGCAAAAACAATCCCTGAATAATCCTCTTTCCCCAGCTTCTGAACAATATTTTCTTCTTAACAGGTGTCTCAGAATGCAACATTTCAATATTTTTAATTTTTCTGAATCCGTTGTCCAGTAAACTGAAGACATCTTAAACAGAGGCACAATAAATGACCAACCTTGGGGCAGTTACTTTTCATTTCAAACATTGAATCTGTTAGCCAGCAAAAATGATTCTCCTGTCATTTCAGCTACGTCTATGAATTTATTTTTTCACGATTTGGAGATTAAGAGATTATAGTGGCACTTTTCATGTTAAATACAATCAAAATTTCCCTGTTTACTTTTGTTTGTTGCACTTAAGACAAGTACATTCGCATTTTGAAATATGTTTATCAGTTCACCAGTGCAGCGAAACCACTTCCGGAAGACCTTGTCCTCTTGTTCATGCTCAAGTCCTCCCCTTAAATGTTTTGAAAAGAAAAGTAAATGTGTTCCAGCAGTTGGAAGGTTATTGATTTATACCAAATTTATTTTGGCAAGATAAAAAACTAAGTATTAAGCATGTTTAAATGAGCGATACGTATAAAACCTCAAACTACTTAAAACCTGTAAATAATATAAAAAGTAGACATATCATATCAACAATATAGAAGTTGGAAAACATGCACATTACAAATAATGAAATAGAACCCTCTTTGCATCTGAAGTGTGTTGGAACTATTAAAATTTGATTATATTTTTTCTTTGTGAGTATGCAGCAATTTTATGTTAGAAATGGTGACCTTTAACATGAAAGATGCATTACTTACAGACTTGAAGGCGGCGCTTATGTTGTTAACTTTGCCTTTCGTTACACCCGGTCTTCGATAAGTTAAGTCAATGAACAAACACACAATTATCTTTTCAGAGCATTTCTCTTCTGTCATTTTCTTTATTGGCAGAAATAATTATGCCCCCACTTCAAAGAAGAGGGGGTATATTGCTTTGCAATTGTCTGTCTGTCGGTCGGTCCGTCGGTCCATAGACCAAATGGTTTCCGACCAATAACTAAAGAATGCTTAGGCCTAGGAACTTCAAACTTGGTAGGATGATTGTCCATCACCAGTAGATGACCCCTGTTGATTTTGGGGTCAAGGGGTCAAAGGTCAAGGTCACATTGACCTTGTAGGTAGAAACAGTTTCCGACCAATAACTAAAGAACGCTTAGGCCTAGAAACTTCAAACTTGGTAGGATGATTGTCCATCACTAGTAAATGAGCCCTATTGATTCTGGGGTCAAGGGGTCAAAGGTCAAGCTCACAGGGACCTTCATCCTAAAAACGGTTTCCGATCAATAACTAGAGAACGCTTTGACCTAGGTTCACCAAACTTGGTATGCTGGTTGGTCATTACCAGTAGATGACCCCTATTGATTTTGAGTCATTAGGTCAAAGGTCAAGCTCACAGGGACCTTCATCCTAAAAACGGTTTCCGATCAATAACTAGAGAACGCTCTGACCTAGGTTCACCAAACTTGGTATGCTGGTTGGTCATCACTAGTAGATGATTCCTGTTGACTTTGAGGTCATTAGGTCAAAGGTCAAGATCACAGAGACTTTCATCCTTAAAACGGTTTCCGATCAATAACTAGAGAACGCTTAGGCTTAGAAACTTCAAACTTGGTAGGATGATTGTCCATCACCAGCAGATGACCTCTATTGATTTTGGGGTCAAGGGGTCGAAGGTCAAGGTCACATTGACCTTGTAGGTAAAAAACGGTTTCCAATCAATAACTTGACAACCCATGCGCCGTTGACCCTCAAACTTCATATCTGCATTTGTCTTGGCCAGTAGATGACCCCTATTGATTTTTTGGGTCAAAGGTCAAGGTCACATGTATGTCAAAACAGTTCAGACCTATAACTTGGCTACCAAATGGCATCGGGTTTTGTGGACTGTGAGACTTACATTTTAGATAACATGTATATTTGGTCACTAGGTCAAAAGTCAGTCACAATAATCTGGCCACATGACTAATTGGCTGCCGATAGGGGGCATACATGTTTTACAAACATATCTTGTTATTAATATTTAAGCAACTTTCCATATACTGTTGTTAATACTGCCATGTAGTTCTTTCTGCCAATAATGTACCGAAGAACGTACTTTTGTAAGTTTTAACGACGGCAGTCGTTATTTTTTCTAACATTTCTCCACCGTATCATCGGTCATATTGCGACCATTACCGAAAGCTTTATGAAACACATTTTTCTCTGTTTAGCTGTTGTAGAAAAAGTTATCTGAGAAAATAAATCTTGCTTCCATATGGTACTAACGTGCAGTCATCAGATGTAACTTTTTTGTTACATCTGACTTAAGTGAGATTGCGTTATTTACGAACACCAGTCTTTTCTTCCAAGATTATTATAAAACTTAAAAAGTTACGAATAACAAGTTGGGTTTTTATAATAAGTAGTCAGATATACAAAGCTATACTTCTTTGTACAAAACCTGAGAAATTAAACAGATCTAAAATAAAAATACTAATACACTTTATTCAAGATACTAAAAGGACAATGACCAAAGTTCTTAGTGCTGGTTAATGACCTTGTTGACTGAATCATTAATATCCAGGATTAGAAATTGTTTGGCTGCATACCATTTCTCCACAAATTGTACAATGTAATCAACCACCTGTCTATCCAAGAAAGCCATATCAATATATGAGATTGACATGTACATCTGCGCATCGACTGAGCAAATCCGGACTATCGACTCCCTTCAACGTTTTTGATCTCAATGACATGCGATTATTACCACACAACGTCTCTCTTCATTTGACTCTGTAGCAGTTCTCTGTTTTCTGTATACTTGTTCACTCATTACTGGAATTTGAAGGGTTGGGGGGGTGGTATCGTTGACAAATGTGCACTTCCGCTAATGTTTAGAAAACGGATTTTAAGACTATAAATTCAGATGTTTATTTTATAAATATGCAGATAATTAGTAAGGATTGTTATGCAAAGACTACGATTTCGTTAATGAAAAAATCTACAATACCTGGAAGTTTCAAATGAAAGTACAGCAGGAAAATGTATGAAACTATATTCTTAAATGGTCATTTCCTTCTGAAATACGCATATATCCAAAGTGAAAAACATTATTGCACAAGACAAATCAGTTGGTCTTTCTACTCGTTAAATCATAGGTTGGCAAAATCCAACGTTTTTGTTTCATTTAAACAAAGAAAACCAGCAATAATGTCTCGCATTTTGCGGTTATGGTAATTAGTTGGTAGAAACATGAATTCTGATGCAAAACCATAGTCATTTATCTCCGAATAGAGTATTGAATAGCCGTTTTGAATATTGTCTTCCGTATTCTAGGTATCAAATGTATACCTAAACAGTGTTGTGATAGCATAACCAAACATTATATTTAAATATAAATATATCAGTAGTATACAGTGCGAAAACCTAGTGATTGGATATACAGAATATGAAACGTAGCTATTCAAAATGGAAAAAATCTTACCAAACTGAGTGGAAAAAAAAGAAATAAGTTAGCAAATGCCGCACAGATCGCTGAAGAATATTTTCGACAACTGTGTGAAGAGAAATAAATAATAATATTAAATAAGTTAGCAAATGCCGCACAGATCGCTGAATAATATTTTCGAAAACTGTGTGAAGAGAAATAAATAATAATATTATTCATTTTCTTACATGACATATGACGCGTTAGGCATAAGTAAGTAAAAATAACATGTATCATGTTATATAATTATCTGTTTTTATGATATATTATACGATAATAAATAAATAAGAGTACTATTGTATAATAATGTTAAAGTTATATAAATTAAGTTTTAGATATTTCCAAAATACTACAATAGGCGATACCTTTCTTAGAGCTAATTGCTTGTAGAAGTCCCAGCTGTTCTTCGTTGTCAAACTTTTTCATGTTTGAAGAACCTGGCTGATATAAATGTTACAAAGGTAATCATCAAATTGTCGTTCCTCCAAACCTCTCTTCAAACTAGAAATACTTCTATTTTTCTGCTTGCGATACACAGTTCAAACTGTTACCGTATAAAAGCGCTGTAGATGCTATTATAACTATTCTAAACTGATCTTGAATGAAAGCGTTTTATTCAAGAAAAATGTCTATCTATCTATTTGAGCTTATTTATCTTCGGTACCGGTTGCCCATATGACCGACGCCCCCCTGAAGAGATTAGTTATTTTATGTTGTGGGAGTAGTGCAAGATACAGAAAGCATCCCATTCCAGAGACACCCTTGGTTCTTTAGCACTAATAGATAGGACCTCGATTTAACATCTCATCCGAAAGACTATTAGTATTTTTAGTGGAGGAGCGGGGGGCCGAACTCGGTACCCCTGGTTTATCAGTCCAGCGCGTTACCACCGGACTTCATCCACTCCATAAAGAAATAAAGAAAAAGGTTTTGAGAAATTAGGAATTTAACAAATTGGGTCATCGACAGACCGACGTCACTTGCTGTCTTACTTTAAACCAGACTTACCTAGATTCTCTCAATCTCATATCTGCTTTACTATTGTCTTTTTCGATATAACAGTTATCAAAAGATATCAGTCAAAAGTTCTATTAACAAGCTTTAATCATACTGTTTAGATTTTACAAACACTTCCACTAGAGGGATGCAACAGTGTAGCAAGCAATCCGAATTCTTTGGTCTAGAACAACTTTACTAGTGCAGATCAATTGGGTGTGTCATATGTAAAAAACGAATACACACACCTTATTCCGGTTTTTATTGCCTACTATGTTGCCAGACAAAAATGTTAGATACTTTGCAGCAAGACAAAACTATCATAACCCACAGAAATTATATCGCTATATAAAAGCAAGATTTACAAAGATAGACTTTATGCAAGAATGACAAATGTACTGTTTGCCTTTTGGACATTATGCTTTGTTTATACCTAATCTTGCCAGGATAATGCACTTAGTTCCTCTGAATGTAATCCTTATGCTTCATCTGGCAACTGTTAGACGAGGTAAAATTAGCATGTGTAGTCATTTACTCCGGAAATATTGTCATCTAATTCGAAAAATGACCACTGTTACAGGAAAGTGTGTATCGCCTGGCATCCTTCCCTATCAGCAAAATGATAATAAACATAAAAGCCCATTTACGAGAACGAAGGACAAATTGCTGCCAAGATTTTATATTAACTGGTATAGGAAATATGAGAAGACTCTTGGCAAAAATGCCCAGCGCAGAAAATAATTAGATAGTTAAAACTGCATAGCTAGAAACATCTGTTGCCAATCGTGCTCTTTGAACAGCCATGTTAGGACGTGTGTAGCAGATATTTGATGGTTTCAAAGTAACCTTAGAACCAATTAGTTGCATGTGAGTGGAAATTTAAATTGATCTATATGTGTTTTGGTTGAACAATGCAGTAAGAAGTTGATACTTTAAACAAAATATGACTTACTTTTACTGCTGCGTACAATCCTCTAGTTAAGACTATTTTCATGATCATTGAGCTATTATATATTTGTGTAAATATAAACTATATACTGCACTCCAAATTCCCCCAAAATTTCAAATTATTTATCTAAACTTTTCATCAATGTATATTCATAAAGTAAGCTTAACTTGTTCTATTTTGTAATTTGACTATTTTGGGTCTACAGTTTCACTTTCAATCATAATTGGAGAGGTCATGAGAACTCTCCACAGTGTTGGCTTTAATTGCTGGCGGCATCCATTTTTGCGTATCAAATTTTAGTTAATGATCTCATATTAAGCCTAAAATCATGAAAACCAGTCTACAAAGATAGTTATGCGCATGCTCCGAATTAAAATACGAATTTATTTAAACGAAACCAAAATTTAACATCGGGTCAAAACGGCCCATGGTTAAAACGGCCCATTATGAACAGAACGTACAGAATAAGTTTGTATTAATTTTGTGAATTTTGTGAGCGACTGACTACCAGATGGGCCGACGATGAAAAAAAAAAAGAAAATGTTCTTACATCTTGAAATTTTTGCTGCAATTGTGAAGAACATATTTAAACTAAGTTACTGATTCATTTTTTGATACAGAAAAACATCTAAATATAAAGTTTTACACACTTTATCGGTAAAACATTTACCCCGTTAGTCACGGGGTAGATACTTTAGTTATAAGATTAATTTTGAAGCATCCTTACAAGTAATCGCTGGGGCTCAGTGTCTAGATCGTCGCTCCCTATTTTACTGACCGAAAGGTCGTGGGTTCGAATTCTGATTAAGTCGAAACTTTTTTTTTCAGTTTTCATGGCGTATAGAAGCATAATATTATGTTTTTTCCGTAGTATATTATATTCTCTTAAATTTTAAAGAAAAAAAATCAGCAAAATTCTGTGAGTCAGTCGCTTTAACTAAACACAAAAAATACAATTATAGGGATGCATTTCTTATAATGCATGCCACTTTTTAAAAACTATAAATTCTAAAATGCATTTTTTTCTGAGACACTCATCAGCCTGTTGAACAAATACATATTTAGCCATGGTCATGAAAAAATGGTAACTATTTTTTACGAATTTCAGAGGATTTTTGACAAGTCCATTTCCTCGATTTGGATCAAATTTACACCCTTTTAATATTTAGTCCAGCTTAAAAGATACTATCGCTGATTATTTTGTAAAATATTTGGACTAAGAAAGGTGTAAATAAAGCTTGAAAGGGAAAACAAAACTTAATGAGCCTAAAAAAGCAGCAGTTTAACATGGGAGTTCTGGCTTCAACAACTACATGCATTGTTGTAAAAGAGGGGGAGTAAAGCCTTAGGGGCTTATAAGAAGATCCCCAAGATTCTACAAGGTATGAAATACATGAGGTAATCTTAGTTTGTTTCATTTATTTAAATGATAGATACGCCACTATAAAAACATTTGAAATAACTAAATTATAGTCAGTTTCGGTCATTTTGCCTAATAAGGTATTAACTATTAATAATAGTTAGGTTACTAGTTTTTATAATTATTTTTAAGTCACAGAACGTTTAAAAAATTCAAAATGATCTTGGAAACAAGTAGATTCATTCTTTCAGTGACGACAGCTGCTGACCTCTCTTTGGCTTACTTTTTAAAGGAAGCCAACTTGTTTTAAAGTTTTGTTAACAGTCCAGGTTGCTGTGTCAAGTGACAAGGAATAAATGTTCGTCACTTCCGGTTTCGCGCGTGACAGGTGCGCGCGACCAAGTGCGTTAATATGTATTTTAATTTGCTACAAAAACATCTTTAAGATGAAATTACGTGCAGAATTTTGTAAAACCGTCTTAGACAAATATATATTTTTTCTCTTATATCAATATTTCGAGGTAAAAAAATGTGTCCAATGACCTTTAAAGTATCATACATGAGTTACAGTAAGTTCATTATAAGTAATCCAGAAAATACTTTCTGAAACAAAAGAAGAAGAAAAAACTCGCAAGACAAATGATGCTTAACAAATACAAAAATGATCTGTAAAGCTGATTACGTCTTTAGAAATTAGCTTGCATGTCTTATTTCAAGTTTATTGCTCATTATGTCATAAATTCTGAAGTGTAAATGTGTTGTATTTATCGATGTTCTCTTTTTCTTGGCAGGGACGCAAGAAGTACTATGCCCATCAAACAGTCAGTTTTTTAAAGTATGTAAACTGTTAAATTATCTTATCATTAACGTGATGCATTAATTTTTCGTGCATTTTTCTAAGTAAGAAAAAAAGTATAAAGTTTATTCCTTGACGGACAGTTCGTTTTTTGTTAAACTATTGGTTTTCTCTGCTAACAATTTATACAGCAGTAGTAATATTAACATGTTATATTTAAAATATATAAAAGAAAATAGTCAGTCAATGAAAATACAAAGACAAGATATTTTTTTCTTGTGTGATTTTGTGAAGATTTTGTAATTCAAAACATTGTTTTCAAGAACTGCGATATTTTCTAAACTCTTATAAAAATACCCTCGGCGATGGCTGTCTATTATGGAGTAATTTTGAAACAATAACATCAAAGTAGGACATTATCAATCCTTCGAGCTTGGCGTAACTTAGACATTATTCTGTCTGTCGGTTTTGGAACGTAATATAATATTTTACATATTGCAGAAAACAATCTCAGAAAACAGCCGAAAAACGGTGTTTCGTAAGAGGTATAACCCAAAAATAATGATGATATAGAGCATAAGTAATATATAGGCTCATTCTCTTATAAACGAAAACAATAAACAACACATATAGAACATACGATCTTAAACATCCCAAATAGCATACAGACTCTAAGAACGTGATCGCTATCGGCCATATTTGTTCGACAGTTTTGTAACTACATTTAATAAATACACACATACCTTGATCTATTCATTCGAATATAACTGCATGCATTTTTAAATACATAACGCGAGTGGATTTCAGGATAAACTTTGCAAATTAGATTCAATGGTTTTTTGAGATTGTCCAAAGTAACCATGTTCACTGTATAAGTTGTATTGTTAATTAAGAAAGGTCCGGTAAAAATTGCAAATATAACTTTTTCAGCGGATATTTCTTGCCGCTTGCCTAGCTTTTGTAGAAAGGACATAATGTCCTGCGGATTTAGTCATACCATGACGAGCGTATCATTTGGAGAAGGTTTGACCAACGGTGGAAACAGAATATATGAACTGTTTAAGTAAGGTTGAAAGCATTAATGTCAACTGTCTCAAACGTGTCTAATCTGTGAATTGATCAATTAGGCGAATAAATCTATATCTACGATAGGATATTGTTTTTTCTATCTGAGCAGTAAAATGATTTCAAATGAACTAAGTGACACATAGTTAAAATACACCGTATATTCAATCAGCACAGGTGTGTAATGTTTGCAAAAAATACTACCAATCTTTTAACTTAAATATAATCATTGATGAAAACATGTTCTTTCCTTTTAAAGATGGGGTAAAATGCGGTTAGAAAGCAGTATTACTGGCTTAGTCCTAAACTGAATTCACACTATACTGGAATTTATATTTTTTTATATTCTCTTAGAAGCGAAATAAGTATTTGTTACTTCTTATTTACTTGATTTCCGAACATTCATCCTTTTAAGCATCTGTCTTTGATATTTCAAACAAAATATAATCTAAAATACATAAGCAACAAATTTTAATCAATATGTTTACCTGCAATCTTATTCCTTTTAAGTAAGTGAGAAATAATCCTTAAACTATAATATTTCACGCTGTTTTATGTTTAGTTAACATTCGTTTATAGTATCCGTCTGGAAGAAGCTATAAACTTTTATCCATCAGTAAGTTCTTAAAGAAAGTATCTTATAGAAAATGTAAGTAAGACATTAATAGCTGTTTTGTCTAGTTATCAATATACGAATCCCCGTATGAAAATGTTACCTTTTGCCTTTGGTAATATCCAAACATATTTTTCCATTTTTTTTCTGGAAACTGTCCACGTTTTATTACAATGCAGTCTAGACGTCGCATCAAAATAAAGAAAAAATAGCGAGTGACAACAGTTTTATGTTCGAACAAATTCTCGCGAAAATATATTCAAAGATTTATATTCAAATATCTTTATCAAAAAGGTTTTTTCTTCGTCATGACAGGTTTTTAGATGCAAAAAGCAAAATTAATGTCATGAATTTTTCCAAATAAATATTTCAGTCACAAGACCAACATTGCCAGTTAATTTTTAGCTTGTAAAGCACTGACCTTTTTCTTATTATTTTAGTTGATTTTGTTTTTCCTTTATCATCTACGATCGTCAATTATTGGTAGGAATCGGTGTTTTTACTCTAAGCTATACCTCACTCCATAAAAAAACAATAATTAACAAAAATATACTAGTCAGAAGACCTCATTTCTGTCGTTCAATTCAAGCAAGGCTAAGTGTTAGTAATTTCTTGTGGCCACAAACTGTCAGTATTTTCTCTATTGTCAAGTATTCCAAATTGCTCCTAAATTGTTTGTACCCAGAAAGATTTTTTTTCCTCGGAGGGTTTTTTCTTCTAAACGAATACAAAATACGAAAATGTATTCAGCATTAAACATGTTATAACAATGTTTATAGCCTACATAAATATAATACAGTGTGAAAAAAATTAATACATTTTAATACAAAATGTAACAACAAGTTATCAGAAAAGATGTGTTTCGTGGAACGTTTTTTAACAAAGATAAAGATACAGATGCCACTGTTGTTTGAGGATATGTACTTTGATGCATGCCAAATTCGTATTGCTGGACTATGAAATTCTTATTTTATTTGCAAAATAAAAAAATTTCGCGAGGTTACATAATTCTTTTTGTGATGTTGATGAATTAAGAGTACTAAATTTATTTAAATTAGGCCATAGGCAGAAATAATGTTTAAAGTATTTTTTTCTTAAATTTCGGTAACGTGGACAGACCATTAAAAAGTGATATTCATTTTCGATCTTAGACATATTACAAGATTTACAAAGTTTTTGTTCCCTTGGAATACCGTAGTATCTACCTGTGTGACAATCGAGATTATACTGTTGTTTGTTAAATTGTTTTCTTAAACAATATTTGATTTTAGAAAAAAGTATATTATACCATAAGTACTCAAATCATAAATAGGTCTACTTTTCCAGCTATTTTGCATGATTGTTTTCGATTGTTTTCAACGCATCTCTCAATTTCTTGAATATCGATCAAGGGTAGGTCGACTAAAGATTGAACCCTTTTAACAGCTTAGGCATATCTGTTATAACCTATATATTTCTTGTTGATCTCGAACCTGAAGTTAAGGGTAAGCTGTACAGGCAGCGAAATGCCTTTTTATCTAAACAGTAATTGATAAATATTTTCTTAAAAATTGCAAGGAATTATGACAATGAAATTTGCTACATCTTTTATCAAATAATGTCCATACAAAGTGACAGGCAAATAAGTCAAATTGTTATCGCCTACATTCTGTTTATAATGTACATCTGTGTAATAAATAATTCTGCCATAAGACAAATATTGCGGCAATTCAAAAGCACTTTTAATTTTGCACGAGCGATACATCATTCACAGGTGCATTGCTCAATTACTGAAAATTTCCGAGTATTGTGAAAGCCGTTGAAATTGATAAATATCAAACCACAAAAAGCGATATTACTTCCTTATTTTAAAACAAGTTTCTGCAAAATAAAAGGTCAAGACAATTCAGAAATATTTTTCCTTTGCAGTTAAATTACTTTTCATTGATTTCCTTCAAATTATGTAGACAAGATCTTCTATATAATTATACAGAAAGTATGAAATCCGAATTATAGTAATTGCAGGGATTTTTTTCAGATATAATTCATGTTTGGGATGTATTTTCACGCCTAAAAGACATCTCCTCTTTGATTTAAGTAGCGATAACTTTTTTTCAAGTCAGTGACAACGACAATGGCATTGCAAACAGAAACTGTACTGATTACTTTCCACTCTTCAATATTTGTATGAATATATGTAGAATTTAGTTGTGAAACAAACAGAAATTGAGAAAAAACAACAAATTTTGTTTATTACACAACTTTCAGCCTTATGCTTTTGAATTGCATTGAACATGTAAAAATGTCTTTAAAGCATTCGTTCAGTACTATTTCAACTTTCAAATTATTCTTTACGAGACTAAAGTAAATTAATGGATATTTGCTTCGAATTGTGTATTCAGAAATTACTCCGATACACAATTAAATAAAAAAAAAATGTGCATTCTACAAATAAACTTTTTTAAATAACACTTGAGAAACAAAAACAACAAGTACTAAACAACAAAACCCTGAAGGATTCCTATGAGTGACTAGGTTATTTCTGCAGTAAATGTCATTTTAATGAAACAGCCTCATATTCTACTATACATCTAAGCAGATCTATTTTGTGTTTCTCTGAAGTATTCGTAAAATAAAATAAATTCTCTCTAACAACTGTCTCTTTATAAACAAGTCAGATGTTTTATTCCATGCTCCACTAAAAGTTAATGTCCCATTAAGAATACAAAAACAAACGCAGTTTTATGACCAATGAACAAATGCGTCTTGAGTGTCACGTTTGATTGTACTTTATAAGGGTTGGCCTAGTTTGATGACATGAAAGTCACTGATTTAAAGTACGATTATTTTAATGTCAATGCAATGTGTTATATTGTTGTCAGAAAATGTTCCGGATACACAATCTACGTAAAAGGTAAAGACAAGTGCTCTAAACACTACTTTCTAAAAACAGTTGGGTTTAGACAAGTTATTTAACAAGAAAAACTGTTCTATAGCACGGAGTTTGATATGCTTTACTATAAATGACAGTGTGCTTAAGAAGATGTATGTTAGGTAAAAACCTAAAGTTTTATTACTACAAGTAATCTCTTTGGTATTTGCCACTGGAAAAAGGAGTTCTCTAATGTAGTGGTGGGAAAAGTGATTGAGTTCTGTAAAACGAAACCTTGAGTATTTAGATATTCGAAAGTTTGACATGAAATATGAATTAAATCGAAATTTACTCAAACTGATTTGTTCGTGATCCATAAGTTCTCTGAGGTTTAACACTGTAATAAATAGCCTAGCGTATGCACTCAGTGGACCTAGAAAAACGAAACCGTATGACAAAGCAGCCCTGTCAAGTATTTGACTATTATTTCTTATAGAAATTAATGAAACCAACATTGACCAGTGTCTAATACCACACACTATATCAAGCTGATGAAGATTATTTCTTTCTAAAAATTAAATTTTAAAGGGGGAAACTTGGTAATACTATTAGGTTATTATACATTTAACTGTACAATACGGGAATATATTTGGACGAGTACACAGCTTGTAAAGTCATATTGGACGAGCCGATAGGCGAGTCCAATATGACTTTTCAAGCTGTGTACGAGTCCAAATATATTCCGTATTGTACAGTTAAATGTATAATAACCTTTTTATTATATATCTTTTCTTATTTCTTAATTATTATTATATATCTTTTCTTATTTCTTTTATTATTTCTTCATCTGTCAACATTTTGACTTCTGTCAAAACAAAACAACGCTTCCTGGTCAGCTAGACGCTTTACAAGCAGTTTTAAACATATACTAACAAGCGTCTTTATACACGCATGGCTCCCGGTCTTTAATTCGTTAGAGATTGAAATCGGAAACCAGACTTGCATCGTTTAGTGCACATGTACCCAACCGTCCAATATGAAATTAATATATATTCTTTGGATCCAATACGGGAATATATTGGACGGTCACGTGGTACAAATGCAGATGGTCGATTGGTTACATTTATTAGATATATAATAAAAACTTGTATTATTCAAATGGTCATCAGGTGTACACCGTACAGATGGTTACAATTTCTTTAAAATCCGTTTTATTGTAAAATAAAATATTGTGATCATATTAATTTATTTGTTTTTATTTATAGATATATATATTTTTTTTTGAAAATTGAAATTTTGTCTTATAATACTAATTTTGACAGTGCGTTTTTGACTATATACATTTGTAAAAGTAAACTAAGGTATCATAGTTTGTTATAAAGCCAAACATTTTATTACAATCGAACGTTGTTCTTTAGAATTTCTATAAAAAAGATAATAAATTAGGATTGCACAAAAAAAATGATCCTCAGAATTTCTGCGCTATCGTTGTGCCAATCTCGCATTTTCTTTTTAATTGTTTTTATTCATCTGAAGTATGTTTCTGAGAGTGTCTTAATCATTAATAAGCCAAAGTCTAACTACATGTACGTACAAACGTAAAGCTATCTTTTAAGTTTCAAGGCAGTATCATAAAATAGTAAACGAGCTATGGGAATACAATATTTAATATACTTTACAGTAAAACAACAAAATAACATAGAAATGAACAAAAACACTAAAACGTTGAACAAACATTTCACTGCTCATTGCAAAATGGCTTTTGACAGTGACAATCTATGACAGTTTCTCGAAACTCATTTGAGAGTTTCAGCATTTTGCGGTGAGCAAATCTTAAAGGCTAATAATTTTACAAAGGGCTGTGGTAATTATTTATTTTATTTATTTTATTCTCCCCTTCTTTGTGATATCTAACTTTCCACAGTTTCTAGTAGATACAAGAATTGTTAAGTATCCTTAACATTTCGTGTGGACGGAAGGAAACCGTAAAAAAACTTGCGCTTTACGACAGCAGACCCACAGATAATTTAGCAAAATCATTGAAAGCCCCCCCCCTCCCTTCCAAAAAAAAATTACGATTTGTCATAACGATTTTTTTTCTTTTTTTTAACGAAAAACATTTCGTCATTACAATGATATAAATGCAAATTCTGTGACACCCATTGTTTTTTCGGACGGATATGTCCCTCGTAGAAAAGATGTAATAATCCGGAACAATATTATTCAGTGGAAAATATAATTCATTTGATTCGTAGTTCGAAAATATAATTTCTTTTCGTATTAACAAAGTGATATTTTGCACAGATTGTGAATGTGAATGTGCGAAAATAAAGGTGAATGTGCGAAAATAAAGTACGCGATGTCTTTATAGAGGTGCATTAGAGAACTAACACAATCTTTTAGTCTTTACAATGTATTCTTTTAGTCTTATCATCTCTAGTACTATTACTATTCCTGTATTTTTAGACATTGATCAATATTGTGAAAATTACAAAATTTGGTTTACCGATGACAAAATATCGAAATACGATACATTGTAGTTACATCATAGGATTATTGAACTTTGTAACGGACTTTATTTGGTGCGTAGAACATATTAGCCTCTAGCATTATCATGTCATACATAGATGGTGTTCTGACTTAACACGATGAATTATGTCATTATTTATAGAGAAAATAGCTTTTTTCAATTTCTTATATCACATAGTGAGACGTTCTTTGTTGTAGATAACAATAAAGTGATCTCTTTCCCTCGAAAAAAAAAAACAACAAAAAATGTGAACAAGAAAAGGAGTGAGCAATTTACCTTTCTGTTTTTAGATGTAATGAAAAACACACTAGTTTAACCTTATAATACTAGGACTAGACTGAAATATTTTACTGCAGTACGATGTTCGGCAAGATATTTTGTTATAATATGTAACTCTTCTATTCCTTAAACCACGATATTCACTATCGAGGAAACTTATCATGTTCCTAACAACACGTCTATATTGTACGCCAGACAAGTTCTGTCAGCATTTAATAGTATAAAATGATCGAGATAATGAGAAATGTTTTCAGGGCTAAAGGGTTTGTTCAAACAAAGACGGAAATAATGATTTAATACGCTGACGAATCGATATCTAATCATAGCGAATTTTGTGGAAAATGAAGTGAAAGCAAAATATAAAGCAGATAATCACGGCCGTCCTCTAAAGAGAAGTAATGATTATTTAACATTGTACGTTGGGTAAAGAAATATGTCCCAAGAATATCTTATCATAGAAAAAAAATGGTTGTTCATGAAGACTGAAAGTAAAGATGATATTAATCTCAAAACTAAATACTGGAATGTTAAATAGTTACACTGTCAATGGACTAACATTGTCAGAGGCCAGACAAGTATCTCGCATATAATAAACAAACAACGCCAAGTTGCGCCATTTAATAGTTCTGAACACTTGTTTTAATAATGTAGCAGAAATGTTGTAACATTTCAAAATTCAGTCCGTAATACACGCGCGCGTGTCTGTCCATGTGAAACAAAAGGGTTGAAATCTTATTTTTAAAATGCTTAAATAATTGGTGTTTTAACTCCACCCTCAGAAAAAGTCATATATCAACAAGATATTGAAAGTACTTATTGCCTGGTTGTTATCCAGTTTAATTAGTAGTGTTGCTCTTACATATTTCAGCATATTGTCTGGAAAGATATGTTTCTGTATGTAAAGGTTGACATAATAATTTTTGACAAAACAGCTCTCTATTAGCATTTTTCCAGTGTGCCGGGTATACCTAAAACCGACTACGAAAATGCTTTTTAAAAAATAAATCAAACGCTTGAAATTTTGTAAAGTTGACAAAGGGGAATACTGTGAAAGCATGGAATAAACAAAACCAATATTCAGTAAATATAACATATTTACAGGACCCAATAACATCTGAAAACACCCTCGTAAAACACAGATATTCAATTTGCGATAGCGCTAAAACAAAATGAAACCTTTGAAAAACCGTGTCTTGGAACAGGCAATATTGGTATAAACAAGCTTCATACGACATAAATAGTTTCCAATGAACAGTTCAGACCCGGCAAAATATAAAGAATATGTTAGTATATATAGCAAAATGTAAAACACAAACACAACATAACTTCCTAATGGACTTGGAAGAGCTACATTGTTGACAACCCTTTTAAATACCTTTTAGAGACTACTATTTTTTCTATATTATATCAGGTGATAACGAATTTTATTTTTTTCTATCTTTTACAGTGAAATTGTATGAAAAGTTTCTATTTATTGTATATATCCTTTTTTCAAATAACATAACAAAACTTAACAGAGAAATATTTAAAACGCTTTATAAATACAGCCAACGATTCAATTAATTTGCTAATTTTCAAATTTGACAACGAAACAAGACGCACTTTCCCGGAATCTTATTGACATGGCCCTTCATCTTCCGTACAGTGAATTTTTCTGTCCTTCTTATTCAGAACAAAATGTGGTAAACGTCAAACAAATTGCTAAAAGACATTTTCTGATTCATAACTAAAATCTTCGGATTCTAGAGTTGATAGGCTTCATCAAATTGACGTTAACATGACAGCCGGAAATAAAGTTTAATTGTCGTGTAATTACTGAAGAAGATTCTTATGATTTTGATAAAACTGTTTGATAGACAATTGCAATTCCTAATACGTTCTGTAGGCAAGAAAACAATATTTTTGTAATGTAGCTCCACATCCTGTAGTGATATTTGATTGTAATAAACTTCGATTCATGAAACCCTAGGATTTCATATCAATAGAACAAGTCAAATTTCTAGATAATCTAAAATAAAAAATATAAGCAGTACGGATGGAATCTAGAATTTCTTTTAATAAATCAAGTTGTATTTTGTGCTGTATATTTGATATATTCTATTTTCATTATTCATATGTGACAAATATCATGATAGGGTATTGAATTCACTTCATGGTGATGTCTTTAAAGAAACTGTGATGACATGGAGAAAAAGGACGATTAATTCATTTTTTTTACAGGACTATTATTTAATTTTCTGGAATAAAACTACGTATAACATATATATGTTGTGCTTGAAGTATCTATCTCGTATTAATACCATATTGATTCTTTAAACAAACTGTTTATGTTGAATTGAAATATATAGTCGTAAATACAAAAAAGAATTGAATATTATTGTAATGAAAGTTTACTTTTTTGTTGTTGTTGTTTTTTCTTTAATCTAGGTGCAATATTCGATGCTTCAGATAGTCTTAATGTATATCAGATATTATGTAATTCTATGATAAAATGCTTTTAATTAGCACAATGCCGATGATAAATGCTATAAGTAACTTTAAATTATTCTATGCTAAAATATTGTTTTTAGAAAACACATTTTTTGTTTTAATACTTTTATAAAGCACAATACCATTAAGCTTTGCTTTAAGTAGTCTGAAGTAGCCCTTTTTGCATCTCGAGAACTAGAATGTCTTTAATTTGAGACGTATAATTCTGTATGAGGCATAACATTTTAATTGACAGCTCAACATATTTTGAAAGTATTATATCACCAAGGCAGGCCTGTGCCGATGATAAACTTCCACATTCATTGCTGTGTTTTAAAGTTTGTCAGTTTATTAATGAATTATATATCAACATAGCAGTATTTTGGACATACAGTCATAAACCAAAGTGCACTACTTGAAAATCTTACGAAAATAATGGAAAAAGATTTCGACAATTTTATTTATTTATTTATAATGTAATAAATACTTTTATCTGATATATTCGCACAATTCTTGTCAAACCTAATTTCTATTGCTCGATTAATTAAATCATGAGAGTAAACTTCAGTAGGATTATTTGCTTAAACCTGTTTGTACATTGTTAATGTTTGTTACGCTTTGAAACACTTCATTTTAATTTGGACTTTTATGTTTAGTTTGAAACAGGGTTCAGCCAGAAGTAATAAAGTCTTTTTTATAAATTAAGCAAATTGAACATACTCGTATAATCTCCATGCTTTATTTTTTTAATAATACAGTGCAATTCAACCATACTTTGCTTACCTCTTTGGGAGGGGTTTGAGAGTTTATAGAGGTTTCTAAGGAAATCTTCTTAAGAACGTACAAACTCGGCCAGTCTCTTTTATTCCTGCCATCGTGTTCTTGCTGATTTTACTCCAAATACTCTGGTGTCAGTAAGGTGATTGAGTACCTACTTTTTTCACTCTATAATGCCATTAGCTTTTTATGTTTCATACGTTTGTGTGCTTTTGCATGCATCGCTGTCTAGCTGATGGGTAGGTTGGAGTTAATGCACAAAAACAACTTGTTCTTGTTTGTTCATATGATAACCTATCGGAGCAAGTGTGAGGTTGGTGCACCCTAGAACCATGTTCAACCCTCCTCCCTCCCCCATCCCCATGGCAAATGCTTTGCCGTTTTCGTTAATTGTTTGTGGTTTTTTTTAAACATTGATCTTTAAATGAATTGGTGCTATATTTTCCTCTAGTTTTTGTCTGTGCAGAGAGGCTGTATTTTTTTACTGTTTTTCCTGATTTTTTTAAATATTTGATGTAGATCCTGCTGGGTCAGACGATTGTCTTTCGTTGTTGTTCATTACTGTTTGAATTGTTTAAAGGATCACTTACATTTTATTTTCGTGTTTAATTTCATTCTCATTATAAGAATGAAACATAATTTTCATAAGATTTTGCTTCCAGCATAGCAATATGCATTTTCCTAAATATAAAATTGGAAAAAAATAGATGACAGTCCATCAAAGGAGTATGAAATAATCTCTACTTGTAAATCACACGCAAAAACCATTAATCATTACTGTGAATACATTCTGGATGAGAATATTATTCCAACAAATAAGTAATCATGCATGCAATGGAGGAATACTCTTCTTATAATGTACCTCCAAACGTACGTTATGCTGTTTCAAAGCGATAAATATGCTAATATAAGCATGTTTAAACACAATATCGTCATAAATGATATGTATGTCAATACTTGATCAAATAATTTTAAGCTTTTCATCTCCATTTTATTACTTATATTACTGCTTGTTGTGTCGATTTACTTCAGACAAATAGCTAATTCATTTCAAACATGCAACGTAAGGCATCTTTTTCAAACACTATACAACGTATATATCCTGCTGCATCTGAATTTATATTAAGCTAACCGATTATGTAATTAAACTGTTTAGTAACTTCTTGTGCAAATGATTTAAATCAATTTCACTATGGAATGGGATCCGAATGTTACTAGAGATGTATATTTTCCCATTTTATCCTGGTGGTATACATTTCAATTTACGTAATTCGTATTCGAAACTTCCGCAATTCTAAACAAAAGAAAACATGTATTGAAAGAAATTTTGAATTCCAGCCATCATACTCTGGATGGCGTGTGCCTTCCATTTTGCCATGCCCCAACTCATCCCCCGCCCCTCAAAAAAGAAAAAAAAGAAACAAAAACTATTTAGATGAAGGCATGCGATAACTACTAATTATGCTTTATTCCATAGCAGATTTTCCTGGTATTAATAGTAACGAATGCATGTTATTATAACTAGACATGTCAACATTCGCACTGGTCCAGAAAATGACATATCGTCTGAGTAACTAAATCGGACAGCAGCAAATTGTGAATCCAGAAAGAAACACCAGGACTTAGACTTTAACGTGTCAATAATATGTAACAAAACTCAGTATGACAGTACCTCGAGATCTGCACCTCTTAGATTAGCTTTAATATTTTTTGTACTTTTTTTACGTTTTATTTAAAAAAACAAAGTACTTTCGTTACAGAATAGTACCTTATATGCAAGACACCATGCGGACAGGCAAGTGATAACGATTTTTCTGGTTGACATCCCACTAACAGAGCAATTCCCTGATGGACGGGACTCGACCCGTCAATGTCCTGCTCCGTAGTAAAGAGTTTGTTCTTGTAGAACCGAGTAATATATTGAAAAGTTTGATAAATAGTATGACACAGGACTGTACAGTTACAAGAATAAGGACGATCTATTTTGGGTAAAAATTTGAAACACTGACTCGATTCATGTAACACAGGCCACTGTATATCATTTAAACAATCAATTGCTTAGAAGAATATTACCATAATTAAAAGAAAACTTTTCAATGCCATATTTTGCGTTTCCTTATTTATTATTCATCCTACTTGTTTCTCTACAATTTCTTTAACAAAAGCAATGCTTTAGGATTTTTTTAAATGTATTCCGGCTTTTAATTCCCAGACTCATCTTGTAAGGCTTAAAATATTATTCTCTTAACATCAACATAATGCGGAAAGAACATAATTTAGATTGACAGCCGCATTAAGCCGATATTGTCTTTAAGAATTCGCCTATTATCCTTAAGGCAACATATTTGTATTTATATAGCAGCAATACATGTCTGGCAGATAAAATTGAGGATTATTTATAGTCTTCTGTAATATTATAGCCGTCTGTACGTCTCTCTGTCCGTCATTATCTGCTTCCGTTCTTCCGTCAAACGATTTCATGAATCAGTTTTTATTAGTCTGCCTGTACCTTTGTTTATATTGATATTCCTCGGAGTAGGTACATGCAAAAATAAATCATAAAGGTAAATTTCTATCTGCCGATAGATAGTTTTATGCAGTTTTAGGCATATTAGTGTAATACTGCGGCAAGGCCTTTATTGGTAAAGTATGTACGCATTTCTGCACTATATTGATTTGTATGAACAAGACTGACAGCTGAATAATGACTCACTAACTAGTCAAATGAGGATAATTTAAATTGTTTACAATAGATAGAGGATACATTTCTATTTCCAAGACCCTATCAATATTGTTGCAGGCAACATATCATACGTTTTAAACACCTTGTTGACATTTAACTGGTATGTATTTCACACAAACATTTTACTGACAAGTTTGTCGACCGCTAGGGAATTTCTGTATTTCCTGCAATACACAAGTGCTTTGTTATAAAAGCATTACAAAATTATTGTCATTGTTGTATAAGAAACTACCAAAAACAGCTTGACATAATACTGTTATTGTCACAATGCATTTTTATCGCATATCAGCTAACAATTTCAATTTTTTTATTTAATATTAAGTCAGATTTAAGGCAGGATTGTAATAATTATCCGCAAAGGGAAAACTTGCCACCAAATATTAAAAGTTCAAAGGCATTTTTCCAAAGAGACATCTCTTAAGGGTATTGCAATAAACTACAGGTTCTAATTGCACATATTTCTCGACGAGACAGTCTTCTGACGTAGCAGCGTTCATATATAAAGGTTTGATAGAGGAGACACAGATAGGATAAGGCAAGTCCACTGGCACTTGATCGGCAAAAGTCTAATACCAGAACATCATTTATGTATTAATTTATTTAGGGCTTCGGTGTGATACTACATAGACGTCAACCATTGTTGATCAAGTACAAGTGGGCAAATCTTTCGACGTTTTTGTTGACAGAAAAAGGAGTTTGCAGAGAAAGTAACTTCAAGCAACCCTTATTCATTTTCTTTAAAGCACATTCATTGTTTGGGTTTTGCAAATGACCTTAATGGCCGTATGATAATATGATCTATTGTTATATTTTCAGAGAACATTATCGTCAAAAAAGGGGAAAGAAATCTATATGTATACACTTTGATTTCATCAACCCAAAGTGTGATCTAGGAACAAGTACTACAAACTTAAAAGGCTTTTTGTTGGGAGAAATTGCTACAAACTTAATAAGATTCTGTAAGAAGAGAGACGAAAACAGTTACAGAATAATTATGGATTCGGGAAGAATACACTTTGAAAAAATGTATTTTTCTCAGAGGAACAACCTTAATTTCCTCTTGTACCAGTTCAATAAAAGGACGTTATATTTCCAAGGAAAAAAATGTTTGTATTAACATACAATCTACATTTAAATTGTAGCGCACTGATAAGAATGGTAAAAATACAAATGTTTAATTTTCCAATGAAACGTTGTCCACTTAATCAATCCTCATGAAAAGCCTTTTATATCCCAATTATAGTGCTGCCTAAATCATGCATTAATTATTTAATCTTGCACTATTTTTCCTCTTTACAGACAATAGATTGAGGTCCATTGATTTACTGAATCCAAGCAAATAAAATAACCAAATACTAAGCAAAATTAATATGAGACAAAAAAGTAAGTAACGTGCGCCTTTAAGGTTTCGCTAAAAGGTTTCAAATGGTTAAATGGACACAACCAGCCATAGACGCTCAGACACCACTAACGTCATTTTGTTAGAAGTACTAATTCTGCTTAAGTATAAATCAGGTAGACAATAGCGGTTTGTAAGACAAGATTCGTAACAAATCGCATTTGTAACAGATATTTTTACAAATGTAAACAGATATTTTTACGAATGCGATCACATTTTTAACAAGTGAAATATGTTACAAATGTGTTTTGTCCGAACTAGTAGTTGACATAAGAGGCACATAATTATGTAACTGGTAAAGTTCTTGACTGTCAAAATCAAACAAGTTAATAGTAATAGGAACATCATAATAAATCTGCCATTAGTACCACTGCAAAGTTGTCTTCACTATCGTTGTTATTACTTCTACATATACCGTCTACTAGACATGTTTGGATTACGAAAGAATATGAAATCGGAGTGTTGAAAGCGGAGTTTTGAGGGGTCATTTCACGCTTTGTCTTACAGCCATAAAACAAAACAATATATTATTAGGTAATGCAAAAAAGTCTACCACCGTCAACAATCTATTTTGGTCTAATAGAAAAGCTCGGGTGACGTTTTAAGTAAGCTTAAATCAAATAATTTTCAAGCATTCCCTTTGTGTACGTATGATTTTTCTACACTGTACACTTCACTTTCTCATATTTTAAGAAGAGACGAACTGACCAGTCTCTTCGAAAAAGAACATTTGCAGGAGAAAACAAGTCAAATGTTTGAACGCCGCAAAATGGAGTAATTTTGGATTAGATGTGTGGTGGTTAATCAAATCTTTTTGCAGTATAATTTTGTATATGGCTGACATTTGTTAATGTTTAATGCTAAAAAGATTATTCTACGTCAAGCCTATTGGCATTGTTTTCTCTGTACGGAAATTGGCTGCTGTCACATTATGCTTTTTTTATTAAGGGAATGGAATTAAACCGAAATCATTGACCTAATCAAAAGATAATATTTTTTATATTTTTCTACCTCTATAATTATTCTAAAATATAAATTTGCTTTTTTACAGTTCACGTGCGGAAAAAAAATATTTCGGAAAAAGAAATAATTAATTCGAACCCATGCTTGAAACTACATACATGACTGTCGCGTCCTTACTAAAAAATAACATGGTAGTCATTCGTTTAAAGTTGGCTATTCCCGTAAAATTAAGACTGGTTCGCGATCTTAAATCAAAAGACCGCTTGTAACAAAGAACACACTGTGAAATCAGTTTACAGTTTAAAAGGAGTTACGTCACCCCATGGAAATTTTACTTACTGCATTCCAATATAGGCGGCGTGTAATAAAACCTATATTGCTTGTAATGAACAGAGAGCATTTTTTACAGGTGGTTCATATGATAATTGTACCTACTTGACTTTTCAGGACATGATCGAGTCACTCTCTTTCTAACTAGAAAATATTTATGTGAAATTTTGAACTTCTATTTATAATATAAACAGGTAGTGCGTATCCCCATAGGAACTAATTGTGCATCCCTTGTTGCTGATCATTTTTATACTGCTATGAGAGAGACTATATGTTATCTCTTTCTAATAAACATCAAGATGATAGTAATGCAGCCTTTAACAACACCTAGAGGTATCTTAACGATTTGTTTAATATAGATAATAACCATTTTCCATCTCTGGTCGATAAAACTCCAGCTCAATAAAGCAAATACTTCAGAAAAGCAAGAAAACTTTCTTGATGTACGAGGGTTGATCCAGAAATTCGTACAGTGGACATGTAACTTCAATCAAAATAATCCATTCAATCTATAGTTTACTAGTAATGTAGTTTTGTTCCTTTGAGCATATAATATTGATTAGTATAACCATAATATATGCAATGAATTACGTTACCATAACGACCCAGGAACGTTGAATTGGGGAAACGTTTATAAATTTTTAAGTATATGTTAAACAAATCGAGTTTTCTTCAATTTTTATTTGAAAGAATTTGGCGCCATTTTGCATGACATTAGTATGACCTCGTGGCGTCATTTGGTGTATGTTGTTTTGAAAGTTGTTTGAAAGATAGAGCATTTTTACTCAAAGAGACATAATTGAAGAGAAAGAGAAATGACGTCCACGTCTAAACTGGAAATTTGATCAGTGATGGAATTCAGTCAATTTCTCGAACACACTCTGACACAAACGTTTCTGATGATTGAGAAATCAGGGTTAAAGTGCAGTAAGGAACTTGTTTGTTTTTAAATGGCACCGGAGATTTAAGGAGGGGAGGAGTTCCATAATAGACGACGAGCGCCAAGTTTGACCAACAATACGTTCTAATTTTATTGACGACGTAAGATCTGTTCTGCACTTCAATAATACAGATTAACCTGTGGCAGCAACACAGGGAATCATTCAACAATTCGACTCTAAGTGGTACGAGGACACATACTACATGTGGATACGCCGGGCAAATCCGTGCAATTAAATGGGACTACGTTTGGAAAAGTTTGCAAAGTGTGTATAGTTTGACGTCGCTGATGACGCTCGTGCTCCCCCGCATAGGTACGGGTCTGTATCTCTGATGCGTTTTTGTGCAATAAATGTTTTATGTACACATTTAATTTGCAGCATCTATATTGCACAGAGATAATATTCAATGACTGTATAGGTCTTGCTTTGATATTTAAACCCTTCAGTGTTTATAAACCTATTCTGGATCAACCCTCGTAATTTTTTTCTGTTAGAAATGGCTTATTTGTTATTAAAACCATCGATAAAAGAGGTGATTTTAATTTTCATATTGTTAACTACCCGTTTTTGTGTCGTCCGCTACACAGTACACAAAGCTGAAAACCATCATAAAAGACATTATTTCTGTACTGGAAGGTATTACTGGTTTGGTCACTTGGAATATTGAAATACAAAAGAAAAATGCAAACATGCATAGTTTGTTTACATTTTTGGTTGTCAAATATATGTATGGACGATTCGTTGTAGACTAGTCATTAATTGGCTGAAAAGATACTGGTTTACTGGTTGTCTAAAAATAAAAATATCGTTCTGAAAATTGAATTCAAGCAGAGGTAAGAAAGTGAAACATTCGACCGATGCGCAGGAGAGTACCTAAAATTAACATGTTCTGTTTTTCAAAGATATCATACCTTCATTAGATTATACATCATCCTCTTCTTTATTTTTCATTTACTGCACTTTTGAATGAAAATTTGGTCCCTTAAATACTATAATTGATGTCTGAATATTTTTATTGAAAAAGCTTGCCTTATCAATCATAATTTGACTGACGTTTGATCTGCTTTAGTTCAAAGAAGTCAAAAATAACATTTTATTCCAGCATGGAGTCTACTTAAGGTTTGATCTGCTTTGGTTCAAAGAAGTCAAAAATAACATTTTATTCCAGCATGAAGTCAAAAATAACATTTTATTCCAGCATGGAGTCTACTTAAGGCCGGTGTTGTTCAGAGATGTATATTGCGCCAACGTTGTCCAAACTGGACCTTTTATTTACCTCAGTCGCTCAAAAAACAGAGAAATACGAAATTAATTGATATTCAACAAACTGGTAAGCCATTTCGACAAAAGAGAGACCTGATATCCTATAGTCATGTGAAAGTGGAGGATGTGCCAGTTCTACTCAAAAACAAGCATTTGTTTGCATATTCTTCCGTTTGTTTGAATAGAACTGGCATTTAAAATAGCACCCTGATGGCTAGGTAAAAGAGAAAAGTCTCGGATTGCTATTTTGTACAGCCATGGTGACTTGTATTCATATATACTTTTCACTTTATTTGAAATAGACGTAATAAACATTTGAGACAATGTTTACATCATTTACCCCTATATTTTAGAAAAAAAAGATTTTTCTAACGCAATTATTTTGTATTTTCCCGTATTTTGTGTACCTTTTCATCGAAATTGAAGCACAAAGCCGTCGTGAAACGCATCTGTACTCACAAATACTTTTATTATTTTATTACACTTGGACAGGCATAATAGTCACTAAACGTCAAGCAAAGTTATGCAATAAGGCTTAAAATTATTTTTTTTTTCAATTAAAAGGAGGAATTCAATATTTTTATAACATTTTAAAATTGTAACTGCATGTATCTTTTAACTCTGATTTCTGTAGTTTATGCTGAATAACAGTAGAAAGGCTAAAGTCATATTGCATTTACAAATGCAATGAAACACCGAAAAAGCTCATTTTCAGGTAAATTTATGTTCTTGTTGGAAAATTTGACAGAAACAGGCATTTATGTCTATAAAATTCTTTATTTTAACTGAGATTTGGCTAAATTGTACTTAAAATGTATTATCACGGGTTAAACAACTTTCTGAGGGAATGTGTTTTTGAAATATTTCAATGCAATGCAAATATTAATGTTAATATTTATCAGTTAGTGCCAGAGAATCAACCCCGTTGATATTAATTTTAGGTTATACACAAAAAATCAAATCTTAGTTTTTAATTGAAGCATCGGGTCACGTTGTTATTTCACTAGTTTTGAAGACATAACCATGCCAGTTCTGGAATGAAGCGATCTTGAGAAACAATTTTATTCAAAATTGGTTAAAGTATGACTATTTATATTGCCTGACATATATTCTCGAAGGAGATCACTCCAGTCTCTTTGGAATTTCAATATGTCCACATTTTCTGTTGATTTTAAATGACAAAAATAAGCCAAGAAATTTCCGACACACCTGTGCTTAAATAAAATTTGTTCTTCAATATATGTGTTGTTTTCAAGTTAAAATTTAGTTTAAGATAGTTTTGCACCTTATAGTTCCTGGCAAACACTAAACAAAATTTATTGTTTCCCGACAACACCAGTAAGCTGGTGTTTTACTTTTAAATGTGATTAAGGGAAATGGCGGATTTTAAACAAGGGACATAATTTATTTGCGGTGTAAAGACTCCAGCCAAAGAATTCTAGATGTTTTTTTTTTCTTTTTTGGAAGCTTCGTTGTTAGATCAAATTAAAAGCGCATACATTATCAGATTCATTTTGTTACATTTATGACCATAAAAGACACAGTCACGACAAAACATTTGACTTTATCGTTACATTTTATGTGAACCTGAAACAGTTTTTATGTTACTCGTGATAGGAACAAGTACAATGATTCTTTGATAAATTGTTATCACATATCATAAATGTCAGCGTGGAAATATATCATGAAAACAACGCGTATAATGTCACTGTACTTTTTACACTGGTGCACCGAGAACGCCAAAGAAATACAGCTTTATTCTAAATATTTACCCGAATTCCAAAATAGGAGTAAACTCTGTCCATATAGTTTTGTTCAAACTCCGACAAATGCCTGTTGGCTTCTTGTAAATGATTTTAATGACAGTGAGTATCACTAAATATGTGCGAACAATAGAGGAAGGCCAGTGAGAGTTTTTGTTCTTGAGAAATATGTCAGAACAAGTAGGGTTCGTAAACTATTTCCTAGCTTTCATCGGCTTTACTCCTCGATCCGAAATTTGAGACAAAGTAACCGCTGCAAGTAAACCACGTTGCATGGACATCAGGATACTTATATACTCGGAAACTTGTGCACTGGAAAATGGACTAGGTGTCATTTAAGATAAAGGCATCTAAAAGTATAAAAAACAAATATGTATATGAAAATACCTTTTTGGATCACAACATCCGCATTTTTTTCGTAAACTCTATGCAAACAAATGGTCACCCTCCCTGAAACTTAGCAGCACATTTTCAAGATATAATGTCCATGTTTATAATATGTTTAACAGAAAATAATTATCTTTAAGAATTGTAGAGTTTCCTTTTTCATAGGACTTGTCATATATACATTTGCATTGATCATTCAATTGTGACTATGCTTAAATGTTACTTCCAGTTAATATATTTGTCTCTGACTTTGATTGAGTGATATTAATAATAAGCCGGTAGAACCAGACCATGCTCCCGAGCATGAAATCGATTGTATCATAAAAATACCGGAAAAGTCTGCAACCAAGTAATTGAATATTTATTCGAAGCTTAATTCATTCAATTTTGTGCCATATTGATCAGCCCTTTTGTTCTTTGTAGTTCTGTTACTTAAAGCGACTGACTCACAGCTGGGCCGACGATGAAAAAAAAGAAAGAAAAGAAAATGTTCTTACATCTTGAAATTTTTGCTGCAGTTGTGAAGAACATATTTAAACTAAGTTACTGATTCATTTTTTGATACAGAAAAACATCAAAATATAAAGTTTTACACACTTTTATCGGTAAAAAATTTGCCCCGTTAGTCACGGGGTAGATACTGTAGTTATAAAAATAATTTTGACACAATTTTACAAGTAGGCGCTGTGGCTCAGTGGTTTAGATCGTCGCTCTACATTTTACTGACCGAAAGGTCGTGGGTTCGAATCCTGGTTAGATCTAAACTTTTTTGTCAGTTTTCACCGTGTATAGAGGCATAATATTATGTTTTTTCCATAGTATATTAAATTCTCTTAAATTTTAAAGAAAAAAATGTTTCAGGAAAATTTTGTGAGTCAGTCGCTTACTGGAGCACAAAACTTTTCAGAAAACTACAAAAACGCTTCTCATTATATTCGTAAACCAAGTTACGTTCTAAAAATTCCAACTGAATAGTTGCTGAGTACTCGCGCGGACAAAATTAACCTTTATTATGTTATGTAGGAAAAATCCAATGCTCATAATTAAAGAAATGAAACACTGAAAAAAAACACAAAGATGTCGCAGCACTGCTGTACCGTATACAGCTTACACCGAATACAGCTTGCACCGAATACAACTTTCACGTGAGCTGTATTCGTTATGTATAACACCGTTTACAACTTACACCTCATAGAACTCATGTCACGATGCTGAATATGGCCGAACATAGCCCACATTTTGGTTATAATTAAACACTACCTTTTTGATACCACCAACATCATGATCGTTTTTCGACGTCGCCCATGACAATGGTAATAAATAAAGATAACACATAAAAAGAAAATAGTGGTGGTGGTAACGAAGAATCTGTGGAAGTTGAGAGAAGTCCATCAGACAGTAGTCGATATTATTGGGAGGGTCTCTTTTTTCAGAATAATCTGCACTTGATCAATTAAATACTTTTCAGATACCACAATGGAAATAAGAGGAATCATTTCCTTTGTGTTTGAGATTCCTGGTAATAGTTTGCAATGTGCACTTTCCGTAAGTTTTAGAAAATTGATTTTAAGAATTACTTCAAATATGTATATTCTATGAATATGCAGATCATAAATAAGTATTAGCAAAGGCTGACCGATTTTGCAAATGGGGAAAATCTACAACTGAATCGATGTTTCGGCAGGAAACGTATAGTTTAACTTTTTATACTCAAATGCGCAAGACAAATCAGTTGGTCTTTGTACTCGATGAATTGAACTTAACAAATCGTAGGCTGGCACAATCCAAAGTTTCTGTTTCATTTAAACAAAGAAAGCCAGCAATAATGTCGCGCAGCATGTATTAGGAATTGTTATGCCAGTTGCAAGACACATTGCCACTGTCACTTATTCTAACTGTAGTATTGAATAGTGAATTTGAATATTGTTTTCTTTATTCCAGATATCATGTGTATTACTGAACAGTGTTTTGATAACATAACCAGACATAATATGAAACTATATCAGAAGTACAAAAATCCAGTAAAAGGATCTATAGAACATGTAACGTAGCCATTCAAAATTGAATAATTTTCTAACAAGGGGTGGGTGGGAGGCGGGTTCCTCTACTTCTCAAGCCAAACAGAAAGCAAGATTGACATTTCCTCTAGATTCGTCTGTGAAGAGTTTGCAATTTCTCCACTTATTCATGATGAACACTGTATTATTTCTTACCTGCCAAAACACGTTGGCTGCGCAGGTGTGTCGGCGCACAAGTGGGATTGGTTAAATTACTGATTGGTATGTTCAAATAAGGAAGGAAACGAGAAAAAGTGAAAGATGGAAGGGGTAACCACTTAGATAAAAGAAATGATGTGACAGATGAAGTGAAACCTTTTAATTATCAAAAAACCGAAGGCGCTCCCTTTGGATTTTTAATGCTTAATCACTTCATAGACTCTAACCTATTTCAGGTTAACAATTTCCGCAAAGATCACTGGGGAATATTTTTGACCTGTATGTGAAGATTAATTTCATACTGTTTATGTGTCTCATATCGCCTGATTCAATAATCAGTTAAATAACACTCTATATGATGTGATAAAATTATCCATATCTATGAAAAAATATACATATAATTAAACAGAGTATTATTACTAAAACTTATATAACTATAGTTTTAGATAATTTCCGAAATACTACAGTATGCTTTAAACCCCCAATACAGCAGAAATATATTTTTCATAGTCATTTTAATACAATGGTATGTTTGCTGCTTGCGACTCCTCAACATATGGGACATGTGCGGAATCTTTTTATAACAATTATGGTATACAAGCGTTGTAGATACTTTTATAACTAATCTATACTGTTCTGGAATGAAAGCGTTTAATGTGAGAAAACAACTTGAATGAGTACGCGTTTAAATGGTGAAATATTAAGATATCTAAAAACCAAGTTCACTTGCTGTCATACTTGTAACCAAACTGTTCAGATTCTTAAATCAAATCAAATCAAAATCTCAACTCTACTGCTATCTTTATTTACCAAATGGCATCAGTCATATAATGTATATTCGCGAACTTCAAACATACTGTTTTGATTTTACAAACAGTTCTGCAACAGAGGGATGTATACAGTGTAGCCAACTTATTGTAGTCTGAACTACTTTATTACAGTAGTTGTTTTACTGAGTAAAATGTAAAAAGATCTTATAAACACATTTTTACAGGTTCTTCTCTTAGATTAAATAGCTAACGCCGACAGAAACAATAAAAGCAATGCCTGTCTAACAGATACAGCTTTGTACCTGCCAGAGTCTTACACGTAGTTCTTCGTGCTTCATTTGTTATCTGTTAGACGATACAGAATTAACGTAAGCAACCATTTAGTCCGGAAACATGGTCGTCTGCTTCGAGAAAAATGACCACTTTATCAAAAAAAGTGTATCGCCTGGCATCCTTCCTTATCAGTAGAATAATAATAAACTGCGAGAACGAAGGATACAGTGCTGCCAGGATTTATATTTGCTTGAAACTGTAAGAGGAATATCAGAAGACTCTTATAATTTTTTCCAGTGCAGAAAATAATTACAAAGCCAAAATTGTTTATGAAATTAACAGACCTCTTTGAGTAGCCGAGTAAGGAGGTGTGTAGCAGTTAAGAACTAAAGAAGTTAATTTGGTGGTTTGAAAGTAGCCATGTGAGTAGAAATTGTAAATATTTGATTTTTTCAGATAGCCTTTGGAAAATGCAGTTATTAGTTGAAACTTCAAATAAGTGTCAAAAAACGAAACCTAGATAGTGACTTTATTTTACTTCTTCTTTTCTCAAGTAATTTTAAAAAGAATTGAAATAAAATCTGTTCAGTAAAATGATTTCTAGTGGTTTCCTATGATTTCCTATAATATGTAAAACAAGAAATGTCTCACAGACATGAATGCCCCCGAAACATGGCAATGGGCACAGCCTTGGTAGTTTATATCTTCAAAGTAAAGGTCATTCAGGGGACAAGGTCAAACAAATATAGGTCAGTGGGAAGGTCTTGTCGAAAGGGGTGTTGTGACCAAGTATGAAGTACACCCACTTACTAATAAGGAAATTATGGCCAATGTTAAAATTTTTGGACAATCAATGTTCAAATTAAAGGTATTCAGGGCCAAGTCAAATAAATATAGGTCAGTGGGAGGGTCTTGTCCAAAGGGGTGTTGTTTCTAAGTATAAAGAAATTCAACTTACAAATAAGAAAATATGGCCAATGTTAAAGTTTTCAGCAAGATTCTGTGATTCATTCGCTTTAAATCGCACAGGACGATATTATTTCCTTATATTATAACAAGTTCCTGTTAAAAAAGAAGGCAAGACAATTCAGAATTGTCTTTTCCTTTGCAGTATAATTACTTTTCATTGATTTCATTCAAATTACGTAGACAAGATCTTCTATATTTTGAAAGTAGGAAACCCGAATTACGATTATTGCACACCATTTTCTCTGATATGACTCGTGTTTGGGATTTTTTTCAAGCCTTAAAGACATCTCGTCTTTGATTTAAGAAAAGAAAATCTTTTTATATTAGGTGTTCAGAGTCAGTCCTCGTATTTTGCAGTTGATTGTTTTTACACTCAAATATTTGTCTCTAGAAATTAATTCTGATAAAAAAAATAAATTAAACATACCGAGAAGGAAAGCCAAATGTTGTCTATGACTAAACTTGCAGCCTTAATCTTATAACAGATAATTGAATGGAGGATCTAAAAGATATTTTTAAAACATTCGTTTGGTACTTTAGCAACTTTCAAATTTTTCTGTGCGAAAATACAGTAAAATAAAGGATATTTGCTACTAATTGTATATTCAGAAATTACTCAGATTTTCAATAAAATCAAAACTTGGAATTCTAAAGACAAAGTCTTGTAAAATGAAACTCAACGAATCATGAGTTCGGCGATAAATGCCATTGTAATCAAACAGCCTCACGATATATATATATCCAAACAAATCTAGTTTGTGTTTCTCTGAAGCATTCGTGAAATAAAATGAATTGTCTCGAACGACTGTCGTAAGATGTATATTCCATGTTCCACTTAAAGTTTATGTCGCCTTAAGAATGCAACGACGATCACAGTGTTGTGACTAATGATCAGATGCGTCTTGAGGGTTACATTTCATTGTACTTTATAAGGGTTGACTTAGTCTGATGACACGAAGCTCACGGTTCTTAAGTAGGACTGCTTTTATGTCGATACATAGAGAATAATAGGTTGGTGTCGTGGATGGAGAAATTTTATTTGGCAGCTCGCAGGGATTTATCGGGTGAGCCGAAGGCGAACACGGCAAATCCCGAAACCGAGCCAGATAAAATTTCTCCATCCACTACACCATCTGTGTGTTCAATGTGACTGTCATTTACAAGAAAAGTGGTATTTTCAACAACTATCTTGGAAATGGGACAAAAGTCATTGGGTTCAGCTTGTAGTGGTGGTAAGTAACCGATTTCACTATCACGTACATTTATCATGTACAAACTGCTGAGCGATTAGTCAGTATTTGTTTTTTATCAAAACCACCCGGCTAGCTCAATCGGTAAAGCATCGGATTGTCAATCTTGACGTTCCCAGTGCAATCCCCATCAGGGCCGGTAAAGTTGCTCTGTGATAATTTGTCTGTAGGTCATTTGTTCCTCACCTCTGAAGCAAGTGAGGAAGTAGTCAGTCACTTGAGGAGAAATTAGTTTGTAAACTAATACCCAGGAACACTAGTTAGGTGGACTGACCGCCGGGATATGACCTTAGCTGTTAAACTGGCGTTAAACCAAACCACCATCCAGTGCCATCATCTTCAGTAAACTACCCAGGTTTTTTCTCCAAGATTCATTTTTATGTACCAGCAGACGACATTTTTAGGCTGGGAACTTGTATGAGCGACAAGATAGAAAGGATATTCTGGTTCACCAAAATCCTGTGACTTCTTGCTGGCATATATCTTGTAAATACAGAATCAACAGAGCATCTCTCTGGATCATGAGGCTCAGCATTTGGGGAGTGATCTCACGACTGACACTGATATTCACTCTAGTTCTTGTCTTAGTTTGGCTTTATTGCATTTTTAACTGAACATCAACACATCTGAACTATTACAGTTTCATTTTACTGTAACGTTTCAGCATATCTCAGATTTTTTATGAATATTTTTATGTTTTTGTGACATATTAACAATTTGATACTTCGAAATTGCAGGTTCAAAACTGATTCCTTTTCATTGACTATTTATAAAATACATCAAAATTGAATTCGTTGTTTAAAAAATGGCCCGGCAAACACTTTCATGAGCTCATGTAATTTACTTGCGAAAACATCTCTACTTAAAGGAAATCTGAGTTCGAATCTCAGCAGGAGCAACTAAGTTAGAAGCTAGGGCATATTTATGGGATTGTATGAGGGAATATTTCGATTTTTATTATTATTTACTGTTCATTTCCTAATTTCCATTACATTACATTTTATTTCTCTTTGTACCTCTGACGCCAAACAATACACAGTTGTTTAACCAAACTGTATTCAGCAAAGCATTTGCATTTCTTCCTCCAAGAACTCCCCTCTCATACAACATTTCTATTTCTTGGTCTGATATTGGTGAGGATTTATTAGGTTTGTTGCCTTTTCCAAGCCTTTTTAAACACTTAAGTTTTGCATTTAATTAATTCCATGGCAGCTGAAAAGCATTTGTTTCCTGGTTGATAATACTGTAAGTGTATCTTTGCGCCAATGCTGGAGACCATGTTTCCTGGACTAGAGGGTTCGTATTCCTCAACATTAGTCTTTTAAACAGACAATATAAAATTTGCTAAGGACTCATCCAACAATCCTACAAATCTGACCCAAATTCATAGATTTCTCTTTTTCTTGTCTCTAAGAATTTTACAAATTTGCATAAGTCTGAACAAAGTTTTTAAGAGCGCCCATTTTCTCTCCATTTACCTAACACCCTCAGATGTATTATCTGGAAATTTTGTCTTAGATGAAATTGGACTTGCCTCAGACCCAGTGGATGTCTTTTGATTAAGGAAAAGTGGTTTCCACTAGATGGATAACTGATGATTCCGAGGCATGAACTGTAGATATATCTTCTTCCTGCATGTTGGAAAATGATTCATCTGTGTCAATACCATACTCATTAAAGATTTCATTTTTTTCTGATATTTCTATAAAGACCGCAACATTTTGTTCATTCTACACAAGCTGGGTTTCAGTTTTAGTCAAGGACGATAAAATTCCATCCCAAATTATTTCAAGAGGTTCTTGGCTTAGTTCTTGACTCATTTTAGCTGACGAATTTAATCATGATGATGCAAGCGTTTCTTTGTAACAAACATGTAGATCGATGTACATGTATTTAAACAACATGTATGTAATATATGTTTGATACTAACTTTGCAATCCCAAACTTCGGTAGGAAGTAACAAAAAAGACGTGGTGTTAAAAAATTAAAAGAAGAGATACGTGATTTTCAAGCGCAAAACGGTAAGATGGTTTGCATCATTTTCTTGCAAAACAATATGGCGGCATACATAAAATAGTTCGGCTCAGAGATCAAGTATCCAGCTGCCGAACTGAAATTCCGATCTCCCGCATGACAGGCCAACACTCTAACCACTGAACCAAATATCGATCTCCTGACGGAGTCAGTTGTTATACAATTATAGGAATGTATGCACTAGACCATAACACATCCCCTCTTGAGAAAGTCACCATTTATGATGACGAATTGTGATATGTATTTTTAGATCAGAAGATAAGACAGAAATCTTGAAAGATTCTTTTTATAAGTCCAGGAGAAGGTAATACAGGACAAGCCCCCATCTTACGAACATGAAAGTCCGTAACAAAAAGATGCAATGCATCTTAAAATACATAACCCAGAGTGGGATTCAAACTCCGATCTCCCGCGTGACAGGTCAACACTGAGGCAAAGAATCGATTCCCTGGCGCAGTTGTCAAAGGTTGTATTTATACAGCTATAAGAAGGTATGAACTAGACCGTACCAATTTAAAGAAAAAAATACCACACTTTGTTACCGGGTCGAAATGATCAGAAGTGACAGGATAAAACGTGTTACATATTTGACAGAAAATGTCAAACATACACAATGGCATGTTATTTCTTTTTACCTTAAATGCATAGAAAACTGCTGTAAATACTACCTTATTAATCATCAGTTTGGCATTGACAAGTTATATAACAAATAAAACAGTTCCATAAAATGGAGTTTGGTAAGCTTTACAAAAAAGAGAGAGTGTTTACCAATAGATTTATATTAGAAAAAACGTATCTAACGTATCATTACTACTAGTAATTTCCTGACAATGCAAATTGTATTTGCCCTTCATTTTTCTTTAATGTATCGGTGGTATATGGAATAGATTTCTGTGAAGTGTAACCTTTAGTATTTAGATATTAGATACTTTGACAGGAAGTATTAACGAGAAGCAAAATCTACTAAAATTGATAAGCTTCTCTGAAGCTGTACAATGAGCGTTTAATACTGTAATAATTAGCCTTGTGTATGCACAGAAGACCTAGAAAGGCGGATCGGAATGACAAAGCAACCCTGTCAAGTCTTGATCTGTCAGTTCTCGCAGATATTCAGGAGAAACCATTGACAAATGTCTAAGACCATAGACGATATCAAGCTTATGAAGATTATTTCTTTCTGAAAATAGAGCAGTACGTGTAAAGAAGGAAATAATAGTGCAAAAATAAATAAATTCAAATAAAATAGTAAAAACATTATTTTTCTATCTCAAAGTCTGCTAAAAACATTTTTTTGAAATTATCAAGAATTTTCCATTTGCTTAAAAGTTTTAGCTCTTTCTTTTGTAAAAAAAAGTGTATATATATATATATATATATATATATATATATATATATATATATATATATATATATATATACATATATATATATATATATATTTTTTTTTTTTTTTTTTTTCTTCTGGTGACAGTTTGCGCTGTAACATAGGGAGTCTTTGTTGTTTAATCTCGCGCTTCGCGAAATAATGATAACTTTGTGCGTTTTATTGAGTCTTGCAAATGACGGTACTTTCAAAAACGACTAATTTATAATTGTCCAATTTAGTAATAATTCAGGTAATATTTTACCGTCTAAAAATTGATTGCATATCGAAGGTATATTTTTATTTGTGTATCTCCGCGGTTGTTGTAGAAAGTGCTGATTTCACTACATAACCTGTATAAAAATGCAGTGATCCCGAGCGAACCACGTCCTGCCAGGTCGATCAAAACGCACAATAATTATGGGTAATGTATATTCTCTGTTAAAAAGACTATAGTTGTTAGTCACTAGTTGAGAAATATGTATGACATAAAGGCGATGATGCATATGCAGGTGTTTTTAATGCTGTAATATTATATTCATTATATATTTTTGTTACTTCACGTCCTTTATATATTTTAGCTTTGTACTGTTCTTGATTATAACAGAAGTGTACTAAATATTGATATTTATCTTATGGGCTATACAAATGAAAGTCAAAATTTAAGAAGACATTGCCTTCAGTGGAAATGTATTGTGTAACTTGTTAAATGTTCTCTATTTTCAACCACCTTTACTGTATAAACAAATGCAGGGGCAGTACTGGATGGGTATGGTTTCCTCCGTGAGATAGCAATTACAATTTATTTAAAAATGTAACTATGGGCACCTTTGTCAAACGATTATTACTTTATAATTACATATGTTCAGCATTATGACTGATCATCTAACTTTTGTTTCTATGAATGTTCAGGGGTTAGGGGATGGTAAAAAAAGGAGAGATGTTCTTAATTATCTAAGAGGGAAGAAATATAATGTTTATTTTTTACAGGATACTCATTTTACAGACAAAGAAATTAATTATATTCGTTCTCAGTGGGGGTACGAATGTTACTTTAGTAATTTTAACAGTCAGTCTAGGGGGGGTGGCCATATTTATAAATAATAATTTTGATTTTAAATTCAAAGGATTAGAAAAGGATAATTTAGGAAATTTGCTCATTCTTCACGCTTGTGTAACGAGTAAGGATTTAACTATGATTTGTTTATATGGACCAAACAGAGATGATCCGGATTTTTACTCATACATAAAGGGAAAAATTTTACATTTAGAAAATCCATGTATAATATCTGGCGATTACAATCTGGTATTAGATCCAAATATGGATTGTTATAATTATGTCAATGTAAATAACCCTAAAGCCAGAGAGGTCGTCCTCGAAATGATTGTTGAATGTGATCTAATTGACTGTTGGAGAGAAGAAAATTTAGAAGAAAAACAGTTTACCTGGTTCAAAAAGAACCCTATTAAAAAAGCTAGGCTTGATTTTTTTTAATATCTCATAATTTGTATACTGATATAAGTAATGTGAAAATTGAACCAGGATATAGAACCGACCACTCAATGATTTTATTAAGTTTTGTTTTTGATAATTTTACAAAGGGGTATTCTTATTGGAAATTTAATAATTCGTTATTAAAGGATGCTCAGTACGTTGAAGTAATTAAGAATAAAGTTAAAGAAGTAAAATTGAAATATGCAGCAGAGAACCAATTAATACAACAATCAGTTGAAAATATTAGTAATAGTTTAATACAGTTAAATATAGATGATAAATTGTTTTTTGAAACTTTAATGATGGAAATTAGGGGAGAAACAATTTTGTACTCGTCCTTCAAAAAGAAACAAGAAAACAAACGCCAGGATATTATACAAGCAGAAATTAGGAAGCTTGAAAAAGAAAACAATATTAATTATTCAGTTTTAGAGGGGAAAAAACAAGAACTATTAGAACTTAGAACAAAGAAAATGCAAGGTGTTTTTATAAGATCCAGGGCGAAATGGATTACAGATGGAGAAAAACCTTCAAATTATTTTTGCAATTTGGAAAATAGAAATTTTACTTCAAAGTTAATGATTTCATTGTATGCTGATACAGGAACTTTATTAACGAACCAAAGTGATATTTTAAACGAAGTGTGCAATCATTATAAAAACTTGTATTCATCTAGAGATACAGATAACATTAATCTTACGACATTGTTTAATAATTCTGACAGTATACCAAAACTAAATGAGTATGAAAAACAAAGCCTTGAAGGCCATTTAAGTTATAATGAAATGTTGACAAGTTTGAAAAAAATGTCTAATGACTCATCCCCAGGCAGTAGTGGATTCACAGCAGCTTTTTATAAATTTTTCTGGATAGATATTGGTCACTTTTTGGTTAGGTCAATAAATCATGCTTTTGATACTGGAGAATTATCTATCACCCTTAAACAAGGGGTCATAACTTGCATTCCGAAAGGCAACAAAGATAAACGTTACATAAAAAACTGGCGGCCAATTTCCTTGCTCAATACAGCATATAAAATAGCCTCTGCGAGTATAGCTCAAAGACTTAAGACGGTACTAAATAAACTTATAAGTGAAGATCAAACTGGATTTTTGCCTGAAAGGTACATAGGAGATAATATAAGATTAATTTATGACATTATGCAATATACAGAAGAACATCAAATACCAGGAATGCTATTGATGATTGATTTCGCGACCGCTTTCGATTCAGTCTCATGGAAATTTATGCATAAAGTGTTAGAATATTTCAATTTTGGTGATAATTTCATACAATGGATTAAACTTTTTTATAACAATATTCAGTCATGTATAGTAGTTAATGGACATCTCTCCGACTGGTTCAATGTACAACGTGGATGTCGTCAGGGTGATCCCCTCTCCCCTTACATCTTCATTCTTTGCGCGGAAATTCTTGCACTCTTATTAAAAAACAATAATAATATCAGAGGAATTAAAATAAACGGTACAGAATTTCTTCTGTCACAGTATGCAGACGATACATCTATTATGTTAGACGGTACAGAAAAATCTTTAAATGAAACATTACATACGTTAGAGTTCTATGCTAAAATATCAGGTTTAAAGATAAACATCGATAAAACCAAAGTAGTTTGGATCGGGGCTATGAAAAATAGTATGCTAAAACTTTGTCCTGAGTTCGACCTTGTATGGGAGTCAGGCTTATTCAAACTGTTAGGTATTAATTTTTCAACCAACTTGAAAAACATTATAAACTCCAACTACTTAACAAAAATAGAAGAAATTAAGATATTGTTTTCTCAATGGTCCAGAAGAATCATAACGCCAATAGGCAAAAACATTATAATTAAATCCTTAGCTTTATCAAAACTAAATCATTTATTTTTGAGCTTACCAAATCCAAGTATAGATATATAAAAAACAATTCAGGGCCTTTTTTTTCAAATTTCTATGGAATAACAGACCAGACAAAATTAAGAGACAAGTTATAATACAGAATTATGATCATGGTGGAATAAGAATGATTAATCTAGAGTTATTTATGACCTCCTTAAAACTGACATGGATCAGAAGACTCGGAACGTATAATACTAAATACTTTAATTTTATACAAACAACTTATCCTTCTATACTTGATTGTAGTAAGTATGGAGATGACTTCCTAAAGAATGTTATCAATACAGTTCAAAACCAGTTTTGGAAAGATGTTCTAGTTGGTTTATTTCATCTAAATAGACTGAGTCCAAGAAACTGGAGTGAATTCTGCTCTTTACCTGTTTGGCATAATTCTATGTTTAAAATAGGCGGAAACAATTTTTGTTATAATAGATATGTTAATGCAGGAATAATATTAATGAATGATTTCTTGAACGAAGAAGGAAAATTTTTGCCCTTCAATGAATGTTTAAGAAAATATAATATTAATACAAATTATTTGCAATATTACAGCATAATAAAGTCTTTTAAAAGCTTTTTAGCAAATTCTACTTTCACACTCGACTCTAAAACAGAAATCTCACCATTGCAACCATTGATAATAAAAATAATTAACAAACAAAAGAAAGGATGTAGAAACATTTATGATTATAGTTTAAGGAAAAATGTTCATCCGAATTCAAAAATAAAATGGAGCGAAGAACTAAACTTAGCAGACAATTTTAATTGGGGACATATCTATCATCTGCCATTTAAAATAACAAAAGACACATGTTTACAATGGTTTCAGTATAAAATTAACCACAGAATTCTGGCAACAAATCATATTTTACATAAAATGAATATAAAAAACACCAATATGTGTTCCTTCTGTAAAAACCAAAGTGAAAGTCAAAAGCATCTTTTTTGGGACTGTCAACACGCAAAAACTTACTGGGGAGAAATTAAAAATTGGCTAAATACAAAATGTCCAAATATTTGTACTAATTGGTCTTCATCGGATATAATTTTAGGAAATGAAAATTTTGATAAAGGAATAATGAACTTTATTTTGTTAGCTAAATACACAATATATTGTTGTAAACTTCAGGACATTTTACCAAGCATACACTTATATAAGACAAGAATTTCACTATTTTTATAAACAGAGAGGTATATAGCTAAAAAGGAAAATCATTTACAAAAGTTTGACAAAATTTGGGGCAATTACAAATCTTTAATGACCAATAATGATTATTTTTTTTAAAACGGATTCATGTGAACCTTCCATCTAGTACTGCAATCCCATCTCTTATTGTATTTGTATATTTTTAACCTGACTTTGAACTTCTTTTCTTCTTCGTTTTCTTCATTAATCTATACAATGATGCAAAAACCTATGTATTAAGGAATAGTCTCCTTTCTTTCCTAGTTCTCCTTTTGTTGGCCTTTAATAAAGTTTGCTTTGCTTATTTCGTTTCTAGCAAAGCAATTTCTGAAGACAATTAAAAAGTTTTCGCCAGTGTAAGTAAAAGGTCTAAACAAAATTTTACATCTATTTAGTCCAAATGAAGTTGTTATCATCTGGAGGCTTTCCTTAAAAATGAATTTAAATTTTGATCTACTCATGATTAATGACATTTATGTATTTGTATTTTCATTCTAAGATTATTGAAAATGCTAGAAAATATGTATATGTATCATAAATTTAAAAATAAATAGGGTTACCCTTTTTTGGGGCCTCAAAAAAAAAAAAAAAAAAAAAAAAACGGTTACGACGAACACATAGGATATAACCACTTTGATATCCGTGTATTTGTACAATAAAATTTACATATTATTATTTATTTTATTTTATTGTTTTTGTTTTTTTTAATTGTTTTTTTTTAAATCAAACTCGACTATGTTGTAATTTTAAGTCGGGGGGGAAAAGCTGCCTTTTAATGCACCGAAAACACATAACACAATACATTTAGACATTGAATTTGTTCGCCAAATCTTTATCGAAATTGCTCTGGGACTTGTCTCATCTGAATATATTGTGCTCGGTTTGTCGTTTACATCTTAAGTAAATATATATAACATTTCATTAGATGAAAACTTTAAAGTAAAAACATGCTATAACAGTGACTCTAACAGCACTTCATGTGTCATTTCCTTTTTATACAACCAGAATCATAAAGGATTACACAAAAAGTACCTCGTAATATATGTACTTATGTTTCCGTAGGTATCTAAATATTTAATGAGGCTATGTCCTATCAACCACATTAACTGAAATCCATCACAGCCGAAATAAGGAACGTATTTTTGATTAGCAATTTTCTAGCCCGTTGAAATGATTAGAAATTTTGATTAAATATTTCAAATGTGTTTGTCTTGTTTAGCAAGAATAATTTTCAAGTTTTATAGTGGTTATCAATAAAAATTTGTACCCATTTTATGTTGTCAGGCCATATTTGTTAAAGAAAATACTGTTATTTTATTGTTTTCTGTTGGAAAGTAAACAATAGGGTTGTCGGGAAGTGTAATGAGAGGTCAAAATATTTCTTTCAACACTCTAGATAATTAAAAGTTTATTACCAGCAAGAGATTAATCTGGATAGTATTAGTGATGCACTTGCATAAAAGCCTTTTGTGCAATACATCTGGAAACATGGAATATAAAGAAATTGTTCCTGTGCCTGTGCGTTAAGGTTTCTTTTCAGTTTCGATAGAGTAAATACAATTTTGATTTTGATCCATTTATTTCGGACCTCGAAGAAAAGATATAGTACTCCGTTAAAGCCAAATGTAATTACGAAATCTTTTTCAGAGGTAAATAAAAAATCAATCATTTATTTCGTAATAAGAAAATTTTCCTTAAAATGATTTGTTTATTCGTAAGAACAAAGCGCTATTTTTGTAGAGATACAACTGAATGCATGTTTATGAAAAAAGAATGCGCTGTTTTTAAGTGTGCATTAAAAAACTAATAAAATCTTTTAATCATTGTATTTTATTCTTATAGGAGAATCATTTATGGGCATATTATTGTTGATGAGTTTTAAGACATTGTTTAATATTGAGAAATAAAAAAAATATAGAAATAAGGTTGATTGCTCATAACACCTTAGGGTTATTGAACCTCGTAACGGAGTATATTTGGTGCTCAGAACATCTTTGTTTTTAGCATTATGTCATAGAAACATGGTTTATCTATTGACTTGGTTTATTGTTCTTATCATTTGTTGTTACCACACGATGAATATAGTGATAATTTGTCAAAAAAAATAAAACAAACACAAAGACAAATAAAAAAACCCCTATGAACAGTATAAAAGAGTATATTACCATTCGCACTTTATTGACCTTATAATACGAAGACTTGATTACAATATTTTACTGCAGTACAATAATCGGAGAAATGTTTTGGTAATATATGCAACTTTTCTTTTCATTATAGCATGACTCTTTGTATTATGATATTGACGCTATAGAGGAAACTTATCATGTTCCTAACAACACCTTTATCATACGGCAGACAAGTTCTGTCAGCATATAATAATCTTAAATGATAGAAATAATGAGAAATGGTTTCAGGACTAAAGAGTTTATTTAAACAAAGACCAAAATAATGATTTAATACCCTGACGGATCGATATCTAATCACAGTAGATTGTAAGGAAAATGAAGTGAAAGCTAAATATAAAAAGCAGACTTTTACGTCTGTCCTCTGTGAGAAGTAAGCAATCTTTTACATTGTACGTTGGCTAAATAAATACTTCTCAACATAGTTTATTATAGAAGAAATGGCTGTTTATTAAGATTGAAAGTCAAGATGACACGTTATTAAAAAAGTAAATGTTAGAATCTTAGATTAGTGACTCTTTCGATAGACTGAGAGAGTTAGAGGTCAGACCGTTGTACCGCTTTTACAAACAGTTTTAATAGCTCTGAATACTTATTAATAATGTTGCAGACAGATTGTAGAATTTTTACACTCAGTCTGTATTTCTTGTGTTTATATTTGTAAAACAAAAGGGTTGATAGCTTACTTTTAATATGTAAAAGAATAATATTGATGTTTCAGTTGCACCATCAGTCACCGGTCGTACATACTTCGCACATCGCCTGGCAAAATGTGTTTTACCTGTAATTTTTGGCAAATTAGCTCTGGATTAGCAATTTTTCCAATGTGCCGGGTATATTACCTAAATCCGACTACGGGTATTTTTTTTAAATTGGATCAAACGCTTGAAACTTTGTATAATTAACAAAGGGGAATACTGTGAAAGCATGGAATTAACAAAACCAATATTCAGTAAAAAGAACACATTATCGATACCCAGTAACATTACATATGAAAACACCCTTGTAAAACACAGACATTCAATTTGCATTAGCGCTTAAACAAAATGAAAACTTTGAAAACCGTGTCTTGGAACAGGCGATACATTTATTGGCTTTCATACGATATAAAGATATGACTACAAAATCAGTGGCAAATAGTTCTCTCCGTGAAAGGCTCAGATAAACAGTTCGACCCGGCAAAATATAAAGAATATGTAAGTAAATATTTCAGAATGTATAGATCTGTCTTTTTTTTAAACACAAGCTTTGTGGTTAACTTGGAAGAGCTTCACTGTTGACAAATTCAGGAAAATACTTATTTGAGGTTACATTTTTCTCTGTTATATCAGGTGAAGAACGAATTAAAAAAATTTCCGGATGTTTCTTCTTTACAGTCTAAAAATATTGTTCATAACTTTCTATATTTATTAGATGTATAATTAGCCTGAAATTTAAATTATAAAAAAAAAAACTAACTTAGTTAAAATTAACTAAGAAATGCTTAAAACGTTTTATGAATACATACCAGGATTGATTTAATTTCTTAATTTTAAATGTGAGAGAATAAAACAAGACCTTTTTTCTCGCATCTTTCTCGCATGGCCCTTATAGTCCATACAGTGTATGCTCCGCTCATCCAACGTATTACAGAAAAAAGATTATGGCAAACGTGCAAAAACTCCCTAAAAGCAATTTGACTAAAATCTTTGGATTCTAAAGTTAATGCCTCTCATCAAAATTAGGTTGAAGTGAGAGCCAGAAACCATATAAGTTTACATGCCGTGTAATAACTGATGAAGATTCTAATAACTTTGATAACAATGTTTCACGGACAATTGCAATCTAGGCAAAAACCAAAGTAAATTGTTTGTAATATAGCCCCTAACCCTGTAGTGGTATTTGACTATGATTAACTTTGTTACGGTCCAGCGCATACCGGCCTATAGTTCGAGTCCCGCTCTGTGTAGTCATTTTCAAGATGCATTGTGTCTTTCTGTTGTGAACTTTCATGTTTGTAGGAGCTTTACTTAAAGAACCCTTGGGCTTTGTATCAACTGAACTAGTTGAATTTCTAGATTATCAGCCTAAATAGGGGAAGTTTAAGCAACATGGATGAAATTTGTTTTATTTGGTAACTCGAGTTGTAGGTTGTGATTTATGTCTATATACTTTATCACTATTGATGTATAACAAACACGTAAATTATTCAGAATGATAGGATATTGTATCCACTCTGTGGTGATGTCTACCGAGAAACTGTGATAGGGAGATAAAGAACAATTGATTTTATCTATAAGAACACGTTTATTTTTTAAGACAAGTCAGTGTCATTATCGTCTCAATGTTATTGCAAGATTTAAAAACACTGGCAAAATGTCACAGACATATTATTTAATTTATATTTGGTAATGTACTGTTATTTTCTTATCTGGTAGTAAATCTATTTTGTATGTTGTGCTGGAAGTATTTGAAGTATCTATTAATACCACACAACAGAGGATTGAATATTTTTGCAATGAAAGTTTACGTTGTATTTTGTGATTTATTATGCAATTGTCTTTGCTTCAGATAGTCTCAGTATATAACAAATATTATGTACGTGTAATTCTTTGCTTCAAATAGTTTTATTAAAGAACAAAAGTTGTGTATAATTATACCGCAGTTAATTTCCTATCTGTCAAAATGGAATAATTTGTGTACCTTCCATGCACTTCTATGTTGTTTTTTTTTAATATTACCCGGGTGTTATTTTGAATATCACATGCACATACACGTGATGTAAAACGTAAAAAAATGTTTTCTGTTTTTATCCTAGCGAGCACTGGTTACATTTTACTGCAATGTTGTTAACAGACTTTTTATCTAACTATAATGATACGACAAAAGTATGTGGATATGAAAGCCCTTGGTCCATACTGACTAGAATGCTTTTGTTATAAGACTTGTCATTGTACTTGAAAAACTGTATCACCAAGGCAGGTCTGTGTCGATAATAAACATTCAATTGCAATTGCAAGTCAGATGAAACCGAATTCATGAACGCAAAAATAGTATATTTGTTTAAGCCTCTTCTAGTTCAGTAATGACTTTGCAAGGAAACATCTCCATCTACAGGGAAAATGAAATATCTAATTAATCTAATTAGACATCAAAGGAGCAGAATGATTTAAGAATAAATAATAAATGCCTTTGAAAGCAGGCAACGTAATAAGTCTTTTTATCTTTGTCGTAAGTCCTGCTGTGTCAGAAAATTGCCTTTTCTTAATGATTGCTGTTTTTGTGACGTTATGTTTTGCTTACGTTAATAATTCCGTTCTCATTATATGAAGGAAAAAAAATTAGAATAATTTATTAGATTTAAGTTAACTTGCTTCTTGCATAAAGAACTGTATATTGTAGATACAAAAATTTAGGAAAAAAGATGATAGTTCGTCCAAGAAATATTGAACAATTTTTTCCTGTAAATCAAATAAAAAACATTTTTTTCTGTGGATTCAGACTTGAAGAAACTAAATCCAAACAAATAGGTAAAACCCACATGCATTAAAGATAGTTTCATTTAACATTGTACACAAAAAGTATGCCCAAATTAAAAAAAATCATGTTGTTTTCGAAGATATAGTATGCTATTTTAACTGCGTGAAACATAGGAATGTGATATGTAAGGTGAAAATATGTTTCACTGTTTACTTACATCTGCATTTTTATTCTTTTTCTAACAGTTATTTAACCAGTTGCGTAAGTTAACTGTTTGATAACTTCTGATTCAAAAGTTGTAAACCAGTGACAAAATGGAATAGGGTCCGAAAGCTATCAGAGTCGATTGCAGCTTGATTTCCTTAATATCTTGCTGGTATACATTTTAATTATATCTTGGTGGTGTACATTCCCATTAACGTAACTCGTATCCGAAAATTCTGTAATTCTTAACAAAAGAAAAAATTGAAAGTTATATATCTTGTAATCGAAAGACATTTTACATTCTAACCGTCATGCTGTGGATGACATTTGCTACCATTTCCAAACAAAACTATTTAGATGAAGGCATGCGACAGCTTACACCTATGTTTTGTTACATAGTAGAGTTTCATGGGATTATAGTAACAAATGCATGATGATTGTAACAAGACATGTCAACATGAGCACTGAAATAGGAAATGAGATGTCAAATGACAAAATAGATCTGACAGCACAATTGTGAGTTCAGAAAGAAACACCAGGAACTTGTCTTAAACGTGTCAAAAACATATAACAAAACTCTGTATAACTGAACATCGACACCTGCGCCTCTTAGATTAGCAATCATCCTTATTTGTACTTTGTTCATGTTTTGTTCACTAAACTTAATATGCTATACAAGGCACTTGGCGGACAGGCAAGTGTTAACAAGCCACTGACGAACGGAACTGGAGCCTGCGACTTCCTGCTCCATAGTCACATGCCACAACGGAGCAGTTATTACTGAAAGTTAATGAATAGTTAAAAAATGACATTTGTTATCTAATTCAAGGTAAGTGTTCTGTTTCAAATTTAAGTAAGATCTGTATTTGAAACGATACATGAAAATCAGGGCTTTGTCTTTAATGTTTAAATATTTACAAAAAAATATTCAAATTGAATTATGTTTATATATTTACAAAAATATTTACAAAAATTGATTTAAATTGAATTAACGTTCTTGATAGATGAATATTACCAATTTTTCAATCCCATAATTTGAGATTACGCTTTGATATTCATCCTTTTTTTCCTGTAACTTCTTAATCAAAATCGGTGCTACAGAACTGTTCCGGCTTTTAATTCTCAGACTCGTAAACATCTTGTAAGGCTTAATAAAAATATTATTCTCATAACATCAAAGCAGACAGAAAATAATTTTCTTAGGCATCCGCATTAGCTGATATTGACTTGTAGAATTCGCCTGTTATCCTCAAAGCGGCATAGATGTATTTATATAATAGTCATAGAGGCTTTTTTGATTATCTTATATATATATACATGTATATATATATATATATATATATATATATATATATATATATATATATTAGATGTATTTATATAATAGTCATAGAGGCTTTTTTGATTATCTTATATATATATACATGTATATATAACGTTTTATTTAAGCTATGTTGTCAATCACTGAAATTTTCAGATTTCAGACATTTTGATATAAATTGCCGGGACTCCTCACGAAATTGTTCAGATCATACAAATTGAATTTAAGATATCGGGTAGACAAACCTGAGGATATCGTAGTGTATCCTGTTAGAGTATAGCCGTCTGTACACATGTCTGTCCGTTCACGTCTTTTTGTCCATCAAGGAAATTAATGAAAACATTAGTCTGTCCGTACCTTTATCTTTATGGATATTATATGCATAAGGTACTTGTAAAAAGAAATCATGGGGAGAAATTTCTGTCTAGCGATACTTTTACGCATTTCTGCATGATGATGATTCGTATGATCAACTCTGGCAGCTGAAGTCTGGCTCACGAACTAACAAGTAAAACAATGATAGTTTATATTGTTTACAATCAAAAGAGGATTTTATTAAACAAATACCTTTTACTGACAAGGTTTCGAACTGGTCAGAAATTTCTATATGGACTGCAATGCACAAATGCACTGTTGTAAAAGCGTGAAAATATTGTCGTGGTTATATAAGAAACGACAGAGATGCATATATATATATATACGTTTGTAACTATAGGAAATTAATGTTTATTCACTGCACCATGATTTCAATTAACCCTTTAACCCTCGAATATTCTGATGGTTTGACATCATACTATTATTAATATTTCCATCTAAGTTTTATCACACTGCATTTCTTTCTCCTAGTACGTTACAGCTAATCATTTCATTTTTCTATTAAGTAAGATTCAAGACAGCTTTGCAATTCTTAACCAAAGGGAATTATTAAATACATGCCCCAAAATAATAAAGTTCAAAGGCATTTTTTTCAAACAGACATTTCTTAAGGTTATTCAAATAAACTACAGGCTATAAATGCACGTATATCAAAAGAGAAATCAACGGTAGTTTTGTTATCGTTTGAAAAAGTAGCTTTCATATATAAAATTTTGATAGCAAAGATTCAGATAGGAATTTATCTGTTCGAATACGATCTCTGTGTGTAAAGAAAATGTAGTTCCTTGTGAAAGATATATCAAGCAATTTTTAATCAGTGTCTTTAAAAACATCCGTATTTGTTTTACAAATGACCTTAATGGCCGTATGATGATATAGTTATATTGTTTACTGTTATATAGTCATAGATTTTCTTGTAAAGTATCGTCCGGAAAAAAACTATTTATTTTATTGTAAGAATTTCATCATCCCAAAATCTGATAATAGGAAAATATACTACTACTGAAGAGCCTTTTTGTTGGGAGCATTTAGTACAAACTTAACATCTTTTAAGAACAGGGACGAAAACGATTTCACAAAAACCATGGATAAAAGAGCAAAGGCCTCTTGGAAAACGTATTTTCTCCCAGAGGAACAATCTTAATTTCCTCTAGTACCGGTCCAATCGAAGAACGCTGTCTTCCTTTGAAACAAGCATGTTTGTATTGACATACTATCTACATTCAATTTGTAGTTAACTTAGAAGAATGATAAAAGTAAATTCCCAATAAAATGTTGTCCGTTTAGTCTATCTTCTTAAGAAAAGCTTTTTAATTTTTTATCCCCGATTAGTGCTGCCTTAATCATCAAAAGTTGCTGTTATTTTTTCTCTACACTGAAACGAGGCAGAGTTTCGTTAATCTACTAACTACAAACATGTAAAATAACCAAGCAGAATTAAGAAGAGACCAATAAATGAGTAAGTATAACGTGCACTTTTAAGTCATTCACATATCTAGAGATAACAGACGCGCTACACAATTCTTCAAGTTAGAAAAAATCAGTTTAAGGGTATAGACGATATTGAGCGGAAAGGATATTGTTACGGACAGACAAACAGACAGACGGACAAGGCCACTTCTATAACACCCCTCCGCTTTGCTGCGGGGATTTATATATGAAAAACAAAAACAATATATTATTAAATAAAAAGATTAAGGGACGTAAGTTACGTTATCTAAAGCTCATATTATCAAGAAGAAAAAGTTATACCGGCTGTCTTATCTAACATTAAATAGATGGTGTATTTTGGTCAGATTTTCTGTCAGACTCACGTCAGTTATAACTAGATTTTGCTACTTAATTCTCCATATATCTGTTGACAGAAAACTGCCACCATCGAGAGTGGAAAATGACACAAAAATAAAGATCGAAGGAAAAGCATTATTTTTTAAATTATTTTATTTCTTTTGTAGTTTTATAAAGTATAACTATATTTGTATCAGGTATAAGCAGCGACAAAATATTTTCGGTTGTTTCGGTTTTCTTTTTTATTGATTGACATATCAATCATTTAGCCCAGCAAATAAAATGTAATTAAGTATTCATTTAATGGTTATCACGTTACAAAAGTAAATGTTGATCAACATAACGTATTGCTATTACCACTAACTACAAGTACATACTAGACAATCTCTTTTTAAGTGAAAAAGTATGTAAACAGGTACAAGGTACTTCGTGATGAGAGAGATAATGATTTGTTGTTGCACTTGAAGCACGTTTTATTCAAAAAAGAAATCATTCAGGAATAGTCAGGAATAGTTCTTATCAATTTAAATTATGTAAATGGACCATGCAGCTTTATGCGTTTGTATTTTCAGCTAGGAGAAGTATCTGGCGACTGTTTATGATTAGTCCTAAATATAGTTTAAGTGTCATTATTAAAGCCGATGAAACCTGCATGGTTGTGTATTCTATGAACTCATTAAATATGAACAATTAATGTAAATATTTACTTTCAAAGCGGTTAATTTGATAATCGAACTAAAAGGACAATTACAATGTATCTAACTAAAATTTATACATTGTCACTATGTCAACACATCTCCAAATAGATTCGTTTAAATAAAGCCATATAAAGTCAATTTACTAAACAATTTCTCCCAAATCTGCGGTAAAGTAATTTTTAATTGCAGAGATATATGGAGCTTTTCGTTCACAAAACAAAAGGGGTCGTAAATTATTTGAAAACTTTTGTCAGTCATTTACATTAAGTTATCAACATGTAAGACCAGGATTACAAAGATTGATAATAAAATTTCCTAAATAGAGTTGTTGCTTAGCATAATTGTTTTTCAAGAAAAATCCTGTTACACTTACATGAACGATTAAATGCTGAAGAAAAACTAAAATATAAAGGTAATAGTGTCTTACTTTATGCAAATGTCTTAAGAGTTTCGAGTCCATCGAGAATAACATCTCTTACAAGTTATCACAAACTACAACAAAAAAATAGAAGGTCAAAACATCTCTTGGAAAATATCACATATCCAAACAGACCAGAAACGATAGAAGGTCAAAACGGCATTTGTAAACTATCACATATCAAACCAAAGACCATAAGAGATCAAAACATATCATTTCCATCGGAAATTGATTTAAATGTCTCTCGTGCAGAAACTGCCGAGTCATTTATCTTATTTTGTAATAGATGTTGTAAAAGAGAGCATGCTAAAACTAATGCTATTTCTAACTGGAAAAGACAAATCTTCAAAATAATTAATAAAATCTTTTTATAAAAGAAACATAGCTTTATTACCACCTCGACCTCGTTTTGACTTTAGTCTTTTGAGAAAGGGAATTCAAGCCTTTCATTAATGATTTGTATTAGCACCTGCTGATAAGGCTGCTGATAATGTAATTATAGTATGACGGATACAATATATGTATATTCAAACTAAAGAGCCAAATAGTACTAATGAATATATACCGACTTCTTCATCAGAGAGTCAAATTGTTTCAGCACACACTGTAAAAAGTGCAAAATTCAGAATCAGTGTTGACCCGACACAAGATAAAGTACCTACTATGTATCGGTTGCCGAAAATGCACAAAACACCATATAAAGCCAGATTTATCGCTAATTCCAGTTCTTATACAACTATTTAATCATCCGTGCTCTAAACATCTTGTCTTACAGCTATAAACAAACATATAATTAAGTATTGCGAAGCGGATTTGAAATCAATGGCAAAAATCAATTTTGGTCTTTTAAAAACTCGGGTGAAGTTTAAAATAAGCCTAAATCAAACAATTTTCAGGCGTTTTCTTTGTCAACTTATGATTTTTCAACATTGTATACTTCACTCCCTCATAATGTAATAAGAGACAAGGTCACCAGTCTCGTTGAACAAAAAAAAATTTTGCAAGAGAAAATAACACCTGTATCGCTTATAATGAACAAAGAGCATTTTTACAGATGGTTCTTATGATAAATACACTTTATAGACTTGTCAAGACATAATCGAGTCGCCCTTTTTCTTACTAGATAATATTTATGTTCGATTTTGAACTTCTATTTATAATATAAACAGGTAGTGGGCATCCTCATGGGAACTAATTTTGCATTCCTTTTTGCTCATCTGTTTTATACTGCTATGTTAGAGACTTTATGGTATCTCTTTCTAGTGAATATCACGATGGCATTATTACAGCCTTTAACAACACCTCGAAGTACCTTGAAGACTTGTTAAATATAGATAGTAAATTGTTTCCATCTTCGGTCAATAAGATTAACTCCAGCTTAATAAAGCAAACACTTCAGAAAAGCAAGCTAACTTCCTTGATCTAAATCTTTCTATTGAAAATGGTTTTGTTACGATAAAAGAGATGATTTTGATTTTAATATATATAATTATCCATTCTGCAACAAGGAATTTCTCAACCAGTGTTTTGATTCAGATCAGATATCAAAACGTAGACGACAGAAGGTCGAAATATAATTCGGAAACAATCATATATCAAAAGAAAGACGATCGCAAGCAATGACATCTCTCAAAGACTTTACAAACAATACACTTCAAACCTTATTATTTTACACTGATAAATTCTTGCAACGTCTATTTACAGTAGTTTTAAGGGATCACATTGTATTTTGAACCCTATATTTATCTCTAAAACGAGTATATAAATGAGATGCGCGTAAAAACTATGGATAAAGCAATATCAACTATGTCTTATCTTTCATTTTTTCGCAAATTCTTGCCAGTTCGCTATAACTTTTATTTTTCAAAATAGTTTTGCAAGTTACATACACCAAATGAAGCGGAAAAATGCGTACCTTGTTCATATAAATATCTTATTGTCAGTCGTTTCCAACAGAAAAGAAATAAAGAAAAATATACCTTTTTCTTTCAAAGATGGCGGAGTTTGTTTACAAAATGAAGAAAACGACGCAGTTCTGATTCCCAGCCCCGTTTTATCCCAATTAGTGACTGCTTCTTGGATTCAAACCTGAACTCACACTGTGGAGTGCTTTTAGTCACTGGAAAACCCCACACCATAAAGAAAATGTATTTTCATCAGCTTATTTTTGTTGTTCATCAGAGTCTGTCAAGAAAGTTCTGATCCTGTATCAACTCAAAATTAATGAGTTGCCCTCATGAAACTCCAACATGAACAATTGGATTTAAATTTAATAAAAATAATTTCTTTCTATATTTTGTTAACTAATCAGCAATGGCTTTTTTTATTTTCTAGCATCTGAACTATTTGTTCAATTAAATGTACTTAGATCTGAAAGATTGCTAAATTACTGAATGTGACTAACTTGCTGCCAAATTCCTTTGAATTGACATTACTGAACTTTTTGTGTTATAAGGTTAATTTGCAACACTTGCAGGTATTCCAAGATATTCTTAAACAGTGGTTATAGATTAAAGACGTAATACAATATTATTCACAAGAATCGTCCTGGTCTCATGTTCCTACACTTTGGTAACTATTTTGCTAATGTGCCTTATTTTCTAAAATCAGCGGAGAACTATTTCCCTTCTAACCATAACAGGATTTTTTTTTTGAATCCAGAACTTCTAAACACGCTTTAATTTTGATTTTGAAAAAAGATTGACGGGTTTGTTTTACAAAAATACACTCCAAAGCGTTGCATATTACCCTAATGACACCCAAAAGTTCAGTAATGCCATTTCAAAGGTCTATCCATCAACAGAAAACAGATCTAAGAAGTCTTTCCTAATGAAACACTAATCTTATTGCACGGTTTGTTTGGCGGAATAAACTATTATTTCTTTTAGTGGAAGCACTGGTGCTGTATTACTTATTTAGTAGCCAAAGAGAAAGGATTAGCCAGAATAATTGGTGTTCTTTACTGGCCTCTATGAAAAAGCGATATTGCCAACAAAATTACCCCATGCAATTTGGTCTGAATTTTTAGAGCTGCTTGTAAGACACCGTTGACCTTTGTTTCAAAGTAAAAATAATCAAATAAATCGAACAATTAAAGAAGAAAAGGAGAAAAGAAAGGAAAATGACAAAAGATAAATCTGGAAAATTTGATCGATCTAATTTTGTTAAATGGCAGTCGTGTCTTTGATAAGGAAACATTTCCTCACATCATTAAAATTTAAGTTGTTCATGTGATATCTTCATTTTAGAATGTTCTTACGAACATTAGCAAAAAGGTGCAATAAATCAGAAAAAACACCCCTGGTGGTACTGGTATTTCTGGAAAATATTCTAAGTTCTTCTAACAAAACAGGCGTATACTAAGACAAACAAAAATACATAGAAAAGATAATGGACAAAATGTTGGAAATTATTAATATGAAACACAGGGATTTTTTTTTAAAAATCTGCCAAAACTCATGCATTTTATGAATAAATACGTGTATGTCCAAAAACCGCTAGTCGCACCAAATGCGCGTAAATCTCAATTAATCTATTGTTATTTTAGCTACAGACAGATGGACAGAGATCTATGCAAAATCTACCTAATGTGTGTACCATAATTGTGCGAGAATGAAATTAAAAAACAAAAACAAATAAAGACAAAGGTATGTATATATCTATCTTCCTCGCTATTTAAATGCGAGTATAAAACATGTGCTGCTTTAAATACATAGTCCTGAAACTCACAAATTATCTTATCAATATTTCATAAATTCTTTGACAGTCATAGTTAGAACTGCTCTTTTTGCTTAGCTTACTTTAAAGTTTGTCAAAATTGATTGGAGAATAAACTTTTCACGCTTTTTGTTTAGATTCGAGCTTTTTTCCCTGATTACAACTGTTGTACAACTTGGTTGGTAATATTTATCAAGTGGTAAACTAAGGCAAAAACGACACTGTTCATATACAGTATTCTCTACGGAAGCCTAATAGTGCCATTTTAACTTACAACTTCGATATTAGAACTTGGAACTTAGGAATTAGAAATTAGGACTTCGATATTAGACGAGAGACGCTGTGATACTCATTTTGGTTATTTGTATCTGCGACGTATTAAAAACTGTGAAATGTCACTGTTTGCACTAAGAAACAATTACGGAGGACACTTGAAAAAAAGATAATTACTACATTTGCCTTCTCTCCGTCCTTCTCGCTATCGTCCTCCATGTACGGAAGTCTAATAGTGCCATTTTAACTTACAACTTCGATATTAGAACTTGGAACTTAGGAATTAGAAATAAGGACTTCGATATTAGAACTTAGGAATTGGAACAAATGACTTAGGAGTTACGACTTGTATACCTGCATTTAGGCGGGACATTTGCCTTCTCTCCGTCCTTCTCGCTATCGTCCTCCATGACACTTGTCCGGCCAAAATGCAGGTATACAAGTCGTAGCTCCTTAGTCATTTGTTCCAATTCCTAAGTTCTAATATCGAAGTCCTTATTTCTAATTTCTAAGTTCCGAGTTCTAATATCGAAGTTGTAAGTTAAAATGGCACTATTAGACTTCCGTACATGGAGGACGATAGCGAGAAGGACGGAGTGAAGGCAAATGTAGTAATTATCTTTTTTTCAAGTGTCCTCCGTAATTGTTTTTTAGTGCAAACAGTGACATTTCACAGTTTTTATACGTCACAGATACAAATAACCAGAATGAGTATCACAGCGTCTCTCGTCTAATATCGAAGTCCTAATTTCTAATTCCTAAGTTCCCAGTTCTAATATCGAAGTTGTAAGTAAACATGGCACTATTAGGCTTCCGTAATTTTCGGACTCATCATGATGACAATTTAGTCAAATTATATCATTTTTCTAATGCAAACCGTCTCGAAATAATCATGGACAAGACAATCTAAGCCTTTTGAAATACAAAATGTATCCTGAGGAACTTTTCTTAATTTTCTAAAGCACCGGTCAAATATAAAAAAGCCTTACCTTCCTTAAGTACCAGTTACATATGAGTAAGCAGTCTGCCTTTTATAATCGAACTTCTTTGAGAAACTTTAACAAGTCGTAAATTTTCTGCTGTAGTATTGCTCACTCTATCTTCAAGCTAGCAAGCGTTTAACCACTCATTTCATACTGCTACAGCCATTCTTTAACTTTATGAAATTTTGATGTCATCCGTATTTTTATCTTATAGTTAGTCAAGCAGGATGCTAATTAAAAGAAACCTGTGTTTTCGTCATACGCACACACCAGGGTTTCTTTAAATGACTTTTCGGCTTCAAAGACTACGATTAAAACAGCTTGGTAAGATACTCCTGTAGCATTATACTCAATAGAAAGTCATGTGACAAAGATGCCCCCATCATGCTCAGATATTGACAGAAGATCATAAGTACATGTTTAAAATGTATAAAGATGTAGGTGGAATATCAATAGCAGTAACACTGTTGTAGGTATTAAATGAACCGGTAACTGCAAAACAGTCTTTTTAAATGTGAAGTATTTAGTTTTTTTATAAGAAATTAAGTCGAAAAAAAGGTCATAACTCTGATTATTTGAAAGTACCATGCAAACTTTTGAAAGGAACATGTAGTTTTATAAAACACATAGACATGCAAAACATGAACGGAATTATGTGCAAGCGTTTGGCTTTAAATGCGCGGATACGAAATGTGGACGGACGGACAGGTGAAACACTTAATGCATGCCCCTTCGCCATTCCGTAAATAATATGAGACAAAGACTCATACAAATTGCTGCAAAACGCCAGTGAGTCTCTTTTTCGAGCAGTACTAGCCATGCATACAGTCTTATGATCCTCGGTGAATTAAGTCTTATTATATTGTTGTTTTCTCTTGACATTCTGCACTTTAATTCTGCCATCTGTTTTACATAAATCGAGCATAATCTCTTCTAAAGACGGTAATATAACTGAATCGGACAACCAGGCGAGCTCGAGTAATAAAAAAGCCTTTGAAGATATTTTCACAACGTCTGTTGTTCTAGAGCTTGCATTAAAAACATATTTAATACTCGCAGGAACAAATCGAATGTGGTTTAAAATACAATTGTTTTTTCTGTAAGGCTTTTATTTTTTACTTTTCACTACCGTTTATCAGTCTATTGTCGGATGTTCAAAATAGACATAGCAATCCAACGGATTTATCGCGAATATCTTTTTGAAATTTATTTAAAGTTATTATTCTATCTATTCTATTCTATCTACTATGTTATCCAGTCTCGAATCAAATGCAGATTTAAAAATCAAAGTGAATGTATTCTAGTCTCTTTTTCATTAGAAAATATTCCATGAAGATGTGAAATTCCTGGTGTAAAAATGATAAAAAATGAATATGAGTGTGCAGCTTAATGGCGCAATGATTGTTAAATAAATATCAGGTGCTGAGATGAATACCTCTGTCTTTTGATACACATTTGACCATTAATAGACCAACTAATAAACCAGTAATTTGAAAGATATATTACAAATGTATATAGTTAATCGAATATCTTTTTAATCATTTTGAGGTAAAACAGAAATTAGTCAAGGTAAAATATTGGTAATAGGCAAACATTTGGTAAAATGAATTTTTTTTTGTTTCAAGTTAAAAGCTGAGATGTACGACCAGTGTAGGTCAATTTCTTTGGGGAAAAAATAATTTTTCTTTCGCACATGTTCGCCTTATACCAAACGACTTTTTTCTCTGGAATGCAGGTTGCTTTACATAGTAATTTTATACGGTGCATCTGTCTTGCGTAATAGAACCTAGTCATGCATCAACACTGTTCAGAATCAAGCTATGAGATTTTCCTTGGAGTGGGTAAATATACACTAAATTGTGCTTTATATGGCGAGTCTGGTTGGCAACCTCATGTGAAACAGTGGAAATCTGTATTCCCACATTGGCATAGACTTCAAACTTCGTTAATAGTAGACTTAGTTTTAATTTTTTTTTAATATTGTGATGCCAAATTTGGAATATTTGTCAGATGATTGTTTTAACTTTTCAACCAAATATTTTTATGGTTAGGTAGTTACTTGTACAATGGATAAATTTATTACTGAATGGAGAGCTGATGTTCAAAGTATAACAGGTCCTACTGGTAGAAATTGAAATAAATTTTGGACATATCAGCAATTAAAATCTGTCTAGGAATCTGAGAAATGTGTTTAAACTGTCTTAGTTTACCATGTAAAATATTTTCCCCTGCTCACCCACCCCCTTCGATTAAAAACTGGTATTATGAAAATATTCCAGAACAAGAAAGCCTATGCCCAGTCTGTAATTAAGCTGTAGAAAACGAAGAAAATGTATTTGTTCGTTGTCCCTTTAATCAAAATCTTAGCAATGAACTTGTTAATAAAGCAATTAGCATAAATGTTTCATGTAACACATTATGTGACCAAGATAAACTAAATTTTATGCTGTCGAATGGAGATATGTTAAGTAGCAGCTCAAAAATCTGTTTTATGATATTGAAAGCCAGAACCGATCTTCTGTATAGATCATGATTGTTAACCATTATTTCTCAGGAAAGTGATAAAGTTTGGAGAAGACTTGTATAATGCAGTCTTGCCAGTGTATAATGAAGTACTTCAATTAGGGTTCCATGTAAATTTATGTTTGGCTTTGGCAGTTACTTTGAGTTATAAATGTAAGATATAAATTTGTTTATGTTTTCGATCAGTTTGTGCTGTACGCAGCGTCTTTCAGCTAGTATAAATCCTATATTGTTTGGTAACTGCATTTCAAGGGTCATGTCTCCTGAGCTTGATTACATTTAGATATTTTAAAGAATCAATATTTACTTCTTGTTTTCTTAGTTAATAGTCAGTCTCCTATGATTCTTCATAGAATTGCCAATAAATTGTTTTTTTTTTCTATATGTTTTAGTATATAATTGCATCATATTACGCAATGGTGGATTGGGCTTTAATAGATTTTAATATAGTATGAAAATATATTTTTTATTTCGTTTTAGCTTAAAGAAGGGTGGCAAAGAGCAGGTAGCCTGATTCCACATTAACATGGAAGAAAACAAATGTGTGAAAAACTTACTTTAAAGTGCGTGTTGCAATACATAATTTCTTGCTCTTTTTAGCAAAAGGGAATTGCATTGTATTTGTGTTTGTTCGATAAGTTTATAGATAACACCAGAATTTACTGTTTTCTTCGTAGCGTGTGGAGATATGTTCCAATAAGGATGAAAAAATACAATACATCATTTATGAATGAAGCTTAATTCTGATTAGTTCATTAAAATAAAGTCCGTGATCTTGTTCCAAGGTTGTCGGATTTATTTGACAGGTAATCAATCCTGTCTCGCCGTCAAGGGTTTTGCTAATGGCAGAAAAAAGAAACAGGCAGAATGCCTCAAATGTTCATCATACATATCAAGCAGGGAAACAAACACTATTTTTGTCTATAAGTGGTGTTCAAATATATCTTGAAAAACTCATTGTTTGCATGCTTTGTTTACTTATATTCATATCAACGGGTAGCATTTTGGTGAAAAGACTGAAGTAAATATAGCGTCTTAATCAGGCACTGTTATCATCTTATTGTCCACTCAGCAGATTCTGTCCAACGTAAGCGTGGCATCAATTTGCTGCGCGTCAGGTTGTGGCAATTAACAGTTTAAAATAATGCATCGTTAAAAACAGAAATGATTCAATTAAAATAGATAAATAAAAATTAATATTTTCTTTTTGTACCAGACTTACAAAACCAACATTGTTTATAATGAAAGTTGAATGCATTGGTTAACCTTAAGTGCAAACTGAAACGGGGAATACCTGTCTTCTTGACAATTTTCATTAAAAGTCTTCATTTACAAAGAAACCTTTATAAAGTAACCTATATTTATATATCTACAAAAGCATGGAAATATTTTTATTTCCTGTCAAAGAACATTCACTTAAAAGCACAAAAATTACAAGGGCATGGACATACTTTTCTTCCGTGTCAAAGAACATATAAGTACAGAAACGTATATATATCTTCCGTGTCTTCCTTATCTTCCACATCAGTAAGATAGTATATATGAAAGTACATAAGTAGATATACATGTATCTTCTTTGTTAAAGAATACAACAGTTAGCTTATATCTATGATAGAAGATAAATATGTATTTAAATAATAATCAAATATGATATAATTGTCAAATAATACTTCAATGGGATAATATCAACTACAATTTCTTCTTCGTCAGTCATTACAGCATTTGAAATGATATCAACTAAAAGTACAGCAGGTCTGGTCATACACAAAGATGTTTTTTCCTTTTTTCAAAAAGTACTTCAGTCTGGTAATATCTACTGAGCAGACTTGACATTATAATTGAATTTGATACGATTTGTTCCCTATTTCATTTTGTGAAGAGAGTTTCCAATCACAAAGTTTATATAATCATATTTAGCAACTATAAAAATGATACTACGTCTCTCACACCAAAGACTATACACTCTTGTTTCTTGTAAGGACAATCAACGTAGCCTATACATGACAAATCGTCTGAAAGTCCTTTTATAAAAAGACTTCTTTGAAGAATCAATGCGTTGTGTCAAATTTTCTCAGTAGTAGTGTAAATGCAAGCTTCTTAAAAATAAATGATGTCTGCATTCCAAGCCCGAGACTGTCAGGTCGACTTGCAACAGTGTAAAGTAGCATAAAAATTGAATGTATTCCATTGTCAGTAAGCGTTCTGATCCTTCCATGATTTATATCTTAAAGGAAACCACTCTCGTGACATAATAGGAGGACAAATGATGATAAATGAAAGTGAAAAATTGTTCCTGGTCATAATATTTTCTTTCAAATAACGATCGAAATAATGAGCAAATTAATAACCCTACGAATCGATAACTAATCACAGTATCTTGTTATGACACTTATTGGGCACAATGGAATACAATAGAGCGTTTGTGATAACATGTAATATAAATAGTCTGACTTAGATACATGCACTTGCTTGTTTTTCAAACGTTACAGACCAGTTTAAATGCAACTTTACATTTATATGCTACATTAAACGTCAATATGAATAGAATCAAAACGCTCTTATTTTCTACATATCACTGCGTTAAGTAAATTGATGTTACACAGACAAATATAGTAACTGTTAGAAGAGATCGGTTTCATACACACCAGACATAGGGTTGCTATTGTGTTGCAGTCATGGTCACAGTTTGACAAAAAAAATGTGACAGATTTTCTAATTTTAAAGCCTACAGAACGGGTAAAATGAATAATAATATATCTGCGTTGAGAACAGACCAGATTTCAACGGCAGTTTGTTGTTAAATACAGGATTGCTCATTTTGGCAAAATCGCCATATATATCATATTTTTCTTAAAGTTCGCAAAAAAACTATGTTCGCATAGTCCAGCATCTCATACAAGCGAAAACAGATTGGTCTACATTATCAGTACTTTGTTACATTGAAATGCTAGTCAATAGACAGTCAGTTGAGGCATTAAAACATACATGTATTTCATAAATGTTATTTGATGAAGTCATGGCTAGCCGTACTTCTGAAAATTCAGACATTCTGAATATTATGTCAAGGTATTACTAAAATCAATTTACGCAGTTGCCTTTCCTAATTTGTTTGTTCACAGTTTATACGCTGTTAATGTACACAATAATATATACACAATGTTTATAAGCACTTCTAGTATTTAATGATGCGTTTATACTTTTCCCACTTCATTTTAAAATGTCTACATGATATCCTTTAATTTAAAAACAAAATCTGCACGGTTAATTTATAATAATTAAACAATATTAATTGTTTTTAATGTAGGTGTGTACGTATTAAAACATTTCTTCCACTGCACCGTATGCTACAAATCAAGGACAGTGTGTACCTGATCTTTCTTTCTTTCTTTATTAGTCCAAGCGATGCATGAAAAGTATTGTCTTCCCTTGTATCATCTATCAATCTTTCTTTTTTAGCACTTATCTTTCTTTTTTTCGTTCATCCATTCCTTATTGCTTCGTGACTGATTTTGCCCTTAAGATGATTAATTACCATCGATAAGCATTTTATCTTTAAAAAACAGCATGACGCAGCTCAACGTTTCGTGCAGTAAGTTTAAATGAAATGTATGAATAATACATGAGCTACGTTTTATGTGAAATAGTCAGATTAACCATGGAAAGATTACGTTACAAAATATGTTATAGCAAACCGATGGGGTCAATTTAACATCACGTTATCCTTCTGTAAAATCGTCTACATTAATATACTTTCTCTCGATGCAGGAGGTGATGCTTTATATGATGTTATGTACGGTTCTATAACACAGACGTAAATGAACATTATTGTAATTTTGAATTATGTCGAAGCTTATCGATAATAAATAAATTTTTGACATAAATCCCATCGGTACAGGTTTCTACGGAAGCCATGGTCGGTTTATTTTATTAATCCGTGGGAACGACTTATAATCAGAAATATTTTTTTCTTATCTGTGGGAGCGGATTATTTTGCGCGAAAAATTTTTTTTTAACTTGTGGGAACGAGTTATTTTGCGCGAAAAATCTTATTTTAACTTGTGGGAACGAAATATTTTGTGCGAAAAATCTTTTTTTAACCATGTCCTCTCCATGCTTCCGTAGGTTTCCAAGCCTAATTGTATTAATTGACACTTCACTTCTAAGGTTTACAGTAATGGCCATTGTTGTGTTACTTTTATTATGTAGCCTAGAAATGTGTACGTAATCTTTTATCTGATATGACAAATGTGCTATGATATAAACAACATTTAACTTCATTCTGACAACTAATTTCTGAAACATTTAGTTATTATAGACTTGATAAGTTGACGCAAAGGATGTTTACTTATTTAAGATAATGCAACATGTGTTAGTACTTGTCATAATGTGATAAAAGTGTTTGAGTTTACCGAATATATTAATTCGGTTCATTTACACTATAACGGGGTAACTACGTTCCCTTATGTGAATTTATTGTGAGTCTTCACCCCTAAATCACTGACGTGAAATATCAATTGCTTAGTTAGAAAATATGGAATCTCATGTGACACTGCTATAAATAGAACTATTACTGAATCGGAGTATTTATATAGCTAAGTGTATCAAAATTCTTTGTAAAATTTAAATGTATACAAAGCCATTAAATAAATATTTTCAGTTGATAACGTACATAAACAAATATTATCGAATAAACTTCCGAGACATTGTTAAGATACTCATCCTCTGAATATTTCAAATTCATTTTGAGCTGCTTTCCTTGAAAAATAGAAATTTGAATGTTTGATTTTAAGCATGTAGATAATTTTCAAAGAAGTAACTTTAGTAACACAAGCATCGTTGATTTTATTTTAATTTATTTTATTTATTTATTTTCAAAGATTGTCTTTTCTGAAAGATGATGCTATTGAGCAGCCCTTGCATATATCCCATTAATCTACTCTGTAGCTATTTTTATGTGAAGGTGGTTTTTCTTGTATGTCATATAAAAAGCATGGAAAAATATAAAACATAAATATCATATGTCTTTATCTTGTTCTGATAATCGATCAGTAAATGCTGTAGTTTTTTATGTAATATGGTTTGATGTATTACGTATAAGGGTAAAACAATTCAATGACTAGATAAACAACTTTGAAGCATTCTCAGACTGAGAAATGGTTACATGAAAATACACCACGCTGAAATTGTATGCAAAAGTAGTAAGGGAACGTGATAAACCGTTTTTGTTCATCGTTACATATAATGTTCACACCCGTAACTTCCAAAAAAACTGGGCTTATATTTCATGTAGCTGTTTGCGTTGACAGTATTTTCCGCTGTCTAAGTGCACATTTGACAAAATTCATAAATTCTATGTTTTTGTTGTTGTTTGATTTATAACACAAGAAACATACGTCTGTACATGTTTTTTGACTAACTTTTCTTTTTAAAGTCTAATAAGCTACCTTGTAAGAACCTGAGAAGTTGTCACGTGACAAAGGAATAAACTTAACAAACGACAATTGAGCGCTTTAAAAAGGGGTTCTCTTTGTTCTACTAGCATAATTTTACCTTAGGAATCTTGTACAACACGCATTCTTCTAAGTTAAGGGAGAGAACACAGAAATTTTAATATTCAAACTGGGAAAAACACTGCGATAATATCTTACAAAATATTTCAGTAGTCAGAGTAATTTAGATATAAGATGTTTGCACAGATCCTTCGATATTGCTTATGTTTTGGCGTTTTCCCATTATATCGTGGCTATTGTTATTGAATGTTTGTCGATAAATAATATTGGTATCAATATGAGTATCAAAAGGAAGACACGACACCGTTAGAATTATAATTATTCAGAGCTTAAAAGAGATATTCTGCTCAAAAGTTAAGGGGAAATATCAACGATCATATTATTTTTTTCTACTATGTTTTTATTACAGCTTTTATCTATTGTAATGGTTTATTTTGTTAAGTACAATTGTAGTGACGTACAAATGCATAAAGATTGCAACTTGTAGGGTATGAGATGTTTCAAGAAAAACCTGATAATTTCATAAAGCAAACGTTTTGCAAACATAAGACATAAAGTAAGTCATTCTTAATATTTAAAATTAGAATAACAAGAGCTGTCACTGGAAATTGACATATGCCCCCGAAATGTATCTTTTAAATGAAACTGGTGTAAATATATAATTGAATATGACTGTGGAAAAGAGATTTGACAAAAATAGAGCATGAACTGAAGGTAAAAGGTAAAGTAATGTTTTTCTGCTTCAGATTCTTATATGAAGGTTGAAGACATAATTATTCAATGAAATAGAAAGCTGTGAGATTGGCCTTGAAAACAAACAATATTGTTTTATTCCCAACCTCTACTGGTGTTTGATATATAATAAAATCCACCAAGCGGTTTTGGAGATGTAGCTTGGACAAGAGTTTTATTTAGAAGTTATAGTAAAAAAAGAATAAGGGCCCATAACACTGCCAGAAATAATCCGACCAGAAACTCCTGACGATATGCACAGCTTGGTTTGGTGACAAACAATCCTGTGAAGTTTCAATGAAATCTTCCAGTGGTTTTGGAGATGTAGCTTGGACAAGATTTTAATATAGAAGTTAGAGTAAAAAATGACTAAGTGTCCATAACTCTGCCAAAAATAAATCAAGCGGAAACTCCTGAGGCTATGCACAACAAGGCTTGGTGACAAACACTCCTATTAAGTTTCAATGAAATCTCTCTAGTGGTTTTTGAGATGAAGCGAGGACAAAATTTTACAGGACGGACAGACAGTGCGATTACTATATGCCACCCTTCTGGGGCATAAAAATAGGTGTAAGGAAAATTACCATATATAGTGAATGTTTTTACGAACAAAAATGTCGCATTTCATGAACTTGCAAAAAAATAGGGTAATTTTAAGTCTTTGTAAAATTGACAGCTTTTACAGTACTTTAGGACTCTTTTGTATTTGGACGCTACTGAGTTGTTTTTTTATGGGACTTGATGGTTATTAGGGCTGATAAATCTCCAGGCTTGAATAATGGACCATAGGGAAGTTACGGGTGTGAATATTATATCTAGCGATGAAAGGAATAGTTTAACACAGTTTATATTATCCGAAACAAAAATTTCGAGCAGAAACGATATATGACGTTTCCATACTAATCTACATACAATTTCAGCAAAGTGTATTTTCATGTAACCATTTCTCAGACTGAGAATGCTTTAAAGATGTACATCTAGTCATTGAATTATATTACTCTTATATGTCATACATCAAACCATCTTACATCTTAACAGGCTATAGAGCTGGTTAATAGCATCGTTTTTCATAATAGCCGTCTTTTGAAAATAAATTTACAAAAGAAATACATAAATACAAATTCAAAGGTGTTAGTAGTACTAAAGTTTATTTTTGAAAATTACTTTCATGCTCAGAATCTAACATTCAAATCTCTATTTGTTAAAGAAAGCAGTACAAAATCAATATGACTCATTAACTGATGCAATGTTTGGGAAGTATATATGATAATATTTATTTATGTACGTTAACAAATGCAAATATATTATTTATTAGCTTTTTATTCATTTAAATTTAACAAAGAATTTTGATACAATTAGCTATTTAAACGTTCAAACCAACACTCTTCTATTCAGTTATAGTTGTATTTATACCATTGTCACATTAGATTTCATATTACCTAATTTAGCAATCCCTTTTATATGTCAGTGATTTAGGGCTGAAGTCTCCTAGGACACATGAGACAATAAATTCACATTAAGACAAATGATATCGCATTTTTAGTGTAAATAATTGAATTCATTTTTTGATGGTCATGATAATTGAATCAAAACTCAAAGATCTTATCACATTATGACAAGGACTAACATTAAGTTTAATTATTGTAATTAAGTATCCTCCTTCACGTCCATTTATCAAACAACTACAATTTGGTGAAATTTGTGAACAAAATGAAGCTAAAATTCTGTTTATGTTCATAGTTCATTTGTCATATCAGATGAACAACTAGGCTACATAGAAAAGTAACACGATCACAACAAACATAACTGTTTGAACATAGGAGTTAACCTTAGAACTGGTGTCAATTAGCAAACCCGTACCGATGGAATTTATATGTGAAATTTATTTGTTATCGATTAGCTTAGACATAATCCAAAGTTACAAAAATGTTAATTTGCTTCTTTGGTTTAGAAACCTACATTACAGCATATAAAGCATTACCTCCTGTATTGAGATAAAGTGTATTTATGAAGGCGATTTTACGGAAGGAAGACATGAGTCTGAACTGGCACCATTGGTTTGTTATGACACATTTTGTATCATATTCACTCCATGGTTAGTACAACTATTATACATATAACGGACCTAATTTACTTAAATTTAATAATTAATTTCATTTTAAACTTACTGCATATAAACGTTGAACAGCAACATATATTTTTAATTGGGCAACACTGAAAACCACACATTTCTTCTCGGTGATAATCAACCATCTTAAGGGTAAACTTAATCTCGAAACAATAAGAAATGGATATAAGTATAAATGTTAATACGAAGAACTTGATAGATGACGCGAGGGAAGAAAAATACTTGACATGCAACGATTCAGCTCTACAAAAATCTTAAAAGACATCACATACACACTTTCTTTTACTTGTAAAACACCATCTGTAGAATACGGTACAGTGGGCGAAATAACTAATGCCATAAAAGTGTGATGTGAAAATGTTTCAAAGACGTACAGATCTACAAGTTTCTTTCTATATTGTTTTATTATTTGGCAGTAATATATAACAGAACAACCGTGCAGATTTTGTTTTATAGGATATCGTATATAGTTAAAGTTTTGTGTACCTAGCCATAAAAAGAACTGGAAAAAGCATAAACAAATCATTAAATGTTGGAAGTGCTTATAAACATTGTATATTGTAACATATAAACATTGTAACAGCTTTTAAACTGTGAACAAACTGACATAAATAAAGGAAGGCAATTTCTAAACACTGCGTCAAATGATTTTGGTATAAACTTGTCATATTCAGCATGCCTTTACTTCTAGAAGTACCGCTGCTATTGTTTTTATAGAAGATCATGTATGAAATATGTTTCAGCAGAAAATACTAGTAGTCAACGTTGTGTCTTATCAAACATAACTTAAAGACTACTTTTGACTCATTTTCGAGGAATGTACAAACTCTTAATGACAGTTTCTAGAACCCCTTTACAATTTGTAACCCGAGGCTGCTTCTCTTTTTTGCTGTTAAAGTTGTATATATTAAATCTTTACTAAGCCTTTCGAAATGTTTTTTAAAGATTGACCAGGGCCTGTCCTGCTTCTGCAATACTTTCTTCAGTAACAGTTTTTGGTAACAAGGCATTGAGGTTTAAAGTGTTATTTTGCTGTAAACATTTAAACAGAATACTAAAGAAACACACATTGCTATACAAAATTTGTCCTTCCATATTCAACAAGACTTTGGCATAATAGCGTCTACGGACTGTCTATTCACCATCGTTTCAATTTAACCAAATACTGATATCGTAGACTAATCAACTTTTGCGAATTTCAAATGCCGAATTGCGCGAACGTATGTTAGCAGTTTTAATGAATAATATGATATTTTAGCTATTTTGCCAAAATGAGCAATCCTGTAATTTAACAACAAATTGCCGTTGTAATCTGGTCTTTTCTCAACGCAAACATTTTAGTATTCATTTTACCCGTGCTGCAACCTGTGTAGTTTGTATACCTGTCCCAACAGTTTTTTGTTAAACTGTGATCATGACTGTAGCACAATAGCAGCCAAATGTCTAGTGTGAGACATCTGTCCCTCATGTACGTCAAATTTAACTAATCTCTCATATTTAGCAGACAAAATGTCTATAAACTTTATAATTTAGAGTTCAGAACAAACTGATACATGACCATGTTTTATACGTGCAAAAAGACACAAGACGTCAGTGTCTCGAGTATGGAATTAACAATATAATTTTAGGAGCTAATTTTCTGAAAACAAAAGTGAGATAATTGTAAACAATATATGACCGGGAACAATTTTTCATTTTTCTCCAAACATCATATTCCCTCCAATTATCTTCCGGCAGTGCTAACCTTAACGAATATTATTCATATAATGATCAGCACGCCTACCGACAATGAAATACATTCAATTTTTCACGCTACTTTACACTGTTGCAAGTCGACTTGACAGTCTCGGGCTTGGAATGCAGACATCATTTATTTTTACGAGGCTTACATTCATACTACTACTGAGAAAATTTGACACAACTCATTGATTCTTCTAAGTAGTCTTTTATCTTAAAAGGGTTCTATAAGAATGATTATCTGCTTATGGCAGTGATAAACATCGCTTTGAACAACGTGAGTATATTCTGAGCACAGGATGGATGAAAGATACAAGTTTGTAGATAAAGAAACGAAAGTCTGTCATCAGGATATTCGCTAGAAAATAAACGTTATTATTCGCAGTGACAAAAAAAAACAATGAAGGAAACAAATTAAGAAGACATTATGTCGTTTCAAGACGTCAAAATAAAAAGACTTTCAGGCGAATTGTCATATACAGCCTACGTTGATTGTCCTTACTAGAAACAAGTGTATAACCGTCAAATTGGGAGCCGTTGTATCATTGCTAAATATGAATCTTCATGTAATTTGTACCATTTGCAAACTTTCTCTTTAACAAATGAAATAGGAAACAAATCATTCTTAAGTTCAGTATTAATTTGCGTCAGTATATACTACCTTACTGAAGTACACTTTGATAAGGAAACAAAAACATCTACCCGACTTTATGTATTTTTAATGCTGTAATCAGTGACGAAGAATATATTGTAGCTCTATGTTCTTATAGTTGATATTAACCAAATAAGTATTGTTTTACATGGAAGAATGCATCTTTATGTTCTTTTATTAGATATAACCCATTTTGTTTTTGGTATATGTTCTTAGAAAGGGAAGGCACATATGTTTCGCGTTCTTGCAGATAATACTTACCTAATTCTTTGACTATGAAGACGATAGCTTTCGTTTTTATTTATTGTCATTGTAAATATCCTTTAAGTTATAAAAAGATGTTCTTAAGAACATTTTGAAATAAAGATTTCACGTAAAAAATTGGAATTTACTGATGTCATAATATTATTATGTTTCCATAATCAAGAAAACGACTCCCTTCAAAATAAAGTTCGGTCGATCACATTTTGTAGATATATTTTCCCATTTTCTTTTCTGTTTCCTTTAACAGTTCGATTTATTCATTGTTTTACTCGGAAACAAAAGCAAACAATTTATTTCAAGCAATTGTAATAATTCAGACTAAATTGCATGGTGTAATTTTGTTGGCAATATCGCTTTTCCCTCGAGGTCAATAAAGAACACGAATTATTCTAAGCAATCCTTTCCCTTTGACTTTTAAGTGACATAGCAACAATGCTTCGACTAAAAAGAAATAATGATTAATTCCACCAAAGAAACCATACAGTAAGATCAATGTTTCATTAAGAAAGACGTCGAAGATCTGTTTTCTTGAAGATCAAAATCCTTTGAAATGACATTACTGAACGTATTGTGTTATTAGGGCAATATCCAACGCTTTGGAGTGTTTTTGTAAAGCACACCCCTTTCAAGCTTATTTTAAAATTGGTTTTAAGGCGGGTTTAGTAGTTTCAAAATCATAAAATTCCTATAAGGCTTAGAAGGAAAATATTTCCCGTCTATTGCTAGAAATAAGACACATTAGCAAAACATTTACCAAAAACTAAGAGCATGAGACAAATGAGGGTTTTGTAAATAACATTGTATTACGTAATTAATCTATAACCTCTGCTTTACAAGTTTATTGAACACACCAAAGTGTTGCAAATTGACCTTGTAACATCAGAAGTTCAGTAATGTCAATGCAAAGGATTTTGTCACCAATATATATTTTAATTCAATCTTTTTGGAGAATTTTCAGATCTTAATAGATGTAGTTGAACAAACATTTCAGATGCTTCAGACTAAACACTAAATATCTTATTTAAAGCTGGTCGACGTAGGTCCCTTTATATTGCATATGTATTTTTAAGATTCTGAAAGATGTAATCGATTACGCTCTTCTTTGAACAGTAATTACATTTCAATATAACTGTAACCCTACAGAATTAATCGAATATCAAGAGGACTTTCTAAAGGCATTGACTTGTACTGAATCAGTAACAAAATTTAAACAGATCCCCAATTCCTTCCTTAAACACCGCGGGAATGTGTTATCCCTTTGTTTGACGGTTCCAATTTAATTGTACTCCATTCTCGCTTAAGACAAAGCGAATTCGGATAGATTTGTTTCTCTGACTGAATTTGCTCCAATGGACGAACAAAGTCGGAATTTTACCCGATGGTTGAACTGTTACATTACTTATCTCGACATTCGTCCGTAAGACAAAGGAGGTAATTCATAACAAACTGTCGATAATTCGAAGGCATACCATTCCCTGTTTTTTGTAACCGACAGCTGGTAAGCCGTCTTAGCTCGAATCCTTATTGGTTAGATTTTAAAGAGTTTTACTAGCAACGCGTCTATATCACGGGAGTTCAAACAAAAGTACTACGCCGAAAAAAATTTTATTATTGTTGAGTTGATGCAGAAACAAAAACTTTCTTGACACACGTTAATGTACAGCAACAACCGTAAAGAACTAAGCTGAAAAATACTATTCCAGATTCCATATATCAACACAGAGAAATATGATGAAAAAAGTTTAAATGGTTATAGAATCATTACAGAATGATGACTTGTCGAATAGGCAGGCAAATAGAATGTGATGAACATTTCAGTAGTACTAATAATATATCTCTGTGATACGTGATAGTTTACAAGAGACGTTTTGACCTTATGTCGTATTTGTTTTGTGTAGTTTATAAGAGATGTTGTTACTCTCGATAGAAAATTTTCAGAATGCAGAAATTAAGACACAATTACTTTTTCGGATTTTTTTTACTCCAACATTTTATTGTTGATGAAAATGTAATTGAAATTTTCTTGAAAGGAAACAATTGAATACAAGGTGTTTTTGTACAATATAGACATGTTTTATAATGCAACAACTTTATTCCGTTAGTTTTATTATCAATCTATCTTACATATCACAAGCAACAAAGAGTAGTTATAATACATGTATTTTGTTTTTTTTCTTCTTTAAATTCTTTATTAAAATGAATATTGTTTTAACAGTAGACACAGCGTGTGTGAGTAAAACACCTGATAAAAGTTCTAGCTTGATTTACAATCCGTTTTGATTTGTGAACGAAAGCTCCAGAGCTCTGCAATAAAACCGCAGATTACCCCAGGTTTCGGAGAAATTAATAAATTAATTGTGTTACACTTGCATGCTTTTATTTAGAAGAATCTTATTGCTGTCCAGAAGTCATCGAGATGTGTTGACTCAACGACAATGTACTCGTATGAGTTACGATGGATACATTTAAAATGTTGTGTTAGTTCGATTATCAAATTAACCCTTTGAAAATAAATATGTACTTTAATTGTTCATATTTAATTAGTTAATAGAATAACAACAATGTACGTTTAATATGCTATTAAAATGACACTAAAGGTAATCAAATTCGTATAATAGTCTGATTACTTCTTATAATTAAAAATACAAACGCATAAAGCTGCTGGTCCATTTATTTGATCTATTGATAAGGACAGTAAACCTCTAGCTGATCTCTTTTCTGAATAAAACGTAAAGGTCAAAAACCATTATTATATCTCTCATCCAATAATAAAATGCACAAATTAAGTACTTCGTACATGTATACATTTTTTTCGGCGGTAAGATACACTTTAAGAGATTGTCCAGTAGATATTTCTAATCATGGTGGTAATAGCAAATACGTTATTGTAACCAACAGAACTACTCATCTTTTGTAACGTGATAACCATTAAATGGGTACTTAAATACATCATATTTGCTCGGCTTTACACAGATAGTTGTGCTGTATGAAAAAGCAAATTAAAATCTTTATTTCAACCTTTATTGTTGTGTTATGATCTACTCTCGATGGTAGCTGATTTCTATCAAAAGGTAAGTGGAGAATTAAGTAGCAAAATCCAGTTAAATTAACTTATGTGAGTCTGGCAGAAGATCGGACCAAAGTATGCAATCTGTCTAAAGCAAGGTTAGACGGACGGTATAATTATTTCTTCTAGATAACATTAGCTTTGCTATTGTTACTTATATCCCAACCAATGTTGGGATATAACTACATAGTGAACAAAAATTTCATTATATGATTATATACCCATTAAGTGAATCTTAAGGTCATGAGATACAGTTCTCCTGAAAAATCCTAGTTTGTCATTGTGTCCCTTTTAGGTTGGCCATCAGACAAAGAAATCTCAGAACATCTAGCGTTAAATATATTATAAATAAAAATATCAAGCAAAACCAGTACATCGTGTTGTTTTTATACTTCAAATATTCAATATCTTGTATTTTATAAGTTGCATATCTAAGCTAACAAGAGCATTCTTATAAAAACATATAGGACAAGACTATGTATCTATAATAGAGTCTATTTATCCGTTATGGAGGCCTCCAGTCTCAGGAAATTCTCTGACAATATCATGATTTTGTTCCGTTCTTCACCTAATTTCAAAAGATTAATAAAGTGTATGCTCATTTACACAATAAATGTAAGACATCAACATTCTAGAATCTATTATTTTTCAGACTTGTGTTATTATCACCAAGAAAAGAATCGTTTAGCTTTGTCCACATTCACCACCGTTTCGAAAAAACAACAACAAAAAACAACAAATTGACATCATTCAATCCACCTTCGACAAGGTACTGTACAGGATCAAGAAGGAACCATTTTCAGTGTAGACAATGCAATTCCATACCTTCACAGTATATGGCGGAGTATGTAAACAAAAGGAGTCGGTGGAAGTAAACAATTTGAAAACAATTATTATTATTTTGTTTCACAAATTATTTCCTGAAGTTGCTTGCTTTCGCACATTTTATCTAGCCAATCAGAAAGCAAATATATCTAAATTTCTAAAAGATTTTTGGTGTGAAGAATTGCAATTTCTCCACTTAACATGAAGAGATGTGGGAGAGTTCGCTTACGGATAGATATTTCCCAAATAATTAGGCCAATGGAAAAGGGGCAAACAATAAGTTGGACAGAGGCTATAAAGTGAAATTTTCAGCGTAAAGAAACCTCGACAAGCCTCGACCGGTTATGCCTTTGATGTCATAGTGTTTTCTCAGAAACTGAATTGACGCGCTTTGATATCTTTGTACTATAAAGCACAATATTATTATAAAACTTTAAGTTATAAATCGATATAATTTACGACTCAGTATGAGTAAAGAAATGAGCTCATAATAAATTATCGCCATAAACAGACATAATAATATCATGTAACAGTAACATCACTACATCAAAAAGTACCTTGAATTCACTGTAAAAACATTTTGGAATTCAGGGGATGTGTTGTACTTGCATTGTCAAATTATTTTTTTAACACAATGCATACAATATCTTGTAAAGATAGCCACATTATTATTTATCATATATGATATTATATGAGCATTTAGATAATTCTTCTGATACTTATCAGACAGTTTGAAATTTAAACAGTGGTGCTTTTTTTCTTTTCTTTATTTCTTTCCAAAACCTGATATTGCAGTGATAATGGGTTCGTTATCTAGAGTCATCCGAAATTTAACTTTAGTAATCTAACCGTATGTTCCCAGAGCAAATAACCTCGAAAAAGTTCAGCGCTTTTGACACACATACGACCTAAATCTTACAACAAATATCAATGACAGTTTGTTTTCATTATGCAAAGAAGATCTAAGGTTAAACATCGTTTGCAGTTTTTACAATAATCAGTTCTGAATTTAGCATTTAAAAAACAGTCAGCACTTTAAAAGACTTTTATGAAACCTTTAAAAGCGCATGTTACTTACATATTTACTGGCCTCCTTTTTATTTTATTTAGTGATAATATGTGCTTGTATTTAATAAATTAAAGAAACTCAGCCTCTTGTCAGTAAATAGAAAATTTGAGGCAACTGTTGAATGATTAAACGCATGATTGGACCGGTACAAGAGTAAATTTAGGTTGTTCCTTTGGGAAATGTACATTTGTTCAAGACGCTATAGCTCTCTTATGCGTATTTTTTTCTGTAAACGTATTCGTCTCTCTTCTTACAGAATTGTATAACGTTGTAACAACTGCCTCCAACAAAAAACCTCTTAATTTGTAGTATTTGTTAGTAGATCAAATTTTTGCTGATGAAATCCTTTCGATGAATTGAATAATTTTTTTCTTTTTTGCGGACGATAGCTTATTACTTTTTCCTTGAAAATATGATAATAAACTGTATTATTCATACGGCCATTGAGGTCACTTTCAACACAAGAAAAATGTGTGTACTTCAAAGAAAATGATTGAAAGTTGCTTGATGTTACTTTCACAGCAAACTTTTTCTCTGAACAACAACGCCGCATTCGAATAGACTTGTCTTATCCTATCTGAGTCTCTTTTATCACATATGTATAAATATGAACGCTGCTACTTCAACAGATAACAAATTTGTCGATGTCTTGTATACAAATACGAGCAGATAGAACATGTCGTTTACTTGAATAGCCTTGAAAACATGCCTTTTGTTCCCTTATGGTTGAGGATTGCAAAAGTGCCTTAGATCTGACTTAATATTAAACGAAATGTGATGCACTGTGATAAAGCAGAGGGGAATCAAAACAGTATTATGTCAAACCATCATAATATTCAAAGGTAGGTGAAATCATGAGACTGTGAAATGTAGATTCCCTATAGGTGGGCTTTAAAACAATCTTTACGAGATGATGACATGGATATGCAAAACGCGTCAGTTAATGAAACGGTCTATTTAAAACATGTGATGCCGGTACACTATGCACTATGTATCAATATCAAAATTGTTTCAAGTCGTTTTGGTTGTTTCTTATAATAGCAAAATTCTGTAAAGCTTTTATAACAAGGCATTTGGGTATTGCAGTCAATACAGATGTTCCCTAGCGGTCTGAAACATCAGTAAAATGCTGGGTCAACCATAATTCCAGTTAAATGTAAATGTGAATGAGGGTTTTAAACTAAGGACATATAGCCTGTAACATTACTGGTAGACTTTCGTAAATAGAAATGTATCTTATTTTGTTTGTAAACAATATAAACTATCCTTATTATACTGTGAGGAATAATGCAGCTGTCAGACTTGTTCATACAAATCATCACCAGGCGGATATACGTACACACTTTCCCTTCGCCTTACTACATTAATATGCCTAAATCTGCATACAACAATATATCGGCATCTCTTTTTTTACATGTACCTAAATGCGTAAAATATCAAAACAGACAAAGGTTGAGACAGACCTTCAAGACATTAGAAATTCACATTTTTTATGATCTGAACGATTTGCTTATGAGTCCCCACTTTCATATTGAGAAAATTTTGTGAAGCGTCAGCAGGATATAAAAATGTCTGATATCTTTACATTTCAGTAATAGACTAAACAGCTATAAACTTAAAGGTTCTTCTGGAATATATCAAGATCACATAGAAGACACAATGCCTGAGAACTGGCTGCATTTTAGGATAACAGGCAATTCTTCAAGATAAGTTCGGCTTAATGCGACTGCAAAGAAAATTATATTCTGTTTGCATCGATGTTTATGGAATGGGATTTTTTAAGCCGTACAAGATGTTTACGCGACTGAAAATTAAAAGTCAGAATAACATATACATTGTTATAGCATTGTTTTTAAAGAAAATTGTAGAGAAACAAGTAAGATGAATATTAACTGGTAACCTCATAATATTGCACTGAAAAGTTTGGTATCACTCATTTTTGCAAGACCTCTAATTAAAATAATATCGAAATCGATTTTCTAAAATATTTATTTTATATTACTAGTTCTGTTAACTACAAGGCACTTAGCATGTTCTCAAGATTATTTTCAAGGCTTATCAGTTCGACCTCCTGTCAGTCAAAGAAACTATATCATAGATATTAAAGAAGCAACATATGAGTTAAACATCTCACACAGTTTGGTAAACGTTATTCTGTTGGACTTTTAGTAGGCACGAGTTATGTCATAGGAACGTAAAATATTTACTTACTTTAAAATACCTTGACTTATTTAAATTTCATTCTGCCTTAAATCATCATTTTGAGGTCGTCAGCACTTTTGATTTTTTACAAATAACTTCCCTATTTTTCCCCGATTACATTATTACTGATATCAAATATCATACAGGATTTGAATCATATTAATAATTTCTTTGAGCGTGAAGATGAAGTTGTTTCTGGCTGTCAGGTCTTAAATACGAAATTTATACTTACTGACAGCATGAGCGGGTACAATGTTAGGACAAGACCAATGTTTGTGACCATGAAGAGGCTCGGGTGCTAGCAGTTTATTGAAAAGTAAAATATTAAGTTCCAGGTAAGATACATTCAGTTTGAAGTAACTTTATTTAACTAGTTTTCCCTGTCGTTGCACATGACGACTGCTTAAAAAGACGTCAGTAATAGAATTGACTATAATGTTCCTTTCTATTCTTCAGTCTCAAAATGCTATTACGTTGCACGTACAAGGAACAATGACTGAACGATAAAAACTCGATGTAAACATGCCAAGTATCATTATACGCATGAATGTAAGTCCGATTCTCGATGATTGAACAATCTAATACAAATTAAAGATGTATTAATTGTAATACCACGTGTAGGTTTGAAAATACAGTTTCCTTAAACAAAAGTAAAACGCACACACACACACATAAAAACACCCAATTTTTAAATTTGTATTTTAATGTTTATGATAAAAAAAGTACTTTAAAATTTGATCAAAAAGGCAAAACAAAGCTGAGATAAGTTGTCTTAACTTACTGAAAAGAGATAAAACTAGTCTAGGAACAGCCATCAGAAGTCATTTGTTATTTTTAATTGCAAGCCAATTGCTTCTTTTCTTACTTTAAATATCACTTGGTATAGAGTAGTATATAATATATAGTGCAAGTTGATTTATGAAAAATATACATGAAGCAGAAAAGATATGAAGGCAAAGAAATATGTTTATGCGTGCATTTTTTCAGTGTTCGAAAAAGTCCTAAAATACAATGTACAAGAACATATTATAAGAACCAAAAATGCACTGCTGCGAACACTATAGTGCAATCTCAATTTTTGAATTTGCTTTGAAAAAAAAATAAGCTGCCGACTGTTTGCTCTCTTTTCTTATTTTTCTTCTTTTTTTGGCAGAGGGATTAATTATCGCTTCAAACAAACGTTAGTTTGTTGTTGATGGTTATAGAATAAGATGAATAAGTCGTAATTTGTCATGTCAACGTCTGTTTTCTTACATGTCTTGGAAGCGTGTATATCGTTTATTACAATTCAGTGATCTGCGAAATTACTTACGTGCTGAAATATGGAATGAGTCAATGAGTTTGACTCTCAGCTCCTTAATTTATAAGATGTCGGCATTTGTTGTACCGTAAGATGATTAACCGTTCCAGAAAGACACATAACTTAGAGGTCAAATGACCGAGGTTAAGTGACAGAGGTCAAGTAAGAGTGTACACGATATTTAATACGCAAAAGATTTTCACTGAGGCTTTCAGTCACATGTAATTTGAATTGAATGAATTACAAATGCAAAAAAATCCTCACAAGCCATTCTTTGCATCAATATCTAGCTTTCGCAGTGATCAAATTGTACACTTTTTAATGGTGTTGGGACTGTACAACTGCCAAGGAACAACTTATAGTTAGTTTTCATAAATATGACGAAACACAACCAGGTCACTATTAATGTGATCGTGAAAACTTGAGGTTCGGTATATTTGTTGAGCAGAGTAATCTTCCATTACGAAATCAATTAATAAACACATTAACTAGATACGAACGCAGATTTTAGACGTAAGAGTGTTGCTTCAATTTAAAGTGACCCGTCTGTAACAGCAAAATTACTATGTACATGAACTCATATATATTTGAAAATTATCGAATGTTTGATATATTTTTTTTTTAATTTATTAACTGACGTTTCCCGTTTCACAGCCAGATTTTGGGCAGACGCAGTCAGAGATATGAATTTATTTAGACGGACTACCTCTATTTTATGCTATAACAATCCATCTCTTGTCGTTAAAATAGCAGATAAGTCTAAACCACCGTGCACCTAACCCGTGCATTCTACCTCTATAATTGTTAACGGCAAAGGAAAAATAAAATCGGAGATCAATTATGTTCAGTTTTAAAATAAATAAGAGGGCCATGGTGTCCCTAAGTTGCTCACTTGAGTTTAACTCCAAATTGTGATAGATATATTATCAAAATAAAAGAAAGAATTAGACAATGCTAAGGTTTTTTTTAAAAGTTTGACAATGTTATCTTATTCCCGTGGTGGAGCCAATGGCAAATCGAGAAAAGTTAGAATAATCGTGGTAGAGGTCCAGTAGGCAAATTTATGTAGTCTTGGACTTGCGGTTGTGGAGCAGAAGACAAGATTTAACTGTTTTCTTTTCAAAACAAGAGACCCCGGTGTGTAGCCAACATAGACCACCCAAAGGTAAAGTTTGAATTGTTTAAGGTCTATAAGGCAAAGCTTCATTCGGGGGAGATAATGACACCGAGGACGAACTTTGAACAGTCTCATAAACAATCCTACGTACAAAATAAGTATAAGTAGTAGAAACAGAGACCATCGTTTATAACATTGACTGTTTACTTTTATTTTTACTACGCTACTATTGCGTATAAAAACCTCTACCGTTTTGTGTTTTTGGATCACGTTATGTCAATACATTACAGAAATGTAGTTCAATCTACGGACAATTATTTTTTTCGAAGAAATCTTGCACATTTCTTTTTCCCGCGCATATGAGTTAAACTGAATTAAAATGTCGGCTAGGAATTCCGTCTCACAGTAAAATGTAATTCCAATAAAGTAATGAAAAGAATAAGAATGAAACATTTATAGTTTTCGGCTTAGCTACATTGCCCTGCTCCGCCTTCGACAGCACTTAAAGCGACTGACTATCAGGCGGGTAGACGACGCATTCAAAAGAAAGTGTTAATACATATAAAATTTCCGGTTGTAGTTGTGAAGAACATACATAAAATAAGTTACTGTCTCATGTTTTATTACAGAAACACAACATAATACAATGTATTTTTTTTCACACTCTTATCGAGAAAACATTTACCCCGATAGAAACGGGGTTGATAGTTTCTTTATATTGTTATATTTGACATTCGTAAGCAATCTACAGTGGTTCATAGTGTAGGTCGCTGTTCTTAATTTTACTTACCTTAAGGACATGGGTTCGAATTTTGTCAAAAACTATTTCTTTTTTCTTCAGTTTTCATAATGCATAGAAACATATTTTTTATTTCAAAGCAATTTTAAAGAAAAATAATTTTATGCTACATTCTGTGAGTCAGTCACTTTAATAGCTTAAAAATATATCTCTTAAATTGATTTAAGTTACTTGCAAATAAGCGCGTTTGTAAATTTTCCAGTAAGTGGCAACAAATGATGTTCTGATTAACAGATCAGCCGTCTGCGCACACAATAAATCAAATTTGTGCAAATTATTCGGCGATGATGTTAGAAGCAGATTTTAGACGTACTTCCTATTCCCTCGTGCCACTGCTTTGTAGTACTTAATAGCTGTCGATAAATTATTTTATACGGCAGACACAAGCTAAACTGAGCTTATACATGTTATTCTGCTAAACCTGGGCGGTGGGAAAATATCTACGAAATTCTATTGATCTAATAAGTTTTCAAGACAGCGAGTATCGGAAATGAACTAATGAACGTAAACGGCTTATGTTCCTGTTTTATACATAAGTCATTTGAAATGTCTTGAAAGTTTCGTCTAATCTTTTCATCTTCTTTTTTTTCCATTTGTCATCATTTATTTTTATTCTCTGAAAATGTGGGAATATGTTTGTATGTCCCTCACGTTATTTTTGTTAGTTAAGACAACATACAGAATAACAGTAATGTTTCATCTTATTCTTCTTATAGAACCGTCAATAATAACTTTAACAAGCATGTTTTCCTGACACGAGACGAGACAGATTTGTAAAAACGATCTTATGACAGAATAAGAAGAGATTATTCTTCATTGACACCATTCTTTTGCTGTTATTTCTCTTCGGAAACTCTCCACCGCTGAAAGTCTGTTGTTTTTTTAACTGAAACGAATGTATTTGGTGTACTGGCATGATAATATAATGATAAACAAATAACATTAATTGAATTGAAACGTTGCAATTTTCATTGCATATTAGATTAAAACTTTAAACATATTGCAGTTTACTTCCTTCAATTTGGAGTGTCAACCTGTATATAAACTTTTCATACGAACGAAGAAGGTTTGCTAACTTACAGTAAAACTGCCAAAAGTGAATTAGTAAGAAAACGAATACGAAAAGCAAGAAAGACCATTGTTGACGTTAACTAAGAGTAATTCACACTTTGAAGTTCAGGTTTCATACTTAATACCTAACCTTTTTGAGTTATACTTTACAACTTTTACTTCACAACTAGCAGCTCACAGGAAAATGTTTACTTCGGATAAAGTCGCCTGTATTTTGTTGCATTTTTTGCAAATAATGTCTGTAAAAGATGAGTTTATTTACTTCTGAATATCAGTATAAAAGCAGCACACTAAAGCAATTAACATATTAAAAAAGGGTTTGCGAAAACAGCCTCGCAACAGACCGGCGGCGTTTTATTTCTCCGTCCCTTAATTAAAAACCACAGAAAATGATACAAGTGCTTTAATCTTAATGTAATGCAAGACATTTCAACTAACATTTTCCAAGCGTACACATTTTCATGACAAAAAATTGATTCCTATCTTTTCATGTATTTCCGATTTTGAACAATCATATAAAATGCCAGAATGTTTCATTTAAAGACTCACTTTTACTTGCAAAGAAAAAAATATACTATTATAAAAGGATTTAGATATGTGCTGTGACTTTTCTTCTAACGAGCATCTAAGTCTATAACAAACTTTAACCATTCGTTATGTCTGTGATAGAACTTAGATCTACTTAGGGTCTCGTGACTACCAACGTGATCGTAGATTTATTTGCATGCAAGTGTTACAAGCATAGTTATACCACATATCTTAGAATATTTTATCTTTGTAAGTCAAACTGTGCCATTTAAATCAACGTCTGGGACAGGTGGTTATTACATATATGTGTTTAATAAGGCGAGAGATGTAATACTGCTTTCGCGTTATCTTTAACAAATGTATTTAACTTCTTGTTCGCATACTTCGATTTTAAAGGTCGAGTGTCACTAACAAAGATCTCAAATAACAGGATTTACATAATTTTATGTGCTACATCTATGCTTCAAACGAGTCTTCCCATTATTCAAACAGCTTAGAGGGACATATCGTACAAATAACCGATAATTTACTTCATTTCTATTTTGTTGGCTCATTAACATTCACATTTAAATGCGGCAGTTAACAATATCACCCGAAAGCTGAAATAAATAAAAAGATAGGGAACCGTTTTTCGTCGGGAAAATGTAAACACTAGAAAAAGGTTAGTAGATTTTTCGTTTAGTTAAATAAAGATTTAAAAAAATGTGATTGTTTTCTGTTCGTTTTCTATTACGAGACGGAGTAAAAAATCAGAGCCTTCGAGTTGTATCGTCGTGAAGAGTTACGTTTAGGCACAGAATTTTTAACCTTTTTGTAACTTAGGCACAGAATTTTTAACCTTTTGGTAAGTAAACAATATAGTCTTACGCCCTTTGAAACCAGAGCGCGTATCACGTTCATGTCAGTGTTTTCCATGGAGATATGAAATAATCTTGTAATACTTGATTTACCGTGTATTTGAAGTATTAATATTTAGAAACGAATAAACACATTTGATTTACAGACAACATTTGCAAAACATACGTGACTTTATTCGAAAAAACATTTTCCTGTGAAATACTAGCTGTGAAGTATATTCAATTTGATAGATTGAAGTTTGAATTATGAATCAAGAAGGTTGAAGCATTTAGACTGAAAACTGAATTTCGTTGAGTGAAATACTATTATTAATGTCACTAACGGTCTTTCTATGTTCTTTCCTACAATGTAGTTCTTATACTTACTTGCTTTTAGCAGTTTTACTATAAGTTAGCAATCTTTACAAATATTCTAACGGGTCCGAAAGCGATTGACATGAATTAATGATTGCAATCTTTGGACCGTAACAGTCTCGTTTCAGACTTCGTTTACAAACTTTTAGGTTTTCTGTTCGTATAAAATATTTATCTAGAATCCAAATTTAAGGAAATAACCTTCAATTTGTTTAGAGTTTAAACTGATTTGCAATGTAATTTGCAGGTCAACGTTTTAATTCAGTTAATGCTTTTTGATTTATAAACATTATGCTATCATGTCCGAACACGAAGTACGCTCACACATTTCTTCTTAAACAAACAACATGACTTTCAGCGGTGGATAGTTTTCAAAGAGATATAAAAGCAAACGAATGGTGTCGATGAAGTATAGTGTCTTCCTTTTTCTGTCATACTACCGATTTTACAAATCTGCCTCGTCTCGATTCAGGAAAACATGTTGTTACACTAGTTATTGACGGTTCTTTGAGAAGAATAAGATGAAACATTACTGTCATTCTGCATGGTGTCTTAACTAACAAATATTACGTGAGGAGCACACTAAAAGTGTCAATAAAGAATAAAAATAGATAAAGAGAAATGAAAGATATTCAAAGACGTTTAAAAGGAAAATTGAAGATTAGACTATTTTTTTAATAAGTTTTACATGATTTTTGTATAAGAGAATATATACCTCTGACATTCATAACCTAATTTCCAATACTAACTATCTTGAAAACGTATCAGATACATAGAATTCCATACTAAGTTTTCTCACCGCCCACTGTCTCGTAGACTAACATAGATAAGCTCAGTTTAACTTGTGTCTGCCGTATAAAATTATTTATCGACAGCTCTTAAGTCCTACAAAAAGTAGCATGGGAAAACAGGAAGAAAGCCTTAAATCTATCTTCAAAAAAATGACAAATAAATTGCTCAAGTTTGATTTATTGTGCGCGCAGACGGCTGATATATTTATCAAAACATCCTTTGTTGTCCACTTACTGCAAAATGTTCAAATCGCTAATTTACAAATAACTTGAATCTATTAAAGACACATACCTTGTAAGTAATTAAGTGCTGTTAATTGAAAACCATCCAATTTTTAGTTCTTATTTTTTCAATGCTTTCTTGCAAATACATTTCAATGTGACACGGAATTCAGAGTAGTCATTTTACTTTAAAAAAGCAGTTAAATTTAGTTTAGATTAAACTAAATGTCTCAGCTTGTTAATAAAACTCGAAACGGGTAAGGCTTTTATACACAATAGCAATGTACTAAAATAATAACAGAACAATAAAACAACCTTTGTAAGATGATCCTTGTTGCTACTACTTATGACTTTGAGGAGACAATTGTTAAATAATACAGATTGAATAAACGGGACATGGTCAAAAATAATCAAGATTGCTTTTATAAAATCATTTGCTTTTTATCTGAGATTTTAATCTTCCTTTTCCTTGAATAATCATAGAGATAGAAAATATTTCTACTATTTTGTTACAGGAATATTGCTTCGACTTTATTGTTATTTCCTGCAAATATGTAAACATTAGCTGAAATATTTTTCTGAGAATTGCGATAAAGTGGCAGCAATGTACAATGTTACGTTTATAGTCGTCATAAATCAGCCACAATAAACAATGCCCGAAATAATAGTACTTACGAGTTGCGTATAATTATCCTGTACACATTATCAAATATAACTTCAGAGAATAAACTGTGTCTGTGTTACTGTCATCACGAATTTCAAGGGCAAAATGAAGCATGAAAGATTGGCCCAAAACCAGTACGCATACCAAAGCATTGAGAGTATCATAAATATAATGAAGCTGGTCCAATTTTAATAAAAACTGCCCGTAGAAGCATATATCAATATGGTTAAATGTTAGTTCCGAGTAAGACTATCAAGGTTCAAAGCGATGCAATGAAATTATATTTTAAAAAAGAAAACATTTACATCATTAAAACTCGAAATGCGTTTTTCTCTTTGAATGTTACTTTTATAACATCAAAATTTGATTACACGAAATTGTCTTGTTTAGCTTTAAACACTTGTAAAAAATATCTTGTACGTACATTCGATTGTTAATGTGGAGTACAACATATATTTCGTTCAAGTACATCATGACTTTGATTTGACAAGTGGGTAATTTTTATAGAAGCAACACTTTCACGTCTTTTAAATGCGTTTGAGTCCAGTTCATTTGTTTTGATGGAAAGACTACACTGTTCAACCAATGTGCTGAACCTCAAGTTTTCAAAGTTTCATTAAGACCTGATTGTGTATAACAGATTTATAAAAACTAATCATTAGTTGTTCTCTGGCAAGTGAACAGTTAAACCTTAATTTGATTTAAGCATTTTCAAAGCCATGGGAGTATGCAAAAACTTAAATATTTAGGCAAACATTTTAAAAATATTCCATCTTATTATATAGAATATTAATATCATATATCACCACCAATACTGTGGACATAACCTTAGCTAAATGTCAGTGACGAAGAAACGCTTGCCTACAAATAAGAATCCATATACAGACGCAGCTACGATCCAGTTCCAAAAATCGCCTGTAAAATGTGCAGGCTGCAAAAGCCAGATACTTATAAAAAGAATGGCTTCTGTGGAATTGTTTGACATTTTCAATTCATTCAATTGAAATTACATCAAATGATTGCCTTTGTAGAAATTTTTTGCACATTTGATATCAGGTACACAATTACATGTCCTCTGGCACTTGACCTCTGGCTCTTGACCTCTAAGGTTATGTGTCTTTCTAAAACGGTATCGTTCAAACAATAAGCATCCAACTGTAAAATAAACACCGTGTTACTAATAAAGGAGCTGAGAATCAAACTCATTGCCTTATTCAATATTTCAGCTCAGAAGTAACTCGCATCACTGAATTGTTATAAATAATACTCACGTTTCGGAGACATGTAAGAAAACAAATGTTGACATGAAAAATGAAGATAAATTTATTTTATTCTATCATCAGATTCGCTTGTTTGTAAATTTTGAAAAATAAGGAAGGAGTAGCAAACAGTCGGCAGTTTTTATTTATAGTTTACAATGCAAATTCAAGAAACGAAGACCGCGCAATAATGGTGATTATACCTTGCAATAGTGCACTTTTAATATTTTCTTGTACATTTTATTTCAGGACTTTTTCAAACATTCAATAAACCCAAGGTTAAATAGTTTTCATTGTATTCTCATCTGTTGTGCTCTATGTATTCTTTATGAATTATATTGTTCTATATACTATATACTAACTAAGTGATATCTATAAAAGGAAAAAATATTAATAAAAGGACACTGAAAGTGTTTGACTGGCAAGTCAAAATATACAAAATAAATTTATTGCTGTTTCTGGACTAGTTTCAACTTCAGTAAGCGCAGACAACTTACTGTAGCTTTGTGTTGTTTTGACGGAAATCGCATTTTATTATAAAAATTAAAATAAAAATCTAAAAAAGATGGTTTCCTATTGCGATTTTTCTGTTTGTAAGAAAAAAAATACATCAGTCCTCAGAAACAGTACGAAAAGAGTATTTTGCATTAATATAACATCAGTCAATGATTTTATCTTTTGTTTGATCTTTTATGTTCATTGTTTTGTTTGCCTGTGTGTGCGTGCGTGTGTGTGTGTGTGTGTTCTTTTTGTAAGGAAACTGTATTTTTCTGCTCTAAGTCTAGATATGGTATTTCGTTCAACACATCTTTAATCCGTAAGTCCTGTGGGAAGTATTAATGTCAATCATCGATAATCGCCGGAGGATGATACTTGGCATGTTTACATCGAGTTCTTATCGTTCAGCCATTGCTCTTTTTTGCATGCGACGTAATAACATTTGTTGATGAAGAATAGAAAGAGACATGTTAGTCAATTCGATAACTGATGTCTTTTCAAGCATTTTTCCAATGCAACAACACGGCAAATTCAATGTCCGGGTGAATTCATGAAGTTTTTAAAAAAAGTTATTTTGACAATCTGAAGTCATGTAAAGATTAACTAAAAGTACAAGGTTATATGATCCGTCTGACAGTCTCGAACTGTGTTTTGTATTTGTTTAACTGTGTAGTGAGCGGACACTGCTAGCACCCGAGCCTCTTCATGGTCACAAACATCTATCTTGTCCTAGAACTGTACCCGCCTATGCTGTCAGTAAGCATTAATATTCGTATGTAAGATCTGATAGCCAGAAAACATCATCTTCCTCTCTAGAAAAACATCTAGAGACATTTCATATATGTGATTTTGTATGATATTATGATATAAAGTAATTGGAAAAAAATAAATTTGGAAAACTATTTGTAAAGATGTTGAATTGACACATTCCTATGATCGTGCCTGCTAAAAGTACAACTGAATAATGTTAACCAAACTTTGTAGAATGTTCACCTTATTTATTGCGTCTTTAATATGTATGATATATTTTCTTTGATTGACAGGAGGTCGAAATGTTAAGCTTTGAAAATTATACATCTTGAGACCAAGTTTAGCACCTTATAGTAAACAGAACTAATATAAATACGTTAAATACCATCCCGATCATAAATGTCGATCAATTAAGAGATACAAATGTTCTGTAATTACCAAATCGTTCTTTATTAGCTCACCTGAGCACAAAGTGCTCAGGGTGAGCTTTTCTGATCGGTCTTTGTCCGTCGTCCGTCCGTCCGTCCGTCCGTCGTCAATTTTTCATTTAAACGACATCTCCTCTGAAACCAATGGGGCAAATTTAATGAAACTTGCCTGGGATGTTCCTTGCATGAAGCTCTACCAAGATTGTTCAAATGGTTCTGGTCAATTGCATTTCTGGTTCACTGGAGCTAAAAATAGATTTAATAAGTTGGATATTTAAAAATCTTCTTCTCCGAAACCACAAGGCCTGGAGCTTTGATATTTGGTATGAAGCATCATCTAGTGGACCTCTACCAAGTTTGTTCAAATTATGTCCCTGGGGACAAAACTGACCCCACCCCAGGGGTCAGTTGATTTTACATAGAGTTATATAGGGAAGAATTGAAAATCTTCTTGTCAGAAACCACAAGGCCTAGAGTTAAGATATTTGGTATGTAGCATTGTCTAGTGGACCTCTACCAAGTTTGTTCAAATCATGGCCTCTGGGTGAAAAATGGCCCCGCCCTGGGGGTCACTTGTTTTACATAGAGTTATATAGGAAAATCTTTAAAAAATCTTCTTGTCAGAAACCGTAAGTTATAGAGCTTAGATATTTGGTGTGTAGCATTGTCTAGTGGACCTCTACCAAGTTTGTTCAAATCCTGTCCTCTGGGTCAAAAATGGCCCCGCCCCAGGGGCCACTAGTTTAACATAGAGTTATATAAGAAAGTCTTAAAAAATCTTCTTGTCAGAAACCGTAAGTTATAGAGCTTAGATATTTGGTGTGTAGCATTGTCTAGTGGACCTCTACCAAGTTTGTTCAAATCCTTCCCTCTGGGTCCAAAATGACCTTGCCCCAGGTGCCACTAGTTTTACATATAGTAATATAGGAAAATCTTAAAAAATCTTCTTGTCAGAAACCGTAAGTTATAGAGCTTAGATATTTGGTGTGTAGCATTGTCTAGTGGACCTCTACCAAGTTTGTTCAAATCCTGTCCTCTGGGTCAAAAATGGCCCCGCCCCAGGGGCCACTAGTTTTACATAGAGTTATATAGGAAAATCTTAAAAAATCTTCTTGTCAGAAACCGTAAATTATAGAGCTTAGATATTTGGTGTGTAACATTGTTGAGTGAACCTCTATCAAGTTTGTTCAAATCCTGGCCTCTGGGTCAAAAATGACCCCACCCCAGGGGCCACTAGTTTTACATAGAGTTATATAGGAAAATCTTAAAAAATCATCTTGTCAGAAACCGTAAGTTATAGAGCTTAGATATTTGGTGTGTAGCATTGTCTAGTGGACCTCTATCAAGTTTGTTCAAATCCTGTCCTCTGGGTCAAAAATGGCCCCGCCCCGGGGTCACTTGTTTTACATAGAGTTATATAGGAAAAACTAAAAAATCTTTTTGTCAGAAACAAGAAGGCCTACAATTAAGATATTTGGTATGTAGCATTGTCTAGTGGACCTCTACCAAGTTTGTTCAAGTCCTAGCCTCTGGGTCAAAAATGGCCCCGCACCGGGGATCACTTGTTTTACATAGAGTTATATAGGAAAATCTTAAAACAATCTTATCAGAAACCGTAAGTTATAGAGCTTAGATATTTGGTGTGTAGCATTGTCTAGTGGACCTCTACCAAGTTTGTTAGAAAAATGTCCCTGGGGTCACTATTGGCCCCGCCCGAGGGGTCACAAATTTTAAATAACAATATAGAAGAAAATCTTTAAAAATCTTCTTGTCTGAAACCACAAGACCTTGAATTTTAAAATTTGGCATGAAGCAAGCTTTATTAAGGTTTTTCAAATTATTGGATTAGGTTAAAGGTCACGGAGGCTAAAAGTAGATTTATCTACTGTACTTCATAGAGCCTTCATTTATAGACCAATATCTTTGATATTCAGTATAGAAGTTCCTTGCATGGACCTCTATCCATGGGTAGGGTTTGAGGTCACTGGGTCAATGTCAAGGTCACCATAGCTTATAATAGATATTTCTGTCATAGAGCGTTTATTTATTGACTGAAATTTTACATATTTGGTTTGTAGGCACTTACATATTTTCAATTAAAACATGAAATACTGCTTAACAGCAAACCTACAGCCAAAGTACTCAGGTGAGCGATCCAGGGCCATCATGGCCCTCTTGTGTTTCGTATATCAGCGGTCATTTCCTAGAAATGTGAAACTCTATCATCACTTGAAGCAGTGTTTCAACCAGTAGTTATAAATCGAATAAATCGAAACAGACGCCAAAATGTCAGTTCATTTAGTGTCTGAATTGCTTGCATCAGAGCTTCTTATGACACTTGTCATGTAAGGAAAGCAGAAACAATAGCCTTTTATCGAAATTCTTAAATGTCACATGATAACAACACGAAATTAAAATTATTTTTGACATAGACAACATTGTAGACAGAGCAAAATGTTACACTTCAGCGCATACTCATGCTTGCCAGGTCAAATGTAGAGAAAAAACTGGATTTGGTAGGCTGTTAACTGATAATATAGATTAGGCTGGGAAATTAGATGAAAAGTTATATATGACCAGATAAAATGCAGGAAATATTTTCTATGAAATATCGAGAAGCTGACTTATAAGTATTTGGAAGGGACTAAAATACGAAACAAATAGAACCCAAATGTAACATCCGTCAAAATACGAGAAGAAAAGCTGAACGTATCGGCGATTTAAGTCCACAGGCGATATCAAAATTTTGTAAAGACTTTTAAGCACTTTAAAAGTGGACAATTTTAATCGATCATTTTACAATGTTTCCGATAACAGAGATTGATAACTGTAATATGATGATACGAGTTGCTAACAGTAATGAAATTCAGGCTCAGGATACAATTGTACCACGCTAAAGTCAAACGAGTCAGCAGTGACTTTGATCTTCAATGTACGGAGCCAAAATCATTTATTGTCATCTACACTCCATGTCCCACATTCATAACAAAAATGAAGTATATAGTCTGTAAGCCCATACTTCCCTTAGTCAGAAATTGGAAATAACTAGATCTACCGACAGACCAGCGGACAAACAGACATTTTTAAATCTATACATCCTCACTTCTTTGACATTTACAACTTATACGACAATCACTAAAAAAAAAACAGACAAGACCTTTATAAAACCTAAATAACTTCCCATCCTATCTAACATACAAATTGTAAGTGGTTTGAGACGTTCTTAGTTTACACGTTTACCGATTAATAGGTAAATGAGCAATTATAATAGTCCAGGAGGACTTTGGAATATATTGTCGGCCTCCTGTATTTGCGACTTTGTGGTACCTTATTTTTCTTGTTACCGTTTGCAGTTTTTTGAAACTTGAGTACTGCGTCTTGATCTTAGAATTATGTATAACCTAATATCTAAATTTACTATCAGTTATACAGATTCTTTGCGTGGTATACGGCCTAGTATAGCCTAACCAGAACCGCCAGGTAAAATTTCCAGTCTAAACCGAACGTGTTTTTATTCAAAACATTTTTTTATATATTTTTTTTTTCTTTTTTTTTTTTATATAGATATTTCAGATTTTTTACTTGTCTCGGAAACTGGACTGAGTTATGCCTAAGAGACTGTTAATGTGAAGTTATTATTGCTTAAATTTTTGAACTAAGAGAAAAAAAATGGCTGCCATCTTGTTTTTGTGTAAACAAAAGAATGAGAATGTGTATCCAATCAAAAATCGAGATAGCGTCGAAAATCTTTAGGGAAAAACATTGCTCAAGGAATATACGGGTTTTGCTCACGGTATATATGGCTTCGTATACGGATGATCTTAACCAGTCAGATGTCGACAAATTTATCTGCGGTATTATAATAAAAAATATGATTTACCCAATTATTATGTTTCTGAACTTCTGCATTTTTAAAGGAGCTAAATTCAATTTAGTATCTACAAACATGCAGGTAAGTATCTTGTGATATACGTCAGCTGAATGCAGATTTCCGGTGGTCACGTCGGTAGTCATGAACCGTAGGCAGATCTTAAATTATAATAATCACAAAGAAGTTAGCTCACCTGTCACATAGTGACAGGGTGAGCTTTTGTGATCGCCTTTCGTCCGTCGTCCGTCCGTCGTCCGTTCACAATTGTTGTCCGCACTCTAGCGGTCTTAATTTTGGTGCGATCTTCTTTAAACTTGGTCAAAATATTTATCTCAATGATATCTACGTCAAGTTCATAACTGGGTCATCTCACCCTTAAAACTAGGTCACTAGGTCAAATTATAGAAAAAGCTTGTCCGCACTCTAACGGTCTTAATTTTGGTCCGATCTTCTTCAAACTTGGTCAAAATGTTTATCTTAATAATATCTAGATCAAGTTTGAAACTGGGTCATGTGACCTTCAAAACTAGGTCACAAGATCAAATTATAGAAAAAAGCTTGTCTGCTCTCTAGCAGTCTTAATTTTGGTCCGATCTTCTCCAAACTTGGTCAGATTGTTTATCTCAATGATATCTAAATCAGGTTTGTAACTGGGTCATGTGACCTTGAAAACAAGGTAACAAGTTCGAATTTTAGAAAAAGCTTGTCCGCACTCTAGCGGTTTTAATTTTGGTCCCATCTTCTTCAAGCTTGGTCAGAATGTGTATCTCAATAATATCTAGGTCAGGTTCGAAACTGGGTGATGTGACCTTGAAAACCATGTCACTAGGTCAAATTATAGAAAAAGGTTGTCCGCACTGTAGTAGTCTTAATTTTGCTCCGATCTTCTTCAAGCTTTGTCAGAATGTTTATCTCGACGATACCTACGTCAAATTTGAAACTGGGTCATGTGACTTTGAAATTTAGGTCACTTGGTCAAGTTATGATAAAAGCTTTTCTGCACTCTGGTCGTCTTAATTTTGGTCTGATCTTGGTTCCTTTCTTCAAATTGCCATATTGCATTATTGGTTCCAGAGTTATGGCCCCTGAAAGTGCCAACATTAACTATTTAGACCTTGTCTGCACAATAGCAGCTTCATTTTTTATTTGAATTTAATCAGACTTGTACAATACTTGAGTTAATATAAGGTCTTGCAGGGTTGCCAGGGGACTTGAAAAGTCAGGGAAATTTGATTTTTTTTTCAAGGTCAGGGAATTGTCAGGGAATTTTGAAAATTGGTCAGTGAAAAATAAAAATCCAGAAAAGTTAGTGAAAAGTCAGGGAAAAATAATTTTGAAGGGCTATTATTGTTCTATTTTATTAAAGATTGCATTTACACATTTTTTCCGTTATGAATCTTTTTCTTTATAATTGTGTACATTGTATTAATAAAAGTTCTAGTATTATAAATAACATTACTTAAAGACTGAAAGTCTCTGCAACCCTTACAACCAAAAATTAAAATAAGTATGTGTTACACTCGAAACCCATGTTCCTCCCTCCAAGATCCATGTCACAGCAACCCTCTGAACTTAGTAAGTTCTGCTATATAGGCCTTACTGTTGATAGTTTGTGTCTTGCCCATATATTTTTTGCATCTACGGTTGGATTTTGAAATAATTAGCAGAATTTGCAATAGAGTGAACATATGTCATGTACATAATCCCTGTTTGGAACGGTGTTCCAACATTCAGTTCACAGCAACCTAGTTTTTTTGTATAACGGCAGGATTTTTAAAAAAAATATTGCGGCACAAACTTCTACATTTTTCAAGATACTGCTTTGAAACTTTAAACATGTTAGGTATCATGTGTATACGTGCCTGATATATTTTTTATGAGGCTCAGTCCATTATAGTCCACGTTGTGCTTTAACAATCCTGATGACGCACGACATCTAGTGAAACTCTACCAAAGATGACCCCATGGTCATTGCCTGCACCCTTTGAGTCAATTGGCAATTGTATTTGCATCCACTGACTCTTGCAACCATTGAGCAGTTGTTGGCAGGTGAGCGATCCAGGGTTGGGACCCTCTTGTTTTAAATTTAGATGCTGGTTAAATGTTATTTCAGTGCATTGAATGTTTGCAAGTGAAAGTTTACTTTTAAAAGGAATAAAATGCTAGGAAAAAGTTTAAATACTTTTTAGGAAGACAACATATTAATGACGAAAATATTTTTAATTAAGAGTACTGTAACCAAAAGCAGACTGCTAACAAAAAGATGGAAAATATGAAAGAAACGGTGTTTGTTAGTGCGAGAAGGACCAATATAAGTATGTACACCGGTCGTTGGAATAAGATCACGAACTAGAAATCGTAGGCAAATGTATATAACCATTAGTGTCAAGGAATCACGGTGGAGCAATGTTTAGCCAGATACAAAATTTTCATACTGAACATTTAGTATGACAGAGAAGACAATATCAATGTCTTATTATATTCAAAATAAGATAATAAAGACTGTGGTTATAGTTAGAAAGGACTTCAATATTGCAATCAGTATAAACAGCCATGGTATTTATGTCAGAACTAAATATTCCTGAGGCAATAGAAAATATATGTTTGATCGACGTACCTATGCATTTTGGCAATATCGCCTGAGACTCCTACTGTTAACTTTGATCTCAAAATTCTATTGAAGAACTAGGATTTGCTCACAGATATGAAGAATATAAAAACAATGCACACATGTAAATCCTGTCTTAGATATGAATAAAGCGACGTTGACAAGTATAAATTTCATACTGAACATAAAGAAAACACCGAATAATAGATAAAATGGAGTAAAATGATTGCTTCTAGTGAATATTTATTTTTAAATATCTATTTCATCTATTTATTAGTTGATTTCGTTTAATCAAGAGTGACCTTGACATTGCCGAACACTTGTGCCAATTAATTTTAAAATCTTTCCACGCATGACAATGGTAAAGCCCGGACATAAAAAATGAAAAAAAAAATCAACCCAAATAGGCGTGTTAATACATTCAAACAATCTCTTCTAATTTTCTCGATGCTCTCTTTTTCCAGGTTTAACCTGTACGGGCTGCAAGGTGACATTGTGAACTTACGTGATAATATTTCAACGTTTTCCATCAAATAGGGTGATGCTTACTTGGTGTTACAAACACAGAAGCAAACCGAAATACCTTAAGTAAGTCTTAAGTAAAAAGCAAGAGAAAATACCGGAACGTTACTATAAACATATTTTTTTACCGTAATTCAACCAAATTCAAGGGCAAAATCATTGCGTCTTTCAAGTCACATTCCGTAACAAATCGTCCTTGTTATGGGTTCTTTTCTTCAACTTAAATGGTAATATTATTTTAGATAAAAAACGACATTACAACATTTAATCTATTTTAGCAACCTATTTGCATTGTTCTTTGTTTTACTGATTTCCGTTGTCTTGACATAGACGACAGTTTTACACTGACTGACCCGAGCTTTCTTATCTTGGATATATTCATTGACCTAGATTGCATGTAGACTTGCTGTCTGTGGCTTTGCAAACAATCATGTTGATTTATACGGTGTTAATTTGCCACATATCACGGTATTTGTCACAAAGCTAACAGTTCAACTACGCTATTGAGGGGATTGGACATTCTGATCAACTTGGAGATATTATAATAAATCTTTGACGCTCAGCGATTGATTTGCTGTGTTAATTGATAAAACAGAATCTATATGTCGTCAAAGAGAAAGAATGTTACGAGATTTCATTTCTTGTTTGCGAATTACCGACCATGAAATGACCAATTAATTGTTTATTTTGATAATTGTATACCATGCAATGGCTGGTTATATATTTGGTAATTACCGACCATTAAATCACCAATTAATTGTTTGTTTGGTAATTGTCTACAATGAAATGACTGATTTTAAATTGGTAACTACCATGCAATAAGCAATTCACTAATAGATTGGTAAGTGTCTGCCATGAAATTGCTGATTTTGATCTGATAATTACCGACCATGAAATGACTAATTTGTTTGTTGTTTCCTTTATGACGAATTGATTGAATTAAAAAATGTATGATTGAAATATTTATTTTACAACGAATAAAAAGGAGGGCAATAAACAGAATAAACGGTTTTTTTAAAGAATAATTTTTACTATAGTTTGCACCTTTTATTTGAATTCAAATCGTCATTCAAAACAAGACATAATTTTCTCGGTTTAATGTTTTAATCAAACGAACGCTGAGAAAAAAATGGAATGGTTAGATATTATGCATGTTATATAACAATTTAATAAAAGCTGGATTGTTGACAACTTCTGTAGCAAGCGTACGCAAGTTGTTACACTCAAAGTCAAACCATTCAATTAACTCTAGTCTCAAACACTATTTAAAATATGTACACAAAATATAACAATATAAAGTAAACAGGTAACAGAGTGTACATGTACACGTAGCTAGATCGTATATAAGAATTATAACAATTTATAGAATAATATAAGAATTACAGTTTGATACATGACATTCAATTCCTACATTTTATCTATAACTGTGGAGTTATATACTCTAAATCGTGATAGAAGTACATGGACAGTTATAATTTAAGTGACAGCAAATGGTCGATTCAGCAAAATATATTTGTCAAAAACTTTTTTTTCTGAATCGTTTTCTTATTATGCCAATCATATTCTCTTTTAAATATATGCAACAAACAGTAGTTTCTGAACATATGAAAATATGAATCAAACAATTGACTGTTGAATTTATGAAGAAAACAACAGACTTTGGATGTATGTAACAAACAGTAGTTTTTAATATATGAATCAAACAGTAGTCTTTGAATATATAAATCAAACAGTACTCTTTTAATATATTAATCAAACAGTAGTCTTTGAATATATAAATCAGACAATAGATTTGAACATATGAATCAAACAGTAGATTTTGGTTGAATTTAACAAACAGTAGTTTTTGAATATATGAATCAAACAGTAGTTCAGTTAAAGTAGTATATTTATTTCATATATATGTAATCTAACTACTGTGTGGATACAAGTACGTTGAAAACACAGAGCATAAAATTCATGTTCTCCATTGTGACTTTACAAAGTTCATCTTACATCTGCTTGCTACATTCTGGGAAACTGGAAATGTATCTGTTCTTTAACATATCATTTTCCAGTACGTCAAAGCTTCAGACGTGTAGTGGGTTTAAGCAATTTGCGATCAAAAAGCTGTTCAAAATTGAAATCTGAAAATGATTCTATGTAGAAGAGGTCTTGTAAAAGCCAGGTACTTTTCTCTTCTTGTATGCAGATTTGACGTGATGTACAGTGTTAATTGACATGCTTTGACAAAGGTTACTTAACTCACATTACTAAAATGTTTCATCACAACTTAGGCTAAGTCACAGATTCGTACTAGGAACATAGATTGCACTTCAAACCTGCAGGTAGAATAAAATCAGATATTTCAACATCACTGTAACAGTGGGCCAAAGAAGGGAAACAAATGCGTTTTGATACCAACCATGTTTCCAATTCCGTATATAAAACTATTAAGAACAATTTAACTGGAATTTAGTATATTAAAAGGCCTAATCATTTGTACGTTCGTTTAAAGTTTATTAATGTCTGTATGCAATAAATGGTTGTACAACTTTATGATCTTAAACAAGTCTGAGAAATTGTCAAGAATTTTTCCGCAGCTCCAATAATCTGCAAAAAAAATCAAAATCCGAAAATCGCACAAATTCCTAAAACATCTTCTTCAGTTCAACGCTGTCGCAAAGAAAAGATCCACGGCATAAAACTTGGTAGCCAAAACGAAAGATTTACCCACGAACATTGCCACGGTCTTCAATGTAACGTAATTGTTTGCTCTCGCATTGTATGTACGGTCAATCTCCTCGCAGTGATCTCCCCTTCATTCTTCGGAAAAGATATCTGCCGACACGCGTTAACCTTAGCTGGATTTCAAATGTATATACATGTATGAACTTTTTTAAAGAAAATATTGTTTTTTTATTTTATATTTGGAATTACATCGCTTTAACATGCCTGGATATAATGTTGTTGTTTTTTTGTTCTTTTTTAAAAAATAAACTGGAAAAAAAGTTTAACATTTTTTTATTTACTTTCGACCATCATCACGTGACATGCCTGCCGACAGAAATAACTCTTCTGAAAGAATGAATGGGAAGTAACAGCTGTGTGGAGTTTGATGTACTGTATGTAGCAAACTTTCTTATCTTCAGTACAGTTATACGATATGGGAAACAACTCTATGTGGAGTATGCGACAGTGAAAGATTTTTACATGGACATTATTCAAAAATTCTTCAGGTTTGCGCGTTATAACATCAATGCAGGTTTGTGTCTATACAACTGATCCAAGATGAACAAAAACTCTGATAAAAAATGTCGGCGTTCAAATCAAGTTCTGAAATATATCATGCTACTTACATACTTTTTTTTCATACCAGAATTTTCAAAATATACTTGGTTACAATTTGATTTACGAACACGGAAACACAGTCTGCGGGAAACAAAACGAACATACATTCATTCCGTCTATTGTTGAGTTGAACTGTTTCAATTTTTGATATCATTGCTACTGCATGCTAAGGATGCGCAGAATGAGGTTTAAAGTAATTGTGTTTTCATCTGTTGGTAATGTTGCTTTTGAGGTCCTAAAATATGATTGTACAAGTATATGCATGTCTCGATACTATTCAAAGTTACACTCTAGACAGTCTGTCCGTATTTTCCTATTTTTTCCTGTTTTTGTTTTTCCTTTTTACTTCAGTGGGCCACCGTCAGAAGTTCTTTGATGACATATAATGATCACAGCAGTGTTAAATCCTGAAAACAAAGGACGATTCATTCATTCATTTATTCATTCGTTCATTCAAAACTATTTAAATAACGCATTTCTTTTAACATTCCAAAACAAATGACTACTATCATCATGAATATCTTTTTAAAGAATTAAGCGTAAAACGTCTGAATTAAGGCAATTATAACTTGAACCTGCTTGAATATATATGATCAGTAAAATGCGATAACAAAACAGACAATAATTGATAATCAAAGCTAGACAAATCTCGTTCTCAAAATCTTGCGATACAATTACCAGTGTTTTTCGGTTATTAGTACTTATGAAAATACTTACACAGTAAAATATAGTCCAGCACAGTCTAAATGTCGTGCTTCAGACCTCTGAAAAATATAATAACAATAATCAAAATATAGATGAAACAAAATAAAATTTCTCAATTTTTCACAAAACGAGTGATATTATATTGTTCTACTTAATTTTCCACACAGTATTAATATCCTAACAATTTTATCAAACTTGTTTTTAGTGATCGTGTGTATGTTAAGTGATCCTAAATAAGTGCATAGATAATAAATTTTCTTATAATATATTAGTCAGATAACAAAAGTAACAAAAAATAGAAGGAAGTATTTACTGTCTACATTTTGAAGAGTATCGAAAGACCGACGGCGTCTACCAAGACCTGGTCTACCCCGCTCTCCTCTTGTACCCTAGGGCGAAACATATAATCAATAAATAATTGAAATAAATAAATACATGCGTGTACAAATTATTGTGTAAACAATAAATTATTTATTGAATTTTATTATATACTGATGTCATTCTATTATGCTCAATAGTTAAAGCTTTTAATGAATAACTCATTTAGTGTATTTAATGCAGAAATATATTCCTTGACTGTACTAAGATTTGCTCTTTGTTTCTTTAAACGCGCATATTAATAAACTTTCCTTGTCGATGATATAGATTCGTTTTTTATTATTCTAAAGTTATATCATTATTTACAGTTTGACTATCCCTAGTTACTGCCCTTGGTGACACACTGTTTGCTCGGTTGTGTTTTGGTGGGAGAACCGTTGCCTGAGGTATGTCCAAGCCTTTGATTTCTTCGTGCCCGCATAGAGGATACCAGTGGGGCATGTTGTCCAAAAATGAACTCTCTGTTACAAAACGTAGAGACATATATAATACTTAAGACTGGGACGACCGCAAAAGCAAAATATTGTTTTTGTTATTGACAACGGTTATAACGAAATAATACAATTGATTAACATTTTGTATTGTACTACAGTGTCTTATATTGCCACTAAAATGGACTATGACAATGGGCCATAAATTCCCCATGGTGAGCCCCAAATCAGTTAATGCGTACTTTGGTCAAACCGCACAAAAACGTGCAGACAATCTCCAATACATATGATAACTTTACTTTTGCTGAAATAAACTGAATACACTTTCATCAAATAACATTTATTTTTCTCTACACAGTTTATCAATATTTATTGAATTTTAGCCATACATACTTTAATTATAAAAGCGGATTAATACCGAGTAATATTCAATCAATTCAATTGAAAGTCGGCCATATTGGATATTGTCCATGTGAGTTATGTAAACAAATCAGACATTTTAAATAATTTATGGCGAATTTCATCATTGTTCACAACTAGTTAGGCTCAGGAATTCAATATTATAACTGGATTTAACAAGGTAAATAAATTTCACTCGCTGTCGCTGTCTGAAATACAGCGGATTCTCTTGTATTTACTTGATACAAAAGTAGTTCCGGCACAAAAAGTGGATTATCAAAATGGTAATTTCACTGATTCAAAACAGTGGATTATCACTTTTATCTCACTGATATTTCCCTATATTTCATTGGTAGGCATAAAATAAACAATGTATAGCTAACTGAAATGTAACTTTTTTAAAAGGAACTATACCTCATCAAAAACTATTTCACATGTCAACTCATACCTGTAAAACGTAAACATATAGGAATGGACCAAATAACGAGATGGAGGCAAGACATTCAAAGAAAAAAGGCAATCAGGTAAGACAATCAAAGGTTCGTTATACTGACCAGACTTAATGAACTCAGCACTCTTTTTTTACTTGCAACATAAAAATCACATGATATATATGAGCTGGCATCTTAAGAATTGTCTATATATGTTAAACGTCATAATTCAGTTTCTATTTCGTCCGGAATTATTCACATTTACTAATGTTGGTAGTTATAATGTTAATTTCAGTGTTTGCCCCATTCAATTCAAATTAACTCACCTGAAAAATCAATGACAACTTGTCCTAAGAAATCATTCGCTTTAAACCTATCATAGTCCCAGACTGTCACTTCCAATGTCTTGTTCCTTAACTCTTCAATGTGAACATCAGGGAACACTACGATCTCATTCCATTCTGGATTCAGGGTCCGTGCAATATGTTTCGTCCGCCGCTTATTATCGGCACTTCATGTGAAAAAACAAATAAATAGGAAATGTGGTTACAAAACTAAATTTTATGTAAATAAATGACTCTGTAGCTTCATATGTTCCGGTTCAGGTCACGCTACAATTTATTTTACAAAAATAATGTTTATAAGAGATTTTTAATACGAGTATATAAAGTACATGTATCTGAACAACCATAGTGACTTACATTTTCAACATGCTCAAAAGGTATAGGTACATTGCGGAAACGGCGTATGTTCTATAAGGCTGGGTGTAATTAAGCTTTGACATTGCTTCTTTAAATGTCTGATTACTGTTCGAAACGTAATACCAGCATTCTATCTGCTAAAATGAGGAACATTATAAACAAAGAAATTACAAAATTCAAAACGGATAAGATCATTTTAATGTACAGAATTTCAAAAGCTGTGCAAAATAAAAAAAAAATGTTTTGCAATCGATTATTTATAACAAAATGGAGAGTTCCAATGTTGGTACGTACTAATTTTCAGTGCGCGAAAATTTTGAATCTTTTTGGCTTAATACAACATTAGCTTTTGAACAAAAGTAGTAGCAACATTTAAGTCTATAAATAAGACATGTGTAGTAATAATCTGTATATTTGTAAACAGAAGAAAAGTCATACCAAGAAATCATAGCCATCTAGAACGCCGCAATATTTTTCTTAAAAGCCGAAAAAAGTGCAAGATTTTGAAATGGAGATGGATGGTTGAAGAAAGCAGTAACAAGTTGAGGAAGACTGCCGAGAAAGCTGATATAGGTAAGATTTAAGGTAAGGTCCTGAATGCATTAAACGTCTAGGAAATGAGAGTAGCAGCTAAGCGTTGTAAATATGGCTGTGTGAATAGACAGAACATGTTCCACAAATGATTTGTATGCAATACGATCACGGTTGATAAGGAAGGATTTTAGATTTGTACACAGTAGTCGAAGGATTACATCATAAGCAATGCAAGACAGGTGACAATCATATTGTACATTCTTCAGCTTACCACACAGCTCCTTTGCTGCGTTGTGTGATAAAAGGGGAGTAACTCAAAAATATCTATCATCTGAGAAGGAAATAATTTAAATAATTTTTCAAATAAATCGGCTAAAAATCCTAAAATGTTACGCCTTAAATACAAATGTTGCAAAGCATGCCTTAGTATCATATTAGTATTTGATTAGTAGCGAGACTTTTGTCTTAGAATTAACTTTGAAAGAGAATAATTTCAGATACAAGTTTGGAAGAATAAAAAAGAATGCCGACACACGCATTTACTATACATTATATATTTGAATGATACTATGAGATAGTGTATGATTTGTACGATCAAATACCAAAGAAACGCAATATTCTTTAAAGAAGACACGGGTATATCTTTTTGATGTCTGCCAAAAAAAAGCCTTGAGCGTTGCTTTTTTTTAATTGATCAAATTGGTATGTTATCAACGTTCGTTGCTTCCAAAACCTCTACAGTACTACTACATAAAACTTATTCATGTCAAGTTGTATATTTCAAAAGTAGTCGGAGACATAATTTTTTCAATCTTCTACATACCATCGTCCCGGTAAGAGATAAAGCTTCACGAAGGGGTCAGAAAGCCCATTCAGGTCCATGGGTAACAAGTTCCTTGCCTGCAACACTCGTACCTTAAACTCACTTGCTTCCTCGTTATGACCTAATTGTAACTGAAAGCAAAATAGAACGAAGTCTTGTTACTCGATTTATCTCCTTCTAAATAAGTGAAGAATCACTGGACAACTTATTCGCCCCCTTCATGGGGTTGTTGTTAGAGGTTGAATTTATACAAACTGAATTCGTAATTAATCTTAACAAAATGTTACTGTAGAAATCTCAGACATGTATGTTGGGTTAGACCTTTGAGAGTTACTGATAAAGTCAACCTTTTATTTTCATAAAATCCTGATGTCAAATTACTAAAAATGTTGTTTTGCTTGCAGTCGTTGATGCGTAACAGGAAAGACTAATAACGTTTTTAAAGAATTCAATGTAACCATACGTATAAGTTCTTAACTCCCATTTTACGTATAAATGCTTCAAAATTAAACGTCTAATGAAATTATTGTTCTCTTAGACTGGCCAACAAATTTCTGTGAATAAAATGACTGAATATATGCAATCTACAAAACTTGTAAACTAATCATTGCATTTTGTCCTGTCCAATTTGACTCGAGATATTTCATATATTATATAAGTTTTAATGTGTAGTTAAAAGGTAAGACAAGTTGTTTTACTTGTATGTCCCCCATCTGCCTGTTTCAGGAAAGACTAATAACGTTTTGTTTTTAAAGTAAGTATAATCATACGTATAAGTTTTAAAACTCCCATTTTAGGTATAAATGCTTTAAAATTAAACTTCTAATGAAATTACTGTTCTCTTAGACTGGCCAACAAATTTCTGTGGATAAAATGACTGAATATATGCAATCTACAAAACTTGTAAACTAATCATTGCATTTTGTCCTGTCCAATTTGACTTGAGATATTTCATATATTATATATGTTTTAATGTGTAGTTAAACGGTAAGACAAGTTGTTTTACTTGTATGTCCCCCATCTGCCTGTTTCCTCTGCTAGTTCCCTTTGGTGACTGAAAAAAAGACAAACATAAAAAGATTTGATTTATATTTTTTCTGTTCTCTCTTTCAACCTTTTTAGAAATTTATAAATTCTGTCATATTAAAAGCGAAATTTTAACATTAAAAAATAGAGAGACTGATTCTACCGCTCTGTCGATTGTTAAGGATATGTTAAGCTTTTTTCCGTAAATGTTTAACTTCTGCTAAAAACCATCTTGAATAATGATCTAGTCAATCAAAATAATATACAGATATAGCTGTAAGCAAGGAAGTCGTTACCTTACGTTACTCTAGTAATTCTACAAACAAGGAACAAAGGAAAATTTTGATTTGCGCATTACTATTTTAACTAGAATTTTAATACAGCAACTATATTTTCAACATAACACGGGAACAAAACGCAATATATTCTTTGAATCTGTTTTCCTACTAAGATTTTACCAGATTCTCGGATCAATATTCTGAGAAACCTTTGGTTTCAAACTTGGGCACAATTCTCATGTTCTTACTTTCTTAATTTCATCTTCGGACTTCCTGCGAGCTAATTCACTAGCTGATGCCGACAGCGCACGTTTTGATGGCCTCCTAGAGGGCGAAAGTTGTCTGTCGTCAACGCCAGCATGTTGAGACATTCGAATAAAATCGTCGAAAGAATTCGACTGCTGGTCGAGTTCTTTTTTCTTTTGTTCCGTTCGGTCGCTATACTGCTTTTCTAATTTTGGTGGTGACGTTGGTGGGTTGACGTAATAGACTGGAGGTTCAAGAGACTTCACTGGTTTACTACGCGGCTGTGGTTTTGGAGGGATAGGTGTTGTTGATTCGTTATTTTGTGTGCGATTCATACACTCGGATGACGATCGTGAAGTTTTCAATGCTTGTTCAGGAGAGGCAGTTTGTAGATGACCTTGACTTCCGTATTGTGCACGGTTATTAGACGATTTCGTCACCACTCTTCTTTGAAGATGTGTTGGTGAAGAAACACACGCAGTGGCTTTTGAAATTACCCTTTTGTTACGTTTTTGGTCTGAGGAGGTTGAAGTGGGCTCCGACATCGGTGAACTACAGCCGGATGAGGCGCTGGCTGTGTTTGAGTCCTGCTGGGAAGAGGAATGTGACATGCAGGGAGATTCGTCTTCTTCAATCCCTTCTAACGTTGCTGCCAACTGTTTCGGATCCACTCCCTGTTGCTGTGCAGGTCTACGCTTTATTTCTGTATATTTAAAGGAAAATGCATTTCAGAAACAATTTCCTTGTACATGGACAGGTGTCACATTATCTTTTGCATTTGAAAAGGCTGACTGTTAGAATCTTATGTAAATTCTATCTCAAGTTTGTACTTATTAAACTGGGTAATTATCAGAAATATTAGGTGCTGGTCTGGGCAATGTTCGAAGTCTCTCTACGTCTTCGTCCGCTAACACTTCGTATAAAGTTGAACAAGGCAGTCTGGAGGACAATCAAATCCCCTTCCGCAGCGGACATGAATGTTTACTTCTTGACCTTTAACCAACCATGACCTTGATGTTGTGCCATGCATATTATAAGCAAAAAGTCTCATGATAGTAATTTTTTGTGCCAGGTTATTTAAAGTCTTCCATAAAGTCAAAAAGTTATGGAGAACATTTAACCTTGACTTTTACATTAAACCTTGGGGGTAGCAACCTGGATGTTGGGTAAGCACATAGTGTCATAGTAGTGATCGTTTGTGCAAAGTAAGCCAAGTAAGTAAGTTATAGAGCAGACGTGAAATGTGGATATTTGACCTTTAACTGTGACCTTGACCTTGTGGGTAGCAACCCAATTATTACGCTCTGCACATCGTCTCATAATGGTGATCATTTGTGCCAAGTTATTTCAAAATTTTTCAGCGGTTTAAAAGTTATTGAGTGGACACGGAATGTAGACTTTTAACACTTGACCTTTAAGTGTCACCTTGACCTTGAAGGCAGCAACCCTATTATTGTGCTCTGCACATCGTCTCATAATGGCGATCACTTGTGCCAAGTTATTTCAAAATATTTTCAGTGGTTCAAAAGTTATGGAGCGGACACGAAATGTAGACTTTTTAACACTTGACCTTTAAGTGTGACCTTGACCTTGGGGAAGCAACCCAATAAATGCGCTCTGCATATCGTCTTATAATGGTGATCACTTGTGCCAAGTTATTTCAAAACATTTTCAGCAGTTTAAAAGTTATGGAGCGGACACGAATGTGTTACGGACGGACGGACAGACAGACGGACGGACAGACGGACGGACTGACAGAAGGAGGCCATTCCTATAATCCCTTCCCCGCTTTGCGGAAGGGGATTAACAAATCCTTACTTTTATTTATCTTTTTTTACTCTGAAGAAAATGTTTCGTATTTTATCTTTCGTACAGCTAATTGTATGAATCATGGTAAAGAACATGTGTCTATCTAAAGAAATCACCTACCACTTTCTTCATCACTTTCGAGGTTGTCGTAAGAAGAATGGCAACTTGGTGCCTGCGCTGTTGTATCACCCATTACCTTCTTTGAAATCTGGCATCTGTAAAATAATACAAGTCTTGTTTTCATTAAAAAAAGTTTTCATATATTGCCTATAGTATGTTCTCTAAACACAAGATACAAAATACACATAGATAAAAAAAGACCGAAAAATGGGACTACTATCTTTAGACTAGATATTTTAAAATACAAGTAATTCAACAGAGTTACGAATCTTTACTCATATTCTGCTCAAGAAAGCTACAACAACATAAATTCATGAGTAACGACCTTTTATTTTTATGCTCCCACAAAGTGGGAGCATATAGCGTTGCACTTGTCCGTCAGTCCGTACGACCGTACGATAATACGACCGTACGTCTGTACGTACGTCCCGAAATTTTGTGAACGCGAACCAGACGGCAGATTTTGCTTAAACTTTTAGGGATGAACAACCTTAATGTGTAGATGATAGTAAAGGAAGGAATATTTGCTTCGACCAAATTTAACGGAATTATGGCCCTTTGTTGATTGTACGTCTGCACGTACGTCCCGAAATTTTGTGAACGCAACTCCTCTTAAACCGGATGGCAGATTTTGCTTAAACTTTCAGGGATGAACAACCTTAATGTGTAGATGATAGTAAAGGAAGGGTTATGTTTTTTACGGGACCTGACACATCTGGAGTTTCTATACTTTAATCTGTAGTTAACTTTCATGTGTAACATTTTTTAAATTTTACCTGCTTACTTTAATATCAGCAACATGTAATTACTTGTGTGTCTCTTTTTTCGTCTTCGCTAATGTGATTCCTCATAGTACATAAATATTTACAACATTTCTATGTCGACTATTAAAAGAATAAGGAGGTCTTTTGTACTTGCGGCGTGGCTATCGGGTTAAAGTTTTAGGGCAAGCTTCTCATTTTCACTATTTCTTCCCTTTCTACTGCAGATATTTGGTTCAAACTTGGCCGTAGACTGTGTCATTCCATCAAGGCCCATAACTCTGTTAAGCATTTTTATTAGTTATTCCCCTTTTAAGACTTTGAAAAATCTTTAATTTCAGGCTTTTATTATACCTTCAAGCACTAAGAATAGTCAAGCGTGCTGTCCATCCGACAGCCCTTGTTTCAGTATAAAATATCTAATTTTGAAATAAAAGAACAGCATTAATAATATACAAAACACCTCAATTCATTTGCAACTACAGAAAAAAATTGTTCCCCACCTACATCTTACATACAGAATATACATGCTCTTGTATATGAGCACTTATGCATAGTGGGGGCATCCGTGTCCTGTGGACACAGTTCTAGTTTTAATTGTATCAAATACAACAGATATCAAAGAAGATTTTAAATAATACGAAGTCATTCTTGGATAACTGCAAACAAATGAAGAGAAAACTGAGGAAGAAAACAAACAAGAGGGCCATGATGGCCCTAAATCGCTCAACTGAGTCTCACTGCTCATGTTACAAGTATCATTACTGGTTCTTATTGGTGTTCGTTGTGCGCAAGTTTGAATAAGTTTGCAATAAGTTTGAAGACTCTAGGGTGCAATGGTACTCAAATTTTTGGGCAGAAATAATTTTACTCTACAGGTCTCAGTGAACTGGACCTTTGACCTACAGACCCCAAAAACACAAGGGTTCTTCTAATATAATTACCCCATGTAGTTTTAAGGTTCTGGGTGTAAAGGTACTCCAGTTACTGAGCAGAAATAGTTTTCACTGTACAGGTCCTTGTGACCGTGACTTTTGACAAACTGGCCCCAAATATGATAGGGTTCTTTTACTGAGTAAAGACAATCATCCTATTGAAGTCTGAAGACTCGGGGTAAAATGGTAATCCAGTTACTGAGCCTAACCCTGTGAACTTAACCTTTGACCTATGGCCCCTAAAAACAATAGGGTTCTTCTAATACAATTATCCTATAAAGTTTGAAGGCTCTGGGTGTAATGGTACTACCGTTACTCTGCAGAAATACTTTTCACTCTACAGGTCCCTGAGACCCTGACCTTTGACCTACTAGCCCCAAAAACAATATGGTATTTTTATTTAGTAAACGCAATCATCCTATGAAGTTTGAAGGCTCTGTGTGAACTGGTACTCCTGCTATTGAGTGGAAACGGTTTTCACTCTAGAGGTCCCTCTGACCTTGATATTTAATCTACTGTCCCAAAAAAAAATGGTTTTCTCTACTCAGTAAGGGCAATAACCCTGTGAAGTTTGAATGCTTTGGGTCAAGTGGTATTCAAGTTATTGAAAGGAAACGAAGTGTGACAGTCAGACAAACAAACAGACACCAATGGATAGGGCGAAAACAACATGTCTCCATCAGAAGGGCGGGATTGGGGGAGACATAACAACGAACAATTGAAGGTCGAGCCCTTTGGGTTTCAGAGCAGCAGAACAAACTTGATAAAGGTCCACTAGACAATGTTGCACACCAAATATCTAAATTCCAGGCCTTGTGGTTTCTGACGAGAAGATTTTAAAAGCTTTTACTATAAAACTCTATGTAAAATATGTGACCCCTGGGGCAGGGTCTTTTTAGACCCAGGAGCTATAATTTGAAAAAACTTTGTAAAGGTCCAATAGACAATGGTGTACACCAAATATTTGAACTCTAGGCTTTGTGGTATCTGAAAAGAAGATTTTTTAAGTTTTTCCTATATAATTCTAGTGTAAAACATGTGACCCCTTGGGCGGGGCCTTTTTGACCCAGGTGCTATGATTTGAACAAACTTGGAAGAGGTCCTCTAGACAATGCTACATACAAAATATCTAAGCTCTATTTCTTTTGGTTTATGATGTGAAGATTTTTAAAAGTTTTTCCTATATAACTCTATGTAAAGAAGTGACCCCCAGGGGCAGGGCCTATTTTGACCCAGTGGCTATGATTTGAACAAAGTTAGAAGACGTCCACTAGACAATGCTACACACCAATTACCTAAGCTCTAGGACTTGTGGTTTCTGACAAGAAGATTTTTAAGTTTCCCTATATAAATCTATGCAAAATCAACTGAGCCCTGTGATGGGGTTAGTTTTGACCTATGGTCATAATTTGAACAGACTAGGTAGAAGTCTACTAGATGATGCTTCATACCAAATATCTAAGTTCCAGACTCTGAGGTTTCGGAGAAGAAGATTTTTAAAGATCCAACTTTTGAAATCTACTTTTAGCTCCAGTGAACCAGAAATGCAATGGACCAGAACCATTTGAACAATCTTGGTAGAGCTTTATGCAAAGAACATGCCGGGCAAGTTTCATTAAATTTGGCCTAATGGTTTCAGAGGAGATGTCGTTTGAATGAAAAGTTGACGACGGACGGACTGACGGACGGACGACGGACAACGACCGATCACAAAAGCTCACCCTGAGCACTCTGTGCTCAGGTGAGCTAAAAACACTAACAAAATACAAACAAATCGTGCAAGGTCAGAAAAACGTGTCTATCAATATACTTTCTAATTTGATCTAGGTTTCTTGTGATTGGTATTATTGTACACTTATATCGTTTAATAAAATAATGATGATAACCTAACAAATTGATTTGGTACAATAGCGTTGAGATACATGACTCACGGTTTAATCACTAGCTCAACTTCGCCGTTTGGAGCTTGTGAAATAATTTGTTGCACCTCTTCGTAAGATTTCCCTGTTAGCTCAATGCCATTCCATTCAAGTATCTGATCTCCTACAATAAACAATGCTCAATGATTTATATTTTTATTACTAGGTTTACATTATAAACTGAAATTTAATAAGGAAAGAATGCTCTGTGAAAAGGTTTTTGTATTTCAATCGTGATATTCAATTTTATACCTCACAAAATACCCATACTTGGTTTCTAATACCTACAGAGTCAGTTATCTAACCACCATTCGTCTCAATGACTGGCTATGCTCAATGACTTAACTGCTTAAATTGATATACCAGTGGTAAATAAAATTGAATTAAAGTTATATACTTGATTTTCTTTTTCGATAAATTAGCAAAACTGATTCGATAATCATCAGTTCAGATTTATCAAAGTATTAATGATATGTATTTCTTTGTAATATATACTCATTTACTACTAAATCATACTCTAAAAGACCACATATTAGCTTGAATATTCATAGCCAGTTAAAAAAAACAGGCTCTCTGTAATCTTAAAAAGTATTGTTTTCTTCAGTAAATCTTTTCCCGTGCGGTTATACATTAAGTCATACTGAAGTTCTAAATAAAGAAGATCTAAACCATTCTAATATCGGAGGCAAAATCACTTCTGTAAGTATTATTAGTAGGCACTGACTTAATCTACCTTCGTTCACCTCTCCATGTAACTGGTCTGCCACACCGCCTTTATAGATGGTGGCTACAAATGCTCCCACATGGTTGGATCCAGGAATGGATTTTCCTCCTACAATCTTCATACCAACGCCGTTCCCAGGCCGACCTATAAAGCAAGTTTAAGATACAAATATCTTCTTTTAAAGGTCAATTTCAATTTCTTTACAGTAATTGTGGAAGTTTTTACAGTTTATTAGTTTCTGAACCCCTTGAGATTTTACTTGAATTTTAAGCGCTGGCAGTCAATTGGTATATTAAAGTTGGTATCTGTCTTTTTTATTTTAGCTTTAACTTTCAATAAGATTTCAGAAAAAAACCAAAGGAAGCGTTTCTTAAACACGATTTCTGTAGGTCGATAAATAAAATAAATGCAGCGTTTATTATCACTGCTTCTTGAATTCAATGTTTGCTCAGTCACTTAAACTTTTCAGTGGGTTGAACTTGCAAAATAATGAGAAACTAAGTCGTATTGATTACTATACTGTTCGCTATGCTTGTTAAACTAGTCAGAAAATGAAGAAAGTTTTGTAAGACACCTACGCTATAACAGTTATACAATGTGTGTCTTAAAATATCAGATAACATTTCTCGATCATTCAAAATGGAAAGATAACGCCCACAGCATCAACGAAAAGAAACACAAGGAAAACCTGGTGGATAGGATGTTTTTAAAAAATAAAGTACAACCCACATATTTTATGATATCTTCATTGCTAAGTTATATATGCTTTCACATGGAGCGAGGTCTTCGGATCAAAGTTTTGTGATATATTTTCTGGAAAATAGTAGATTTGTTACTACCTACAGCAATTGTTACTGACCTGTGTTCGTTTGGTTTTAGGTTCCATGTGCCTACATGAATGTTTCATTCTACAGCTAGATACTTACCTTTTCCGTACTTTTCCTTCGGATCTGTTGTCAGAAGAATTCTTTTTACCGACCCATCGTACTTCTTCGGTGCTGATGGCGGCGGCTTCATCAGGACAAAATATATATAAACTTTCTATATATAAGATATTTGAAACAATATTTCGAAAAAAGCCGCCTCACGAGAAAGTAAAAATATTTACACGTTTGCTTACCCTTAAATATGTTCATAGCAAAACATATAAATATACAAAAATTCGTTATAAATATATCAAACACAAATTTTTCGTTTGTCATTAGACCGATTAATAACTTTGTTAGCGGCTTTCAATGCTTAGAGAGTGTCTCAAACACCAATTTGTTTATTTCTAACAGATGATGAAACAAGAACTGTCAATGTTAGATGACAATGCTCAAAAGTGGTGTTTTGACCTTTGAGCTGAGGACTAGTCATTTAAGGGTCAATCTCAAATAAATATAGCTAAATGGGAACGGGTTTATGTGTCCAAATATGAAATATATCCACCTACTAATAAGGAAGTTATGGCCAATGTTAAAGTATTTGGACAACTGGATCTTCAAGGTGAAAGTCATTCCATCGTCAAGTTCAAATAAATATAGGTCGGTAGAAAGGTCTTGTCCAAAGGTTGTTGTCTCTAAGTATGAAGTAAATTCACTTACTTATAAGGAAGTTATCGCCAATGTTTAAGTTTTCGGACAGACTGACGGACGGATGAAAGGACGGCCGGACTGACTGACGGACGGACAGTTCAAAAACTATATGCCTCCCTTCGGGGGTGAGGGCATAAAAAAGAAAAAAAATCCAACTGGGTTTAGCAGCTTTAAAGACGGTTTCAAAAGATTCTACCTGTTTCTTCCTCTCCAGTTGTTTGAGAATGGTCACGCCTCCTTCCATCAGGTGCTTCATGATTGGCTCATCAGCGTCCACACTGTTGTCACTTTCTACACGATACATTCCGTTCATTAAATCTAGCAAATCACACATAAATGTAAGAAAGCATAACATTTTCTTAAACTTAGTGCTTTTAAGACAACCATGCTTAAGTGCCTTTATAGTGTAGCACGCCCAACACAGTAAACAGCTATAAGATCAAATACCTCAGACATCTGATTAACAACTAGAGGAGAATTTAACATGCTGAAACAGACTTTTTTATTAACGTAAGCCTTAGATATTGCCTGTATACAATCTAGGAATGTACTGCGCATTTATTTTTCAATGGCATGTAAAATATACATGTTTTGTCTTACCTTAATAACACAGTGAAAAACAACAAAATAAAAATATATATTTTCAAATACTTCTGCGTGACAAACACTGGGTAATATTGCTCCTTAATGATTTGCTAAAAGTAGCAGTCATTCAGCTCAATACCTACAAATATTATCTGATATTTAAAAGTAAATATTCTAGTCCTGTTCATACAAAGTATATATTTGCATGATTACTGTAACTTATAGAAAATTTGTTTAAAAGATCCTACAAGTAAAGGTCATATCTTTATCAAGATAGACCCATATGTTTGTAACTGACTTATTTAACCAGTATACATATTTATCACATAATTTTGACATGCCGTTGTACTCCCTGTATAAATGTGCTGTAATTTACAAACCTTCTACTCCAAGATTGAATTCAGCAGACACCGGGCGACTACCCGTTCCGATTTCATGAATGATTTTTCTTGATCTAGCTTTTACATCCGACAACAGTGGCATGGCCGGAGTTGCTACATGCGGAGGACTTGATTCCGTATCCGACATAGGTCTGTTGTTATTTTCTAAGTCAGCCTTCGAAATAGGCATATTTGGTAATGTAGCACTACTACAAATACCTGTATCTCTACTCACATTAACATTACCCGTAGAATATGAATAAGAATCCAAGTTAGGTCTTATGGTCTGTGGAACAAAAGCACTCTTTTCACCAAATTCAGTACAATATAAATATGGAGAGGAAAATGAAGAAAGACCGTCTAGTCTTTGCCTCATGATTTCCTCTTGTTTATGAGCTAGATACTCAGTTGAACTGTAACTAGTCTGGTTTTGAAAATTTGCTTTGGTTTGAATGTTGTCATCTTCATCGTCAATTGGTTTAATAATTCCTGTAGGAATAGGCCGCGGATGAATACACGAAGGAATGTTAATTCTGGCAGAAATTTCGTCACAGCTTTGAGCCAATTGCTTGTTTGTAGCACCTATACTTGAACGAGTTTCCTTCAATTGAGCTTCCCTTTCCGCTAATTGTTTTCTACGTTTTTCAATTTCAAATTGCAACTCTCGCCGTTTTACTTCTCGTTGTCGCGATTCCTCGTCTTCGGCATTTACTGGAAGGCTTCCATCGGAATGACTTGAAATTAATTGAGGTGATAGTTGTTTTGCTTTTCTGGAAGAAGTATCCAGTGTTTCGGATGATTGAGCATGATGAGTGTAAAACATTTTGGCATAGTCAGAATGTTTAATTTTCTTACAAACTGCACTGTTTCCAATAATAGGTTCAGAACGGGCACTGTCTGTATCACTTATACCTGACTGAGAGCTATCATCAGCAGTTCTACAATTCCTATTATCATCGATCTTAACTATTTGAATCTCGGACTCAATATCTTTGTCTTCCTTGATTGGTGAAAATTTGGCGACCATGGGATCGGATGACTGTCTTTTGTGCCGTGCTCGTCTGTTTATCATTTGTGGAGAAGTTCTTGAGTTAGACGTTGTTCTTTTCTTACCGTTACTACCAGATGCTGACATATTTGACTTGCTTGATGCACCAATTCTTAGCTCACCTAGCTGAAACTTAAGTACACGAAGTTCTTCGATTTCGTCAATTTTTCTACGCCTACCTTCAGTTACTCTTCTAAGTTCGTCTTGAAGGCGTCTCTTCAATCCTTTCATTGCCTGTGTTATTGGTGCACCGTAATATTTATCAAGGAATCAATAATTGCATCAGTTTCATTGTGATAAGTGTCAGATATAGTATCGTCTTTTATCTTCACAGTAAGCATTTCTAAATCAGGTGGAATATTAATTTCAACATAATCGTCCTGTTTCTTTTCGTCAGAAGCACTTGAAAGTTTTAAATAATTACCATTACGCTTATCAATAGAAGGTTTGTCTAAGTTATTTATCTGTTTCTTTCTAGTGATACTAGCCACTTCTCTATCATCTTCGTTCATTGAAGAATCGTCACTTGTCGATGATGCGGACGACTTGCCTTTATAACCCTATTGTCTGTTCGTGGTGGTGGTTTACGGGGAGGGACAGGCCGTTGTTTGGACTTTTGGCTTTGATTTAGTTCTTCTTCCGCGGGGATTGGTGGAAGTTTGCGACGTACTTTCTTCATTTCTTTCTGTTTGTGGTCCTTGGACTGTGGCGAGTGCTGTTTACTTTTTGTATAACTGGAATTAGGGTCCTGCAAAATTTAAACCGTGTGCACTAAAAATGCCTGATTAAATAATTGACTAATTAATAACTTAAAGAATATAATCTACACAATTAATATAAAAACTATTAATTGTACATATTAAATAAGTTCATTTCTTTTAACCCTTCGGTAATACTATATAACATTTTAACATCACGGTTAAATTCAATGTATATTCATTTATTGCATATATTTTTTTTTCAAATGAAAGTTTTAGTAATTGAGCAAACAGTTGCTCTTACTTGACAAATGCCATTTTAAAGCCTTTATTACTACTAAGTTGGTTTCAATAGCATTGTTACACGAGTTTTGTGGCACGTTGTCATGATAGCGCCTACAGTTTATTTCAATGTCCTTCTAACTGTGATTTATATAATATAATAATCGATAAGTTCTATTTATGACGACTAGAGATCACGTCTATCTGTCAAACAACCATATTGAATCATTATCTCACACATCTATCATATACTGTTGTAACTAGGCATTTTACTACTAATTGTGTTAGCTTCTTGTATCGTTCCTCAGATGGGATTTTTGCTGAATTCATTTTTAACAAATGTTATTATAATCTACTTTAGTATTCTTTACTGACATAAATAAAGATAACATTAAAGCACACGATAAAAGTACTTAGGATAAAACCATGGCCATATAATTGATACTGCAACTGACATAATTTTGTGCATGACATTAATCAGCACTGTCCTAATTCATGAGTTAATAGGCCTGTTTACCCAGGAGATGAGCTAACATTACGACTACGCATGGATTTAAGAACCAATTTTGTTAAATAATCTTACACTTTGCATTCTATATTGCTTGAACTCTTCTTAGAACACGTAATTCTATTAATAAAAATTCCTGTCGAAATTTGAGTGACTGAGAAAAAAATATAATCTAATTTCATAAAAGAGAAATGCTTTAATTCCAATATAATTGTTAGACAGCGAATAAAGACCCAATATTGCTTGGTAAACAATTAACAATACAACGAAGAAAAGAATCTTGTCTCCGAGTAATATTATCCTTCAAAGTAAACAACGTTGCTTAAGTTATGGCCCTTTATTTTTATTATACCTGCTTTTAGATATAATTGTCAGATTTAGGTCTCTAGTCCATAAAAAGGAGAGAAAGAAAAATACGTGAATAACTGCCTTGACCTGTTTATACGTGCATGTGTTTACGTACATGTACAACATAACAATGCTTCAGAAATAACATACTGGAAAGAACTTACTAACAAGACTCGTAGAATTCATCAGATGACTCAGGCATTAATCCATTTATGGCAGAAAAAGTCCTCTTAATGGATCAAAGGTTTCATATATCACGTTTGTTAACACACTTTACCAACTCAAAACACTTTGTCCTTGTATCATGGTATTAATGTATGTTTCATACAATTGGAAAAGCACCTGTGTTGTACAATCGATAAATGGCAGAATTAACTCCCGCCTGAAAACGCGTATTGGAAAAAGTCATGAAAACAAACATTGACTCCATATTCCATTTAGATGTTTTGAGAAAAAACTGAGGCATTCTGGGTAATCGATAATCAATATGGCGTGCTACTTAGTTTTCTCCTGTAAGAGCATTGTACTGACGACACACGAGTGGGTTGGGATATTAAGTTGGAAAGTGTAAAATATGGTCGATGGAGAGAAAACAACATTTCGAGAAGAAGAGTATTTATCGGAATTAATTTACTGTATCAATTTACGCCGAATGAGAGTTAAAGGGATGGTTTTAGGGAGATGATCTCAATTACCTCTCTAATGTAATAGCGTACTTATATAAAAAAGTTATGGTAGCAAAATTTTCAAATATCTAGAAAAAGGCTGACATACAAAAAGAAACATTCTAACAATTATTCGTTTTAAAATCACGCATCATTAATAAATACATTAGGAAGGATAAGCATTTCTAAACTTTTGATCTCATAAATATTTTCCGGATAAGATCTAAGATAAGGAACATTTCAGAATAAGTTAACATTTGTAGGAATATCTGCTCCTTCGTTTGTTAATTTCAAGAATCAATAGAATCCGAGAACAATTCAGGAGTATTAGATTTGATAATACTGCAAGTATATATTCATTTAACTTTAAGGTATTAGAATACTAATAAACATTTTGTCAAACCTCATTAAACTGAGTTTTTCTAAGAAATAACTATCCTAGGACAAAATATAGACTATATCAGACACTTTTACCGTTGGAGTTTCAAGAAATGACTAATATTCACTTCAAACCTCCCAACCTGACTTAATGGGTTTATAAGGTATAGAGAAACACATGTTTTTATAAGACTGACCCTAAAAGCAGCTGTTATTCAGTATGTAATCTTCCACATTACGAAGACCTACTGACTGCTGACAAAAACAAACAATGAAAAGAAACGAAATATGATTATAAACATAGCACTAATTTACCCCATCCACTTCATTATGAGAGAATGTTATTAACGTAAACTTCAGAATAAATCTTCGGGGCTTGAAATTAGCTATGATTTCTTTTATTCATGTACTATTCTTAACAAATTGGCAAAATATCAAACATTTTAAAGTCCAGTTTTGAGGAATTAATAACAGGAATCACAGATATCACAGATATCCAATTTTCATCAATTTACCATGTTGAAAAAAGTTGTTACAATTGAAATATATTTAAAACAAAATAAAATGAATTTGAATTCTATAAAAGTTATTGTTTTAAAACCAAAACGATGCCAAACTGCCAAAAGACTGGAGAGAAAAATGGCTTGAGTGGGGTTTGCCCTTCAGTTAATATGTCTCAATCCTTCACAAATTAATGAAATTGAATATTCCCCAGAGTGGATTTGGAATCTAATACCTTAAATGCCAGGTTAACCCAACAGAACTTTCGGAAAATTTTGAAATAGAAATGTAGATGTTTCTAAATCAATATACAGTAACAGGTGTCTAAAATTTCTTATGCAACGTGCTTAATGCAGCCAATTATTAGTTAAATACTGTATTCCATTTATCTAATACAAATTCTTGTGTCTTGCCAAAATATGTGGCAATTGTTTGTGCATCATTGCAAAATTAAAAATGATATGCTTGTTAGCGGATACCGATATTTAATATTTCCTGAATAGTAACGCGGGTCAGTAGATTTTTATGTCTAAATTATGAAGGCGTTATATTCTTATTGACTTGAAGAACGAATTATGAGTTTTGAAATGTGAAACTTTACTAGGTTTGATTCAGCTTGTACGGAACCATCACATGTTTTCTAAATAGAGGCAGTGTTAAAACCTACCTATCTGTTTTATCTCTTTCTTCTTTTTATTATTTGATTTTATTTCAGTTGTTTCTTACTTAATTTTATCTACATGTCGAACCTGTTTTATTTTAACTTTATAGCAGAGACCTAGATATAATGTGAATTCAACGTGAATTTATTATGTACAAAAACAGTCTTAACATGTATATACGAAACAATCCAAAAGCCAATTAGACGTTTAGTCTGTAAGGAGTAAAATAAAAGGCATTACCTTTTCATGATTCTTCGCCTTGTCATGACTCTCATTGCTATGTTTTGTGCTTAGTCGCCTTTCTGGAGGAACAGAAGCATTCCTAACTTTATCTTTTGGTTTAATGTGTGTACTATCTTCACAGACAAGAATGAACTCATCTTCAAAATCAGTCCCGGAAGATGGTGAATGAGGTTTTGGTGGCGAAGAATCAGAGTCTGGAGGCGTGACAGGCGACGGGTAGAGAAAAGACTCCCTGTCCGGTGACGACGACGGAGAAACTGAGGTACTGTCAGAATATTCACGACGTATTGCTGATTTGTTCTCTGGACTTGGAGGGGATTCTAATACTTTATACTGAGGCGAGGCAGATGCGTCTTCAAGCTCTAAGTGGCTCATTATTAAAGGGTCTGGCTTAGCTTTCATGTCTTTAGCTGTTCGACGTCGCTCGTCTGAGCTTTGCTTTTGAATTGTTTTTTCTTGAGCTTTTGATGCTTGTTTATTAGTGAATACGGACTGGTGTAAAATAGGCGGATTTCTTGTAGGCTCTTGAGGTTCAGTTTTTATAATCCTCGCTGGTTTTGGCGGAGGAGGTTCAGCAGGTTTATCTTTCCGGCGTGGTTTTGGAACTGGTGCTTTTTGTGTTGCGATTATTTCTGCATTCGGTTCAGGTAATTTTCGTCTTGATTTCCCTTTCGTTGGCGTTGTATTAGCTGCATCAGGAACGTCAGAAGAAGTTGTTTGAATACTTTCATCTTTTAGTTCCTCTGTTTTGTGCTGTTTTGGGATATCAGACTTTGGAGGATTAGACTCACTTCCATTGCTTTTCAAAGCCTTGGTCTCATGGGTATGCGTTTTAGCACCCAGTTTCTCACTTGCTAAATGCGAAGAATGTGGAATAATGCTTGAGAACTGAGCTGGCATTTTAGCATCAAACGCGGCAACGTCTTTGCAAGTTTTATGTTCGTGGGCACTTTTACTGCCGTCTGAGTTATTTTGTTCACTGCTTTCACTTGTCACGGACATAGGCGAGGAACCATTGTTTTGTTTTACAAGTTCACTTATATCTTCAACAACGTCATATCGTTTTAAACCATAATACTGGTAATCTACTTCATTTTCAACATCACCTATTGCAACAAATGCATTTGCAGGTGAATACGCATCGTCCTCCCTGGACGCTTGTCGTTGCCTTTCAGCTTGTTGCTCTGCCAGCATCTCTGCCTGCTCAGCCTCTTCCAGCGAAGGAGACACATCTAAAATTGGCGACAGGTCTATCACCGGAGACCAGTCTGTTGTCGGCGGTCTAGCTTTTTGCCTTTTGCTACCTTGATAGTCTATGGATTTTTGCGAAGGATCTGCCAATTCTATATCATCTTCAGACTCTTCGTCCTGTGGAGGCTCATCTTTGTATGGGACATTATCGTAAAACGGTGATACAGGAGAAGAACTACTCATACTTTCTGGCGACTCTTGACCCTTCTTTATGTCTATATTTGTTGGCGATACAGACATCGACGTAAGGTTTGCTGTATTACTCGCAACAGTAGCGGCGTAAGTTGCTAGGTCCATAATAGTTGTAGTATCATTCAAATCGTTAGCAGCCTCTTCTAATGAGTAGAAAGGCTTACTTTTCTTTAGACTAGACGTTGGTCTTTCAAAAGACATAACCTCTCCGGCATTGCTGTAGAACGAGTCTTTTAGTTCGTCGGGGCTTTTTGGCGATGGACGCTGAGCATACGGCACTAGAGAGACATCACTATTTGTTGCATGAGCTTCCTTGTCATAGAGTTCTTCTAATGACAATTGCCGTGAGGGAGGAGAAATGTCTGTGTATGTAAATCGTTTGTCCTTCGGCGATACGGGAGAAGACCCACGTCGTTTACCGGGATAACTGTCCCTCCGCCTCGGTGAAAATGGTGGGCTCTCAAGTCCTTCTCTCCAGCTCGGGCTCACGGGAGCCGAAGGACTGAAGCGCACCTTTTCAGCACCATGTGTATCCTGAGCAGATATTTCTGCTACTTCGTCATCAGTTTCAGCGTTCATGTCTACTCCGCGCATTTCTTCAACAAAAGCACTTGCAGCCAGAGCAATTCTTAGTTCATGGGGATCAGGTGGTTGAACACCGGCATATTTAGATTCAACGTCTGTACTTATAGCACTATCCGAAGTCTCGTCTTCCGAAGATGTACCACTAACTGAACGAGATAAATTTAAAGATTTGGGTCTGTGTTTTCGACGGTAATGAACACTAGCGTTGTCATCGCTACTTCCAATACTCATAAATGAATAGTCATCACTACCTTCATCAGGACTTATTCCATCTGTTCCCGAGCGAAACATAGAGGCGTCCTCCATGTCGACGTCGGAGACACCGTCAGAATATTCCGACTCGCTTCGGGAGCTAGGCTGTCCCATTCCTAAAAGTAAATAGACAAGACTTTCTTAAGTCAGCATGTTAAAGATTTAAATAGGTTTAGACATTTTAAACACAGTATAATAATAGTAAATGCCAATTTTATTCGCACGAAACAGAAATATGCTGTTTAATTTCACAGCTAATGATCACAAAATCGTTAAGCAGGACTTACAAAATTAAAGCACTATCTTATGGGAATGTTCCATTTGTTTTAAAACTAAAAGCTGACGTTTTATTGATGAATATAATATCATACTGGAAAACAATATGATAAAAAATATCACCTATTATACTGTTTAATAAAACAAGAAAGAGATCTACATCATTATAGTATTTATCATTTCAACATATTACAATATTTAAAAGTCTTGAAAGCAACTATAAATTTAATTGTAGAAGTCATCGCTACATCCCCAAAACAGCCACAATTTAAAAAACAATGATTCAGACAAAAGAAAAAAAAATAAAAGCCAGTCTTCTTTTACAAAAAAAAAAATTTGAAAATCTGTGCTGATATGTTTACAAGATCTATGAAAACAATGCTTTCAAGCAAAACAAAATAATAAAGTCTAGATATATCGAATTACAGAATTCGTTTTCTTCTGCGACATGCTTTCCGAAAGAGCAATGAATATATACCTGTATCAGAAAATTATGTTTTTGATTAACCATGAGTTAGAGTTAATTGCGATGAACTCAACTCAAAATGTACAAAATATATAAAACTATCAACATATAACATGTATCTCATAGTAAAATGAATTAAATGATTAAGAATTAAACCCTCAATTGTCATATCTCCTGGCAACTGAAAAGAATGTATCTTTTTACAGCATTGTCCTTTATAGTAAAGCAACTTAATAACATCAAGCATATAAGATACACGTAGCGGCGTGAAAATGCAAGCTCTAATTTGCTAACGGTGCGAAGTACGAGTAAATTTACAAGCATGCTGCTATATTGTATGTGTGTTATAAACAGTACTATAGAAAGTATATAATGAATGTTGTTTCTTTCAAATTTCATCATAGATTTAATACCAATAAGTAAAATCTTGGTTATTTTGAATAATCAATTTGCGAGGAAAATGTTTAAATTCTCATAATCAAAAAAACTACTTTCAGTTTGCACAAACACGGCTAATAACTGTATATACAAATTTGAAACACATACAATTTACGTCGAAACTATGTAACGCTAAGTTTATATATTATAATAATAGTATATACCACAGCTTCCAACCATTGAAGAAAGAAAGCCTTAGAAAACAAGAAAAGGTAATATTTGTACTGATTTAATCATTTTTAATATACAATTTAAACATGTTCATAACACCTCAAAATTTGCAAAGCGTATACGTAAGATTTCTAATTTTAGGACTTATTTGAAAATATTTCTCTTTAATTTTAATTTGTGTAAAACTGATAAATCTGAATTTCTGAACAAAAAAACTCTGAGATATTTAAGTTATCTAAGTTATCTGGCTGAAAAAAATGTCAGCAACAGAGGCACTATTTGCTTTTCAAATGCTGTGCAACTTCCAATTGTAAAATCTTATAACATGCAGATGGAGTATAAAACAACCAAATTGATAAGCCAAGTAATTGCATATTCTTTTGTTTGTCTACTTTTTAGACATGGATATCTTCCATATACAATGTACATATATTTGGTGTATTTGATAGGAACTTTATGATAACATTCTCAAAAATATTCTGTTGAGATTAAAATATAAAACAAACCACGCGTGAGACAGCAAGGGTAGGCACGTTTATTTGTTTCAGATTGTGTTTGCTTACTTTTCTATGAAAGTAAACGAGAAACGTGGAAAAATTAAGAACAACATCCGAAAAAAGTGTCATCAAAGACTATGGAAGTCGAAAGGAGATTCAATTTAATATCTCTGAGCAGTGTAACAAATAAGCAATCATATATTGACCGAAAGGATTTGAAAATGTGGATACAGGCTGGAAACAATACAAATTTGCACGTCAATGAATACAAATGTATTTTAAATCAGATTTAATTAAGATCTTCACATACCTCGTATGCTCCCGCCATTTGAAACTACGGAAACAGTCGATTTCTTCATATCATCGGACTCGGAGGGGCTGACTACTTTATTGGCCGCTGGTTCTGGACTGGCGCTGTCGCTAACATTGTCACTAAATCCGCTCTCCTAGAAAACAATATGAAATCAAGATTATCTCCCTTTGAAGGCAATAGTTATCCTTTATTACAGATAAATTTCATACAGGATTTTTATATTTAAGATTTCTTAAAAAAAACTTTCGTGTGAACGATTTTGTTTAAATACCAGCTCCCACTGAGAATGATAAGCACATAGTTAGCCCGAGATTAAGTCAATGTAAAATTAATTCAAAGTAAAATTTGTAAAGGCTTTAACCATAAGCACTGTGGTAAAGAAGATTGTGATTTCACAAAAATATCGTTCTCCATATCTGTTATTTTAATGACTCTGTTATCTCTTACTCTGATTTTCATAAGCAAGTACAACCATTTTGAATCAAGTTAAATTAGTCCATGAAAACTCTGCGACAAGCATCAAATTACCATATTAGGAAATGGCAGGAAAAATGTCTTAACACCTTCCAAATATGGATGTATCACAACTAGACCACCTAGAACGGAGTGAATATTTTGTGCCTGGTTGGTCAACCTCAAAAGTTCAGTAAGGTCAACGCACGTTAGCTTCGCGCATGGACATTTGTTAAAATCAGTCGTGGTGTAAAACATTTAAAACCAATTTCATAAGAAAGGAAATCAGTTATTACACTCAATTGCTAAACTAGGGTTATGGTTATCTTATAGGAATCCTAGAATAAAAGTCTTTTAGTGAAAGATATATTTGCAGTGGTTAGGAGAAATAAAACATGACATTCAATAACAAATACCGGAATAACTTCGAGCGCGTGGCCCGAGGAAAATGACGTAGGCATGTGGTAATCAGGAAGTGACATCTGACGTTGTAACGAGGGCCCTCCCACTCCTAAAGAGGCGTGATGACCGTCTGTGCCTTCAACTGAGGCTGACCGTGTCAGAGGTCCTCGTGCAATGCTTGCTGACTGAAAGACAAAGATTACATACATAGTAAGCGCACTTAAGTTGTGATAAACGGTAATTACCATCTGGCAAAGCGCAAAAACAGATAAAATGTCCTAATATCGTTGCCACTGCCATGTTTGTAGCTTATAAATCAAAGTCCAATGTTACTGTGATTAAATGCTTTGTAAGTAACGTTCCCAAATTTGTTTCATCGCATTATAGTGAACAGTACAAATAGTTTTTTTTCTCGAAAGAGACGCATTTGACGTGTTCTATGCCGCAATTACGGATAAAAAAAATATTTTTACTACACTTAGGACTTATCAAGGTGTAAAATATTCATTTATGGTCGAAATGAACAACGGAAGTCTATCACTACATTATAGTCTAAGAAAATTGAATTTCCGACTTTCAGACTTGATAAAAATGACGTCCTGTCTTTAATATGACGTAGAAAGGTTAAATTGTCAAATTGTCAAAGTCAGAATAAGTCTCTATATCCCGAGAAATGCAAACTGAATATCTAATGACTTCTTATAACTAAACAACCGTTTGTGAAAGGAATCGATGTTATATGTTGTTGTTGTTGTTATATGTTGTATGTTGCTGTTGTATGTTGTTGTTGCTGTTGTATGTTGTTGTTGTATGTTGTTGTTGTTGTTATATGTTGATGTTGCTGTTGTATGTTGTTGTTGCTTTTTTCGTTTGTCATGATCAGTTCAACAATTGCATTAAAAAAGAGATTTGTCAGAATGACAAAATAGCACGGAATATGCATAAAATTAGGCGATCATTCACTGGGTATGTTTTTACATCTGTTGGAATTATGCAAATTTATACAGTTTTGATCGAGATACAAGGCGCATGAATTGTTTGTCGAATCTGTTTAAAACAGTATCTAAATGCAAAAAAAAGAGAAAGAGCATTGCGTTCGGATCAGGTTTATTTGCAAGAAGAAATGTAGCAGGTTAGCTGTTATGCCACCAGACGGTTAATTTAAAACAACGTATGTTCCAAGTTAAAAGAAAAAAGAACGACAATCATACAGACAGACAGAAAGAAAAATACAGAAAACAGTCCAAGTTATCAATATTATGTTGCTGAGTGAAAGTGCTTAAGACGAAAAGAAAGTTTATACCTCAAGTTCATGAAGCCTCCGGTCCACCTCTCTCGCTAACGGAATGTCCTCGTCCACGTCGCAACCTGGATGCCACAAACCGGAACTTAACACGAGCTGTCTTCTCTTGTGGCACACGTGACACACCCACTCCAGTTCCTGAAAATAGAAAATTTGAGTTTGTTCTGTATGTATTAAAAAAGAAGTCAAGCACGAGTAGTTACAGCGATATGCAAAATAGTTACCCCCTTCCATATGTTCTGTGGTTGTGAAAGAGTATGGGACATGACGTCCAGTCATCTACGTACCTCGGCTGAGAACCTTTATAATTTCTTATGAAGTGTAATGACCTACGGTTGTTATAGTGCTAAGAAAAAAAGCTATTTAACAGAAAGAATTAAATACTGGTGATGATAAAAATAACAAAACAAAACTAAATGAAACATCAGTTTAAATGGATCATTGTAGTTGTATTTGTGACAGTTCGGATATAACACTGCGCTGCCAGAGACAAAATTTGGCAAAACATAAATTCAATTACTTTATCTACGAGTCATATATACTTTATGACAAAACAACGAAAGAAACATGAACACTTGGCCTAGAGGTTATTATCTGCGACCTGACTTATTTAACCTTTCGCTGAAAGTGACAGAAGAATAATTGAGTAAACAGATTGTTTTTATTAATGTCTTCTGTGCATTGTAATGGTCAAACGATGGCTATCGTACAGGTTTAGAATGTTTATTTACATGTATGTTAAAAACGGACAATTGTTTTTATATTTAGACGCCTTATTTGCATTTAAATACATTTTGCGAAAAAAGATAAAGATAAAATAAGTGTACATGTACTTTCTAAAAGTGTATGTATATTGACATATATAGGTTATTTACTTGTTGTTGCATAGAGTAGCTTTCCAATATCTGAAATACAAGGACTCAAAAATTGTCTACTTTGCGTTTGGAAATCTGTCAAAATATCACCTGTAGAAACAAGATAACAACGAAGACAGTTCAAAACATTTTAATTTAATTGTAAAAATGTATAATTTTACGCACTAAATAAGAAAAAACTGTGAAAAAAATTGAAATAAAATCAACCTTAATAGATGGAAATTATTCCGTTCGATTTAACTCTCGTAAAGTGGGCACTGTGTCTGTTGATTTCCACCATTTATTTCTATATCTGAAAGTAATTCCAGAAGCCCGCAACAATCTGTTACTTCGGTGTTTATTCAAAAAGAAATGCTCTGTTAGAGGTACATAAGATCTTTAACAAGACCTTTGTTGTCTATTTACATATATTGCAGGAGAGGAAAAAAATAGTTTTTCATTATCACTTTTCCGGATTCGTAAATATTATACGTTTATTGATTTTACAGGGAAGGATATACGTGAGCATCTCATACCATTGTGTTCATATAGGTTTACTTGTGATTGAGCCGACATCCGTTAAATAAACTTCCTAAAAAAAGGTATATAAAAAAGGAACATTGCATACAGTTGTACCGACAGTCATTCAAGAATGCTAGGTTTCAACACGAAATATGTTCGCTTGCCTATTTCTAAACGTCAGAGACTTTTTACCTTAGTGTATAACGCGTCACAAGTTTAGCTTTTAAAAAAGATAGAAGCAGCTTCCTTAGATATTTATATTCAATAACTATGGGTGACTGTGTTGCAGCTTACTCTTCTACTACCACTCACACAAACAGTTAATTTACTGACGGCATTTCGGTAACATATTAATGTTGCAATACCACACACTGTTGAAAGAAGCAAGAAGTCATTACAGGCTTCATAAAATGTAAGAACGGTACTAGAGAAAGCATATACTATGAGTCTGTATTGTAATGCACTAGTCAATTGCAACCCTACCCCTAACCTCTGGACCGGGAAATAGCTGCGGCATTGACTTTGTATATTTGAATGCTCTGCGGATATATGGAAATGACGACAAAAGTTTTGATCAAACACAAGGTCGCTGTGAACTTATATCCGAGGAAAAGGTGCACTTGTGCACACCGCAGTCCGTTTGTAAGCTGCTGTTTCCTGTGAAAGCACTTATGGTTTGGTATGATACCAAATGTATATGTATACAGGTAATTTCCGCTTCCCACCTGGGATACATCCTTTATCTAATGTGCTCACTATAATTAAAACAACAGAAGTCCATTTAGCAGGTATTTTTGAAAGAGAATGTCCATTTCTTAGGGCGCGGTCACAATAAATGGTTATATCTGGAACATCTATTACTTAAACATAATATGAAAGGAGACATAGTATAGGTATAACTTTTATTTATTACATTTAACCAATAAAATACAGATAATACCAACATTAAAACCCGTTTAAGAAATTAAAAGTCCATTTCGTAGACGTAAAGTACATATCGCGAAATGGACTGCATTTCGCACTCAGTCTAGTCCATTTCGCACTCTATCCTAATCCCCGAAAGACGCGGGAGAAACGAAAAGAGTTTGAGTGACGGTGACAACAGTTCGAGAAACGAAGAAAAATAGTCGATGTAACTCTATATCTGGCTTAGATATTTTTTTCTGTTAATGATGGTAATTTTAAGTTAACAGTATATAAAAAAGTAGATTATCACGGCACCTTGCTAAAACGTTCCATGTGCCTTTGCGCTCTAAAGTGTGCTTTGCGTCATTATAATAATGGCCTCCGAATACGGGGGCATGAGTCTGCTTTGAAAGCGGGATTTCTCTTGGTTGATTTGCCGTAACGTAATATTTGGTCTCAAGCTTTTTTGAACTACAAACTCTTGAAACTGGAAGCCAGGCGGCTTTGAAGCCTCGGAAGTGTTCGGAGTTCTGGCATGGTTTTCGTTGCTTTTCAAGTAAAATCCTATCGTAATACCGGCTCGCTGAGGCGAGCGGCATAATGAGTTCGGTATCATGCGAGTATAGAAGCAAGCTTAAGGTAAACCTTTAACTTAAAGGTATTAGAATACTAAAATAAACATTTTGTCAGCCTTCATTGAATTGAGCTTTTTTAAAAGATATCTTATCCTAGGACAAAATATAGACCATAAAAGACATTTTTACCACGGGAGATTCAAGAAATGATTAATATTCACTTCAAACCTCACCCGACTTGATGAGTTTATAAGATATAGAGAAGAACTAAGACTGACCATAAAAACAACTGTTACTTGGCATGTCATTGTTCACATTATGAAGACCTACTGACTGCTGACGAAAAGCAAACAAAATAAAATGCCGAAAATGAGAAGAAACGAAAATGATTATAAAAAATGGCACGAATTTACCCCCACCCACTTCATTATGAGGGGATGTTATCAACGTAAACTTCAACATAAATCTTCGGGACTTCAAATTAGCTTACAATTATTTTTATTCATGTGCTATTCTGAAGAAATAGGCAAAGTATCAAATATTCTTATTTGTATAGTTTTGGAGAAATTCAGAACTGAAATCAAATATACCCAATGTTCATCGATTTACCATGTTGAAAAGCTGTGTTACGTTATTGAATTATATTTGAAGCGAAAGAAATTGAGTTTATATTCTATAAATGTTACTGTAGTAAAACCAAAACATGTAAAACTGCGAAAAACTAGATAAAAAATATGGCTTGAGTGGGGTTTGAACCCATGTCCTTCAGTGAAAATGTCTGAATCCTGCACAAATTAATGGAAATGAATACTCTTCAGAGTGGAGGTAGGGCATTAGGAATCTAACACCTTAAAAGAGGTGATATTGACACTTTAACATTTGTCTCAAGACACTGCCTGAATCTAGATGTTTATGTCTTGTTCGAGTGGTATTAATATCGGTCAGCTTAAAACCATAGACCCCACATTTGTAAATACCAGTACTAGTCCTGCTTACAAAATGTCTATGTTTTGACAAATTATGAGTTCTTTTAAAAGCTTTATCTCAGAAATCTTTTTTTTTCACAAATAAAATAAACAAAAGAATACCCATACAACCTGAAAGTCCAAAATTCAAGTAATTATAAATGGCATTGAAAAAATAATATTTCCATAACAACCCCACTTCGTGAAATTCCCATTCACGGAAATGCAAGTGTGACAACTACGTCGAGTTCCCACAAGTGGACATGAAAATAATAACTGAAAGTATAAATCTTGTACCTCTCTGAAATCTATAAATTTGAAGAATTACAGAAATAATGTTACATAGTGATAGTTTATGAGACAAAACATCGGGGTGCTAGGTATTTCTTATTTTCTTCTGCTACAGTTTTATGAGTGACAGATGTTATAATGACTTTTGTCACTAAATGTAAGATACAAAATTACGTTTGACACAATATATTAGAAATAAAACAAGTGTCTAGACACAAATGGCGTGCTGTTATTTTCTCTTGACATGAGTGTGGCATCTGTTTTATGTTAATGCTATTTTATGAGAACCAGATCGCTATAAAATTGACAGAAGTTGCTGACGTCGGAGTTACTTGCCCTTACAAGACGTTGCCAGCTGCTATTTTGTACTGACTGTAATTGCTTTTGCTAAACTCTTAATCTAAATTAACATTTTTATTTCTATCATCATCATCATCATCATCATCATCATTATTATTATTATTATCTTTTTCGTCTTTTTTCATATATTGGAAGCTCTTTCAGTGTACATCGGTGCATACCGAATGTTCTAAAACTTTAAGGGTCATTTTGACATTATAATGAATTTAAGATGTACATAAAATTGACATTTGTATTTTGATATAAGAATCTGTATGAATATAAATGCATATTCTAACACTGTTTATTGTCATCAGTTACTTTACAATAATGTGTTTACTTTTATACAATCAATTGCAATTAATTGTCTATGCCTAACTTTTCCATTTCCAAGTAGTTTACTTACTAGACTTATTATTTATTTGCATCAACTATCAATCTAAAACAGTTATCTATTTATGTATCTGTGCGAGTTTATTTATCGTCTGTTCAAGTTTCCTGTATGACCGACAGACCTAGAAGAGCTTTGTTATTTAACTTTTCCGGGGATTTTGCAAGGTGCATATAGCATCAAATTTCAGAGATATTTATGTTTCTCCAAATTCTCAGTGCGTATCATCATAACATGTGACCTCGGTATACGTCACATTCGAAATACAATAAGCAATGTTAGTGGACTGAGCCTAGATCAAACTCTTGACCTACTAACAACTGATTCCATCTCTAAAACGGCAAAAATGGTTCGATTAGGTTAATGCAAGAACAAAAGTTAGTCATGCCATTTCTGCATTATTTCATCATCAAATATACTGTAGTAATCTTATCTTTCCTAATGTTTGCTACATAAATATGAATTCTCAGACATTATTTGAGCCGCTATGGATTTGCTGACACAGCAAAATATACTATCTCCCGGTTTCTTGCCAACTGCAAGCAGAAATATGCAGAAAATTATATTAATATGCAACCGAAGACATCTGACATCTGCAGACATATGCAGTTTAAATAGTCTGCATGAAACTGTTTGTTGAAAAACAAACAAACAAACAAACAAGCGAATCTTACTTCGCAAGCAAATGTGAAAGCATACTTGGGCAATTTCTTGTATTACAGGAAAACACCAGTAAAAGTAAATAATGACAGACGGACTTGTTTGATTTGTTGAAGTTCTGGCTTTCCAAAATAAATATGTTCGATGTTTTTACTGACAAACTGACTATATTTAACAAGAGAAATTCGTTGGAAACTTCCAAACGTGTGTGTTTTTAATACATACATCATAGTCATTTCCATAGAAAGTCATTAATCAACTTCTTAGAGAACATTTTGTTTAATATCATAAATTCGTCTCTAATCAGAAGCTCGAAAACCTGTACACGTAAGCATGTAAGTAACAAGTGTATATGCCAGTTCAAAGACATGCAATTGTTACTTTTTTTTCTAGCGCCAAGAAAAACATGTTTTCCTTCGCAAGCTCTTAACCGTTATTTATGATCTGGAGCTCCGTTCTGTCCTAAAAGTGATCAGAAATGCACATATGAAGTGACTTTAGTTAACAAGATACTAAGGAGGTAATAGCCTTGACAGCTTAACACCAGTAATGATTGGTGGACTGTCTGTCTTAGTTAATCTGGTCAAGTTTGCCTGTCATTTGTGCAACAAGCAAAAACGCAAAGACATTTATCAATGGTAGGATACTACGTCATCGCGCACCTGTTTTATTCTCTCTGGCGGAGCATTTTTTTGTCAACAATCCGTTGCTTGAAAGGTAAAATGGTCTTTTTCAATAAGAAATCTGTAGAATTCCACAAAATCATGTTGTGCACAGAAGATTGGCTGGTGTGCGTTGTATTTACGTAAAGAACTTTTATAATGTAAAATTCTAGTTTAGGCCTGACAACGGATGAATATTTTTTTTCTGAATGCATGCTGATGACGCCATGAAGTAGACGAAGCAGTAAACGAAGTATCCTACCACTGTTTATGTTACTTGATGCTTCATATCAGTGTTCAGTAATTTTGTTATTTCTAAAGACATTTTCTTGTGCCTGAATGGTTGTTTTCCCCAAAGGGGGCAGAACTCAGATTTTCTTTTAATTTCTCGTTTGCTATTTTGGTAAAAGGAAAGTACAGCATAATGATTACTGGGGTTACAAAAATAATTTTGGTGTCAAAGATGTTTCATTTGAAGATTGACAAATGATACTTTGAATCGACAGCTAACAACACTATGTTAATATTGTAACGTAAGAAGAAGAGATGCAGTCAGACACATCTAATTCTCTTATGTTCTTTGTTCTCTGTAGGCTAGTTAACGTGTATTCAATAGTTATTTCGGTTCTTATGTCAAATATCGAGAAAACAAAATCTTTTAACAAATAAGAATCTGTATTCACCTAATTGCTATTATTCTAACTTCTTGAGAGTATTAATGTGTAAATGTAATATCTTAATACAAGTCACTAGTTAACCAAGGTGACCTGTGTAAAATCATTACCACCAACATGCAGGTAATACCTACATTTTAACCTATGCCGTTTTTTGCAATAAGTGCCAAATAACCCGGATTTAAACGACTCGCAAATTTACAAATTAATTTTAGTGAATTGATTTATTTGCTCAAATCCCTACCACTAACATCTTGTTTATTGAATTCTTGATAAATGAGGATTCCCGTTAATTTCATATTAGATACGCCTTAATTTGCTTGGCATGCCAATTAGATAAATTGACTGAATGCTAACGTTGAAGCTCTTCATGAAATATAACCATTTACTTTGATGTCATTCGGTAAAGTATGAGATATGGCACACTTAATCTCTTTATAGAACAATTAGAAATCCCAACACTACGAAAATGGAGATGAGCAAATAAATCAATAATTAATTAAGGAAACTAAAAAAGCTCCCCTTTGTGATCTTAGAAAATCTACCTTTTCTTCTCTAGAAAAAAATAAGTAAAAGAGTGAATGCACACTGAATCTAATCGTGGCACGGGCTAAAAAAACTGACTCTTTAAACCGTACCCTGCTGGAGGCAATTGACTCTGCCTTTGCGGCTAGTGCAGACCAAGATCAGCATGCACATCCGTGAAGTGTAAAGTTAATTGAAGGATCCCTGACCACTCACATTTGCATGATTTAACAAAGAGAAGCAGTTATATTTTCATCCCAAACAAGCATATAACAAAAGAGCACATGGTAATGTTTGTGGGTAAAACCTATTGTTATAAGATTTAAGAATCATGCCGTGGATCTATGTCATCTGGATTCACTGCTTTAAAAACATTTTTTACCAATCAGTCAAACTAATTGTATCAAAGTCTTTTTTGTTAAATCTTTAGACGAAATACAAATGTCGTTAAATCATCACAATTGTTCTTTTGGTGATAATAACTTTTCTAGAAGGACATGACGAGACTAAAACTTGCGCAATAAATATCCAGCAAGTTGCTAAAGTTGTCATTCTCTTCATTCAGCTTTCCATATTTATAAAATCCAGTAAAAATAATCTTTTTTAAACCTTAGGAATTATTTACAAAGTGGTTTCATCTTAGTCACAACTAGCATAAACCCAACATGCTTAACCTTAACATACTGCACCAATACATGAGCTGACCACAAACTAAACTGTTGGTTAACTAAAATACCCACTTGTATCTACCAAACATGAGTATTTGAATATAATGTCAGTTCCCTTCAGATTGTCACGGACAACGTTGAAACAATAATAAAAGATCACGTGATTTCAAATATTAATTTCTGCCCTTGTCTGCTATTCATGTCATACTTACTTTTGACTTCACTGATTGTTCCATTTCGCCACATTTTAGGCATGTCAGATTTCCACAGTCAGCACAGACGTTTTGTCCATCTGTCATCTTGCCCTCCTGTATCTTTAGTTCGCTGGCCAGACATATCGGACATAAAGGGGCGTCTTTGTTTAATTCCCCAGCCGATGCAACTACCTCGTTTGTTCTTCGTTCCACATCAGCAGTATAAGAAACATATTCTTCTTCTAATTGTCTGAAAAAAGGGATAAAAGACGCTTAACATTTATTATTTAATTTTATTTGAAATATTACTCAATAAATCAGCGGGCTGAAAAAAGTTGCACCTGTATTTTTTTATGTTTCTATCATATAATTATCATTTAATTTGTTTGATTCTTAGTAGAATGCACTTCAAGTGAAGGCTGTTTCAGAGCAAGACTTGTTTAATACTTTCAGAAAAAAATGTATTCGTTGTAAATGAGTGATTTGTCAGGATGTTTGGTATTTGCTTGATGAGCAAAATTATTTCCAGAATGTATTTGGCTGAAAAGTAAGTGACTAGAGAGAGAGAGAGAGAGAGAGAGAGGATAAAAATATTGTCCCTCAAATTGGAAAACATTTACCTTAGTAACCTAAATATCGATCTGTCGTCTCGAATGAAAAATCAATAGCTAGAGAGACCAAGGTCGCTTTTTTATCTTATAAAACAAATAATGCAAAATTCTCTTTCTTTATTTCCAGTCGCATGTCGGCTCAGGCAACCAGCGACACTCATTATTCTAATTTCGTTCAAAGAAACCAGATGAATGAATTCACAAAATTAATGGGGTTCAAAATAGAACAAAAATATATGAAAGCGATGGAAGATCGACAAAAAATACCAAATGCAAACATAGGAAAGAATTCAGCTCATCAGCATGTTGTTTCCCCTGGTGATTATACTCATCTATATTCATTACAGAGCATGGAAACAGGCATCTACAATCAATGCAGTGTCTAAAAATATTCCGATCTTTACATATACAAGTCTAACCGTACTTTTACTTTTGTCCGCGACTGCATTCAATGTAAATGGATGTCTGTTTTTGGAAGAAAACACAAGTTTTCAAAGCAACCAGAAAACGGTAATAATTATACTTTGAAAATACAACGGAACTTGTACAGACGAGTTTTGTCAGTAAAATAGTTTATAACTGTAACATCTGCAAGGTAAATCTAGACAAATATGTATAAATACAAATAAACAAAAACACCCATCCTACTGGGCCTATAAGTCATCTTTATTATATAAAACATTTGAACTTATAAAACTGTAAATATATTTTACATGTACGTGGATGTATATATTTGAAGAAGACTTGAGAAACAGAACAGTTACCTTCACCTCACAATATTACCACAACAAATGAATATGTAATATATTTTTTTGACTTTGTATACATTTAAATTTAAGTTTTAATCGTTTTGTTATAACAGATCTTGCAAAAACTGTCGCTTAGGCAGTAAGTTTTAAAGTAAGTATGCAGATGCCTATATTAGTCTGTGGTTTCTATAATAAACTTCTGTAAGACAACAACTCAACCTATTAAAGAATACTTTTACAAACCAAAAAGTTAATAAATTATTACATTATTTCTTGAACAGATGATTGGAACGCAACTCTACCACTTTAGGAAACGTTTGTTGCAGGATGAAAAACAATTTTCAGTTAAATCACCCTGTCATTTTGCAAGCATAACCCGTAAGGGATCGTTTAATAGAGAGGAATGTTATCTCATTCAATAAAAATACATCAATTAATTCCTTTATATTGTCATTAGAAACGTCGGTATTGTATAATAAAGTACCACCACTTTATAACAAAAGAAAGAGATTCGAAGAACTCATCGCATTTTAGGACGTTCTTTAAGAAAGATCTAAACTATCTTCTTGTAAAATCATTATAAGAATATATATCATAATAATGGATATTATGACACAAGTGCAATTCTAGTTTAACAACCCTTTTAGGAAGTGGTTTAGATAAAAAATTAAATTGAGGACAAGGAAACTAGTTTAGTGTATTGTTTCTTAAGCAGTGTAAACACATGTAACTGCAAATTGTAAAGTGAAAGTTAACAATACTCAGTCACGATTTATTGTAGTATATCTAGTAAGAATTGTTTCGAAGGTTACATAAGAATTATGGAACTGTAAAGTATACGTATTACACTTCTCATTTACAAAGGCAATTAACAAATCAATATACACATTGTCTTGGTTCAGAAACGAAAGACCGACCTACATAACAATCCATGAAGAACTATTTGACGACATCTATACCGAGCGCAATTTAACTTTATATTTGTTACGATGTCTGTCTCAAAAAATGCCGAGTTTAGGACTGCAAACAAATGAAATGCAAAGGATTGTCTTTTCAGTTTTATCAGATATAGATTTACCGATGTCATGTAATGTTTCAATTATAAGGTTTATTTGAAAGTGTTTTATAAACTCGGAATACTCAAGTCTGTTTTATTCATTTTTAGAGATTAAGAATGTGAGTGTTTTTGTGTTATTCCCTCTCATGAACAACCTAGCTACTTTCAGTGACAAATATTTATTCTTTGACCGAATTCTAGTTCGACGGACGTTATTCAGTAACAAAATTGTAAAGTGTTTCTCGAAATCTGATAAATCGCTCTCAATTTAAACATGTTATTGTATTGTCCATTGCTTCACCTAGAAGGAAGAATCTCAAAATATTGATTGCCTAAAGCAATGCTTACTGTAGCATTTTCTCCAATTGTATGTTGCTTTCGAGTTTTCAATTCTCTGCACAGCATTATTCATTTGAATGTTTGCGTTCATCTTTCAAATTTTTTCTTTTATTTGCACAGAATTCGTACAGCTGAGTTGAAAATATAGAGGATATTTGTTTGTTTTTGTGGAAGATGAGAATTTATTTCATCGAGTGAACACCATATGTGATATTTTCACGAGTGGCGCAGCCACGAGTGAAAATATCAACATATGGTGTTCACGAGATGAAATAAATTCCCATCTTCCACTGAAAAACAAACAAATTTTCTTTTTATTTTATGCCAACACGTCAAAAATGGTTTTTTTATGATATTTTTAATCAGGGCCTTCAATAAATTCCCCATGGTTAGCCCCAAATCAGTTAATGCGTACTTTGGTTACTCCGCACAAAAAAAAGTGCAGACAATCTCCAATACATATGATAACTTTACTTCTGCTGAAATAAACTGAATACACTTTCATCAAATAACATTTGTTTTTGTCTACACAGTTTATAAATATTTATTGAATTTTTGCCATACATACTTTAATTATAAAAGCGGATTAATACCGAGTAATATTCAATCAATTGAATTGAAAGTCGGCCATATTGGATATTGTCCATGTGAGTTATGTAAACAAATCAGACATTTTAAATAATTTATGGCGAATTTCATCATTGTTCACAACTAGTTAGGCTCAGGAATTCAATATTATAATTGGATTTAACAAGGTAAATAAATTTCACTCGCTGTCACAGTCTGAAATACAGCGGATTCTCTTGTGGTGGGGAAATTCCTGAAGTTTCATCAAGCAGTAGTTCCGGCACAAACAGTGTATTATCAAAATGGTAATTAACTGATTCAAAACAGTGTATTATTACTTTTATCTCACTGATATTTCCCTATATTTCATTGGTAGGCATAAAATAAAATAGTATCTCCGTGGAAACTGGAATGGTACAAAAACAGTTCAGGGCTAAATATCAACAATTTAATGTTTTAAAACCACCTGATGATATTTAAGTCAATAGAGCTAACTTCTTCACCCAGTTTGGAAGTAATTAAAGCGTTCGTTAGTAATATCTTATTTGCTACTGGCAAAATTCTCAAATACAATCAGAACAAACCTTCAAGGCTACACTTAATTGTTTTGCAAGTTTAGATCACCGGCAAGTGTTATATAATATGCGGCTAAGAATCAGTATTGTTTGCTTCATTAAGGCACCGGCTAGTGTTCAGACAATATATGTTTTGTGCGCAATGACTTTTTTTGTAAACTTTATATTAACTTGTCTTTACATTATATAATTCCTATCCAACGGTAAAGCGATAAAAAGATACGAATCAACGAAATGACAATCCGCAACCAGTAATTTTCTAATGAGCAGTTTTATTCGTTAACATCCTCTACGTATTCTTGCAGCTATCTAATATTGGAAATTAGTTACGATTTTAGAAAGTAAACTACATTTTTAGAACTCTTAGACAAAATTGACGTCTTTGGAAATGTGAAACTTAAATTTATACTGGTATGAAACTTTAATGATCTGGAAAATAATTGTAGGAGTTTGTAATATTACAACAGTATGAGTTTTCATTGGTCCAGTTGAATGAAAGTTTTTTGATTGACACTAAACTTGTTTTTGACAAACTACTAATGTCTAGTATTCTTGAAAGGATGTCATTGTCGGATAAGTATAAGTATATAATGTTCAATATAAATTCTTCCTTATATACAACGTTATTGTCCATAGCACCACCAATGCTGGTTCCTAACCTACCGCCCCTATCTTCATTACAAAGATAAATACTCAACATTAGCTCGTGATACTTCCTGTTTCAGAAGTCCCCTTTATGAGCACGCACATACCTTATATAAAAAGAACAATTTGCATTTAACAAAGACGTACAAAATGTATAGTTTATTAAAGCAGAAAATGTGACATCCAAACAGTTGGACACCTTATAAACGCGCTTTCTGATAAAATTCTAAGTAATAGAAGAAAAAAATATATATATATGCAGGACTGCTAGGACTATATATATATATATCGGCTTTTTCTCTTCGAACAGTTTTAATGTGAAATTATGCTAGAGAATAAAAATTTTTGTTGAAGATTAGAGAAATATATACTGAACACTATATGTCTGTACTCATCTACAAGACTTGAAATCATGCAACAAAATCAATACAAAAACCCCACACTTCGTAGGTTTAATGTCTTTAAAATGATGATACATTGTAAATAATAAACTTACTGAAATATAGAGTTTGACAGAAACATCAACAGTGTTACTGTCTTGTTTTTGTTGTGTCAGCACAATACTAAATATTTAGAAATATGGAATTGTTTCGTGCAAATTGCTTTGCCATATCGCTAACTATTCCCATAAGAATATGTCTAAATTGAAAACATTTTCTCATTCAACTATATACCTGTTCTGTCTGATTTAGATCTAAGGGAAAAAAATTAAATGCCTAACTGGAAGCTATCAGTTCTATAATGGAAGGGAAATATCTATACAAAGCGACGCTTTTTAGAAGAGATCTTTGGAGACTGATTAAAGCACTTTACTCACTATTGCAATAACCGTTAGGTTAAAGTCATTGAACATGTCAAAATGTAGATTTTATGTGTGTTAATTATGTATGATATGTCAACTTCTTTCGTTGTACTAAAAGATATTTCATTCTTATCTTATTTTGCGTTTTGTAGATACTTTAGTGCATCATCCAGTTTTTCACCTTCACGAAATAGGACTGCCTATCCACATTGTTACGCTAAGACGAGAAAGGGTGGAGAAGCATATTTTGAAGTTGGATAAGATTAATTCTAATATTTCAATGCAAATCCTATCGTGATTTTTTATAGATAAAGATTTGTTTTGACACCTTGCAGTCCTGCAGGGAACTATGTTCCATAATTTCTCCGTACCTTCTCTTACTCAAAAATGACAATTGTCGCAAAGGAAGTTTTATCTGAGGTTGTTTTGTTTTCGAAATTAATGTTGACTGCACAAATATTCCCTATTATGTTTTGTAATGAAAAACATGGGACATATGAAAAAACTATTCCTGCTCTTTCCAGCAGAATGTCTTCCCGCTACAAATATTATTTTTCAGGAATTAAGTATCATAATATGTCAGATGAATAGGAAGTTAGGTTTTTTTATGTCCATTCGCAGGTCACTGGTTTAAAGCCTTGTCATTTCTGATAAAATTTTTGTTTACAATCTTGTAGAAAAAATGTTCGAAGATAAGTCAGTTCTACTTAAAGGCAAAACAATCAGGAAAAAAGATACTATTTGATTCAACCAAAGACGTTATTCTAGAATGGCATAACAAGATTTTCCACAATATCTGATAAATCTTTCGCAATTAAAACGTCCACGTCTCGTATCATCATCATTCATCCCCTAGTGAGGAGATTTACATCTGCATATTGATTTAGTGAAACTGCTGACTGGAACATTCTTTTTTTTATGTCATTTGATTCACAAATCGGCAGTCATGTTCGGATAGGAAATCTACATTAGGGTTTCATCATAACGTCATGCATTATATTTTAAGACCAAAAGTAAGATAAAAAAACAATTATACAAAAGACCAAACTGGAGATTATTTAATGTCTAATTTATTTACATAAACATTTATTCTTATTTCAAGACAAAAAATAAAAACCCATTATTCAGAAAAAAATAAATCTGTAATTTCATAAGTTAGAAAGACTATTGTTTGTTGAAACTAAATTATCAAACCAAGACTATTTAAATTTAGCCTTGAACTATGACTTTAATCATTCTGTTTCCCGTAAACGGTACGTTTCAATTTTAATCAAGACTTCTCCTAACTTTAAGATATGACGTCATAACAAACCGACGTAAAATTCACTGCAAAAACTATCACTGTTAAAATCTAAATAGACATAAAAGAGCCTTCCCTTTACATGAATACGAAGGAAAGGCACTGAAATGTAGCTCGATAATTCAAAGCTATATTAGTTGTCAAAATGGCTTTTAAAAGTTTGCACTGTTATAAACTTGTAGAGAACCAAATATTACTAATCCTTTATTAAAAATATTTATTTGTACAAAAAAGTTCCGAATGAATAGCAGAATCTGTAAAACACTTTCCATGACTGGCTCAATTATAAATTGAATTTACAGCTATATTGATTTTATCTACCTTTTAAGTAGAAAAAGTCTTTATTCCTTCTAATATACAAGATTAAGAACATTCACTTTTTTCAAATTTTTAAAGTAATTTCAACTGTCATGCGTTTTTCATCACATGGACAACTTTTATAATTCTAAACAATAGAGAGCACCCAGTCGGTTTTTACGCCCCACCCCACCATTCCTTTTGATGTTGATCTGTGAAAACACCATTTTCACTATTTGGCTGATTTAGCTTTCGTGGGGAATATACAATCTAATCGCTAAAGACAAGTTATAATAAAGATTAAACATGGAAATGAGTCCTGATTTACAAATTACAGAATAAAAGCTTACAGATAACTTAAGATGGCGTAATTCTCAAAATGTACGAGAATAAACACAGAAACAAAAAAAGACTGTATTGTAATGATGATAGAAAATAAAACGAATTGATCATGATTACGAATGAGTCTGCGTGATGTGCCTCCCTGAAGATTACATTTATCAATATTCATTACAGGGTTTTGAAACAGGCAACCGCAATCAATATAGTCTCGCAATGTTTGCTGTTGTGTTCTATGCAAACGGGGACGTGCATAAGACCTTGTTCTGTTGCCATTTGTAGTGCCGTTGTTTTTATAAGTATTATTTTGCATATATTCATACCAGTTGTCACATATTTTGCAGTAATAATTTACTCTGGAAACAAACTGATATATATCTTGAGTCTGATATACCTTAACCAAAGAAAACCTCCATCGTCTACCTATGAAAGTTAGAACGGGGTCACTAGAATTGAACGTTCATTTGGTATTAAAATTAAAAAATAAAAACTTTAGTATTAATATCATTTTCCTTTTCTTACAATCGTGATCACTATATTAACAAATCTACAACTACATTTGTGTCAGAGAGCAAAACAATATGTTTTCTTAGAGAGGTCAATGTTTATTTCGCCAACATTAAGTTGAAAGGCCGTATTTGTTTACAACTTTCATTTTATAAGTCCTTTTTTCACTTCATAAAAAGAAGAACTGCAACAGGGAATTTATTATTCAGACAAATTATTTTATATCCCTCTGAATTCGATCGGATCAGATTTGCATTATTACATTCAGTAAAATACTTACTCTAACAGAAAAGCTCAAGTAAAATACAACATGATTGTACAATAGACTGCTGTCAAAATGGAAGGAAAAGTTTTCAAACGGCAGGACACTAAAAAGTGCCACAAAATAGCTTAGTTGTGTTGTTACATGACATTCATTAAGAAAAAAATGATCATTTCGAAAAAGAACATATCCGTCAAAATGTAAAATGAAGATTAATAGGTTGCTGGTTATCTTCAAAGAGGGTCAAAGATAGCTGAAGAAAGGTTTAATTTTGAAAATGAAAACTATATCAAATATGGGAAAGTATCTTTGTAGATATTTTTGGTCTTTCTTTCTAATAAAGGAATGAAACTTTTATCATTCCATCCCTGTATTTTACATCAGCAGCTCTTAGCAGTAATAAAAATAGTAGTAATTCGCATTTCATAATAGCTATACACACTGAACTTACGGCTCAATAGTTGCTCTGATCTTTAGAAATATTTTCGGAAAATGTTTTGTGTCTCGTGACAAAATGCTGAGTACGTCAAAATGTTGTTATGATGCTGTTTGTTGATGAGAGAAGGCAATGGGAATCGATCTGGAACCTCCTTTAGCATGTCTTACAGAAACTACAAGTTAGTTGTTTATCGGTTATATATTTTATTTAGAAGAATGTAAAATAAAATAAAAAAACATGTATTTTCTGTTCGCCAGACGTTATTCAGTGAAGTAATTGTGAAGCTATTTATAAACATATGAATAAATATTATAAGACAAATATGCCTCCTTTGTCCACAGACTTAGCGTATGTACTTTAGCTGCTCTTAAGATTTCCTCTATTCCAGATATTGATCGCTGAAACTTCTGCTGACTGAAGCATTTTCCTTCAAGATTAATTACGGTCAATCGTTTCCATCTTTTGAGGAAAATAAGCGCCGAATTCGTCCTTTTCACTGGACTGCGAGTTACCTTTTTCCAATTCCATCTCTTTTTCTATATTATTTTTACTTTACTAAAGACTATAGTAGTGGGTAAGGTGACCCTGAATATTTAAAAAAAACAACTTTCAATGTGTATTAACGATAAGAAACATTGTTATTTTTTTTTTTTGTTGTTGTTTTTTTTTAATTGGTAGTTGAATATTGTTAAAATTTCTATGACTGATCAAGTATTAAAAATAAATTTACAGCTGTACTAGAAGGAATATTTTCAAATTTGAAAGAAGTCTTTGTTTTGTTGTTTTGTCGATTATACATGATTTCTGAACATTCTAACATTTAATATCGGATGACCCTTTTGCGAGATAACTGCAATGGTTAGCCATGAGGTATTGGAATTCCACTTCTCAAGCACAGAAATATGTACTATATGTATATATACTCAATGTCTGAAACCTTAAAAGAAACCATAAACAAAAAATGTACATTTACTTAAAAACTTAGTGTTGTATATTTTCTAAATATTGCTATTTAAAATTGAGTTTCGATACTGTTATAAACTGGTGTAAGATCGAGACAGAAACGTTACTTGGGTATATGATACATAGTCGACATAAACAAAAGTGGTCAACATATTGTCAAAAAAAAATGATAAGTAAGATCCGATAGATCTCATGAAACGATTTAGATCTCTAGAACTCTTAATAAAAGAATCGTCGTAATTACAGGTTAGTATGTCAATTCAGCGCATTTTATGTTCATATTATTTTTAACCTTCTTGAATATCATAATCTCTTAAGCAACCGACCTGTTTACAGAAGAATTTACAGAGAAACAACTAGCCGCCTAGAATTTATTCTGGAACCTAAAGGTCTTCCGTAAACTAAATTTAAACACAAGATGACAAAAGAACATTTTGGTTTTTTTCTTGGTTTTCTTCTTGAATTTGTAGAATGTCCCAATATTGCCTTTTGTAGTTTATAAGATTGTCATATGTAATGCAACAAACCTGTTAGTGAACAAACAACACTAGACACGGAAGAAGCTTTTAAGAACAGGCTGCCATAAACTTTGCTACTGGGTAATAAAAGCCATTCCCTGAAGTAAATTGACACCAATATGTCTAAAAACTGAAGTCGATTTCCAAGCCTAAGGAATAACAGTTCATGTACATTTATAGATGTATTGATAAATTGTTAGGCCAGAATATAAAGCAATTAAAGACTTCTTCTGACGTATGTACCGTGCTTAATATGTAAAATATTTTTATCTATCGTTAATATATATCCTCCTGTATGCCAACTTACCTTTAGGTTTTTTGATACAACATATTAGCCAAACCTAGTGTCTTGTTACTTTTTCCTCTATTCCTTGTCAACATTTAATGAATATTAACCATTAATGCTACAAATGATAAGGATGATTTACCTGTGACACTAACCTTTAGAAAATGTAGGAAACCCCATTTTTTTCAAAGCTACTCACGTGTTAATTTGATTCATATTCATCAACTATTATAGCTGTTTCGGAAAGTTGCTGCAGAATAAATTACAATATATAGTGGTCATTACGATGCAACAGCCAGTAGGAAATATATTGAGTTTGTATTTATCAAATAGATAGTTTAGACAAATAGATAGTTTAGAACGGAAGATACTTTGCCGTTAAATGTTTTCTCTTTCGGCTAATTTAAACCAGTCACTAGCTTTCATCAAGATAGCAGACAATCTGTTTTACTTGAAAGAATTAAATAATTGTTGACTGATTGATAACTTAAACATGATTTTTTGTGATTATTATCTATTATCATTCAGTGTTTAATAAGCCGAATATGATGCACCAACAATATTTTTACATATCATAATGACATCAATTTCTTCATGTGATAAAGCAAATTGAAAAACAGTACAAAAAGTCTCATTTGATTCTTATAGTTCCAGAACAATGAACTTTCAAAATAAAGTAAGGACGAAAATAGATTCGGGCTCATTGGAACCATTTACGAAAAATAAAATGGATCACGCCTCAACGTTATTATTGTTTACCATTTAAAGAAAGGAAAGTGAGAAAGAGATGGAACTTTGAATGAACAAAAACGAATACAAGATACAAGTATATAATATATGTGATATAAGTTTTGACAGATAGGTGTATGTAAATGGACAATACTGCGTTACGTTTCATCTTAATGGTACGGTGTTAAGTATTATGATTAATACATAGCAGGACTGACAGATTTTCATTTCCCTTTTTTGTCATTCAGTCTACCAATATTCTGCCTAAAACACATTGTTTAAAATGTCATTGTTGATTTCTGTCCCCAAAATATATTTTCGATAATATAAACGACTTTACTGAAATAAACTAAAACGATAGATTTTTGTTATTTGAACAGTTTTGCACGATGTATATAGAATGTTTCGACAATATTTCGTGTTCACTTTAGAGTCACAGGTTTCTATTAAAATCATATTATCTGTGCTGTCACGTTCTGTTTTAGATCTATCAGGTTTTGTGCTATACTTCTTTATTTTCATACGTATCTGAATATGTACTATTGATTTAGGGACGATATTCGAGAAGCAGATCACAGGTCATATATAAAAAAACTGTTCTTGGGAAAACAATCTCGGCAAATATCAAGAATAGTCATCTATTTAATTATAAACGAATATTTATCGTTATGATGTGAGGAAAAAGTGCTGACGTCTGAAAATGAGCACGTTTAATAAACACATGGAAAACAGTATCCCTGGATTGTGCACGAAAGAATGTTTTCACCCACGTACAGTTTGACAACAAGGTAAATATGTTAAACATGAAGTATCGCATTACAAAAATTATAAATATACCAAAGTAGTTTCAATAAGCTATTTAAAAAGAAGTTCCGTAGCTGGCAACATATCTAGACGTTTTCGAGATGTTTGACTATTCGCATCAACAGTTTATTTTTTTCGTCGATTTTTGTGGTGTCTTTTTGTAAACTGGTCAGTGTGTGCATTTGTGCTGTCTTTTCCAGTCTGCTTTTTGACTGTGTCTGGAGGCTGTGTTTCTGATTGTGGTTGTTCCTGATATGCGTTTTCCACATATTTTTTTTGGAAACATCTAATCCCTGATCAATTTGATAAGCTTGTTTATGTTATAAGGTTGCAGGATTTTTACTATAAAAATGAGATTTCATATTTTCTCCCCGATTGAAACTTTGTTTATGAACGATAATAAATAATAGGTTGTCCCTATTAAATGTTTAAACAAACATAGACAAGTACTTAGCAAATATCAAACTGGAATATGGATCAAATCAAACTCGGCCAACAAATATTCGCCTTTGACCAATATAAGGCTAGTCAAACGTTTTAGTTAAGAAATTGGAAGCTTTTTACGAAATATAATAAATCTTTCCCAATTCTCGAAAGACCACTACACTATCCTTTTCGCCCCTACTCCTGCATACTAATTACTACAGGGATTGTTGAATAGAACATTGTGTCTGGCAGTCTATAACTGTATAGTCATGAATTTCCTTAATCGTCAAATGTCAGATTTTTTTCTATCTTAGCCTGTTTTATAAAAATGGATTCCCTTAATTGAATTTCCCTTGTCTTTTCGTGTAGACGTTAGTGTTGCTTCTCGTTTAAATAAGTTGTTTTGAGAAATAAATATGTTTAAACTTAAAAAAAAAACAAAGGAGAAATAAATATGTTTAAACTTAAAAAAAAGGAGAAATAAATATGTTTAAACTAAATAAGTTGTTTGACGGGAATAGTACCACAGAAATATGTAAAGCAGTTTGTTTGAACTATTTGTATTTCTTCTACGCCTTCGTCATTTTTTTACGTTGAATGCAAATTGCTGTTTAAAAAGAGTATTGTAATCATCAGCAAAAATTATATTGTAATATAATGAAAAAAAAAAGTTTTATGAAATTACGTGCCTTGGTTTTTATTAACTTCTTGTCCATAAACCAAATGATATAGCTCACAAAAAATGTATGATGACTGATGAGAAAAAAAGGAAATCATGTTAAAGAAAAAGGGAAGATTTCTGCAAATCAACGCGAGGCATCTCCGTAGGGATACACGCTATCAATATTCATTGTTAGACTTTGAAACAGGCAGCTGCAATCAATATATTGTCTCGAATAATATTATGTGTGTTTCATATCAAGACAATCTTGAGCTTACCGAATGTTCCAACCCCAGCATATACAGAGGGCCTTAAGTCAGCTTGGTTTATTTGTAGCAAGTTATAGTGCTATTTTAGCTTATGTATTAACGGAATGTTTAGTTCATTTTGATATTTTATGTAATCCAACAGGGATTCGTCGGGAGAAAAAAAACATGTCCTTGTTTAATCAAGATCTTCTCAGTCTGAAATATGTCCTGACAATAACACTGTAAGTGCATAATTTTGAGCGATCAAATATATAAAACTAATCAAACCATACAAACGTTTAAAGCAATTTCCCTCTGACTGTTTTATAGACATAGAAAATACGCTATAAACGTTAAAACATAATAACAAAATCTAAATATTCGTTCAAAAGAAGCCATGTGCAAATAAAATTCGAATCAAGACCTGTTACAGAAAAATGAATCAAAAGTTCTCACAATTCTCAAGCCTAATCATAGTATTTTACATTTGTATAGCTCTGTATCGCATGACAAGGATGTGTCTGTGTCATCTAGGGTTTTAGTTCTTTATAAACTTAGATCGAAAGAATTTATTTTTACAATGATAAAACTAAAATAAGAGGTTTTTTTTCAGCACTCAAGTGACTTTAAAGAAATGTTATTTAATGTACCCTTGTCGCTTTGCTGACTTTAATCAATCGTGTTAGCGTAAAGGCGTTGTGCAATGAGCCATTAATGACTGTTTTAATGAACTATTCTGAAGTGAAAATGATGCTTGAGTTTACACCATTGGGAAATCTATTGTTTCTGTATAAAAGCATCATGTCATTTAAACTGTTTAGTCCTTTTTGAAATGAAGTTGTCTGATTTATTTGTCTTATTCATTTTTACAGTGAATGACAGAATCTGCCAATTCCATTCTATAAAGTAATAAAAATACGTTTTTCTGGTATTATCGAAAAGTAAGACAAATCAAAACTCCTCTTGGAAAAAGACAGGAAATCACATATTCTACGTTTTTTTTTTTTTTTTTTTTTTTTGCTGTCGTTTATGACTGTCTGAATCGAAAATACAAAATTTTCTTTCAAGAATTAGGTTTTGTTGTATAGTTATGATAATAGCAGACCTTAAGAAAACTTACAAATTGTATAAATATAGTATATAACTGCAAAACAGTGCGTTTTCAAGGTCATCTTAAGGTCCGTTACAACCAGTTTGTAAAACTTATATAATAATGAAATTGCTGAGCTTTAAACAAAACCTGTTAAGTCTCTATCGATTAACCTTCACTGATTTATTTTGGAGAACTTTTCTTGTTACTATATCTGTCATGTGAGGTAATGCTGAATGGCTTATAGACATTAACAGTCAAAGGTAGCAAGTTATACAACTTGAAAGGCGCTTTGTATATTAGTTTCAACAATATCTCTTAAAATATTATTATTCAAACAGTATTAAGATCGGCCGACATCTTATAATTTACAGCTTTGATACAACATAATAGTAAAAGTTCTGAAACTCTACAGTTGATGCTGTTGTGTAAATTGATCGCTTAAATGCAATAAAAGTAAACAAGAACTATCTTTTTGAAAAAGATACGTGGCCGTGGTACAAAGACGCATGAAATTGCGAAAGTATTCACTGACAGTTTGGGTATAAGTACTGCAGCAACGTTTTTTCATAAACGAAAGGCAGCAAATATTAAATCCGACATTTTCGTCCGAAATATGCAAAATATAAAGCAATTGGAAAATTCTTATGAACCTATTAGATTACATTTATGTTCAGAGTCAGAGAGCCTGCGTGCTCGTTTCCGAGTTTCCTTTCTTTTTTTTTGTGGCAAGTGACCAAAGAAATGTCGATGTTTGTCGTCCACCAAGGAAATTTTAGCAGCGTTCCTTCTTTCACTTTATAGTAAACTGGAAATCAAGGTAGTCAGATGGCCTACGGTTGAAAAGGAAAAGAAAAAAGCATCAGTACTTTGCCAGACGACAATGTCTCCTCAGAGAACTTCTACAAATATGATGAAGTTGAGCAGAATTTTTCCAGATATCTGTCGGTTATTATTGCTTAAACGTGCATATATTATATAATGATTTGTGAAAATGTTTATTTTAGAAAATCTTTTAAGAATTAAACATGCAGTAAAAAATGTGGAACTACTTCGAAATACTAAAATAATGTAATGTTAACCAGCTTCAGCTTTGATTACAGACAGTATTCTGACATTTCTTTAGAAATTTCACAGCAGAGATCTTCACTTAATTCAAAGACATCTCTCTTCGGCTTTTCTTAATTAGATTTGTTTTGGTAAGGAAATAACGTCTAGACAATCTCGTGTTAGGTTAATTACATAAAATTTGAACATATTCAGATCTTTTGAATGCAACACACTCCACCAAGGACGTTAAAGTGTAGAAAAAAAGATCTGTAGAAGCAGCAAGTAAATCATACATTCCCGGAATTTCCCATATACATCATATTTAATGATGCAAAGGTTTAGCATAGGTTTAACCAAAGAAAGATGCATGATGTTCCTTTCATACATTAAGTGTTTCCATTTCTTATCATTTTTAGCTTCCTATTGTTATCAAAGCTATGATCAATAAAGATTTAACACAATGTATATTTAATTTAGAGTAGTAAAAAGCGGTTGCAATTATGTGTACGACCAAAGAATCTTGTGAACAAATATTCAAAAAATTAGGGAAAGTAAGGTTGATGAAATTCATAACAAAGCATCACAATGGTTAAGAACTGTCAAAAGAAACTTAAAAATTCTCAAAAATTACGTTACCTAACAATTTTTTTTTAATAAAAACTTTTTTTTTCACAAAACACCTGGCCATCTTACATTTTAAAGAAGCATAAAGCAGTATAAAAAATAGGTGTACCCTGATGCAATGTAAGGAAAATCAACTGTTTTTATTCCCCCCTTTGAATTTCTTGTCAATTTAAACAAAACTATCTCTTACTCGTTAACCTAAGAAAATCATCGGCGTTTGTTCTCTTACATTATCTGAAATGTCATCTTACATCTTAGAAGCTATACTGCTATACAGACAATTAGATACTTAAATTAGCTTTTTTGCAACAGATACAAAACTTAATAACATGAAAACCTTGCTTTTTGTCACGTATATCAAAAATCTTCATCTTTTAGTCTCACACAGCATTAACATTTACGTTTCACAAGAGAGACATTTGTTTGATACTTGCCAAAATAGTACATAAAAATCTATTTTTTGCGAGCGGAATGGAAAATAAAACCATTAAGTGTTATAACGACAATACCAATTGCCAGTTCTTAGTCAAGGCAAGTCATCCCGAACATATACAGTTGACATATTCAATTTTCAAACAAATTAAAGCCAAACGTCTTTTGTCGATTTTTTTTCCGAAAACCAGACAGGATTTTCTCTTCGATATATTGCTTTGTAGACATCTTTACACATTAAAATGATTAATTGTTTTTACAATGACAATCGGAATTCGCTAAGTATAATGCTGTCTACAACAGCCTAGTAAATCATGTTAACAACTTCCAAGGAGCCTCACTGGGTTTGTCACAATGTATCGTTGCTAGTTCTGCACACAGCAATAAGTAATCAGTGCAAAACTACTTTAAAATACAATCATCAAATTGTTGTTGTTGTTATCTTTTAGCTCATCTGAGCACAGTCATTCTGGTGAGCTACTGGAAATGTCTGTCAACAACTTTTTTCAAATGTCATTTCTTCTTAAAACCAATTTGATTAAGTTTATATATCAGCGAATACATGAAGCTCTACCAAAATTATTAAATAAATTCTTTTCCATTAGATCATTGTTGACTACAGCAGTTAAGATATATTGTTTTAAAATCTTCTTATCTCGAACGACATAGTTCAGAACTCTGAAACTAGGTGTGTGGCCGTTCCAGTAAGCCTGTATAATGATCATAATTTGCCCCCAGTTATGTGATATATTGTCTGCAATGACTTTCCAGAAACAACCTTTTATGGGCAACAGACTTCTTTTTTCAAACAATCGCTTCCGTCGGATGGTATGCTGGTATGTAAGATCATTATATTACCACCACGGTGTTACCAAGACAAATCAGACGGGGCGACAATCAATAAAAGCAGAATTTGTAAACTGTGAACCATTCACAAACAATTCTTTTTAATATATGTTTGTTGTCGCATTGTTTCCGCATCTTTTGATTTATTTTCATCTAGGTGTTTTATCTCTTTTTTTTTCATTTTACAAAATGATCAATGTTTCCATTCTTAATATCATAAAAAAGGTTGATACAATAGATTGGAAAAACATATATAAAAGTATAAATGAAGCGGTCCAAACACTCGAATAGCTTGCCATACTGGCGGTCTGTACTATCAAATTAATCAGATGATAGCAGATTCACAATTGTAAAGTATTTTATTTTGGCATTTGACAGTTGATTTAATTAGAAATCTTTCAAACTATAATGGATGAATGTCCATTCCCTCATTTTAATACAATTTTACCAGTTATCCAATAACACAGGCTTTATTAAGCGTCTTTGTTTAAGCTACTGTGAGAGAAACAAAATGTCAAGGTAGATAATTAATGTTTTAACATAGAACATACACAACATCGTAAAGTAATGTAGCTCTGTAAACGAAAACTTGTTTTCTTACGGAAAAGATTGGCGGTATGAAAGGCTCAGAGAAAAATAAAACTTTTCAAAACTTTTGTTACACATAATATTCGAAATAAGATCTTTTTAATATGCTTGGATTAAAAGGCTGTCAAACAAATCTGTTTGTACTTTCAGGAGAAATTAGACGAAAACACTGGGTACGTATATAGCTATAGCTTACTTGCTTCGTTAATGGGTTCACTTAAAACGCTGTTTTGTATGCAAAGAGTTGCATAGATGAATGCTACCGACTGTTTTGTAATCAAGGTCAGTACTGGAAAGTAGTTGTTGATTCGTGCAAATTAATCAACTGACCTATCGGAACAACCGAGCAGAATATGTTTCTTGAGGTATTTATTTTTGTGTGAAATCTGACCTGTTTATTCAACAGTTTGACTTATTATACCAAAGTCCAAATGTCAAAACACATTTCGAAAGGATTTGGGGGAGTCGAATACCCAGCTACCGACTGCCAACTGCCAACAAGCTTAACAGTCATCAGTTGTGGTGCAAAACTTGTGTCTTCTATGTGAAATCATAATTAGTTTGGTGTAAACATTGATTTCATGGTCTAATTTGTTCAGCAAATTGGTTTTCTAATTCAGTGTAGAAACATATTTCAAAACCATTTGTTGAAAACAGGAGAGAGCCACTTAATGCGCGGATCGAAATGAATGTTCGTAATGATAAACTAGAAAGGTGAAATGTTAACAATTAGATAAAAAACAACAGATATAGGCCTTGATGTTATCTTTATCTATAGTCCTTTCGGAAAACTTAAAATGGAAACGGAAAAGTGTTCTAGGGTCTAACTGACTGTAAGCAGGATGTCATCTATACATAGTCCTTTAAAAAAACTAAGAAACGGGAACGAAACAGAAAAGTGTTCTAGGGTCTAACTGACTGTAGGCAGGATGTTATCTATACATAGTCCTTTAAAAAAACTAAGAAATGGGAACGAAACAGAAAAGTGTTCTAGGGTCTAACTGACTGTAGGCAGGATGTTATCTATACATAGTCCTTAAAAAAAACTAAGAAATGGGAACGAAACAGAAAAGTGTTTTAGGGTCTAACCGACTGTAGGCAGGATGTTATCTATACATAGTCCTTTAAAAAAACTAAGAAATGGGAACGAAACAGAAAAGTGTTTTAGGGTCTAACCGACTATAAATAGTACGAACGAAGTTGATCTCAGAGCCTGAAAGCCAAAGTCAAGTCCTTGTTTTACTTTTACAACGTCTATGCTTGAAAATGATATTGTGTGGTTAACAGAGATATCTCTGAGAAAATGTCCTCTTGCAGACCACGTGTTACTATACAGTTTTGCCCGTTTTATTTATTTTTTTTCCAAATAAAATGTACTTGTTAAAAAGTGATTCTACGATACAGATTTTTCAATTTGTGTTTTCATTAAAAGTATTGTCTGTTTCTGTTTGGTATCCACACTTAGACAAAGGTAAAAGAAATATAGACACGATCCGAAATAAAGGTAATTGAACTGGTATTGGCTTGAACTTTTTCATTAATGTTTAAGTTATAATATGATTAACAGAAAAAAGCAAAACTCTCAACAGGGCCTCGTGAAAAGTGAAAGCTCTTGTATAATCATGCAATTTGTTACTCCATTCGTCCACCTCTCTTCAAAACTTTTAAACTATGATTAATATACGCTGTTTTCTGTTTCACTGTTTACGCTACTCCTTGGTTTCGTAAAGGAAACCAAGGAGTAGCATAAAGCACTTTGACCTCATCATGCTTAAAATAGATTCAACGGTGCTACAGTAAAACTAACATAGTTGGGAAAGCTTGTAATACAAGTCAAAATTCACCAGTACTATCATCAACCACCCATCACCTCACCATTGTTCTCACAATTATTATAGAAAACATGATTATTAATATAAATCATGAATTCATTTAATTTTTTGTTCTTCCAGAAGATTACCGACAAAAGCATCTTTGTGATTCTAGTTTCACAAACGCAATTTGTTTGAAAGCACAATGCATCACTCTTAAAGCGCAGAAGCAATCAGAAGACGCGTCATTTTCAGAAGCAATAAATAATATCGATCAATACAGAAAATGCTGAATCAGGAAAGTCCAGGAAATTCAATACTGAATGTCAGAGACCTGAACAAATTACGCCGTTAATGTTCTGAATCACATTTTTAATCATCAGCCGTACGTAATGATATTAAAGTAAAAACACATTTAATTTATAAGGCTGCATATTTGCCAGTAAGTTTATATTACTGTTTGTAAGCATATTTAATTTGCTTGACTATGAAGTTAGTGTTGTGTAGTTTTGATTTTCTTATTGTCCGATCCAAATTGTTTTTGTATAAGTACTTTCTAAGGTTTTGAAAAAAGATTATCGATGGTGTGGGGGTATATTGTTTTGCAAGTGTCGCTCTATAAACAGTTCGTCTCCGATCAATATCTAGAGAAAGTTAGAAACACATTCCTCAAACATGATGTGTGGGTTGGTGGGTTGGACATGAATAGTAGATGAACCGTATAGTTTCTCTGGTCATTAGGTCGAAGGCCAAGGTCACAGTGACCTTAAAAAGCAAAACGGTTTCCTATCAATAACTTTAGAACGCTTGGGCACAGGCTTCATAAAACTTCATATACAGGTTGGTCATGACCAGCAGATGACCTCTATATTTTCAAGGGTCTTCTGATCAAATATTCAAGTCATATTGACCATTACCTGAATAATGGTTTCTGGTGAATGACTAGAGAATGCCTGAGTTGAAGGTCCTTACACTTGCAATGCAGGCTGATAATAATCTGTAGATGACTCATATTACTATTGGGTCACTTAGTCAAAGTTCAAGGTCAGACTGACTATTGAGGTTCTGCAAACTTGTTATATAGGTAGATCATGATCAGTAGATGAACCCTATAGTTTTTTTGGTCACTAAATCAAAGACCAAGGTCACAGTGACATTGAAAAGCAAAACGGTTTCCGATCAATAACTATAAACTCTTTGGCCCAGGCTTTCCAAAATTGCATAGTCATGTTGATCTGGCCCTATAGTTTTCGGGTCATTAGGTCAAAGACAAATGTCACGTTGACCTTGAAAAGCAAAAACATTTCCAATAAATATCTAGAAAATGCTTGGAGCAAGGATTCTCAAACTTGGTAGGTAGGTTGGTCATGACCAGTTAATAAACCCCATAGTTTTCAAGGTCAGTATGTCAAAGCCTGAGATCACAGTGATCTTGAAAAGCAATACGGTTTCCGATCAATAACTTTAGAACGCTTGGGCCCAGGTTTCCTAAAACTTCATATACAGGTTGGTCAAGACCAGCAGGTCGTCTGATCAAATGTCAAGGTCATATTGATCATTACCTGCAAAAAATGGTTTCTGGTGAAAAACTAGAGAATGCCAGTGTCGAAGGTCCTTAAACTTGCAATGCAGGTTGATAATGATCAGTAGACGACTCATATTGCTTTTCAGCCACTTAGTCAAAGTTCAAGGTCAGACTGACAATAAACAGGGAAATGGTTTCCAGTCAATAACTAGAGAAGCTATGGGGATTGGTTCCTAAGACTTGCTATGCAGGTTAGTCTGTTCAGGAGATGATCCTTATAATCTTTGAGGTCACTAGGTTTAAGGTCAAGGTCACGGTGGCCATAAACCATAAAGAGGAAAACAGATTTGGATTGATAACTAGAAACCTGTTGGACGTTGCTGCCTCAAAACTTCCTACCTACCCACCCTCCCTCATATCTACCTACCCATGAAGTTCCTGTGTACTCTTTTGTGTTCTCCAGTAATTGATCTTTATACATTTTATTACCAAAGTGCCATTAACATAATCAACAGTTCCTCTCATTCACCTTCTTGCCATGACCAGTAGCTTTTGATATCAGAAGCCACTGGCATACTCCACTCAAGGTACTGTCACAAGTCCCTGTCCTTTTTTATCTTCGTACACTTCTATGGCTGCCTCTAGCGATAAGGCGCTAGGGGTTGTATGTTGTAAAACATTGTTTGTTTACTGTAATTCATTTTGTTCATAAAGGCATGATATAATCTTATACATATATTGTCTGCATAACATGGTTTTCGCTTTTCAGAGAGCGTGGTCTATGCAGATATTACACAGTGCACGACAAGTCCATACCATTATATGTTCTCTCCTTCAAATATTTCAGTCTAGTTTCAAAAGGACGCAGCTGGCTGTTGAATCGTCCGAATATTTTAGTCTAATCTCAAGATGACGCAGCTGTTTGGGATGCAACTGGCTGTTGAGTTGTCGGGATATTTCAGTCTAGTTTCAAGAGGACGCAGCTGGCCGTTGAATCGTCCGAATATTTTAGTCTAGTCTCAAGATGAAGCAGCTGTTTGGGATGCAACTGGCTGTTGAGTTGTCGGGATATTTCAGTCTAGTTTCAAGAGGACGCAGCTGGCTGTTGAATCGTCCGAATATTTTAGTCTAATCTCAAGATGACGCAGCTGGCTGTTGAGTTGTCGGGATATTTCAGTCTAGTTTCAAAAGGACGCAGCTGGCTGTTGAATCGTCCGAATATTTTAGTCTAATCTCGAGATGCAACTGGCTGTTGAGTTGTCGGAATATTTCAGTCTAGTTTCAAGAGGACGTAGCTTGTTGTTGAAACGCCCGAATATTTAAGCTTAGTTTCAAGAGTACGCGGCTGGCTGCACCACGTGCACATTGCATTTTGCTAAGCAAAAAAAAAAAGAAGAAAAAAAAATGTGTTGAAACTTTTCTTGAAAGAATGTTTTTAGATTAATGAAGATGAATATGAAGCTTAACGCGTATTTATGTTGATAACGCCTGATACTTTTAGTGTTTTTTTCTCTTTTTTTGTAGACCGAGATGACATTTGTATGTTTTCTTTGGTATATATTTCTGGCCATCATAAGAACTTATACGTAAAGAAACTTACGTGAGAACCAGAATCAGTCAACAACATTTTTTACAGATCTAGACCACTTTGTGCCAATTGTGAGACTGCAGGTTTAATAAGTGAAAATAATCTTGTATTCTTATAGAATAAGATATGACTTATTACTTCACTGTTCAACTTTATAACCGTGATTAGAAATTGTTTTGTAGCATATGCCTCTTTGCATGCCCTTCAATCACAAAACAGACTGGTATTTACGAGATATGGTCAAGTTTTTAAGTCTTACAAAAATCAAGACAAGCTTTACCTTAGGAGCTGTTCCTTTCAAACATAGCACTTTACTTTTTACGGTTAAGTGTTCACTTTCAAATGTCAGAACCAGGCGCCTATCAAATCAATGAAGTTTCACGTTTCTACCAAGTTGGAAAATGTGAGCTACAATCTGATTTTGTTATACAGGGAGGTCTGATGAATATGTTTTTTTCAGTTAATCGACAGAAGACAAGCAACACTTCGAAGTTTGTTGACAGTTTAATCCATCAAGATAATCCTAATGTAGTCAAATGCTTGCATTTTTAACAGATTGATACACCCTGTTTAAAAAGTATTCAAGTTGTTTTTAAGTCAAGAGCTGTCAGCAAACAATTGTTAAAAGCCTCAAGAAAATTTAATCTGTCCATTTGAGGTCAAGGTCACCGGAAAATAGTCACTGATAATACAACAATCGAATGTCTCTTTCAGTAGTTTGTTTGAAATTTAAAAACAGCAACAACAATATTGAAAGCTAGAGAGGAAAAGGGTGCAAGAAAGATGAGAGAATGTATTTATATAATGAACTGATATTTAAAGAAACATATGACAGTTATATAATAACTATATCTTGATATTTGTTTTTGAAAAATGAATATTCTGACCGTTATCAGAATAGAGATTAACTTTTAAGGTTCCAAAGTTGATCTTTTATTTATTAGAATTGACGAACCCATAAATATTTAAAACAGAAAGCAGATATCAATTTACAAACAGTTAAGGTTTTTGTATTTCAACTGAGAACAGGTTTGCATGCCTTCTTGTATTTTGTAAAGTCTTTGTTTTCATATCTGGGACAGTCAACCCAATATCTACTGAAAAATGAATTTTGTAAAAGAAAATATGAAATAACATATTTTTTTCCCACAATCTGTTATTCTAAAAAATAAAATGAGCTGAAATAGAAATTGTACATCAGATATTGCGACATAAAGACTTTTAAAACAATTTGTTCTGATGTTATTTGATACTAGAAAGCAATCAAACATGCATTAAACAACTAGATTTACCAACTTTATTACTTGGAAACAGCAGAAATTATCAGGCAATGCTAGTAACGATTTACTGACAGTGCAGTTTTCAAGATAAACAAGGTCGCCATATTTAGTAGAGTCTGTAGCCTTGGCATAATAAAGTCAGATGAAGATTTGTCTGACACAAATTTGCGAGTCGCATTTGCACTTTTACAACTGAGATTCATTGCCCTATATTCTACTTTCTAGGTTACTTTATTGTATATTATAGACGTGAGATCTTTGCATACAACATCATCAAATGAAAATAAATATTGAGTTTCTATTTGTACCAGGATGTGTTTCTATATAGAGATGACCCAATGCAGACAACTTATTTTCGAAATGCTTTAAGACAGCACTGCATGAATAACTTTCTGCACATGGCCATCTATAGGTAAATGAATCGTTGGTTCTATATTTCTCTCTGGTTTTTTAATAGCATTTAATTAAAGAACCGGCGTTAATTTTGAGGAAACTGCTTAGCTATAATGTTAGCTATATAGTTATTTACTTTCTATCAACAGATTTTGGATGTTTCTAAAAAAAGTACTCGTGTTTTCTTAGTTTTGTAAACATTATAATCGTCCAAAAAATTATAAAGAAATCTTAATTATCCCGCTGGTGAAAAAAGAGTATCTAACCTGACAACTCAATGCTGCAGCGGAAACTTCAAGTTTCGTTGATTTATATATGTATTTGCCTTATGATATTCCGTCAGATTTTTGTGTAATCTAAAAGACGTGTATGTCCAAAGAAATTGTATTCTTGTGCTTGTTTCAATATTGTTGAGGAGGCATTCTTCCTATATAATATTGTCTCAAATGAAGTTAGCTACTGCTTTTGTGCTTCGTTTTTTGAAACAATATTATATTTTTAAAAAATCAAATGTACAAAATGATTGTGGAATTCTTTTTTTTTGTTTTGTTTTTGTTAAGACTGTGGTATGCAAATGCAAGAAGAAAATTAATGTTAACATCATTCATAGTATTACATATTTTGGTATGCACATGTATCTTATATTGCCGTGCAGTTCTTCTATTTCTAACATTATTTATCAATACTTTTGTATGCAAATGCATAAAATGGTTGTGTAAGTCTTTGATTTTGATTATTTAACCACATTTTTGTATACAAATGGAATAAATGATGCTGTATTTTTTAAGATCATTTATCCATACTTTCGTATGCAGATGGATAAAATGGTTGAATAATTCTTTCATTGTTGACATAATTCATCCATACTTTGGTATGCAGACCAGAATGTTGCAAATAAAACGTCTAGATTCGTGCAATGAATATGCAATTCTCTTATTTCGAATTTGCAATCTAAATTACATCCAACAGGCAGAATAATTCAGTCATATAAAATTGCATATTATAAGATTTTATAGGATTTTGTAAAACTAATTCTTACACCCTTAAATAGCATGTCATACATGTGATACTGAACAAAACATTTCCAGGTGTAATAACGTCTTTTTCAGCATTTGACACTGTAAGGGTCAAGTAAGCATTTAAACATACCGTTTTAGTTTTAAAAATCCGTTGCTATATTTTTGTTCCATTTCTAAATATTGACCAAATCTAAGGAAAATCTCTGTAAACTGTAAATGGTTTGTTTCATATTCCAAAGACCTCATGTTAATAGAATGAATAATACTGTATTAATATCCTTGATAGTTATTCAGTTAAGTTTTATTGGCGAGAATTTCTCCCTATCACGATGTCATTTGATATATTACCCACCTGATCATTGAAGATGTCTGGTAATTCAAACCTTACTTTGATTAAATTTTGATACTGATTGTGTTTTTATTTCTGAACGGCGGCAAAATGTATCCCAAGACTCATTCTTATCAAATAAAGCGTCAGACAGCAGACTACTAACCTCCGTAAAATATTAAAATTGTCAGCCTTTTTACAGGGTCTAAGAGCTGCATATTTAGTTTGAAATTGCATACGTTCATTAGTCTGTGGACTTTTTAAAGTCATTGGAGTAAAACAACAAAAGGTCACGTAAATTAGTACATTTTTGTTTCAGTATCATGTTTGATTACGTATTTCCCCTTGTCTTGAGTATAGTTTGCAAAAACACATTGAAGGTCAAGTTGCCAGACATGTCTCTTCTTGAAATGCATTTTTCTAAACATTTTGGTCAGGTTATTTGAAATAACGAGACAAATATTTTAAGTGAGTTGTATACCTGAAAACGTAAAAAAATGCTGGTATTTCAAAATCTTGCTAGTTGTTTTATGATATAATTCTTTTACGTTTAATTTCTAACAACGTCCGATGGCATTCAATAAACGTCGCAATTCATACGTCCATTTAATCTTTAAGAAAATAGAACAAGGGTTCAAGAACTTCAATTTTACATAATCTGAATATGATGTTATTAGGGACCACATATATTATAGGGATTCGAGAATGATAAACCGTGGAGAAAACTTGTTGCACATATGTCATTTAAATTTGAGGGAGTATGTTAAAACTGAATGACTAACGACTCTTTGTACCATAGATAAAGACGTATCTTTAGAAGACAACAATCAAAGAAGCCGAGTTTCTTTTTCAAGCCGAAATTCTTCTACGCACTTAATGTAAATGTAAATATTTATTGTCTTGCAACATAACAACAATTTCGGATCGGGTACTAAGTATCGCATAATGTTAAATTTGGAACAATACAAGACAGAGAGTTGTCAAGTTATGTGGATAAGATGCACTACGTGTCATTTTGTATCTAGTCTATTTTGATCAGACCATTTAAAAGTATTTGTTTGTAGAACAATATCTTTGTTCCACTTTATAGTAAATAATCTACTATTGCTATATATAAAACATTAAAAGATATGTGTATCTTTGTTTTAAATGCAACTTTCATATTGTATCAAGCACCTTCAAAGGAATGCTGAAAAACGACGGTTGTTTGTCTATTTCTGTTCTGTCCCTCTAGCATTTCCCGCACTGTTCGCTGTAGATTAATGGTGTATAGTAAAGTTTTATATATATATTACAATTCTTACGACTGAAAGAGGCGTATTTTCAGAACAGTTGTAACTTGTAAATTTTCTTTTAGATCTGGGCATTACGCACAATTATGCGTTCATAGCTAAAGGCAGTATGAGCTCCTAATATGATGTTCAATTATCTAATGGAAATATCGAGTTTAGAAAAACGTATTGTTGACATAGATGATTGATGCTTAATGATGTTTGGCGTAAACTGGAAATTTGTTCCACATTGCCATTACTTTAGCAACGCAACATGGCTAAAGTTTAATAGTTCATTTTCGCACTTAAAAAAGGCATATAAATGAAGCATGTCGCAAAGGCTTAAAATTTCCAACATTTTATAGAGTTACAATTATTGCATCCCATATCATATGTACATTTATGCTTTTAATTTCAATATTTGACACAACTCTACATGAAACATGAAGATTGCTTACTTTCTTAGCCTTTGTTGTAGAAGCAGTAAAATATTAGAGCACGTTTTAGTGACAAAACTATACATAAAAAAATGAAAATTACATCTTAGAATAATTCTTTTGCAAAATTACACAATAAAGTCTAGCTACATCATCAAGTTAAAGACGAGAATCAGCAACCTGCTAGGCAACATTTAGATATGAGATCTGTGGAATGGTTATACCTTAAATCATTTGTTTTTGTCAATTAGAGGAATCCTTTGACAAGTGGTAAAAGCCTTCTTCCTGGTTTCGATTTTGCATTTGACGTATGGTTGTTGCTAGATATTACAAACTTTAAATTTATCTTCCTTTAAACATTTTTTGTGCTTAATGTATAAGCTTGTTTAAACAGAAATACGTCAATCCAGAAGCATTTCATAACAGGTTTCATGGGAGAAAATGATGAAGTAGATGGGTTCAGGTAAAATTCAATATCATAGATGGCTTGGACAAACAGTGCCACATTTGTCATTTGTTTGTGCAATTATAATACTGCAGAGGCAATAAAGTACTATTCACAGCGCATTTGTTGACATAACAGTAATCGGAGCAGCTATAGAATAGCAGCTGAACAGATTTTACTTTCAATTATCTTTCCGTTTTATTAAATGTATTCAAACCCTTTAAATAATTCAAGTTTCATTACGTAACAAACACCGTTCATTCGTTCAGTGATGTTTACAGTAAATGTTTTGCTGTGCTCTTTTTCATTTCGAAGTTTTGTGTGTGTATATAGATAAAGCTTACATGCTTTGTGGTGTGCAAAATACACTCAAAAACAAGAGACTTCTGTTTACTAGATCAGTAAATCTTTCAGTTTCTGTCAAGTCTGAAAATCAAAACTACAGTTTGATAAAGTTGCTCGGTAATGGCATTCGAGTATGGTATTTTGTAGAGAACGCGGCTTTAAGAGAGGAACATGTCAAAGTTGTTGCGGGGATAATCAGTCAAGTCAAGTCAACCACTTTTAGGACAAGAAGCGTATTTCGCGGTGTTGAAAGCGTTTATTATTGATTAATACACCATCAGTAAGGTGTATGCAACAGATCGGATGAAGAGTAGAGCACTTAGAAGTCCACATACCCGCATCAATTTTGTAAGATTTACACAAATATAGCAGATTGACAAACCGAAAAACAATCAGTGAAAAAAGTAAACTGACGCAATTACGTATTTATCATTTAATGGCAAGTCTTGTCTTCAGACTGGTCTCTGTGTTATTTTTGTCTTGATGATACTGTACATCAGAACGGTGCTATTATAGCATGTCAATACGAAACATACTACTTACCTATTCGCAAAAATTAAGAGCGATCTTGTTAAAATAATAATAAAACAGATGAGGCACGCAAACAGAATGTTTTTGTACCACTTATAGCACACTATCAGCTAACAAGGATAGAATAGAATAGAACCACGTTTGTGTATTCTCATTAGCTTCATAGTCTACAAAAAGCAAGGAACTACACAATACTATCAAGAAAACAAGACTGGAAGATATTCTGAAGATATTATATATTGAAGAGTACAAATTAATCTATAAAATCGTGTGAAGCAGACGAATAATTCATGAACTGTTGACATGTCAAGGCTACAGCTTCTTCTGTGAAGAAATGGATGACTTTCTTTTCAAGAAGTAAATGTATAGGAATTTTTTATGAGTTTCTGCTTCTGTTATCCATGTGACGTTATTTAGGTCATTTTGAAAGGGCCATTAATCAGAGCAACATTATATTATTCTGGAGGAAAAAAGAGGTGTACCAAAGTTTGAATCTCATTACTTTTGATTTAATGTTTTCGCAAAAATGTAACTGAATTCCATTTACTTCATTACAATTTACATAAAATGCAAAATTCACTAATTCATTCATTCATTCATTCATTCATTTTCATGTTTTGATAAAAAGACAAGGACGAGACATGAATATGAGACTCGTACGAGGCAAATGCAAATAATCATGTCACATAAGCAATCAACATCATTGCAGAAAGGGAATTCTGTTACTTGTCTCTATAGGTGTGTAAAAGAGGCGAGACTGCTAGAGAGAAAAAAAAAACTTAAGTGTCGTACAAAACGCTTAAGTTTAGTATTTAAGCTGATTAGGTTCTAATTAGGTTCTGTACAAAATACATTTAAATAAATTCTGATTTGGTGCTCTCAAAGCCGACTTCAGATAGTTGCTCTATCCAATAAAGAATAATTGCTATTATTTCATTCTCTCAAAATGTGATAGACTGCAGACTTTAAATCGATGTCTGCGTCTGCTAATCTAAGCTGTGCTTTGGTTATTGCTAAGATACCGAATGTGAAAGTTTTTTCGTGCATGGAATGCAAGCTTTGTCTCAGGAGATTCTTCTATCAAGTAAGCCGTCACCAAGCAGACTATTTCTGTAATACAGACAATGAAGTACAAAATTTTGTGTCAGTTTTAATATACTTATACACACATCCTGCCGCACTAACCTCAAATAACTTACCTATACTTTTTCTTTCAGTGATGCTAGGTGCCATCAAGATTATAGATAAATTGCTAATGAAATTTTAAAACCAGTCGAATTTAAAAGAATGAGATATACCTTAGATTCAAAGTTTGACTTCAAATAAATGTTGTGATTTTTTTATAAATCGTGTGTGTGAAATAACGAATTGTAAAAGGCCGGGTTGACCCAGACATCATTTATTTTATTAGTTTTTTTATCGTTCGCATTTAGCTAATTTAGACAAGATATCAACATTGTATGTCTCAAATGTCCAATAAATGTACAGCTGTTCACACCAAGTCTTCTCAAAAATGTATTTATAACAGATCAACTTCATCTTTAAAACGAGTAATAACCTAAAAACAGAACAAAGATTCTATTTCTTCATTACTGAAGGTCTACGTATGATGTCTGCTGTTCGTAAATTATTTAGATGTTTAGTGGTTAAAAAATTTCAATATTAAATATTGAAATATAATATCTTCATATTGAATTTACATACATTATTTCAACATATTTTAGATAATTGTTCACTTTTGTATTCATTTTTTTTTTGCAGAAAAAAAATCAGAATTATTATGCAACTAAGTCACATCCATTTTTGAACACTTAAGGTTGTTATATATGCTAACGAATTAATATGTTATTAATTTCCCTTTGGAAAATGCTAGCATAATTATGTGCAAATATTTTAACGTTTAAATAACGTACTGTAAATTTACACATTAGTTTATATTTTTTACTCCATAATGTACATTTTTCCTAAAAACAAAAATAAAAGAAAACTGAATCTTAACTGACAGAAGCTATTGAGGATAGGCCTTTCAGAGTACATTCTGTGACTTACCCTAAGGTACTATATAAGGGAGATAACCTAAAACAATGTAATGATATCCTGCTTAATGGATTTTGTTAGGTAATCCTAATCCATATATTAAATGAAAAATAATTGATAGTCAGAAGAAGGAGATATGTTCATTTTTACCTTTAGGCATACAGACACTTAAAGTTGTGATAAAAATGGCACAACAACTTCCCATATCAAAACTATTATAAATGCAGTTTGCCTGTTTTACTAAAGTTTGACTGATATCTTGGCATAAGGTAGTTTTTCTTTCAGGATCAATCACAGTAACATAATTTATAGTAAAAAATACAAGCTAAACTTTAAAAAAAATCTAAGTAATTTCCGGATAAAGTTTATATACAGTGGTACATATGTATGATACTTGATGGTGTAAACATGTCTATAATGGACTCTCGCTAAGAATTGCATAAAACATTATTGAATACAATTGCCAAACCGTGACGTGCCGAACAGCTGTGTTGGACAAACCCAATGCGAACAGGAAGACGTAATAATTGTGTTGATTTGATTTCAGTTGAACACATTTAGTCCATTTGTTGTTGTTGTTGTTTTCGCAATTTAATTTATTCATTCTTTGACAATTTTACACATTTATATTTCACAAGGACAACGACAGACCACCCCTAGGGACAACGTTTTGATGCTAAAATAAAGACCTTATCACTTGCCCAGTTCGTGCATGTGTCAACACAATGTCTGTGCACTGTGATTTTATACAATGTTTGTCTCATGAGTTTTAAATGAACGAAGCCCCAGGACCGGGGCCAGCAAACTGAACGGCTATCTTTGTTTATGATAGAAGTTACAAAAAAAATCTTTGAATTGTCAATTTATACATTATTCTGCGTTTTTTCATGATCTTCCGATAGTAACGTTTACTAAGATAACTAAAGCAAATATGTTTCGAAATGGTTTTATCTCATATGGGTATGGAAGGCAATTATCGTCACTAAATATGTCTTTTGGATAGGATATATCCGGTCAAAATTGGGAACATGTTCTCCCGGAAGTAACCGCAGAAAAACACACTGCATCCGTAAGCTTCAGTGTTTCTTGCTGTTTTCATAGAAACTTTCTATCCTAATACAGTCCCGCCGAGGCGGGCCGGAATAATATTAAAAAGATTAGGATATGCCTGTTTAAAGTGGGTCAATTCAATTTACCTAAAAAATTTGAAAGTAGTCACTTGTGCAAGTAAATTTGTATGGGTATCAATCATGCTAAACAGCGTTGTATGGCAAATGTTTTATTCTTATGACATCAAATGACGTCATTTTCCAGCGTCACAAGATTCCTTCAGAAATATCTAAAGAAAAGTATTATTATCAGAAAATAAGAGTACTTCATATCCAAAACAAAACGCCTTCTATTAAACCAGTTACCTGCATGACAAACTTAACTTTTTGTGCCATTAAAATCAAAAACTTATAATATGTAACTCAACAAGGCAACTCGTTCATGAAATAGCCGGAAGTCTGAAAGTCTACACATATAAAACAAAATACCCTTAAAAACTTCACAACAGATTTTACCGCAAGCATTGTCTTATGCTGTATTGCTATACACTGGTGAAAATGTAGTTGTACATCTTTCTTAAAATTTGCAAATGCGAAGGTACCATGGACATTGCTTCATTGTTGGATTTCTTGCCAAAGAGTATTGATTTGTACTGAAACCATGTAAATGCGAATAATATCCGTTTCAATATCGTTTTGTTGCTAGCCCATTCTAATATGGTAATTTTGCAGTAGTAATTTGTTTATCATTAACTATGAGACCGTTTTTTCACAAGTCGTCTGTTTTTCTAAACACGTGTAATTGCATATATTCGTTTTGTGCGTTGTACAATCTTTAATGCATCGTACAGAGCAATGATGGCTCGAGGGAAGATTTGTTTTTATACGTTGCTATGTTTTGTATTTTCCTATGTAAATGATGAATAATATTCATTCGTTAGATGTTAAAATCTGCATACGCCTGTTTTTAACAAGCTTCAGTTATATATGGATGTCATTTAATTGATTTGATTGAGCTTAACTGCATCGAACATCACCTAAAACACAAAGCTGGAAATTGATAAAAATGCAAGGAACCATAACTAACAGACTAAGAAATACAACAAGATAGCAATGTTTAACAAAACAACTTCACTATTAAAGAGTTTTTAACGTAAGGTAACATAGGTAACATTTTGCCAAGATACGAAATAAAACTTACAAACCGTGTTCAGTGTAACACATAATGTATGCAACAGTTACAAGAATCCGAGTCATATCAGGCGAGCAATTTACTCTTACCATCATTCCTGGGAAGGACCACTAATGGACATCCTTTTTCCATAAGTTTGCTAACTTTCTCGCATTGATGTTAAATGGTCTATAGCATGACCATCTATCAGTAAAGCCCCTCGCAGTTATTAATGTATCTTTTCGAGCTGACCGGTCGCATTATTGGTCAATCGTCGGTAGCGGGACTCGAACCCATGACCATCCATCAGTAATAGGTTAAGCAGTTTGAAGTCAGCGACCATGGAGACGGATCATAGATGTCGTTTTTCACGATATTAATGTATTTATTCTTTTCTTTTCGAGTTGACTGATCACTGGTACCTGATGCCAAAAAGGGTTTAGGGAATGTGCAGGATTCAGACTGCCCCACTCAAAATGTGGTCTTGTTTTTTTTTCATGCATAGAATAAAGTGCAGTTCATTCGAAGACCAGTAGAAGTGTATGCGGGGCAGTAGGGAATGTTTCCTCTTATCTCAACGCATCTCGAAAGCATACAATTTTATACTCAATTCTAAATAAGTTTTATCAGCTTTTCTGTTATCTAATGATACTTTCAATGTCGACATTTCGTGATAAAGTCAAATGATGTATGACCTAGAAATTCCCAGGTAGTTTTATAATGAGTATGTATCTCGTTAGAATAACAAAGTCATCTAACTAATTTTCCAAGCAGTATAAATGGTGTAAAACTCTTATTTTATACAGCTTTTGTTTTTACATCTTAGAGTTTTTTTGAGTTGTTTTTTTTTGTCCAGTTTCCCCTTCAATTCTTTTCTCAAGAGCCATTTAGAACACTGACTATAATTTACTAAACGTACTATAACTTTATAACATTAAATCAAAGCTAGTAATGCCAGGTTGCTCCACATACATATTTGCTCCACATAGATAACTACTCAACACTTATAACTACTCAACATAAATACCGACTCCACATAGATAACTACTCAACACTGATACCGACTCCACACAGATAACTACTCCACACTGATACCTACTCCACATAGATAACTACTCTACACTGATACCGACTCCACACAGATAACTACTCCACACTGATACCGACTCCACATAGATTATACTACTCCACACTGATACCGACTCCACATATATAACTACTCCACACTGATACCGACTCCACATATATAACTACTCCACACTGATACCGACTCCACATAGATAACTACTCCACACTGATACCGACTCCACATAGATAACTACTCCACAGAGATAACAACTCCACACAGATAACTACTCTAATTAGATAACTTCTCCACATAGATAACTACTCTACATAGATAACTACTGCACATAGATAACTACTCCACATAGATAACAACTCCATACTGACATCCACATAAATAACTACTCCACATAAATACCTACTCCACATAAATACCTACTCCACCTAGATAACTACTCCGTATAAATACCTACTCCACCTAGATAACTACTCCACATAAATACCTACTCCACATAGATACCTACTCCACATAAATACCTACTCCACCTAGATAACTACTCCACATAAATACCTACTCCACCTAGATACCTACTCCCCATAAATACCTACTCCACCTAGATACCTACTCCACATAAATACCTACTCCACCTAGATACCTACTCCACATAAATACCTACTCCACCTAGATAACTACTCCACATAAATACCTACTCCACCTAGATAACTACTCCACATAAATACCTACTCCACCTAGATAACTACTCCATATAAATACCTACTCCACCTAGATACCTACTCCACATAAATACCTACTCCACCTAGATACCTACTCCACATAAATAACTACTCTACATAGATAACTACTGCACATAGATACCTACTCCACATAAATACCTACTTTACCTAGATAACTACTCCACATAAATACCTACTCCACATAGATTACTACTCCACATAGATAACTACTCCACATAGATAACTACTCCACAAAGATACCTACTCCACAAAGATACCTTCTCCACGTAGATACCTACTCCACATAGATAATTACTTCACATAGATAACTACTCCACATAGATAACTACTCCACACTGATACCTACTCCACATAGATAACTACTCCACACTGATACCTACTCCACATAGATAACTACTCCACATAGATAACTACTACACACTGATACCTACTCCACATAGATAACTACTCCACACTGATACCTACTTCACATAAATACCTACTCCACATAGATAATTACTTCATATAGATAACTACTCCACATAGATAACTACTCCACACTGATACCTACTCCACAAAGATAACTACTCCACATAGATAACTTCTCTACATAGATAACGACTTCACATAGATAACTACTCTACAAAGATACCTACTCCACATAGATAACTACTCCACATAGATAACTACTCTACTACATAGATAACGACTTCACATAGATAACTATTCCACAAAGATAACTACTCCACATAGATAACGACTTCACATAGATAACAACTCTACAAAGATAACTGCTCCACGTAGATAACTACTCCACACTGATAACTGCTCCACAAAGAAAAATGCTTCACATAGATAACTACTCCACATAGATAACTACTCCAAACTGATAACGACTCCACATAGATAACTACTCCACACTGATACCTACTCCACGTAGATAACTACTCCACATAGATAAATAATCCATTCTGATAACTATTCCACAAAGATAATTTCTCCACAAAGATAACTACTCTACATAGATAACTTCCCTAATTATATAACTACTCCACATAGATAACTACTCCACACTGATACCTACTCCACATAGATAACTACTCCACATAGATAACTACTCCACACTGATAATTACTCCATCCAGATAGATAGCTACTAAACAAAAATGTCATAGATTGCTACAATGTTTATCTAAAGGTCCGTTCGACGGATTCTTACAAGTCCGGTGTACAACAAAGGAAGTGTTTCCTGATATGATTATAACCAGTTCATAACTGAATGCTACCATTACAAGTCTTATTCGCTTCACTTTGAGTGTGCCATGTTCTGTTTTAAAATTGCTATCTGATTTCGCAAATTTGATCTTAAAAATACAATGTCAAATAATAACAAACAGCAAAAGTTCTGGTTCAATCGTATACAGAATACAGAAAAAAGAACAATTATTCTATCGTTATGTCATTGTTGAATTAAATTCGAATATTTAAAATGTCAGATATAGGTTTTCCACTGTCAAACCGTTACATGTCTATATTTTCTGGTTCCCTGTCGGAAACTAGAATAATAACTGTTACAATCTATCTAAACAATCAGTTAATCGATATTACGGTATTTAAAAACTCATAATAAATATTGGTTCCGTTTTGTTCTGACGTATATACGAGGGGTGATTCAAAAGTTCGCGGAATTTATCTCTAAATCATTTATTTTTTCACCGAATCACATTAAATTTCGCATAAATATAATTCAACGTATTTTAACTAACATTTTCGTTTAGTTTATGGAATATGTGTAACCGGAAGAATATAAATGGTCTCCATAGCAACCACGGTTAGGTGACTTGAAGCAGGCCAAAATATTTCGTTTTACTAATTCACTTCAGACGATAGTATGTTTTCAAATGTTGCTCAATTTTGGCGCGAACGTAACTGACGTTAGAATGACGTGTTGACGTCATTTCCTATAATTTTGATTACATTACGTTGAACCGTTACTCCACAGCAGCGAGTTGTCGCCATGTCTTCAACTTCTTCCGCGACGTCAACAAGTGAATTGGAGCTACGCGCAGTTGTGAAATTTTGTGTTGGACTCAAACTTACACCAGTTGAGACGTTGAATCAAATTAAAAACTCGCATACATTACAACCTTGTGGTAAATCGTTTGTCTACAAATGGCATGAGCGATTTCGGAACGGCAGAAAATCGGTACTTGATGACGATAGAGCAGGTAGACCAGCATCCGCTATGACGACGAGCAACGCAACGTTAGTGAGAGAGCTTTTGGACAACGACCGGCGCTTAACGGTTAGGGGTATTGCAGAGGAACTCTCCCTATCGTATTCTACTGTGCAACGAATTCTTACAGAAGAGCTAAATATGTCCAAAGTATCTGCGCGTTGGGTGCCCAGACTTCTGACTGATGAAAACAAGCAGCGGAGGTTAGAATGTTCTCAGCAATTTCTGGATCTGTACGACGCACAGGGTGACGAGTTTTTGGACAAAATCATCACGACAGACGAGACATGGTTATACCATTATGATCCAGAGTCGAAACAGCAGTCGTCCGTCTGGAAGTCACCAGACACACCTCCACCAAAAAAGGCCAGGACAACACGCAGCTGCAAAAAGGAAATGTTCATCTTCTTCATGGATAGACAAGGGCTTTTGCTTCAACACAAGGTGCGCGACGGATGTACCGTAAATGCCGACTATTATTCAAAGGTATGCCGCATTTTAGTCATACAAACGATCAACACTTATATATTATTTTTATAACAAACTAATATTTTACAGTATGTATTGTTTCAAATAACAAAATATATAAAAATATTATTTAAAATGTGCCGCTTTTTACTTTCTTAAACTTAAATTATTTCATGTTTTCCCGTTTGTTTGTTTGACTTCAGGTGCTTAGACGCGATCTGATACAGGCTCTGCGCCGCAAGCGCCCCCTGTTGGTACTGGATGATGTTATACTCCATCATGACAACGCTCCAGCACATCGGGCACAGAGTACAGAGTTAGAGATTTCACTGCTTGGTTTCAGTCTCTTACCACATCCGCCGTACAGCCCGGATCTAGCACCGATGGACTTTCGTCTGTTTCCAGATATGAAGAGGGAACTCAGAGGCCAGAGATTTGAAACAACATTAGAGCTACGCAATAAGGCTCGTGAAGTAATCTCTTCATTCAGTCAGGATTGGTTTAAGGTAACATTTATGCAATGGGTACAAAGGCATAGGAAGTGTGTAGCGACGGGCGGCGATTACGTCGAGAAGGTGAATCGTACGCTAGAATTTGACCGTTAGTGACGTCGACGTCGTGATGGCGTGCGTCAAGTGCCGGTCATGTATACAATTCAAATATGTACAAACGATTTATTAGTAAATGTATTTCAATGAGATTACGGCTCTGCTTTAGTATTGAGTAAACGTATCGAGTGATGTAATTTTTGTGTTTGTATTGTCTTTTCCGTTCTAGTAATAAAGCAATTCCGCGAACTTTTGAATCACCCCTCGTACAATAGATATACTGCAAAGTTTTTAGATGTAGATCCATAGGGCGCAGTAATTGAGAATTTAATACAGTATCACCGCAGCCATCATAAATCATACTGCGTAATCAAATCTTATACAAGACCTTACAGTTTTACTCAATTAGCATTGATTCCATACAGTCTCCATACAGTCTCCATACAGTCTCCTTTCATTTTGATATAGTTATAACAATCGAAGAGACTTAGTCTCAAGAAGTTTGTTTTTTTCAATTCATCTATAACATTTATTTTATAAAACATGAAATTTGTGGAGAGCTCTATCCGACAGGCTAGATGCCATGGCCTGTATCACAAAATACATCTCAAGACTTCATCTATGAGCATGGGATCAAATCTAACAAAATTCTGTGACCACACGATTCCTTTTATTATGAAATAGCATTAATTGTGATACATGTATTAAAAAGTGAAACTTTAGCACACTTAGAGCGATATATGTGTCGAAGTCTGAATAAAAGATAACTTAAATTGAAACAATACAGAATAAGCAAGCAGACAAACAGTAAACGCTAACGAGCTCATTAAAAACAGAGGAAAGATTCAGCACACAAACATATCAACAATAAATTATTCAGCATTAAATAAATGAATTTCATTTACAAACTAAGTACACTAAAATACCAACAGGCTTACTTTTTGTTACAACTATATTTCTTACAAGCATTCCAGTTATTCCAAGAGCTAAATACAAACCTATGTCTGTTAAACTGCAGAAAACATCAACGCTGTTACCAACTTACAAGCATTCAAATTATTCCAAGAGCTAAATACAACCCTATGTCTGTCAATCTGCAGAAAATACAACCCTATGTCTGTTAATCTGCAGAAAATACAACCTTATGTCTGTTAATCTGCAGAAAATACAACCTTTTGTCTGTCAATCTGCAGAAAATACAACCCTATGTCTGTCAATCTGCAGAAAATACAACCCTATGTCTGTTAATCTGCAGAAAATACAACCTTATGTCTGTTAATCTGCAGAAAATAAAAAACCTATGTCTGTTAATCTGCAGAAAATACAACCCTTTGTCTGTTAATCTGCAGAATATACAACCCTATGTCTGTTGATCCGCAGAAAATACAATCCTTTGTCTGTTAATCTGCAGAAAACATCAACCCTGTCACTAACTTGATGATACATCAACTAAATTTAAATTTCCTAGGGTCACTTGAGTAGACATCGGACACTAGGCAGATTATAATGTATTCTAGACAAGAAGAATGTCACATGACTGTCTGATAAAAATTTAGATGTACGTTGTAGGAAATAAGCAGTAAATCCTGTCACTTAAGTATATATTATCTTTGCAAGTGAAACTTTCTCTCTAAGCCAAGTCAGGGACTTTAAATATCTAATGTTCAAGATCTCGGGTAATTTAGCACTTGAAATAAATCTTGATTGGGATACAGTAAAAAAAGGCCATTTTTATTAAGACGTCTTGAGAGAGATCGCGGAACTTCTGTATTTGGAAAACGGTAATTGGCTATCTGTTCTCGTCATTTTTTCATTGATACAAGATGTTATAGTTAATTGAACAGCGATTTTACATTGCGAATGTGACTTTTATCCTATTTTCTTGATACGTGAAAGTTTGTAGCTGACAGGCCTTTTAAATATATCATTTGTCTTAGATTTTAAACAGAAAAGACCATTGTTGTTTGATTTTCTCAAAAAAAATGTCAGCATAAATTTCATTTATTCCTGTATGATTAACTATATTGTCTCGTCTATGCTAAAGTCACAAATTAAGTGAAGCATTGTTGTGGTCCAATGCACACCGACTTAATGCTTTAGGGAATCGATTTTGTCGCAAAGTGGTATAGATCGTAAATCCATTGTGAAGTTTGAATCCGGACAAACAATGCAGCACTAAATTTCTACCTTTGGCAAGCAAGTCAGACCTTGACCTTTCAGTCAGTAATTTGATACTTGCGTGCGACTCAGCGTCTCGATAAGGCAAATATATGTGAAAAATTATTTGAAAATCCGGGCCTACAATCTATAATGAAGTTTGAACCCGGACAAGTTTCGGGACAGACATACCGACCGCCCGACACGACAAAGTGATTCCAGTATAGACTCCCTCTACCCATCCAGCAGGTTTTGGGTTATAGAAAGGAACACTACGTTAACTAATCGAATGCAATTATATGTCTTTACACAGAGAGTTGTTGTTGTAACATATTTGGGAAGGAGGCCATTTATTTTGATTTATTCTAATCTATCTTTTTTTCATTTCTAAGACACGGTGCCGATACCACGTGACTTCGATGGATATGTGTGGGTGTACAAAATGTAAACAAAACGTCGATTGAGGTAACATTTTTTACGATATTTTTTTAAATACATCATAATTTTTCATCAGATAGAGTTGAGGGCCCGCTCCCTTTGGTAACACAAACTGTCCCCAAATGTTTCTCGCAAATATTTTGTAGTTTTTTAATAAAGTGAAACGGCGCGTTTTAAATTGCTAAAATTGCGATGATATGTGTGGAAGCATATCTTAAAAACGATGCTAAATCCTACTTTATAGTTTGTTTAAGAAACCTATTATATAACCGGAGCGAACAATATTTGATACAGAATAAACATTGTGTGTGGAATGCATTTAATTCAACAAGTGAACAAAATAATGCCAAATAATTCAAAAGAGATATGTGTGGAATAGGTTTTTAAAATGATATGTGTGGAAGCAATATTTCAACGTAACCACTATCAATATGGTTTTCGGCAAGAAAAACATTTTTGCACAACATCAAGTCGGCGCAGAGGATTCTGAAGATGTGAACGTATCGGATTCATGAAATTTTACACATACAGACTATTTAAATAACTGAAGAATCGTTAGTGCATTTAATAGACCATCTGTGAGCGGAATTCGTACTCATGCCGCCACTATCATGGGTCGTATTTTAAGGGATCGCGTGTTAAGAAAATGTTGATCAGTATCAAACATGATCATTTTCATTTTCATATCGATGAAGCATTTCATCAGCTCTTCAGGTTAATACCTTAGTTTTAATTTCAGTTATTTCTGTTCAGTGAAACGACATGATAATAAGGAAAGATTAATTGCCAATAACAACTTGTACACGATTTTTGCTATACTTTTAATAATATCAAATATAATCTGAGCACCGACTGATAGAATCGTTTAACAGCATAATAACATAAAAATTGTTGCACGGAAAAACTGTATAATTCTGTTAGTGCGTGCGTTGTAGGTGTGTCTTTTTCATTATGTCTCCCCCACAAAACCAAGATATTGTTTTCTACTTTCCGTCCGTCTGTATGTCTGTCTGTATGTCACAAAGTTTGTCTTCCCTTATTCTTCATTACCGATGGTTGGATTTCAATTGGTCTTGCTATGCTTATTTGGTACTAAGCCAAGTTCAGAAAATCTTTTTATAATCTGATTAATATCACCATAACACATCTTTAAAACTTAAAACTACACTAGCTAACAATTACTTATCTTAAATTTGGTCAAAATCAGACAAAGGGTTAAGGAGATCTGCTCATATCAGTTCCAATTTTGACAAATAAAGGCCCATAACTCCACTAAAACAGCCAACCGGATCACATCAACGTATCTTATAAATACTTTTGCTAAAAATCATTTCGGTGAAGATTTTTCAAAATCAGAAACGTGATTAGGGAAATATACCAATGTGAAATCAATTCTGAACAAATGGAGGCACCTCCTTCCACTTAAAATCGGCGGTCCGGAACAAACCAACCATACTTGTAACTACACTTACTTACGAGCATGCATGTAAAGTTTTGTCACAAGCAGACAAGTGGTAATTGAGATTTGCCCATATGTGTTCAAATTTTGACCAATCAAGGTGAAAAAACCCTCTAAAACTCTGCCGACTGGAGCAAATCAACTAAATTTGTATCTGTACTTGCTTAAGTCATTCATGTAAAGTTTTTTTTAATTAGACTAGCTGTTTTAGAGATATGCCAATATGTGTTCACTTTCGGAAATACAAAGTCCCATAACTTCGCCGGAAATCTTTGAATCGGAAAAAGCCGAAGATTTTCTCAACTTGGCTTAGTACCAATAAACATAGCAAGATCAATTGAAATCCAACCATCGAATATGAAGAATAAGGAAAGACAAACTTTGTGACATACAGAGAGACATACATACGGACGGAAAGTAGAAAAACAATACCTTGGGATTGTAGGGGAGACATAATGAAAAAGACACACCTACAACGCACGCACTAACAGAATTATACAGTTTTTACGTGCAACAATTTTTATGTTATTATGCTGTTAAACGATTCTAACGAATGAATCCGATATGTTCACGTCTTCAGAATCTCCTGCGCCGACTTGATTTTGTGAAAACCATGTTGATAGTGGTTACGTTGAAATATTGCTTCCACACATATCATTTTAAAAACCCATTCCACACATATCTCTTTTGAATTTTTTGGCATTATTTTGTTCACTTGTTGAATTAAATGCATTCCACACACAATGTTTATTCTGTATCAAATATTGTTCGCTCCGGTTATATAATAGGTTTCTTAAACAAACTATAAAGTAGGATTTAGCATCGTTTTTAAGATATGCTTCCACACATATCATCGCAATTTTAGCAATTTAAAACGCGCCGTTTCACTTTATTAAAAAACTACAAAATATTTGCGAGAAACATTTGGGGACAGTTTGTGTTACCAAAGGGAGCGGGCCCTCAACTCTATCTGATGAAAAATTATGATGTATTTAAAAAAATATCGTAAAAAATGTTACCTCAATCGACGTTTTGTTTACATTTAGTACACCCACACATATCCATCGAAGTCACGTGGTATCGGCACCGTGTAAGAGGATGACCTAATATATATCATCGGTAAATTTTAGGGAATGTCCCTATAAACTACTTTTACTTGCAACCTGATATAATTAGGCTGCTATAACTATATTGGCTAAATAAATTATTTTACATTTTTAGTTTTAACAAAGCGTCAATCAAAAACCGCAAGACAGAACATTATCAAATTAATTATGTCACACATTTTCTATTTATATCAGCGTTGATCTAACCGTAGATAGTCATAGCACGTCTCCTAAAATAAACTTCAAGTAATTAACAGATGCGCCGATAAAAACTGTCAAAAGCTCTTGTACATTTCTTGGTGTCTGTGATCAAGTATAGAGGAAATTTAGAAATTCTAAATTAAGTTTCAGTGACTATTTTCAGAGAACCCCTTTAATTTCTTAATTGATTTTCAAGATTTAAATCCATTGTAAAACTGAAGTTCCTTAAAAATTGTTAGACGTTGTGTGATATTGAAGCCTGATTGAACTGTTGGCTTACAGGTTAAGACTCATGGTGAAAAAAAAACTCAAAAGTGTAATCTCGTGTAAGAGCATTGATATTCTATATAACCCAATTAAGTGTCATTTAAGTTATATAGTTTTTACAAATAGCCGGTCGTCATGGCAACAAAAAAAAACCAACTTTAATGTGACAAAATGTAAAGGTAATGCTCCCTAGATTTCGGCTCCTGAAAACTGTAATCATCTGTGATTTGATACTATGCATGCTCAATCACCTGAAAATCAAATATTTATCGTGTTCAAACGGAGTAAATACAGTATATCTGTCTAAGATTTTACAAAATGTTGCTTATTGCTGTAGAAGTTAGTGTTTGCGTGTAGCCTAAAGTACGTTTGCTAACGTGCCTTAAAATAACAGTTATTTTGAACACAATTAATCATGGAGTTTCACTTAAATACATTATCACGTCTGTTTATGACAACACAAACATTTTAAGCCATACAGAACATCCTGACAATAACTGGTTCCCAGAGATAGTCACTGATTGACTTTCAATGGCTGTTAAAAGGTAATATAATCTGTACGTTATCAACTCTTTTGGGTACTTTTTCTAAAATGATTTATGTACCAACAGGGCAAGTAGAATAATATATAAGGAATCATTAACGAATCCAAAGAGAGAGAAAATATCTGATAGATGATAGTTCCGGTGGTAATATGTAGTATGAATGATTTATGAGGCATTGCCAAGAAAAGTAAAAACTGCTGCTAAAATAGAATAATCAATATAATGATATACTTCGATTCACATACGGGTGATCAAAATAGTCCATTATGTCAAAAATGATATTGTAAGAGAAACACTATTATATACCATATTTTGACTGGGCTTTACTCGTACAAAAACACAACAAGCAACAATAACTGTTTTGTAAATAAATAAATAAATAAAAAAATCACTGAATTTCCATACGGTAAAATCTTTATATCTCAAATTATGTAATATTAAACTTACTATTAATTATAATTAATAATGTAATATTAAACTATAATATTGCATGATAGACTTAAACAGAAATATTCAAATATTCAGTGATGTTATATTAAGCTTCATATAAATCATGAACTTCCATTCCGTGCATATTTACCTTTATATGAAACAAAATCTGCATATAAATACATATCTAAAGCTTCGCTTCTGTGTAATTATTATAAAGGATAAGAATTAACTTTTGTTTCGGTGTAAGATTGTGATATATTTTACTGAATGAGTTCCAAAAGGTTTTACGAGTAGCCAAGCCACAAATTTCAGGAGTTCACGAACGAATTGGTTCTTCCACTGAAACCAACTTTTCCGTAACACTCACATTTTACCCTATATAATTTCTGCATCACTTATTCCTGTCAAAATACTTGTTTTATTCGGTAAGTACGCCTAGACTAAAGGTACCATTATCATTTTCGTATGTGGCGACTTTCGACTGAATTCTGATACGGTGGCAAATGACACTGATTTCGGATACTGTCAGTTTATAATATCATAAGCTCTAATATGTACCCAATTAAAATATTATCATTTGATATTCCTTACTTTTGAATATTGACAATAAATACGATTATGATAATACTAAATTTTTTTGCATTCCGTTTCTGAACAAAACAATTTTCAGCTTTCAGTTTTGACACACAAAGGAATACTGTGGAATATTTAAATTGCAAATGAGAACTTTGACCCGTCTCATTTCAACAGACATTCATAGAAAATGTACAAAAACACAGTGAAAACATGAAAAACGATTTTGTAAAAGAGGTAAAAGTTCCAATAAAGACTGGTAATTATCTCAAACTCTTATGAATATTCCATATTACAGAGTTAATATTCAAACAAAACTTGCTGGAAATTGCATTTAGCAATGTAATTACTATATTGACAAACTCAGTCTAGAAGGGATAGCATAATTTACTCACAAAATATATCATGTTTCACGTTTTAACAGCTATTGATTGTCTAGCCCAGCTAAATGTTGTTGTCTCTGATTACAATTAAATTTACACTCAGCTATATCTAAACCAATCAACTTCACATCTTTGAAGCTTGGGACTAACAGCTATAACAACGTTAACAAGTCAGTTGTATTAAGTGTCTAGATTACTGAGAAAAAAAGTGTAGAATTGACGAAACAACCCTTTTAAGTTGTCGTGCAGAAAGCAGTAAAGTATTCTGGAATTGACTGTCAGTCCGTCTAGCCGATCGCACGAGAAGACGTCCCGACAAAGACTTTCTTGTGACAAAGCTATAATAAAATGCTTCAGATCTCTGACAGCGTGCATGTTAAATACCCCAGCTTGCTTCGTTAGCTTCTTTGTGTAGAAAATGGAGGTCATAGAAAAATCTAATTCCAATAACTAATGACTGTTTCAGAAAAAGACACTGATAATGTCAGTTTTCATTTAATACAAGATTGTTCACTTTTATTGTCAGTAAATAGGTTATTACCAAACGGGGACATTTCTCCATTCCGTTTAACACAAGCATGAGTGATAAAAGTAGGTTCTTAAGATGTAGAGCCAAGTACAGGATAGAGACAAAGAAGTAAAATGTTAAACATTAAGCAAACCAAGCGAGAGAGCGTTGCGACCAACCGAATTTTTCTACCTTACCAATTTGTACATATCATTGAAGAACCTAGCAGTTAAATTGCCCTAGTTCTCACGTTATTGTCAAAATAAGTTATTGCTATCTTGCCGACGTGTAAACGATATTGCCAAACAAACTTGTTGCTATCTTTAGTTACCAGTTTTTACGAACCTGAATTATCGTATGCTTAACCACGTGTACAGGTTATTGCAAAACTGTGTTGTTATTTTGATCTAGTGAAAACAAAATTGTTATCTTCTCCATGTAATTTCAGAACTGAACTGTTGTTATCTTACCCATGTATAGACGTTATTCTTAAAACTGAACTGTTGCTATCTTACCCATGTATGATACACGTTATTGTAAAATCTGAGCTGTTGCTATCTATCCCACGTGTACACGTTATTCAGTTAGACTGAGTTGTTTTATCTTGTCCAGGTGTACACATTAGTGCAAACCTTAGTTTTGTTTACTTGCCCACGCTTACACGTTATGTCAACAACGTTCTTCTACGGAAAGCGTATGCCTTATGAGTTACCAAAATATTTTATTTGAATTTCGAGTTTTTGTTGTTGTCTTGGTCTGTGTGTACACTTAATTGCTAAACTGAATTGGTGTTAACTCGCCCACGTCTTCACATTACGGCAAAACCATGTTGTTGCCATCTCCCCCACGTGTATACGTTATTGCCAAACCGAGTTGTTGCTATCTCTTCCAGGTGTACAGTTACTGCAAAACAAAGCCGAGTTATTGCTGTCTCTTTCACGTGTTCAAGTTACTGCCAAACCGAGCTATTGCTATCTCACCCACGTGTACATGTTTTTTTGCCAAACCGAGTTCTTGCTATCTCTTTCACGTAAACATATTATTGCCAAACCTAGTTGTTACTATCTTTCCACGTGTAAATATTATTGCCTAACCGATTTGTTGCTATCTCTCCCATGTGTACACGTTACTGTCAAACTGAGTTGTAACTATTCTCCCACATTTCTTACACATTATTGCCAATCCGAGGTGTAGCTATCTCCAAACCGAGTTATTTTTGCTATATCTTCCAAGTGTACACGTTATTGCCAACCCGAATTGTTTCTATCTCTTCCTCGTGAACACGTTACTGCCAAACCGAGTTATTGCTATTTCTCAAACAAGTATATATTATTTACAAACCGAGTCCTATGTGTACATGTTATTGCCAAACCGAGCTGTTGCTGTCTCTCCACGTGCAAACGTTATTGCCTAACCGAGTTGTTGATATCTCTTTCACGCGTACACGTTTTTTAGACCAACTTGAGACTACCCCTCCCACGTGCACAAGTTATTCCCTAACTGAGTTGTTGCTATCTCTAACATATGTACACGTGATTGCCAAGCCGAGTTATTGCCTAACAGAGTTGCTGCTATCTCTTTCACGTGTACACGTGTTTGCCAAACTAAGTTGTTGCTATCTCTCCTAAGTGTACAAGTTATTGCCAAGCCGAGTTGTTGCTTTCTTCTCGTTATAAGAGTACGCGTTATGCCTAGTTCTAGTAGATGTTAACTCTTTCACGTGTAGAAGTTATGCATAATCGAGTTGTTCATTTATCTCCTATGTGTGAACGTTATTGCCAAACCGAGTTGTTGCTATCTCTTTCACGTGTACACGTTTTGCCAAACCGAGTAATTGTTGTCTCTCCCACGTGCACAATTTATTGTCTTATAGAGTTGCTGCTATACCCTCCGCGTGTTCACGATATGGCTAAATTGAGTTGCCACTTCTCCCATGTGTACACATTATTGCAAAACCGAGTTGTTGTTTTCTTCCCCACGTGTACGCACTTTTCCTAGACCGGGTTGTTGCAATCTCTGTCACGTGTACACGTTATGCCAAACCGAGTTGTTGTTTTCTCTCCCATGTGTAAGCGTTATTGCAAAACCGAGTTGTTGCTATTTCTCTCATGTGTACGCGTTACTGCCAAACCTAGCTGTTGCTATCTTTTCCACATGAACACGTTTTTGCAAAACCAAGTTGTTGCTATCTCTTCCACGTGTACACGTTACTACCAAACCGAGTTGTTGTTATTTCTCCCATGTGTAAGCGTTATTGCAAAACCGAGTTGTTGCTATTTCTCTCATGTGTACGCGTTACTGCCAAACCTAGCTGTTGCTATCTTTTCCACATGAACACGTTTTTGCGAAACCAAGTTGTTGCTATCTCTTCCACGTGTACACGTTACTACCAAACCGAGTTGTTGTTATTTCTCTTATGTGTACGCGTTATTGCCAAACCCAGTTGTTGCTATCTTTTCCACGTGAACACTTTGCTAAACTAAAGTTTTTGTTATCTCTACCACGTGTACATGTTACTGCCAAACCGAGTTGTTGCTTTCTTCGCCACATGTACGCACTATTTCAAGACCGGGTTGTTGCAATTTCAGGTTATGACAATCCAAGTTGTTGTTTTCGCGTTATTGCCAAACCCAGTTGTTGCTATCTTTTCCACGTGTACACGTTTTTGCTAAACCAAGTTGTTGCTATCTCTACCACGTGTACACGTTATTGCCAAACCGAGTTGTTTCTATATTTCCCACAGGTACATGTTATTGCTTAATCAAGTTGTGGCTATCCTACCCATGTACACACGCTATTGCCAAACTGAGTTATTCTGTTTTGATCGCGTGCACAAATATAGTTTTGTTTTTTGCCGACGTGTACACGTTATATCAACAATGTTCTTGTACGGAATGCATATCCCTTATGAATTTACTAAATCATTTGATATGAATTTCAAAAATGCAGTCTTTGACATGGCTTTTTCAAAAAACTATTCTGTAACATCAATAACCTTAACTTAACTAGAAAATTACGATGTTCTAATTTCCTCTAAAGGCTTAACAAGGAATATGTGTTAACAATCTTAGGCAAACTTTGCCTTTAAAAGGGCTACGCTACAAATGCAGTGACTGTTTTACTCAACAACGAATAGCAAGAATAATCGCAACGTTATTAATGTTAAGCCTCCGACATAAACGTTCACGACCTCTCTCACGCTAACATTATTTGTGGATGTTTCTATATTTCTATATCAAAATGACGATTTCAATTTAAATTCTGCCGTAAATTGAATGTATATTTAAAAATGTACCATTGAGAACCAGTTTCGAGTACTTGTATCAGTATTCAACACTATTTTAGGTCATTTAGATTATCAGTTCCTCAGGCAAGGTCTAAAAAAGACTGATTCTTCTCAAGGAACGCAGAAATGTATTGATCCGTTAAGTATGCCTAGACGCAACGATAATGACAGAAAGCATTATCATTTCCATAATTAAAGCAGAAACCAGGCGACTTTGCCTTGTACTAAGACACACGCGATCGTTAAATCGCTTTGGTTGAAAGGATGTCTTCGGCTGACACGAGCTATGACGTAGATTTTGCATCATGTGCAGTGAGCGTCCGAATTAAAATCCATTTTAATAATAAGCCTTTCTCGTGCGAGAGATTACTGCTGGAAATATCAGATGAATGATCGTCTTACATTACCGCCGCTTTAATCTTAAAACCTTAACCTTTTCACTGGTACTCGAACTTGAGCCAAATGTTAGGAGACCGGTGTTACTTGAAGGCATGAATAGCATGACTGCTTAATGAAGTATTGACTAAAAAATGAAAACGTTGCCACTTAAATTCCTAATCAATGTAATGACGTACTAGTAATTTCACTATCGGATGTACTTGGTGATCTCTATCTGCTAGTAGATTTATCAGCCTGGAGTTCACGGGATTGAATGCTTTAGTCAGATAGATATATCGTAAAACGAGATGCAAATAAAGTAAAGCTTTCAAATTAGCACTCATTTTTATCAACATTTTCATGTCACTTTCTTGAAGTATTACATTGATCAGATATATCTTTGTTAGACATTGTAGCATAACCTTGATATAAGGTAACGAATTGACATTTTTTTCATATAGCTCTACGACCTCCAACACACACACATGCCAAAAATAATAATGCGAAACATTATTTAAACTGTCTCAAAAATGTTCATTTGAATATGAATTTCCATTAATAAGACTACTGCATTTGTATCTGCCATAACTCAATCCAACATGACCTGTATATAAGATTTTAAGATGAATCACTTCTCTGTCAGTGTGTTCTCGTAAACTGTGGTTTGAGAGGTGAGGTCGCAGTTGTCTGTTGCAGAAGGTACATACCCTGTTTAAAATGATGTCGCTTATGTCATTCTTGGTGTTTGACACTTTAAAAGGGGGTGTTGAACCTTTATAACGTAATTAAGCCTTAAAAGTGATCTTGAGGGTTTACAACATCACTTATGCCATGTACAACAGTCATGTCTAATTAAGTGAAGAACAAGTACACTCCTATTAGAGGATAAAATTGAACAACGCACGTAGGCATGAAGACTAAACTAACAACAAATGGCAAAAGAAACTACAGGCGAACAAATGACACATTCTCAGATGACAAGATCAATGTCAGTTAGTACAGTCTATCGCACTTACCTTTTTTATGATATTTACTGTCAATTGCCTTGATTAGTGAGAAATATATAACACCCATAAGAAAAGAATAGCTCAAATTTCCCGAGACTATATATTGAAAAACTGGTCATAAGAGAATTGCCCAGTACATTTCAACTGAGATAAAAACGACACATTTCCTGCTTTTGCTCGGGATATGAAATTATGCACTCTTTGAATACGATACTGGCGTGACCTATATTTCACGACCATAGGAACCTTTTCTTCCTGTGTTTTTGTACTTCAATACAGGGTTGGATTTGTGTTACTGATTGAAAAAAGCAATGTGGCTATGAAAAAAGGACAAATTAACGTTTTTGTCTTTTCTTACTTAACGTTTGTTTGTCAATTTGTTTGTGAAGACGAAGCAGAACTTGTGTCAGTTATTTCAGTTTCGAATTACTTAGGAACGTATATGCGTAAGAATTACGACATTTATCTGTAGCTTGTGTTCCACCAGCCAAGCGATACTTGGGTAAAACAGACTGTGTGTACTGTTCTTGGTTAATAAGCTGGTTTACGTAACTTACAGGTTGCTTGATATGACAAACTTTTTTCGCCCGTCACTGACAACTGCATTGCCTTTGTCGGTATTACCCGCACTATCTTAATTCAATCAACAGTTCAGCATTTTAAAATAGACTACATATAAAATATAACGCACTTTTTATTGACAGTGTAACGACAAGCTGTTTTTCCAAAATGCTTACAGCTTTAATCCGAAACAAAGAGTGTGTAAACAATACAAACAGATAATCAAGGATGTTGTGTAAGCATATATCTGTCAATTGAGTAAACTCGGTTTACTAGACACCTGGCAATTTGTAATATAAATTATAAATGAGATATTGACCTGGAAATAAAAAGTTGTAACTTAAATGTAATAATCGATGTAATTAGACACAAGTTGATTCACAACTGGATGTTCTTGGCGGTATGTACACATTGAAATATGGACTCGACCAGTTTGTCCGCCCTGTACCACAACTCTTTTCCGAGAAAATCGGAATGATAACAAAATTATTATACACATATTTCAGACACGAAAAAAATCATTAGGATTAAATTGCAAGCATTTGTAAGCAAATAAATCAGTGTATTCTTGGCGAAAAAAACAAAGACAAAACTAAAACGATTCTTAAATGAAGCTTTAGACGAACATGTGACAGATTCTCAGGTTTAATTAATGCATCAGACAGTATCATCTGTTTCTTCGACATGTTAAATGATAATAGCAGTGGCTTGATTGGTGAGAAAAATGTCTAAAAGCCACAAAGAATGAAATGCTCAAATTACCCGTGGAGACAGATGAAAAAGCATTGATCGCTACTTGGATACAAGCCGATTTCGCCCAGATATAACGACTGTCAGTAAAAAAGTTTCGCAGAATATGATACTCTTTTAATTTAATGATGATGTGTCTTATGTTTTCGCGACCCTAGTCTACACGTACCGATTGCGTGTTATTGTCTCAGTAAATGCGTTGGTTCTGTCTCGCCTAGAAAATGTATAAATGTCAATGTGACTATAAACATAGGGATTTTTAGTGCCATATCCTACCCAAGCAAAAGAAGATCTGCTTCGGTTTTCTGTTGGTTATTAAATAAGGCAATTAAAAAAAGGGGAGAGAGAGAAAGGAAGAAAAGAATGATAGAGGTGATCTCAATGGATGAAATTATTTGATTAGGAGTATTTGATTACGAAATAAAGACGTCTGTTTTGTAAGATGTATAACTGTTTCGCCGAGACCTCACAGCCTATAGGAACTTCCAGGGAGCATCTTATGTAATAAACACTAGGCAAACTATTACCCGTGTCTTAATTGAAATTGCAGACAAATATAGGCAGACACTCAAGTCAGATATGAATGTGAAAAAAACGGTATGTTATCTGTCGCATTTATTTGCTCAAAAATATCAGCTATTTTTCTTACAAAGTGGGAAAACTTACGACAATTTAAAAAAAAAAAAATAATCCGTTCAAATTTTCTCTGGAGGATTTGATGAAGAATTGGTCACATGAGATATACCGGCTGCATTCGTCCAGACCTAACGACAAAATGATCTGCCTATACTTGTGACAGTCACCAAAGGCATGGCGCATACTGCATGCTGTGAGCAGAATAATTATAGGCTGTCATATATTTTCGCGATCAGTCTTACAATAACTGCTCGTTTGTTACGTTGTTCATATTTCAATGGTTTTATTTCAATGACGTTTTGATTTTGTTTTGCAGAATGTTTTTGTGAACATGGAAAATAGGTGGGATAAATTGACGTTTTTGTTACTGTTTTCTCTGTTTGTCCATTGATTTATCTATACTGATGCCATCTATATTATGTCACTCGAAAACTAAGGCATGCACAGAAGCGTACGGCGTATCTCATTCAATCTGATTTATTAGTACGTGTATTAGAAAATCGTCATTTTTATGCCTTTAAACATTATGGAATCACTAAATGCTAGAATAAATATATCTTTAAATTAATATATTAGAAAATCCTGAAAAATAACATCATGAATAATCCTACTCTTGCTAAGATAAAAGGTGCATTTAATTCGAATGCTATATTTAATGAGTGATATCAATTTCATCAGGGGTTACTTTTAACTTGCACAGTTAAGGGCATAATCCACGAAACCGTTATGTTATTAGGATCCTGTCGACTAACATTAAGGCGTAAAGCTCTTAATGATATATGTATAAAAGAAAGATTATGCAAACTAGACCTCTGTATTTGAAGCGAGAGTTATTTCGCATGACATTTATATGTTATAACTTGATTCACGGATACACACGTGTCGTATATTTCAAAGAATACCGAATCTATTCAAGTGGAAAAGGAAAGATTTCTTCAGTGAAGATTTTCAATTTAAATTGAAGTACATACACAAATAAGTATTTTCATAAAGCCATTCCCCACTCACCTTATTCTTTTGTTTTCTTCATCTTTCATTTCCTTTGCTCGCCCGATAACTTCTCGTATTTTGGCTACTTCATCAGGTGACAAATGGCTCAAATCTGGTTCCGGCGGATCCATAGGAGAAGGTATCCGCATGGAGCCCAAAGAAGATCTCCTTCCGGCACGAGAACCGTATGAATAAATCGACTGCCAGTCCGAAACTTGACTCTCAGAGTCAGACGCTATACTTCCTTCATTTCCCATTTTCCAAATACAATCTAAATTTTGGATAAGGGAGCAATAACGGATATATATACTGAACGAAAAAATCCTAAGGCACGCGCAGACGACATGGATGAACAATCTGACAAACACACTGTATTGTCCGGTAACCAAACATGGCGGTTGATTCCGATTTCCAAATGAAACTATGGTGAACATAGACATTTAATAATCGCATTAGCACTTTTTAAGTCTGCAAGAGACTATATACTAGAAACACATATGATCGGAAACGACAGAACGATATAACCTGAAATGAATCCATCCATTATACACAGCATTTCACTGATGTACAAAATATTTCTTGGAATTAATTTGAGATAATAATAATCATGCTGCTTCTATAATCATACACGCATTGCTGGCAAAAACAAATATTGAATATTTCAATACCGCTTATTCCGTTTTAGGACACTATAACCCAAACATCCACAAAATATATTGATCCATCCGGCAGGAAAATTCAACCTGTACTGTAATGAATCTCAGCATATTCCAAAACTACAAACCTAATTGACATCCAAATATGATTACATAATTAACACTAAATTACAAATTTTTATAATGATCTGAAAAAAACAATCCTTATTGGAATACAACCATGTTTGATTTTCAGTCCAAACAAGCAAAAGATAGATCGATTTTCCCATTCCACTGCTAGCTGTGTGAGAGAGTAATATCTCTTGAATCTGCCTGTGAATCGATTGGGTCTTTGTGCGCTCTTGGTTTCTCAATACAGATGAGAGAGACTACAGGCGGTGCCACTAGAAGGAATCTATTCCATAATCGATACGAGCGATCGACTTAATGGCGTCCATAGAATGGCGCGATTGCGCAATAAACAGTATCTAACTACTGTATTTGTTTGGAAATCAAAGCGCGCTGGCATTTGAAGTGATATCTACAATAACGCCAAATTACCATTGTCTTCCGGCAACACGCTTTGTAATTTCTCTGAGAGTGAAGTAACGTATATAGCCGTATTTTCTACTTAATATGAAACTTTCAATAGAAGCAACTTAAACATGTTTAACTGGAGACGAAAGCTCGTTGACCTGTTAACGGTAAAATCTTTGTTAGGAGAATTAACAGATTGTTAAATTTGTATTTCAATTTAAATAAGGTGTAAATTCTATCTTGAAAACGTAAAGGTTAAGAAAACTTATCAATAACCAAGGAAAGCGTACTGTGGCTATTTCAATAATCATTCCTATTAAAGTATCATGTGAGACTTGGGAGTCTGTTTTATGGATTTGAAGCAAGGATAATGAACAATGTACTTTCACCTGTTTGATCATTTCATGTTTACTTAAATGTACTGTATATGTTTTGGAATGTTATTTAACAACGTGTAACGTTAATTGTTATTATAGGGTTGTAGAAAATTTTTCTTTCCTGCCTAGTGTAAGTTTGATGGAAACGTTGGGAAGATGCGATGGAGCTACATGTAGAAGGTGTACATAAACGCTGTAGTCAGATAATTCGCTAGGTTGCTTGTAGCTTTCAAAGACATATGGTTTAAATCTTTTATTTATTGCATTTAACCATCAAAGAAGTTCTAACTCTGTAAGTTGGCTATATGTTCGGGAATAAGGCAATCCATTGTAAATGATGCAAATTCAGAGATCAATTCTAGAGTCAATTTTAGTCAAATATTGTTTCCCCGTCACCCTTTCATAAGAACGTCATTCAATTAAAATGGGTTTGATAAAAGAATACCTTTGTCTCCTTAGCTACGCATTAATACTTTTCACACTCGTAGATGTTGCACAACTGATTGAGAACGTGGCTAGAACATGTTTTCACTTCAGTTCATGTCGGTAGAGGAAACTACGTGCATTTGGAAGGAAGAGAAACTGGAAAAATATAATAAGGTTGTTTCTATATTGCCTGGGCCAAACTGCTGTACAACTAGATAAGTTTAACAGAGACTGAACTCACCGTATTAATAAGAAGTTTGGTTCGGTTGTGATTCAAGGTCGTTTATAAAATACGCTGAACCGCTTTTTTGGCCAATATAGTTCCCCAAGTGTTTGGAACAAAATTTTAAAGGGGTATCTAGTATTGTATTGAAACAGGTAGGATGCGAAGATATTTTTCTTTTTTATTTCAATTTTACGAAGGTGAACACTCTTGACATTATATGTAATTCCAACACAATTGTAGCACCTTTTCTGTTTTTCTAGATCGCGGCATGCATACATGTCGAGTTCATTTCCGACGGAAATATCATTTAAACGTCTTTCAGAGGCAGCTGAAAATTCTAGAGATGAAACGTACTATATCTTGGTGTTTGACAATCAGTGACGTCCCAACTGAAATGTTTAGACAGATTTCAGCAGAACGTCCTGTAAAAATTCTAATGATATTGTCAGACTATGCGAATTGCGGTTAACACCAGTACCAGACATCTGTCACAAGTAATTTTTCAACATTCTGTAAACTATAATCGGATGCAAACGTTTCATCTTTAGTTGTGACGACAGATTAAAATTGACTAAGGTAAAAAAGTATAGAATCTGAAACTGAATCCATTTAATGACCCTTAAATCTAATAAAAATATACAAATCCATTGCCATGTGATCTTTTGTTACATTATATACAATACAAGAGCCACCGTAAGCAGGGGCCACGCTACACTTTTTCCTATTTCCAAAGGTGAAGTGATTTCAAATGAATCATCATTTGTAAATATAATTATCAAATTCATACATACAAAATAATGTTATGGCCAATTTTTAGCAACATTCAGAAATTTGACCTTAAAGGTCAAGGCCAAGTTCAGTTTAACCTTCTTTAGAGATATTGTCTAAAAGGTAGTTATGTCCAAGCATGAAGACACTACACCCATTAATGACAAAGATATAGCGAAGTTAAGCAATGTCAAGGTCATTTAAAGGTCAAGGTAATACTTGACTTGTTTTGTCCCAGTATAGATCAAATCCGTCCATAAATAACAAAATGTGGCTATTTTGGCAAAATTCAATAATTTGACATTGACAGCCAAGGTCATTTAAGTTCAAAGTCATTCCTGAATAATTTAACATATAGGTTTTGTCATAGGTGTTGTTTTATCCAAGTATGAATCAAATCCATATAAAATAACTTGACCTTGAAGGTCCAGGTCATTTTAAGGGCAAGGTCATACTTGTCTTATTCAACCAGTCAGTTTTGTCATAAGTGGTGTTTTGTCTAAGTATGAATCAAATCTGTAAATCGATAAAGTTATTACAATATAAGCAAAATTCAATAATTTGACCTTGACTGTCAAGGCCTCTTTTAAGGTAAAGGTCATACTTGAATAATTGAACATGTAGGTTTTGTCATGAGTGTTATTTTGCCAAAGTAGTAATAAAAAAGAACTAAAAATGACGTTATGGCCAATTTTAGCAAAATTCAATAATTTGACCTTGACAGTCATGGTCATTTAAAGTTCAAGGTCAAACTTGAATTATTCAATGTGTCAGTTTTGTCATAAGTGTTGTTTAGTCCCAGTATGAATCAAATCAAACCTCAAATAACAAAGTTATTGCCAATTAAGGCAAATTCAATATTCACCTTCAATGTCATCTAAAGATCAAAGTCATACTTTAATAAATCAAAATGCTGGTTTTGATGTTAATCAATGTATGAATCAAATCCATAAATAAATAATAGTTATGACAATTTAAGCAAAATTCAATCATTTGACCTTGACTGTCAAGGTCATTTTAGTGTCAATGTCATCCCTGAATAATGAAACATTTCAGTTTTGTCTGAAGTGTTGTTTTGTCCAAGTATGAATCAAATCCAACCCTGAATAACAAAGTTATGACCAATTTTAGCAAAATTCAATAATTTGATCTTGCCTGTCAAAACATTTTAAGGGAGAGGTTATAATTGAAAGAATGAAAATGTCTCATTTGTCAAAAGTATTGTTTTGTCCAAGCACGAATCAAATCTATAAATAAATGACAAAGTTACGACAATTTAAATAAAAATTCAAACATCTGACCTTGACGGTCAAGGTCAGTTTTAGGTCATGGTCACATTTGAGTTATTCAACATGTCAGTTTTGTCATAAGTGTTGTTTTTTTCCCAGCATGAATCAAATACAACAATAAATAACAAAGATATGGCAAATTGTAGCAAAAAAATTAAAAATTTGATCTTGACTGTCAAGGTCTTTTTAAGGTCAAGGTCAAACATGAAAGAATCGTAATGTTGGATTTGTCATAAGTGTGACAGAAAGTAGAAATATCTATTATAAGCTATGGTGACCTTGACCCAGTGACCTAAAACCCTACCCATGGGTAGAGGTCCATGCAAGGATCCTATATACCGAATATCAAAGATATTGGTCTTTAAATGAAAGCTGTATGAGGTACAGTATTTAAACCTATATTTAGCCTTGGTGACCTTTGACCTAATCTAATTATTCGAAAAAGCTTGATAAAGCTTGCTCCATGCCAAATTTTAAAATTCTAGGCTTTGTGGTTTCAGGCATGAAGATTTTTTAAAGATTTTCTTCTATACTGCTATTTAAAACTTGTGAGCCCTCGGGAGGGGCCAATAGTGACCCCAGAAAAATTTTTCTAATATACTTGAGAGACGTCCTCCAGACATTGCTACATACCAAATCATAAGGCTCAGTGCCTTATAGTTTGATACAAGAAGCTTTTTCAAAGTTTACCCTATATGAAAATATGTAACAAGAAATTTGTAGAACCGATGGATGCTCCCCGAATAAATGCCAATTCCAAAAGGGCTATTGTTTAATATGTATTTTTTTTAAAGTATGAAAAATAACAAAGGGCAATAACTCCTAAATTATGCAAAATAGAGTTACGGTTCTTGCACGCTGCATTTCTCCCCATAGAGATCTATCTACCAATAAAGTTTCATGTTAATATCTCTTATACTTTGTGAGATATGCCCCGGACAAAAAGTAAGTGTGAGAAATTTCAAAAGGCAATAACTCAAAAATTAATAAAGCAAGAGTTATGGTTCTTATACATTGCACTGCTCATCAATGAGATCTATCCACTTATATAGTTTCAAGTTGATAACTCTTATTCTTTGTGAGATATGCCCTGGACAAAAAATATGAGAAATTTCAAAGGGCAATAACTCAAAAATTAATAAAGCAAGAGTTAAGGTTCTTGTGCTCCTTAAAAAGATCTAACTACCTATGAAGTTTGGTCTTGATATCTCTCATAGTTTTTGTGTTATGCTCCGGACAAAGTTATGATGGACGGACGGACGAACGGACGGACAAAGCGGCAACTATACACTCGCCCTTCGGGGAGCATAAAAATCAGTTGACCCCCGGTGTGGCCAAATTTGACCCCAGAGGTATAATTTCAACTAATTTGGTTGAGGTTTACTAGACCTTGCTACATACCAAATCTTAAGGATCAGGGCCTTGCGGTTTCAGACAAGAAAATTTTCAAAGTTTTCCCTATGTAAAATCAATCAACCCGTGGGGTGGGGCCAAATTTGACCCCAGAGGCATAATTTGAACAAACTTGGTAGATGTCCACACGACAATGCTACATACAAAATCTAAAGGCTCATGTCCTTATGGTTTCAGACAAGAAGATTTATAAAGTTTCACTATGTTAAATAAGTTGACCCCCAGGGCGGGGCCAAATTTGACCCTAGGGGCATATTTTGAACAAGCTTGGTAGAGGTCCACAAGACAATGCTACATACCAAATCTTAAGGCTCAGGACCTTGTGGTTTCAGAGAAAAAGTTTTTTAAAGTTTCACTACATATTAAGCCTATGTAAAATCAATTGACCTCCGGGGTGGGGCCAAATTTGACACCAGGGGCATAACTTGATAGAGGTCCACTGGACAATGCTATATACCAAATCTTAAGGCTCAGGGTCTTGTGGTTTCAGACAAGAAGATTTTCAAAGTTTTTCCTTTCAATTGCCATAGCAACCAGAGTTCTTGATGGAATTGAATTCTTTGAACAACTTTGGTAGAGCTTCAAGCAAGGAACATCCCTGCAAAGTTTCAACAAATTTGGCCAAGTAGTTTAGGAGGAGAAGTTGTTTAAAGAAATTGTTGATGCATGGATGGACGCACGCACGGATGACAGACAATGGGCCATCACAAAAGATCACCTTGAGGACATTGTCCTCAGGTGAGCTAAAAAAACAAAGTTATGACAACTTGAGCAAAATTTAATAACTTGACCTTGATGGCCATAATCATTTGAAGACCAAGGTCACACTTGAAAAATTTACCATGTCGGCTCTGACATAAGTGTTGTTTTGTCCAAGTTTGATTCAAATCCAACCAGAAATAAAGTTATGGCCAGTTTTAGCAAAATTCAATAATTTGATCTTGACTGTCATGGTCATTTAAAGGTCAAGGTCAAACTTGAAATAATCATAATGTTGGATTTGTCAGAAGTGTTGTTTTGTCCAAGCATGAATCAAATCCATGAATAAATGAGATAGTTAAACAATAGTTATGACAATTTAGGCAAAACTCAATCATCTGACCTTGACGGTCAATGTCATTTTTAGGTCATGGTCATAACTGAGTTATTCAACATGTCGGTTTTGTCATAAGTGTTGTTTTGTCCAGGTATGAATCAAATCCAACAACAAATAACAAAGTTATGGCCAATTTTAGCGAAATTCTATAATTTGACCTTGAAGGTGAAGGTCATTTATGAGTCTAGGTCAAGTTTAGTCCAGTCTCTTGAAGGTCTTGTCCAAAGGGTTGTTGTGTTCAAGCTTGAAAACAATCCACCTATTAATAATAATGTTATGGCCAATTTTAGCAAAATTCAATATTTTGACCTTCAAGGTGAAGGTCATTTATGAGTCAAGGTCAAGTTTAGTCTGGTCTACTTGAAGGTCTTGTCCAAAGAGTTGTTGTGTCCAAGTATTAAGACAATCTCCATAAAGGAATAAAAACAATATGATCAATGTTAAAGTTTTCTGACAGCAACGGAAACGACACCATGACTATAGCAATTACTCGATTTTTTTCTTCGAAAAAAGTCGAGCTAATAAGCATGCATTTGGGTTCAGGGATTCTTCAATTAGCCAAAAAAAGGGAAAACAAACATCTGTTTACTAATTTTATTTTTATTCATATCAATTTCAGGAAATATAAAATTTTATTTAAAAAAAAAAAAAACTAGCATAATTTTGTGAGAGGTATAATGCATGCACTAAAAAAAATGAAATGATGAAACAATTCTCCAGCTATAAAAACTTCTATACCGTTCGGATATAATGGTTCTTGAAATTGTAAAAGAATGCCAGTGTATATAATTTCCAAAAATGACACTTGGATCTTTAATCCATTAAAAAAACTTTTATCAAGGAATTGATAGTGGCAGGCAAACTAATCCACTTATATATGGATCTGTTTTTCCATATCATTCTTTGGCAACTTAGGTGACTTTGATAAAATTTCATTAGAGGAAAACAATTATTTAAAAAAAAAAAATCCCTGTTAAAGATAGAAAATCATCATCATGGGTTTTTATTTATAAATGAGAAAACTTCAATTAATATTATTCTCAAGACAAACTTCGTCAAGCTGGGGTATAGTCTAATGTTTTTCCATGTACAAATTTTTGAAGCAACTCAAGACATTTTAAAATACAGGAGTCCTGCATATAATGAAAACAAAATGAAAAAAAAAAACAAAAAAAAACAGAACAGGCATATATATCGCTAAAGAAGTGTTTTATATTTCATCAGAGTTACAACAATATTCACTGACTTCATGTGTATGATGAATGGAACTTATGCAGGTGATGATGGTTAAAATCTCATTGAAATATACAGTGGGTAGTTAATAATCTTATTATTTTTTTCTATAAAATTCTCAGAACAGTAGGATTTCTTTACTATAAAATGTTTCTTATTGGGCACCAGGACGTAAGTGCCTGCTCTTAATTTCCAAATATGAAAAAGGGAAAAAATAAAAACATGCAATAAAATCTTCATGGTTGGGAAGAAGAAAAAGAATTTAACTATTTGGTGAAATCCAAAGATCTAGATATTTGCAAAAATGCACCATTTAATATTGAAAATCTTAGAACTTTCTAGGACAGCATGCCCCCATCACATCCTAGAAGGTAGGCTTTGATGATTTAAAACAACAATCATTTTTTTTATAGTTAAATTGCTTGGGTGTATGTTGACAGAGCAATCGGGCCATCTTATATAACATGTACAAGCAGCATGTAAAAATCCCTAGTGAAAATAATCTATACAAAATGGCAATTACAAACCAATATCAGCATGTTATGCAACAGAATAAACTATATTTGTCAAAAGATTGCATCTAGCAGACATCCAAAAATCATCTACAGAAGTCCACAGAGAACAGTAAATTCAATAACGCAATATTTCCTGAATAATGTTTGTACTTTGCAGGCTCCAAAAGTTGCATTATATGCAAAAAACACTTAAATCCTCAAAGATAATATTGCTATTGGCAATATATAACCTGATATCTGATCAGCATACTGGCTGATGTCAGCAAAGAAATGGAAACTTGCCAGAGTAACATATATGTATTTGTAACATATACAAATCTACCTACAACCTCAATGCCCTGATTAGTTACTGTATGCCTTAAAGGAGCTTACTAGAACAAACAGCATTTTTACTTGTTACAAATGCCATGCAGTACATGTCATATTTCCTTTCAACTCTCTTACTTTCAGAATCAATTTGGAAGCAGTGGTAGACACCATAACACACTGTTGTCAAAGAGGCAACAGTTTGTCCACAAGCCAGTAACTTTAGCATGAACATCAGGGAAGCATATGGGTCCTTGACTTTAGCTTACTCCCTATTTTATAAGCTGTTAAATGGCCTGTTACTAGTAATTGATTTCACAACATTTGATTTCATCCTACAGCAACCAGCTCTGCTTCATTATTGGATTATACATCAATTTCTGTGATTTAAAATTCATTTAGTCAAACTTAGAAATGAATAATGTACTTAATAATTTACTGAGAATTACATGCCACTTTACTCCATATATCTTTACTGACAATGTAAAAATATTTTTTTTTATGAAATTCAATAAAAAATCACATTTGAAGGCCAAAAGCAAAAAGGTCACCAGTCAGTATTGGGAAGTAATCTACTGGAATTGACATGCATCAAAGAGTGCTATTATGGTAATAGGACTGTAGTTATTGACCCTTTGTGATCAAAACTTGTCAATAATAACACATGGTATCAGTAAAACTATAATTTCAGACAAGTTTTAACCAAAAGTAACCCAAAATCCCAGTGGCAAACTAGCACCCTCTGACATGCTATTTAACTTTTCTTAGCCATGGCAGGTGTCTGATTATTAAATTTAATAAACTGGACAGTGAATATCAGTAACATTTTAACATAAGTAAGTCAAGTGTGTTAAATTCTCACTAGTCTCTAGCCTAGAATAAACGTTTTTGGCATTTCTTGAATCCCATAACTTTATCTTGTTGATCTGTGCCACTTGTGTTATACTGGGTGTTCCTATGGAATTAAATCTCATGAAAAAAAAATACACTCAACTGTTTAAGAATTGTCACTGTTCTCCAAAATCCAAAGTCTTCTTAACAATTTGAAACGCAATACATATACATAGCAATACAAATATATTTATTTGGAATGGAATGTAAATTTGTAGAATGAAAAAATAACGAAAAAATATAAATGATAAAAATAAGATGTTTGTAATACAAAAAATAACATATTCTGTACAAGTTCTATGTTTATGTGTACAATATAAATGTTTTCCAAAAACATTACATGTGTGCGTCTTGCACATACAGAGGTTTGGCCTCGAAAAATACTCTCCTGAAGAAAACATATCAGACTAAGACCATGTTTTTACGTAACACTAATTTTCACTCCAACCCTGTTGTGTTGCAAACATTTTACCTAGAACCTTTTGCAGGAATTTATTGTTACGTTGGCACATGAATAATGTAAGTGTAGAATCTAACACATTACCCATTTTTTCACAATAAATCCAGCCATGTTTAACTGTATGTCTGTTTTCACACATGTTAAAGTAGAAATGCCTCAAACGAGACAAACATGGCCAAAACAATGATCTGGAATATTTAAATTTATATCATAAGAGCTCCTGCAAAATGTTCTTGTAAAGAATTGTAAAGAATATGAATATTTGTCTATAATTATAATTAACTTTTGACTCTACAACCTGGCATACATATTTCCTCTGCATCACAGTAACTTTGGTAAGGCACAATCAAATATAGTATTGCATCTACTTTAAAAGAAAATATAGAGGTCCCTCATACACACTTACCTAAATATATAATACTAGAGAAATATAAACAACTGGTGATACACATGTACAGGTTTTTCTATGTAAACCATGGAATGTGTTGAATTACATACATATACATTTTAACAACAAACAAATATATCAAAAGATTTAACAGATCTATAATATATAGAAATAACTGCGGACTACTTTGTTATAAGTTCAACTATTCTACAAGTTAAAAGTTTATGAAAAATGGAATGACTTAGAATCAATTAAGTTATGAACCCTTACCCTGCTGGAGACAAATTAACTCTGCCTTTGTGCCCAATGCAGTCTGATCATGGTCTGCACTATGTGCCAATCAGTCAAAAATTTTTCTATAAGCACCTCTAGATACAATTAATGGATCTGTCTAAAGTAAAAGGTAGACACGTTTATTTTAGATATTTAGCACGGTAAGGGTCAACATTCAAGAAAGTTGTAGATATAGTATGCCTCTGTATCCAGGAGACACAGCTGTAATATGGACAGTACACAATTATGAAAAAAATATATGCCATTTATATCAAAACTAAAAGTCAGCACTTCCTTTGCATACCTGTCAGTTTTTGTGCAAAATGCACATACACATAATAGTTTCCAATCTATCAAGGTTGCCATGGAAACAGATAAATCTCATTTCCGTTTAGGCATGAGAACAACCTTGTCTTAGTATCAGTCAGCTTAAGTATTAGTTTTGTTTTTAATTTAGTTCTAGACCTCTTCATGTAAACAATTCAGGTTCTTTCCATGTCATGGAATGAATACCACCTTTTTCTCAGGATTTAATAGATCTTCATCATTTTTATTTGAAGGTATCAAGCCATTTTTTTTAACAAGCTTACCTACTTTTAGGTTAACTATTATTTCAAGTTTAATACGGTCTATATAAAACTATTAATATGTTCACTTTGCACACAAAAAAACTGAAACCTCAAAGGTCAAGGTCAAATCAATTGATTGGATTAATACCAACAACCTAATGGAAGACTGTTGGACTGGGACTTAAGTCATGGGGCAGGCTGTATCTTTCCTCCTCTGAATGTTTTTTTTCACCCACATACTGTACATACAGCAGTAAGGTTACAAAAATTGAGCAATACATTCTAACAAAAAGGTCAAAGGTAACAGGAATACAGTATTCAAACAGAAAACAGTGTACAGTAAAACAAGTGCTACCTACAATAGATTTCTCCCCTAAATTATATAGTATAATTACAAATTACTTACTATCAGCATCACTAAAAATAGCAGTATTATCATTATTATATAAATATATTGTATACATGTATACACATATATCAATTTACATAGCCCCTATCTACTTTAAAACAAAGTTACAACAGTTTGCAAAAGAACTAAGCCCCATTCTGGTATCCAGTGGAAATCAGCAATCAACTACATATGATAGTTTTGCAGTCAATTTTACACTCAACTACATTCTTTGGTACATGATTGAGTGAATACATTCAAACTCAGCATTTATACTAAACAGTTCAAACTGTTGCAAATACAGACCTAAACTGATCAAGATGGTAAAAATCTCCTTCTGTTTAACATATTGATACAAAAGATCTAATGTACAAAGGATATCTCAATAAATAAATTTGAAAATAAACCAAACCTATTTTTACTTAAAGATTCTATTATTTCAAGGCATTTAAGAAGAAACGGTACCTCAAAGCAAACAAAAAATAAAGATAACTTAAATCCATGAAAGTAATTAACATACCAGTATATCTTATACCTGAAATCTGTGTAACTTAAATCCATCTAAGTAATGACCACACCTGTATTTTTTTCAACTTAAATCAATGAATGAATGTACCTGTATTTTGTATTAACTTAATCCTTGAAACAGATGTTAAAAGAATCTTTTACCAGCAAGTAAATCGATTATGGCACACTAACATTCAAAGACACCATAATGGACTGCAAAGTATAAAAATGATTGTAAAATAGTGCATAATATACAAATAAAGCTGCTTTCATATATGAGGTATTAATAAATACACATGTATATTGTACTGTAAACACTCTTATTCATATTATATGCAAGTTTATTTTATTTCATCTCTTATAACTTGAACTCAAATCCTACCTCTCATTTGATTACCAGCATTCTGGATTATACATTTCTCTTACATTCAGAGCTATTCTACTTATCTTAGCATTATAGGTTAACAGAAAGCAGCAAAAAAAAACAAAAGTTTAAATTTACTTACTGTTTTACTTAAGAAGGGTTTTTGTCTTCTTTTGAAGTTATTTTTAACATTAGAAAATCCAATTTCAACATGTATGCATCAATTAAAATTCTCCTCACCTCAGAGAAATCCTAAAACAAAAAATGTGAACTTAATAATTTGACAAAAGAAGTAAAATCTTTGGGAAATACATTTTGTAATATTAATGGATTTAGGATGTCCATACCCGAATTTAATCACAAACCTTCACATAATCTAGCTATACCTCTCTATGTAACAAATATTTAATATTGCACATGCATAATACAAAAGATGTGATTGTTCTAATTTCATTCCTTTTTTTCTGGGGATGGAAACTGAGATTAACCACTTTGAAAAGGTACATTTCACCAATAACAGGCTGAAAAATGATGAAAAGAAAAGTAATGCTACTTTTTGTTAATTGATTTTTAATTTTTTTGTCTTGTATGCTTCAGAACATTTTCCAGTGTATGTAGTTGCAAAAAAACAATAGGCGTTCAGTTTCTGGACCACTGACTTTGTTACCAAGATACATGTAGTCAGACATTGAAAACTTGAAAATCAGCTATCTTCCTGCAGCAGTATCTTCTGATAGGTGCGGTACCTATTCCATTTTAATATGTACTTTTTTTTGTAATGACTGTCATCGATTCTCCTATGATACATGCTTTATATTCCAAGAGTAGTGGGCATTTCTAAAAATAGAGGAGCGACATGTGATGTCTCTCTTATGGTCTGTTACCAAGATTTAAAGTCATTTTTTATATGTACCACTTTGCATTCCTATGGATGCTGCTTTCCCTTGAGTCATGGGTTAGGCCTATTTCAGCAGTGTTGTGTAAAAAAAAACAACATAAATTTCACTGAACTATTGAAAGTCACATGATATAACCACAACTTAAGGAAAACCAGCCATAACCATACTGAAATGACAAAATGATACATAGGTGTCAATTAGCAAGGTATACAGTCATACTTTCACACCTTTCCCGAACTAATTAACATGTCAAATCGAACAACAAGTGTAAACTGATGTCTGCTTTCAACAGGAAAGTGATACAGCCGAAGCGAAATAATTTCATTACAAACTGTCACATTAACTATGTTAATTCATAACAAATAAATTGAGGACCTATTATTCAAACACAAAATCAGTATCTGAATACTGTCACACAATTCAAATATTGGCTTAACCGTTCCCATTATTATCTTTTTTCTCCATCCCTCTGAAAACATCTGTCACTAAACAGGGGCAACATGATTAGCATGAATAAACTGACTTACTTTATAACTTGCTTTAGGATTATATTCTCATACTGTACCCAAACCTGTCACTGGACTTAACAGAAAACTGTCTGCCTTGCTATTAATGTTTTTACATGTTTTGTAGAATTAATGACTGATAAATGTGGATAACTGTTTGTACATTAGCATGATATATTATTAGTAAAATATGGCTTACACTTTGAGGCTGTTGCATTAATTGATGATTCACACCATGTGACAGTTATGCATATTAAGTTAACTGAAGTTTTCAACACAGCTAGGCTATAGACTCTCCTTTGTGCTCATTTTCGTCTGCAAGTTCCTTTTCTGAGTTTTTATCCTTTCCTGAAGTTTCAGCCTTTGCAGTAGTTTCAGTCTTTGGTTTCATTGCAGGCTTTGGCTTTGTTGATGGCTTTTCTTTCTTTGTGTCATGGGTGAGACTGGATTTACTAGGCAGATCGTTGGCTGTACCTTAGAAACAATAAGCACCAGAAAATTACATCAGAAAAAAACATCATCATCATCATCACTGTCACTGCCATCTTCATAATCATATCATATCTTTTAAACTTCAACTTATTACAACTGGCAAAAGTCAATACTGACTAAACTAGGCAGGTGCGCATTCAGGAACATTAAAATTGTAAAAGATAAAAACAAAGTAAACAAGATTATTACTAAAGATCTTACTTTCTTAATGAAACTTCAAAATTATATCCAATGTAAATACAATATTTTAACTTGTTTGTATCAGGAGATATTATATCCTCATATTTTGGTAAGAATAAATCTGTCTTAGGTGATAAAAATACAATTACAAACTGAGCACACATCTGTAACAACTATCTACAGCTGACCTTGTAAACAGCATGCCATAATGAACCTAGATCTAGAAGTTTATAGACTAATGAAATCATCTATTAATATTCATGAAGAATTGTATGTATTTCATTCCTACAAAGTCAATCACAAAGGCTCATAAAAAGGGCTCTCATTCCAACCTATTAAATAAGTGCAGTCACAGGCTTACATGTACATATATACATGCTACTGATTTTACTTGAGAGTGAGTTGACCACTTACTTATGTTAGAGTGAGTTATTGATTTTCACAATAAAGATTGCATGGTCTACATTCTTTGCATTCATTCTTATTAAAATATCAGTACCTTCCTACACAGTAAAACATGTAAATCTATCACAGGGTATATTATGTTTTATGGTGTCAGCAAGGGACACTATCTTTTACTAGTTCAGAAACAGCAATAATGGTCATTAACACAAATTTCCAATGTGATGTTGTCAGATTATAGAAAAATATGGTGAAAATCCCATAGGTACAACTTCACATGCAGCACAGCATTACAACAAAATCCAAAACAATAACAAGAAAGAGAATAAAACCTTATGAACATGTATGTGCAACAAATCTATAAATCTAAGTAACAGATCAGTCCTGTGTCCATGGCTTGTCTAGGCAAAATGCAAAGTAAATCAAAGGGCAATAGGACAATGGCTTGTAAATTATATATATCATTTTTGTCATAATAGTTCTATACTGCAATAGATATACATATACCAATTTTTAAGCTTAAACCTACCATCAGCTCCCTGTGGGGTTGGGTTTGTGGGTATTACTGGAGATGTTGGGGACGTGGGCTCTGATTCTGTATCATCACATTCCTGCCCATGTGGCATCAACTCATCTGTGTAGTGGTAATCTGTAATGTTGAAGATTTGAGAGATGAATACAAGTTTAACTTCTAAATGCACTCAAGTCTCATCTTTCATCAGTCACAACTATATTATAACCAAAGGAACAGTAAAGTATCACTATTAAAACCACTTAAATTATTTCAAAACTGCATTAAAATCAGCTATTTTAAAGAACTACATCTGAATTTTGAACAAACAAGGTTTGCTATTACGACCACTGCTCTCAACAAGGCTAAAACATTCCCTCTAACTTTTACCAATTCATTTAAAAATGTTACTCCATATACAAAATTTATAAATGAAACTCCAGTTACAACCCACTCTCTATAACATTAAGTGCTTAAATGCAAATTTCATGCCTTAACCTAACTATTGCCCCATGCACGCATCTTGATGCACTGTTCTTCCTACCTGTACAATTCTCCATGTTGACATAAGTAGACTGTATATCAACAGTGTGCTCCCCCTGTTTCATTGCCTGTTCTAACATTGTGATCATGTCTTTTATTTCATGAGCAAGATGTGAGAATTCCGGACGTTCCTTTGGGTTGGGATGCCAGCACTTTCTCATTATTGCGTACCTACAGGAGAAAAAGAAACTCATTTATTTTTCTTTGAAGTACATCCACCCTTACTTTTAGACAATACAGATTTGCTTAGTTACCAAATTGCTGCAGGAAGAAGTAAACATAAATTGTAATTATCACCTTCAACTAAAATATCATTACAAAATACTTAAACAAATATAATCTTACAGTTGGTCTGGGCAGTACTGTGGCTGGGGCATTCTTCGTCCATGTTTCAGATAACGTACAATATCCCAGTTATCAACCTCAGGGTATGGGTTAACTCCCCTGGTCATCAGTTCCCACAATATAATACCAAAAGACCACTGAAAATATGAAAAAAAAATACATGAATTAAAACTGGGATATATAGGCAGGGTGTTCGGTAGACTCTGAAACTCAAGGGTCAATGACCCATCAGATAAAACTTTCAAGGGTCAAACTGAGATTCTGAAGGGTCAAACTGAAATTTTCAAGGGTCAAAGTAATATTTACAATCCTCTTTAAATTCAGGTTGAAACAGTGTTTATAACACCTCATTAATCTGTGGGGTGTTTTTTTTTTTTTACTTTTTTGGGGGAAGGGGGTCAGTGCCCATTGGGTGGGCCAACTGGAACTATCATTATGACTATCACTAGTATTCCTCACACACAAAAAAAACAACAACAACAACAACTTATAATTGCATGTGAACAAGGCCCTAGCCTCTTTTTTCTTTGATTTATGTTTCAACTTATTACTGGCCAATGTCAATACTTACTATTTTAGGCAGGTAAGAAATTATGCAGAGTTAAGGCTAGCCGCTTTGTATGTTTATATTTTCTTAGATGCAAACTGGTACTTATAATCAAATTATGACCACTGATCTTAATAAATTAACTGTATGTTGTAAGTCTGCCTTGTAAAGAGTCTCAAAGACTCTGTTTACTATAAATACTAAAATACGACGATGTCGCGGAAATATATGACAAACGGAATTTATCCGAGATTTTCACTCGCTGCTTCATGTTTTATGAACTTACTATTTGCTGTCATTCACATAAAACGTAAAGTAAATATCGTGAAGCATAACTGAGTGCATAGGCAGTCAAAAGTAATGCTATCAACCATCAAAATTTCGCATATTTTTTTCTCTTGCCGATGAGGATTTTTTGCCGTTTCTCGGGGAAAAATATATACTCCGACAGGTGGGGAAAAGGGTCAAATGTCGCCAAATATTTTGGCCAAAAGTAACACTGATAATTGTATTTCATGTCTGACTTTGGTATCGATTTTTTTCTATAACTTCTTGCTCTCAGATTATGACCACGTGCATGTTGACCGCTGATTGGCTGAAACCACTTCAGTGTGGAAACTTCGCCCCGCCTACTTTACCTGTATGCGGAAAAAATCCTTTTCAAGTCTCTTTAGCAACAACATTTATTGACATTGATTGACAACAAGCAAGTCTTCATGCAGCCGTGGATATTTCTCACGAGTCAAATATGACTCGTGGGCTGATTTTATGACGGGTCAAATGAGTGTATTTGAGAATTTTCACGGGTCAAGACCCGAGACCTCGGGTCAAACGGACACCCTATAATAGGGTATACTACAGCTGTGATCACTTAGTGGCAGAGAATATACACTGGAAATACATCTAAAAAAAGTTTACGTTGTACAAAATATCTACAGTCTTACGTCAGTTATCTCAGTTCACAATGTTAACAGTTACTTGTCTTTATGCTATTTTCATGAACTTGATGTATCAGTTTTTCTCAATGCTAAAACGTTTTAGCTGAGCGGTCTTACAAACATGAAAGTTCATAACAGAAAGATGCAATGCATCTTAAAAATGACCACCCAGAGCGGAACTGGAACTTAGGTACTCCCACATTGAAAACCACAGCTCTAACCACTGAGCCAAAGAAACGTTTCCCTGATGTAGTTGTCAGAGGTTGTATTTATACAAGAGGCTAGTGAGCACAGGACCATAACAAGTGGACTGATGCATGGTAGGTAAAAGATTTTGTAGCCAAACAACTGCAGACTCTCTACCACAAAATCAAACCTTGAATTTACCAAACTAAATATCACTAGATATTACATTTTCTCTACTTACAACATCAGATTTAGAGGAATATTTTCCTTTCTCAAGACACTCCAGAGCCATCCATTTCACTGGAAGCATGGTCTTTTTACTCTCAGAAGCATAGTAATCTTTTTCATAAATGTCTCGTGATAAGCCAAAATCGGCGACCTTCACCCTGTAGTTATCATCCAACCTATAAAGATAAAAGGATTTCTCCATCATGACATGAATACAAAACGTCATCTTGTAACACTTATTGCTTAATATAGTTGCTCTGTTACTCTGAGTACTCATATATCTGTGCACTTTTTAACAGTAGCTGTTTATATTGTTCACAACTATGCACTGACAGAAAAATCCTTTCTTTAAAAAAATGAATATTTAAAGCTATAACATTGTAAATTATGCTGCAACAGAACAAAATAAGTACAGTAATACTGTTAAATGGTAATAACAATTTGGAAGTTCACAACACTTACATGCAGTTTCTACAAGCTAAATCTCTGTGAACACATTTGAGTTCTGCAAGGTAGGCCATCCCTTCAGCAATGTCTATGCCAAATGTGATCAGATCTTTTATAGTGGGAGCCTAGAATTTTAAGCAAAGCAATGGAGTTTTACTCTAATACTTAACTATACAAGAAACTTTTTCTCAATCAAATACAGAACTCCATAAAAAATCATCATCAATGAAAGAACGAGGATCTGGTTATTATTGGCTTTGGTAATATTGATATAAAAAGTCACAAATTCCTAAAGTGTCTCTCGAGACACAACATATAATGGACTCAATCAATTAACAGAAACTAGTAAGTTTCTACACTAGTACCTCATCACTGGTGCTGGGTGAACAACGGACCCTCTGGCGCAGTCCTAATAAAGTGTAAATTATATTAGTCTAAAGCATTTAGCTCTCCAGTCTCACAAAGCATTTTCAGTACTAACAGGCATAACTGGAGTTCTTGAGTTCTTTGCTTCAGACTTTGCCAGACACTTAGTGACCTGATATGGGGATCAAACTTTGGTCCTTTGTCAAGAATGTGAAACCTCTGAAACCCTCTTGTGTAAAGAGTCCTACAATCTGTCACTGTGGCAACTGCCACAACATGGATTGATCTGCTATAATTATTTCTGTGTCTTTATTAGTTACAATGATCTGCTGATTAACTTCAAGAATTGGTGTGAATGTACAGTTACAACATATCAAAGATACCATGCTTATACACTTAACTCTCTATGGTACACATTTTGAAATAACAAAAGCAACTTAAAAACTGTCTCCAATCTTCAAACACAAGCCCTGCTCATGTTTTTTTGTGGGGGCTTTTCTGGTACAAGTGAACAATTAACTATTAAATGAATGAGCAGCATTTTTGGTTTAGTTTTGGCTTAGACCTTAACTATCAAAGACTAGCTACTAGTTTAAGTGGAAATCTCTCAAGATCTTGTTTGCACTACATCTTAAGTGTCTTCTTTAAGTATTTCAAGCCTGATGAAAACTGATTGGATCATGTAATACAGCATGTTGTTTTTATTCTATAAAATGATACATTTCAAAATAAGAACAAAAATGAAACAGGTTATGAAAAAAAAGAAACCACATTCTCCACACCTCCCCCCTATTCCACCACCACCACAAACCCCAGCCCAATGTTATTAGGAATGTCTGAAACTTAAAATCAGAATTTCAACAACACATGCAAACTTTTTACGCAGAAATGATCATTTTTTAATAATATAATAATTTCCAAAGACGACTTTCACAGGTACTTTAGCATTTTGGAAAAAATAATAAATTGCCATAATTATGATAAAATTTTATCAAAGTTCATACAGCAATCCCAACAAAATTTAATTTAAGGGGCACAGATCAAATATTGTATAATAAATCAGACAATATTCAAGTGTGGGAACAGGAATCAAATATCGTATAATAAATCAGACAATATTCAAGTGTGGGAACAGGAATCAAATATCAAATAATTAATCAGACAATATTCAGGTGTGGGAACAGGAATTAAATATCATACAATAAATAAGACAATATTCAAGTGTGGGAACAGGAATCAAATATCATACAATAAATAAGACAATATTCAAGTGTGGGAACAGGAATCAAATATCGTAAAATAAATCAGACAAATATCAAGTCTGGGAACAGGAATCAAATATCGTACAATAATTCAGACAATATTCAAGTATGGGAACAGAAATCAAATATCAAATAATAAATTTGACAAAATTCAAGTGTGGGAACAGGAATCAAATATCGTAAATAAATTAGACAGTATTCAAGCGTGGGAACAGGAATCAAATATCATAAAATAAATTTGACAATATTCAAGTGTGGGAACAGGAATCAAATATCGTACAATAAATTTGACAATATTCAAGTGTGGGAACAGGAATCTAATATCATACAATAAATCAGACAATATTCAAGTGTGGGAACAGGAATCAAATATTATAAAATAAATTTGACAATATTCAATTGTGGGAACAGGAATCAAATATTGTAAAATAAATTAGACAATATTCAAGTGTGGGAACAGGAATCAAATATTGTAAAATAAATCAGACAATATTCAAGTGTGGGAACAGGAATCAAATATCGTACAATAATTCAGACAATATTCAAGTATGGGAACAGAAATCAAATATCAAATAATAAATTGACAAAATTCAAGTGTGGGAACAGGAATCAAATATCATACAATAAATTTCACAAAATTCAAGTATGGGAACAGGAATCAAATAACGTACAATAAATTTGGCAAAATTCAAGTGTGGGAACAGGAATCAAATATTGTAAATAAATTAGACAGTATTCAAGTGTGGGAACAGGAATCAAATATTATAAAATAAATTTGACAATATTCAAGTGTGGGAACAGGAATCAAATATCGTACAATAAATTAGACAATATTTAAGTGTGGGAACAGGAATCTAATATCATACAATAAATCAGACAATATTCAAGTGTGGGAACAGGAATCAAATATCATAAAATAAATTTGACAATATTCAAGTGTGGGAACAGGAATCAAATATTGTAAAATAAATTAGACAATATTCAAGTTAGGGGAACAGGAATCAAATATTGTACAATAAATCAGACAATATTCAAGTGTGGGAACAGGAATCAAATATCAAACAATAAATTTGACAATATTCAAGTGTGGGAACAGGAATCAAATATTGTAAAATAAATCAGACAATATTCAAGTGTGGAAACAGGAATCAAATATCAAACAATAAAATTGAAAATACTGAAGTGTGGGAACAGGAATCAAATATCATACAATAAATCAGACAATATTCAAGTGTGGGAACAGGAATCAAATATCATAAAATAAATTTGACAATATTCAAGAGTGGGAACAGGAATCAAGTATCATAAAATAAATCAGACAATATTCAAGTGTGGGGCCAGGAATCAAATATCGTACAATAAATTGACAATATTCAAGTTAGCACAGATACTGGTAGTTCAAGTTTTGAAAAGACATCTTCTCTGTTTTCAAATAAAGATCAACTGGTCAACCAAGATATTACAATATTCAAGTTAGGGGGACAGGAATCAATGTTTGTACACTAAGCACAACAGCATTCAAGCTGTAAAGCGGGAAGAAATGTTAGACATTTAATTTTAAGACATAAAGTAAATGATTAGAATATGCCAATATAAACTACAACATGATGCATATTATAAAAACTCATTAAATTAAGCACACCATTCAACATTGTAATTTTGTGACTGTAAGTAATATTACACAACTATAACTTCATTTACAACATTTTAATAGAATAAAAATGATGGGTGATAACTCAGTTATGCTTAAAGAAAATTTGTGAAATTACATTAGCATTCAAACAGCAAGTATTATTTTACGTATATGTTTTTTACAGCATGCATCAATAAAAGATATACTTTCTGGTAAATGTATTATAACAAGAGCTCCGCGGAGCGGCACCAACGCTCGTTTGTTTTACATGTCGACAATGGGGGCCATAGTAATGGTTCTTGTGCACTACTCCTGACGGAGGAGGTCTAAATACCTTTGACATTTCATGTCAAGATGTTGATATTGTTCATACTGATACCTTTAATCAATCAACTTAATAAGCAATTTTGACAAAAATTGTAAGTTAAAAAGGGACATAATTCCAAAAATATAGCTTCCAGAATAACGCCCCTTGTGTTACAACTTGTCATGTTAAGCAAGCAGTCTTAGTTTCATATTGATATCTTTGATAGTGTTGAAATCATTCAACTTAATAAGCAATTTAGACAAAAACTGTAAGTTAAAAAGGGGCAAAACTCGAAAAATACAGTTTTCAGAATAAGGCCCCTTGTGTTACAACTGCCTCTTGTCATGACAAGCAAGCAGTCCAAGTGTCATATTGATATTTTTGATAGTTTTGAAATCATTCAACTTAATAAGCAATATAAGCAATTCTGACGAACGTTTTAAGTTAAAAAGGAGCACAAGTCCAAAAATTTAGCTTTCTAAAAAAATGTCCCTTGTGTTACAAATGCCTCTTGTCATGATAAGCAAGCATTCATATTGATGTCTTTTAAACTGAGTAATGGGCTACATTAAAGTTTTTGCATGATGACGACAACAATGACCATGATGCAGCGATCATAATAGCTCGACTTTTTCTTCGAAACAGATGAGATAAAAATCACTTCAAACAGTGGTATCATATGTGTCAAATTCTATACATACCATTCTCTAAAATAAACCTTAGAACAAAAAATCACATAGAATCTAGTTGAACTGGTATGAGTTTGAAACAATATTGGTATGACTAACATTTATGTTAATGATACATACATGTACAATGCACACTTGTTCAACACAACTTACATTTGTTTCATTCCTGATGTATGACAGGAGGTCACCATGTCTCATGAAAGGCAGTACAACAAGGGGCATGTCATCCATACCCAGGCAGATACCTGTGGGCAGATAAGCATATATAAATTCTTGTCTTTCTGAAAATTGCCAAAAAGGTCAGACTTTGTTTCATAAATAAATGTTAGTATTTCATGATCTACCATGCATCTTGAAAGTATGACAAGTGTTACAGACTGCAGAGTTTGTACATGTAATACTACTTTTCATTTATTTACTGAAAAGTTACAAAGGTATTTGTTGGCTTATTACATATCATGCACCATTTGATCTCAAAAGAAATTAAAGCAGGGTGTTAATTAATCTGCTGACATTTTATTTGCATATTATTCAAACCAGGGCTCCTAAAATTTTGAAATCTCAATCGGTCCGAGACCTCGACCCCCCCCCCTCGAAACCAAGAACCAACAAAAAAAATAGAAACGATTTAAGGGCATAGAACAATTTGAGTTATGATAGTGCTGACGTCGCGAAAATATGTGTTTTTCAAAGCGAAAGTAGAATTAGAGCTAATTTTACAACTTCAAACTAGTCACTGATATTTTTAAGTGTGCTTTATGCTGCAGCTTGTCACTACAATTACTATTAAGCCCTTAATGAAATTTAGCAGACGACAGTTATTGCCTATTTCGATGCAAACTCCTTGCACCGGTTACGTCACGCTTTGCTACTTAACTGGTTTCTGTACTGATCAGGGGAAGTAACCCCTGCTGGGAGTTTGATTTCGATGAAATTATATTTCACAGTTTGAGCCGGTCAACTTTAATCGATTGGCCAGCTGCAAATCAGGCACACTTAAACTTGTTTACAAGTTAATTGGCGATAATTGCCGCGGGCAACAGTGACAGTTTTATGGTTTTATGATAGGTGTGAAGTACCGGATTAGCGTTCAATTGAGGTTTTGCTATGAGATTTTGACTGTTTTATGAAAAGTTATACATATTTTTTTGTTTTTGTACCGATTTTTTAAGGACTTTTGGACATCGAAATCGGTCCAGAGAGATAAAATTCGGTCAAAACCGACAAATTTTCGGTTTTCGGGAGCCCTGTATTCAAACCCATCCTCATTATAACAGAGAAAATATAATTCTGAGAACAGAAATCAGACAATTCTTTATTTTGGCCATATTGAAATACATTGTACTATTTGTTTAACACAATTTAGACACATAGTGGACTAACAGACAGTTAGTTTCACTGAATCTAGCTTACCAGATCCTTATATAAGAATCTTAAAAATTAACTTTTGAAGAAGGTTTACGTTGTGTAAATTTACCTATAAGATTTAAGACATTCGGATGGTTGAAATCTTTCATTATCAAAGCCTCTTTAAGGAATGCCTGAACATCTATTTCCCTTGGACTGTTCTCTGAAAAATACAAAAATTTTCATTCAATTTCAAGAGAAATCAATTCAAGTGTACTCTTTAAGTGGATGCAGTTTTTAACACCTTTTAAAGAATAATCCTATCTGACTGAACCACAGTGACTACTAGCTTCTATTACTCACATAAGGTCAATTGCTTTTCAACAGTGCATTTTATATCTTTAAGGAAGTAACAATAAGAGAATTTCACTTTGACATTCCATAGCCACCATAATAAATCATCCAAGCCAAACCTTAAATGGGAAAACAGAGTGTGTTATTATCTAATGCAGAGAACAGTTGAGAGTGTCATACCTATATCAAGCAAACAGTAGAGTGTGTCATATCTATATGAAGAGAACAGTGGAGAGTGTCATATCTAGATGTAGAGAACAGTAGACTGTGTCATATCTAGATGTAAAGAACAGAGTCCCTTGATGTTGAGCACAGTAATTTTTTCCATACCTTGTAGTTGAGCACAGTAATGTGTTTTTCTATTACCTAAATGTGAGCAGAGTAAAATGTTCCATACCTAGATGTGGAGCACAGTAATAAGTGCCATACCCTGATGCAGAGCAGAGTAAAATGTTCCTATACCTAGATTTAGAGCACAGTAGTGTGTTCCATACCTAACTGTGATGTATAGCAGAGTAAAGTGTGCAAAACCTAGATATAGCACAGAGTGAAGTGTGTCATAAGAAGATGTAAAGCCAACTACAGTTTACCTAACCTTAATGAAGAGCAGAGCCATACCTAACTATTGAGTACAGTAGACTTTGCCCTATCTAGATGTATAGCAAAGTGCATTATACAAGGACGTAGATCGAAGTTAAGTGTGCCAAAGTCAGAGGTAAAGAAAAGTAAAGTGTGCCATACCTGGATGTAAAGGGAAATGTGTCATACAGAGATGGAGAGTGGAGTGTGCTACACCTCGCTGTAAAACACTATGAAGAGTGCCATTCCTGGATGTACAGTAAAGTGTGTCATACAGAGATGGAGAGTGGAGTGTGCTACACCTCGCTGTAAAACACTGTGAAGAGGGCTGAACCTATAGTTAAAGCAAAGTGTGTCATGCTCATGTTAAAAGGATTTTTTGAAAGGATACTTATGTATAGGTTTTGGGAGCATTATGAAGATATTTATATGGAACTTACTGTGCAAGGTTTTCACTGCTACTTCTTCATCCCCTTTTACATCTGGGAAGGTCAGATAACCTTTAAAAACACTCCCAAAGTGCCCTGTAATTAACAAAATACACAGGATAGAGTGGAGTTCAAAAATCAACTTTTTTGACTGGGTGAAAACTGAGAAAAGAACTTGGATCGGACTGTATTTCATATGCTTGTGCAGTGAGCAATATATATAAACTTTATTGCATCAATCCTTCATGAAAAACAGCGTAATTTTTCATATTTCATTTGTCTGATCTGTTCCATAGCCCATGTGCTTTGACAGAAGTAAGCAAATTTGTGATTCTAATCTCTTTTTTTTTTCTATATTAAATAAAATAAAAGAAACTTTTCTTCAAATATATTCCGATAAAAGAATGACTTAAACTGGCAACTTGTTACACAGAAATCAAAATTATCCTGAGAGCTGTTACCTGCACCAAGCAACTCTCCCATCTGGAGGAACTGTCTGTCTATCAGTAAGTTCTGGTCTTGAAGGAGAAGCTTTGTTTCCTCATCAATCCTTGCACTGAAAGGACTACTGGGCCCAGCCCCCTGACCCTGCTCTGCATAGGCTGTAAGATCAAACATAACATGAATTTCCAAAGAGCAGTGACTGAGTTTTGATAAATCTTCATTTGAATTCACACTGTCAACACTCAAAGCTTCTGTTTGAATTGCAGCATCAAACACACATGTTTCAAGACTCCTACCCTGCAGTTAGCTGGTTCGAATATTACATTAAGGTGAGATTCTCATGAGACTTTCCACTTTCCACAGTCACAGAGGAAGTATTGAATCCTGGAAGCAGTCAATGTGCTGGATTAATCTAAGATAGCAGAATTTGTTTCCCAACTGATGTAAAACAGGTTCAAACTAAAACATAAACTGACAGCCAGTACTCTGCTACGGTCATAAAGAAACAAAAAGATAAATGTTTTTTAACCAAAACATATAATTTCTACCTACATAAAATGTAACAAGTAAATAAGTAAATATGCATGACGTTATTACAAACAATTCTGTCATACCTACTTGTTACAAAAACACAGTGAGTAACAATACAATATTCTTGTTAAAATAAATTCTGACAAAGTCATAGTTCAGTATACATTTAGCTTTCTCTCCCTAACATGTCAAGATTGGAAGAAAGTTCATCAAAAAAGATTGGCAGAAAGTTCATGAAAAATATAGTTAGTAATAAGTGATTTTTTCCTGTGATCATGGAAGTTACTGTCATTTTAAGAAAGGTTCATGAAAAATTCTATAGCCAATGTCCATTTTGTTTCAGATGCTTATCACCCTTTTGGCTACTATGTTCCTTATATGGTACATTTCAAGGAAGCTGCAAAAGTATTTTAAAAAATCGAATTTTCCGAAATGCTAAAATAATATTCAATTTTTTTACAATACATTATCAAACATAAAAACCAAGTTTATCTACATACAATGTATCTTAAGACTTAAAAACAAAACTTTCCAAAACATGATGTTCTCAATAAACTTCTGCAGAAAAAGTAAACTTTCTTAAAGATATTAAAAAACAAGCATATGTAGGAGACATATGTAGGAGACATACCATTTAACCTATTCTGATCCATTAACCTTTGACCTTCTGCATCCAAGCTTGACTGATTATGAACATAACGGAACTTTTGATCATTCTTGTCTCTGAATGGTCCTATTCGTTTTCTCTTCATGATTATAACCAGAATTAGGCTTGCTAAAACGATTAACACCAGAAGAGCAATCACAACAATGATGCCAATGTTGAGATGACCTTCTTTCACCACTTCTTTCATTTTATATTTCAGGTAACCAACATCAAATGACAGGTATTTTCCAACCTGAATCTGGAAGACAAATAATCAATGACTGTAAATTTCTATGTTGGCACTTTAGTCTCAATACATTTTCTTTAATTAATGTATGTAAGTGTAAGTTTGAATTTAAAGATTATAAAATTTGAGTGACTGCTATGTAAATAATAAACTAAGAAAGTTACAGTGTTGATTTTAACTATTGTCAAAATCAGACTTTTTCAGTAAAAAGTAAAACAATGGTACACACCTCTACTGCTTGTCTGGGTGCATTTTCACCAACAGAGTTTGGTTTTTCTGGTTTACATTGCAGATATCTATTTGTAAGAACTGAAACATTGCATCTATCCTTGCCAATGAAAACAGTGTAATCATCCTTGCCTAGTCCTCTGGTCAGATCTTCCCCCTAATGAATAAAAAAAAAATGTAAAAATCAAGCTCTTACCCTGGCATATCTTTTAATCAGGACAATTCTTTTCTAAGGTCAAAGATAATTTCATTGATTTCTTTAATAGCAAACAGGCCAGATCATGACAAGTCTATAGATCCTTGGCTTGTTAACCGAACAAGCTAAAAATTGGATTTAGTCATAAGGCCTCATTAACATCCACCTGCATTATATTTTAAGGAATTGTTCAGTAGTTTTCAGTTTATTTTACAATATTAAAGATTTGTACACTTTAATTCTTCAAAACCTGATCTTCTTCACTCAATGAATTGTGACTGGAGTTCTTACCAGTTCTGAGGAAGCTAGTGAAGTTTAAATTATTTTCTATTATTTAACAATAAAATGAAACTGAAAAAGCTGCAGATTTTCTAAAGATAATTTTACCCAGAAAGCCAAAAATAAAAAGAAACATGTTTCATCTTTACCTTAATTTCCAGAAATTCCTTCCGTAATATCAAATATCCTCAGAAAATCTTCTTCAACGAATTTGTGCACCTTTGGGTTAGGATTATAGATATATCTGCTCAATGCTGGATTTTGTGTACCAAACTCCTTCAATGATTCTATACCATCCATGACAAAATACACATAGACATGTGTAAGCTGACTTTGATCAAGGGTGCTCATTAGTGGAAGTATATTTGGCATTATGCAAATCATTTTCTTCCCCTCGTCTCCTTTGTTAACAGAACACTCCTGAAAATTACATTTGTGACTTATTTTTATATCTTGTGATGCCTTAAACAAGAAACACAAAGACTGAAATATTGGGGTCTGCCAAGATGCTGTTTAAACCAGATAACTTTAGACTGAGTACACGGGAAGGCATAAATGTTTAAGGATAGAATTTGGAAACCACATTAATTTCTAGTTTATAAGTATCTACCTTTCGCTAATACAAATCCAAAAACTGACATCTGAATGAATCATTATATGCCCATTAAAAGTGAAGAGTTCACACAACTGAATCATTATATGCCCATTGAATGTGAAGAGTTCACACAACTGAATCATTATATGCCCATTAAATGTGAAGAGTTCACACAACTGAATCATTATATGCCCATTGAATGTGAAGAGTTCACACAACTGAATCATTATATGACCATTAAATGTGAAGTTCACACTACCTCTTCTAAAGATTTTCCTGAGCTACTTAGAGTAACACCAATCTTAGGATGTTGTACTGTATCAAGATTGGTTCCTGATATTGTGACTCTGGTCCCCCCACTGTGTATAGTAGTACTGGGCAGTATTGTTGTAATCGTTGCATCTTCTTTGTATACATAGGGTTCATTGCTATGAAACACAGCACCATCTATAGTCAATTTCACATAATGTTGCTGAACTGCCCTCTTCTTTTTCTTACCAGATGACCCGAGCAGTTGCCTTTGTCTTGGGGATTCACATAAAACAACAGTCTTATTCAAGCTGAAAATGAAGAAAAAATTGTTTCACATGTTAACTAATTGCAAAAGTTAATAAAATCCTGAAAATAAATCAATATATGCTGAGACATACCACACCAGTTAATAGAAGCAAATGCTAAAACTGAACAAATGTTTTTTTTTCTTTTTAAATTAAGTGTTACAAACATTTTTTTTATTGCCAAACAGCATTAAAAAGTTAGCTAACTGAAGACCCCAAAGGAATGCAAAAAGTGACTCAAGCGATGTGAGATGTGTCAATAGGACAAAGATGTCCCAACATTCTGCTGTATTGTCACAAAAAATCCTGTATAATTACAGGTATATATAAAGTCTAAAAAAGCTATTCTTCGAAAGTTTCATGGCTATAGCAGTTGTACGTTTGGAGTTACATGCGACACAAGTCTAAAAATGCTATTTTTTGCTTATTCAGGGGGCATAACTCTGCCAATCTCCAATAAATCTGCGTCAAAATACCCAGGTGCATAAGTTCACATGCTCACAACTACACTTAGAAAGTCTTTAGCAGTTATATGTTTGGAGTTACACGCGACAAAAACTGGTCTCATATGGACAGTGTGATGGACAGACAAGGGCAAATCAATATGCCCCTCCTCTCCCTCCTCAAAGTGGTGGGATCATAAAAATGAGAGTGAATCAATACAATGCTTATTTCAACAGCTTAATGAGAAAAACCATAACATCCTCAAACAAGATGGCCATGATAGCCTTAAAAAGCTCACTTAGGTATGTATATACACATGCAATAAATACACATATTCAAATTTGTCATGTATAGAACAAAATTTTCAAAAATTTGCCCCTTACAGCCAAGTTTTTTTTTTCACAGATTGATCTAAGTCACTTGATTTATACAGAGGGTCACCCAAGGAATATTTGTTCCAAACTCTTATCAAATTAAGTCAGTAGTTCCTAAAAAGAATTTTTTAAGTTACCCAATTAGACATAGAAGACCTTTCAGTAAATTCTGTCACTGGTCCTTGTATGCCTAAAATATCAGCTTGAATCAAGAAAATATTCACAATATCCCTTCAAAGTATTCCCTCTGCAAAGAAACAAACTTCTGGATTCTTGCTATCCACTTAAACAGTAAAGAAGTCTCCCCTTGGTATACTGTTGAGATACTGAAAAATTGCAAAACCAAGGGTACTTTTGCTGGCACAGTATTTACCTACAAGCTTATTGGCTTAGGTAAGCCAAATATTTTAGGAACACTTTCTAAAATCTTCTAATCAATACCTCTCTATATCACATGATTCTGTTCCAATCAGAACTGACTTGTTCAAACCAACATGGAAGTTATTTCCCTGTAATGTTATGAGGGTCCCTCCAGACATTGGGCCATACAATGGAAACACACTTGTCAATACTGGTGTCTGAAATTTATAAGTCCAACTAATACAATTTTTTTATTAATTATCATTTTTCAAGAAAAAATATTTAGCAATACAATTGCATGGAACAAAAATAGCTATAACTTCTGAAAAAAGACACTATAAAATGTAACAGCTTAAATCATGTATACTGGTATGTAACATGTCCATGAAAGTACATGTAGTTCTGATGGCTTGACAATAAGCCAACTTCAAGAAAAAAGTTTACCAGTTACTTAACTAGTATTTGTAATATATTTCATTTACTGACCCTATATTCAAATTTCATATCCTCTGATTTTGCTGTGCCATCAACTTTGTAGTTCAACCTCTGACCTGAGAGGTCACTGACCTTGACCTCTACTGGAAAATTACCTTCGGTTGTGGACTCATGTGTCTTACACCTGATTCTGAATAAAAGAAAAGGCTTTTAATTACACAAAACTTTTAATGTTTGGAGTCTATATTCTATAGAAATACACAAAGTGCTAGACATAAAACTGGAAACCTTCACCAGAATGCACAAACAAAAAGCAACAACCACTCATCCAGTAAATTCTTTTCAGCTAGAATTAGTACATTTTGTCAGATATGAAACAAACCTATTGCAAAACATAAAATTGTGCCTCTTCTGATTCTAGACAGAAAACTTGCCACATAAGCATTAACAAAATCTCAAGTATCTATCTTTAATGAATCCTTTTGGACATAGAAATTTTGCTTAATTATGGTATGGTTCCCTTCACAATTAGTTTGGTTTTTTTTCGATATAATATAACTTCAAATAACACTTACTCTGTATTACTCAAACTTTCTGTCAGGATCAAGCACGTGTTACTGCCATCACCAATAGTTACTTCTGGAATCTTGTACCCAAAGTTATCTCCCTTAATAGTAAGGAGTGTCTGTCCAGCAGTGGGCCCTGATGTTGGGTTAATCTATAGATATTGAAAGAGCAATGCTGGACTTTACTTTTGTATTGCAATAATCTTTGAAAAGAAAAAAAGAAAGAAAAAACAACATGATTATATCAATTCATATCAATTCACAATTACAATCAGCTGTCCAGATGCTGTTAAAAGGTTCTGATTTTTTAATATAGTAGAATCTATATATTTAATATGTTAGATGCCCTTGGGTTTTTTTATGTTGGAATCTGGATAAAGAAAATTCCTGCTATTTTTTTTACAGGGGAATTCTTGGTAAAGTAGATGCTCCCTGTTAAAATATGGTGTTCTGGATAATTTTTATTGTTGTAAGCAGGATAATGTATATGCCTCCTAGCATCTGGATAAAGATGCCCCGTATCTCAGCTTCAAATAGAAACCTTGGGTGTATTACAGGAATAAAACTGTACCAACTTTGTCTGAGAAACACAATGAGGATATTTCCTGACTTAAAACTACATGTGAAACACATGTTTAAAACAATGTTTTCTACAGATCTGCAAAGTAAACTTCATTTTGCAAAGGTATTTTAGCAAATTAGAAGGCTAAATGCATAATCATTCCCAGCTGTTTGTATTAGAATTGAACTCAAAGCAGGATAACACAAGAACTGTACACTACAGGTACACTGACATATATTAACAATGTACCAATATTATACTTATGATACACAAATAATTCATCAAATTAAAATTTTATCTGTGCATGTTAACAAATGGTACTACAGAATTCAAACCTGAAACCTTGAAATATCAAATCTAGTGTTTTAAAGTAAAGGGTTATTTTTGTATAGGATAGTTTATTGATAAACTTGATCATTATAAACTGACAAAAACTATCTCATAATTTTCAACTATTCATAAAATAAAACATGAAGGGTCACCTAGGAATTAATCTAGAGCATGTTAGCGGGGTGAGGCGCCATGCCCCTTTTTGCCGGGTTCCTTTACCCGTTTAAGCACCACGCTGCCCCTCCTCCAGCACCCTTATGCCCTTTAAGGACCACCCATTTGGCTTTTTCATCGGCCTAGTTTAATTATGTTCCGCCCACTGCTAATTAGTTTGTAAAATTGATTGATATATGATTGATCTGCGCACGTCTAATCATGTTCATCACTTGATTGTTTATTCAGTTAATCAACCAGTTAACACCGTGTGATGTACAAGGATTAAGCAAACTGTGATATCTAAATTATGGTCATTGAGAATGTTAAATGGGACAGGTGTTAAAACATCTTCAGTAAGTTGTCAATACCGCCCTGTATCATTGTCTCGGAAACGGCCATTTAGTGCGATCAATACATACTACCTTCAAAGCATCGACCAATCAGAGTGCAATACTTCCATTGCTTTAATCCTGTGCGTTGACACTCGATATGCAATCAACACATTAAATATTTTAGCCACCAGAAGGTGTTGAATTAGGTCAATAATTTGACTGGGATATACACTGAGTAGAAAACTATTGTGTACAGAAGGGCTTTACAAATCCTATAAGTCAATCTAATAAATGTTTTAACAAATTAATTGAATGCTTAACTTCCAAAGGCAAAAGGTTAAACATCAAAGCTTTACTAATGTTATTCGAACTTTTTTAACAAGATAGAGAAAAAAGACAATATTTCTTCATCGTATTTTTGTTTCAATTCTCAGATTAATTTGTAAGAAAAAGTCAAGTAAATTTAGCAAACTGAAGGAAACCAATTCCAGCAAATATTTAGTTCATTAAACATGAAGCAGCGAGTGAAAATCTCAGATAAATTCCATTTGTCATATATTTCCGCGACCCCGTCGTATTTTAATATTAATAGAAAACGGTGTTTTTGAGACACTTACAACATTCAATTAAATAATCAAGATAAGTGGTCATGATTTTATTATAAGTACAAGTTTTTCATTGAAAAATATTTTCCTTTTCTCTAAGAACTGAACATGTGTGTTTAAGGCTACAGTAACAGTAAATAATAAGTTTTTGGCAGATCTTTTTGCATGTACATTCTCACTAAATAATGAAATAAAACATTTCATATCTGTATAAAAACATAAGTTTTATTGAATAATCTCCTTCTTATTGTTAAATACAGCACAAAACCTATACTAGTACCTGGAAATATGCAGACATAAATATGCTATCAAGTCAGAATGCGCGCAATAATGTGCTGCCCCTACACCTCAACACCCAGCCTTAATTTTGCAGCACCCTGCTTTTTTTGGGGTTCTAGATTATTCCCTAGTCACCTTTATCAAATGGTGAAAAGAAGACATTAACATGTTATGTACTTACTGAGAAAATCTCTGGTTTACAAGTATCATGTGAGAAGATGACATTTGGGTCAATGCACTCATCCCTTTTACTACAGTGATCACCACACCAGCCACACCCCTGTGGGTCTTTGGAACTGACACAGGTTGAACACTTGTCATACACAGCACATGATTGTAGAGGGAATCTGGTTATCTGCATTGAAACATGGCATTATTATGCCTTTATGACAGATATGAGAAATGCTGATACCTTAAAATTGTATTCAACAATTCAAACATTTCAGATACTTTTCATTCTAAGTGCATTTATAGCCTTTTCAAGAGTACAGAAAACACAACCCTTGCCATGCATATAGAATTAAAGAGTTACTTTTGTATTTTATGTATTGGATATATATCAACAAAAGGGGCATGATGGCCCTGATCACTCACTCACCTGAGCACGTTGGCTCTGGGTCTGCTGTTAAGCAAATGGCAGAAGGAATATTACATTTTTTTAATTGAAGATTTTTAAAGATCTCATATTTTATACAAAGAAAATTTATGGGGCAGAGGCAATTTTAGCAGTTGTGAGGAGATGTCACTTGAAGAATGTTGACAAAAATCTATTTTTAGCTATGGCTGCCATTTTGTGCATTGGAGTGGAACCATTTGAGCAACTTTAATAGGTGGATATATAATGAACATTCCTGCGGAAAAAAAAAATGAAAAGGTGGCAAAAATACCTTGCTGTTCAAAACGAAATGTCTTTTGTATAGTTTTCGTTTTTAAGCTCTAGTGCTGCCTATGTGCAATGGAGTGGAGCCTTTGAGCAAACTTCAGGGAAATATTAGGAATATTTTTAAGAAATTTGGTACAAAAAGACTTTGTTGTTGAGGAGAAAAAGACATAAGATTTTTTTTCTAATATTAGCTCTTGCAGTCTTTAAATACAACAGAGCAGAAATGTTTGAGCAATTTAAATAGAGGGCTATGTAAGGAACATTTTTGTGAAATTCGGTGGAAAATGACCTGGAAGTTTCAGAAAAGATGCTGTTTTCTGGGGTTTTTTTTTAGCTTTTGCAGCCCTTATGTATAATGGAACAGAAGGGTTCGAGCAACTTTAGAAAAGGGCAATATAAGGAACATTTCTGTCAAGTTTGGTTAAAAATGGCCTTATGGTTTTGGGTGAAATGTCATTTGAAATAAAATGTTGATGCCGGACACAGGATAATTCCAACAGCAAACCCTAAGCATTCGCTCAGGTGAGCTGAAAAGGATACTTTATTACCTTTAAGCCCAATGGAAAAAATTTCAACCATATGTTTGTAAATTATTATTCATTCTTTTATTGAGAATGAGCCAACATAACATATATGAAGTATCTATATAGAGCATCAGTTAATTTTACAGCTTGTCCCTATTCTAAGGGCTTTCAGCCATGTTCCTAGTACCTGTGAGGCTTATTGCATGGGGAAGCTGTTCTGTTACCTAATGTAAAATATGAAACTGTTTTAAAATTACCCACCTTCTTCCCTGACAGAACATATAAATATTCTTCAGTGGCATCCATTACCATATCTTGTAGAATGGGCTCATCACCAAGCTTGTATCTCATGTATGGCTTATTACCATCACAGAAACCTGCCTTCAAACTGGCCTGCAGACATGAAAATACACTTTTAAGAATTTTATGCTGAAACCAAATATAAGTGAACTGTCTTCACAATAACCCCCCAAAAATGCAAATTCATTTTTTTCTATTTTTTAAACATACATGTAATAAACATGCCTTTCTAAGAAAACATGCCACCTAGAACAATCTTAAAGAATTTAAGCACTCAAAGTTTATTGCATTTATATACATTAAGTTTGCTTCCAAGAAGAAGAGAACATTTAGCTATATTTGAATAATGGAAAGTAGTCACTACAATAACAACAACAGTATTTTCTGGGTCGATATTTTTTAATTATAATCTGTATATTGCATATAAATGTCAGCCTTAAAAGACAGCATGACAACAATGCCAATCAAATACATATGGGCCATGTCGTGAGATTATCAACAATGTGGCCAAATTTTACATTTTCATTTTCTTTTACTTTCAGATAATAAACTATTCTGAAGATACTTTTGTTTACTTTTAAATGCATTCTGACTACTAAAATGAACACTAATAAAGGAATAAACAAAACATATGTAACAATTTAATTGATCATTTTCACATCATGGAAGACTTGGATATCATAACATGTAACATGCAACATGTGATAGTGTTGCTAGGTTGTGTGATCCATATCTATGTTTCAGTAACCTTTGAAGATACTCATTTAAGACTGCACTTAATAATAATCAGAGGGGCAGAAAACATTGTTTGTTTGCAGAAATCGTTAATTAGTTTATGATGTCATCAATGACATCATCCAATTGACCAGATTGTTGATTTTGTCATATCACAGATATGAAACTACTGGCACTCACTAACAGTCCCAAAAAGGATCATGGATAAAATATTTAAATAATGTTTAAGTACAGCAATTATTTAACAACAAGAGCTCCGTGGAGCGGCACCAACGCTCGTCTGTTTTACTTGTCATACAATTTAATAAGCAATTTTGACAAAAATTGTAAGTTAAAAAGGGGCATAACTCCAAAAATATAGCTTTCAGAATAATGCCCCTTGTGTTACAAATGCCTTTGTCATGATAAGCAAGCATTCCAAGTTTCATATTGATACCTTTTAAATTGTCTGAGTAATGGGCTACAGTAAAGTTTTGCATGGTGACGACAACAATGATGATCCCCCAGCGATCATAATAGCTCAACTTTTTCTTCAAAACAGACAAGCTAAAAAATTAGGTTTTATGAAAATAAACTAAAAGCAAGCAGAATTGAATTCATACAAGATCAAATAAATGAGGGGATATATGTTTATGAGTTGTTTCCAGCTTACTAAGCATTCCTTCCAAAATGTGTTTGATAGTCAAAAATGTATTCACTGATGTTAATTCCAAAAGGATGGCTTTGCTTAGTAAAGGAGTCAATGTTTGAATCGATATTTGGCTCCTAAAAAATGGCTAGTCAAAATGCTTTTTTAACTAATATCTGTTCCCCAAGTATGGCTAGTCAAAATGTTTTTAAGGCCATAATTTTTATATTTTTTTTGGTTTACCTACCTGCCGACTACATATTTTGGGAAAATGAAAAAAAAAAAAGACTGTTCATGGGCAAAAAAAATTGCAGTCATTGTTTTCACAGAAATGTATCACAGGTTTTTATACACACCTGTAAAGCGCTCAAGCTCTTATGTATCATGATCGAAACATGGCTTCCCAAACTGGCATTTTTCCCCTCCTCCTACCCTACCTTTTCTAGAAAAAAATTGGTAAACCAGAAAACAAACAAGAAATGTTTGTAAAACATAAATGCCCCCCCCCCTCCCCCCACGGCAGCACCTAATTGCTTGTGGTTGGGCCAAAGTGTTCTCTAGTTACTGATCAGAAACCGTTTTTAGGATCAAGGTCCCTGTGGCCTTGACCTTTAACCTAATGACCTCAAAATCAATAGGGGTCATTAACTGGTCATGACCAACCAGCATACCAAGTTTGGTTAATCTAGGTCAAAGTGTTCTCTAGTTATTGATCAGAAACCGTTTTTAAGATGAAGGTCTCTGTGATCTTGACCTTTGACCTAATGACCTCAAAGTCAATAGGGGTCATCTACTGGTGTTGACCAACCAGTATACCAAGTTTGGTGAACCTAGGTCAAAGCGTTCTCTAGTTATTGATCAAAAACCGTTTTTAGGATGAAGGTCCCTGTGACCTTGACCTTTGACCTAATGACCTTAAAATCAATAGGGGTCATCTACTGGTGATGACCAACCAGCATACCAAGTTCGGTGAACCTAGGTCAAAGCATTCTCTAGTTATTGATCGGAAACCGTTTTTAGGATGAAGGTCCCTGTGAGCCTGACCTTTGACCTAATGACCTCAAAATCAATAGGGGTCATCTACTGGTGATGACCAACCAGCATACCAAGTTTGGTGAATCTAGGTCAAAGCGTTCTCTAGTTATTGGTTGGAAACCGTTTCTACCTACAAGGTCAATGTGACCTTGACCTTTGACCCCTTGACCCCAAAATCAACAGGGGTCATTTACTGGTGATGGACAATCATCCTACCAAGTTTAAAGTTCCTAGGCCTAAGCATTCTTTAGTTATTGGTCGGAAACCATTTGTTCTACGGACCGACCGACAGACAGACAGACAGACAAATGCAAAGCAATATACCCCCTCTTCTTTGAAGTGGGGGCATAAAAAAATGGCCTGACTGATGTTTGTTCCCCATGTATGGCTAGTCAAAATGTTTTAACTAATGATTGTTCCCCAAGTATGGCTAGTAAAAATGTTTTTTTGACTGATATTTGTTCCTCAAGTCAAAATGTTTTTAACTAATGTTAGTTCCCAAAGTATGGCAAGTCAAAATGTTTTGAACTGATGTTGGTTCCATCCAAGTATGGCTAGCAAAATAGTTTTAACTCAGGCTGGTTTCATATGTACATTTTATATGGTTTTACTAAGCTAAGGAGTCAAAAATGTTACATCAGTTCCACAAGTATGGATTTGCTAAGTAAAGGTGTCTATAATGCTTAAACTGATGCCGGTAACACAAGTATGGATTTGCTAATTAAAGGTGTCTATAATTCTTAAACTGATGATGGTACCACAAGTGTGGTTTTGATAAGTAAAGTTGTCTATAATGTTTAAGTGATGCTGGTACCACAAGTATGGTTTGGTTAAGTAAAGGTGTCTATAATGTTTATACTGATGCTGGTGCCACAAGTATGGTTTAGTTTAGTAAAGGTGTCTATAATGTTTATACTGATGCTGGTGCCACAAGTAAGGTTTGGTTAAGTAAAGGTGTCTATAATGTTTATACTGATGCTGGTGCCACAAGTATGATTTGGTTTAGTAAAGGTGTCTATAATGTTTATACTGATGCTGGTACCACAAGTATGATTTGGTTTAGTAAAGGTGTCTATAATGTTTATACTGATGCTGGTACCACAAGTATGATTTGGTTTAGTAAAGGTGTTTATAATGTTTATACTGATGCTGGTGCCACAAGTATGAATTGGTTTAGTAAAGGTGTCTATAATGTTTATACTGATGCTGGTACCACAAGTATGATTTGGTTTAGTAAAGGTGTTTATAATGTTTATACTGATGCTGGTGCCACAAGTATGATTTGGTTTAGTAAAGGTGTCTATAATGTTTATACTGATGCTGGTGCCACAAGTATGGTTTAGTTTAGTAAAGGTGTCTATAATGTTTATACTGATGCTGGTGCCACAAGTATGATTTGGTTAAGTAAAGGTGTCTATAATGTTTATACTGATGCTGGTGCCACAAGTATGATTTGGTTTAGTAAAGGTGTCTATAATGTTTATACTGATGCTGGTACCACAAGTATGATTTGGTTTAGTAAAGGTGTTTATAATGTTTATACTGATGCTGGTACCACAAGTATGATTTGGTTTAGTAAAGGTGTCTATAATGTTTATACTGATGCTGGTGCCACAAGTATGATTTGGTTTAGTAAAGGTGTCTATAATGTTTATACTGATGCTGGTACCACAAGTATGATTTGGTTTAGTAAAGGTGTTTATAATGTTTATACTGATGCTGGTGCCACAAGTATGATTTGGTTTAGTAAAGGTGTCTATAATGTTTATACTGATGCTGGTGCCACAAGTAAGGTTTGGTTAAGTAAAAGTGTCTATAATGTTTATACTAATGCTGGTGCCACAAGTATGATTTGGTTAAGTAAAGGTGTCTATAATGTTTATACTGATGCTGGTGCCACAAGTATGATTTGGTTTAGTAAAGGTGTCTTGAAGCCACAAGTAAGGTTTGGTTTAGTAAAGGTGTCTATAATGTTTATACTGATGCTGGTGCCACGAGTATAGTTTGGTTCAGTAAAGGTGTATATAATGTTTATACTGATGCTGGTGCCACGAGTAAGGTTTGGTTAAGTAAAAGTGTCTATAATGTTTATACTGATGCTGGTACCATGATGCTGGTGCCATGAGTATGGTTTGGTTAAGTAAAAGTGTCTATAATGTTTATACTGATGCTGGTACCATGATGCTGGTGCCACGAGTATGGTTTGGTTAAGTAAAAGTGTCTATAATGTTTATACTGATGCTGGTACCATGATGCTGGTGCCACGAGTATGGATTGGTTAAGTAAAAGTGTCTATAATGTTTATACTGATGCTGGTACCATGATGCTGGTGCCACGAGTATGGTTTGGTTAAGTAAAAGTGTCTATAATGTTTATTCTGATGCTGGTGCCAGGAGTAAGGTTTGGTTAAGTAAAAGTGTCTATAATGTTTATACTGATGCTGGTACCATGATGCTGGTGCCACGAGTATGGTTTGGTTAAGTAAAAGTGTCTATAATGTTTATACTGATGCTGGTACCATGATGCTGGTGCCACGAGTATGGTTTGGTTAAGTAAAAGTGTCTATAATGTTTATACTGATGCTGATACCATGATGCTGGTGCCACGAGTATGGTTTGGTTAAGTAAAGGTGTCTATAATGTTTATACTGATGCTGGTGCCACGAGTATGGTTTGGTTAAGTAAAAGTGTCTATAACGTTTATACTGATGCTGGTGCCTTGAGTATGGTTTGGTTAAGTAAAAGTGTCTATAATGTTTATACTGATGCTGGTGCCACGAGTATGGTTTGGTTAAGTAAAAGTGTCTATAATGTTTATACTGATGCTGGTACCACAAGTAAGGTTTGGTTTAGTAAAGGTGTCTATAATGTTTATACTGATGCTGGTACCACAAGTATGGTTTGGTTAAGTAAAGGTGTCAATAAAGTTTATACTGATGCTGGTACCACAAGTATGGTTTGGTTAAGTAAAGGTGTCAATAATGTTTATACTGATGCTGGTACCACAAGTATGATTTGGTTAAGTAAAGGTGTCTATAATGTTTATACTGATGCTGGTACCACAAGTATGATTTGGTTAAGTAAAGGTGTCAATAATGTTTATACTGATGCTGGTACCACAAGTATGGTTTGGTTAAGTAAAGGTGTCTATAATGTTTATACTGATGCTGGTACCACAAGTATGATTTGGTTAGGTAAAGGTGTCTATAATGTTTATACTGATGCTGGTACCACCAGTATGATTTGGTTAAGTAAAGGTGTCTATAATGTTTATACTGATGCTGGTACAACAAGTATGATTTGGTTAAGTAAAAGTGTCTATAATGTTTATACTGATGCTGGTACCACAAGTATGATTTGGTTAAGTAAAGGTGTCTATAATGTTTATACTGATGCTGGTACAACAAGTATGCTTTGGTTAAGTAAAGGTGTCTATAATGTTTATAATGATGCTGGTACCACGAGTATGGTTTGGTTAAGTAAAGGTGTCTATAATGTTTATAATGATGCTGGTACCACGAGTATGGTTTGGTTAAGTTAAACTGTCTATAATGTTTAAACTGATGCCGGTACCACAAGTATGGTTTGGTAAAGTAAAGGTGTATATAATGTTTATACTGATGCTGGTACTACAAGTATGGTTTGGTTAAGTAAAGGTGTCAATAATGTTTATAATGATGCTGGTACTACAAGTATGATTTGGTTAAGTAAAGGTGTCGACAGTGTCTAAGTGATGCTGGTACCACAAGTAAGGTTTTGCTAAGTAAAGGTGTCTTATGTTATAACAATGCTGGTACCACAGGTATGGTTTGATAAAGTAAAGGTGTCAATAATGTTTAAACTGATGTTGGTACCACAAGTATGGTTTGGCTATGTAAAAGTGTCTATAATGTTTATACTGATGCTGGTAGGCTAAGTAAAGGTGTCAATAATGTTTAAGTGATGCTGGTGTCAGAAGTATGGTTTTGCTAAGAAAGTTGTCAATAATGTTTAAGTGATGCTGGTACCACAAGTGTGGTTTGGCTAAGTAAAGAAATTAAAAATTTTCAACTGATTTTTTTTCTGCAAACAAGGTTTGGCCAAGTAATGAAGTCAGTAATGTTTTAACTGACATTATTTCTGCAAGTTTTGATTTGCTCAGTAAAGGTATGAAAACATCTGACTGATACAAAATTAAAACATAATTGAAATATTATTTTTATTTTCCTAAAGAAAGTTTTCCTGGGTTTCTTTTACCGTGATATCTAAAATAACTGTTACGGTACATTACACACTTTCTACAATTATAATAAATATAACGTCTGATATTAACTGCGTCATGAAATTTTCTTTGGATAAATGTATTATAGAATTTGCTTTTCATACAGTTTCGCCTAAGCAAGCTTGAGTACTAATCCTGTTGGAACCTGGCTTTGAATGTTGCCTTGCATCTATGTATTACAGACAAAAGACTGTTAGATACATGTAACTTACTGCCCTGCCTCTAGTATATTTCCTTTACACGTATTCAGTCGAGCATGTAAATGAAACATAAGTTTATAAAACATAAGCGTATTAGCTTGTCATGCTGGTTAGAAAATCCAACTGGATGCTTGCAAAACTAAATATTGTCATATAATAATTAGATATATGTTTGGTCTAAAATAAAAGCACCAATCCAAAGCATTGAAAGCAATATGGAAATAGCCAAATAAAAAAAAAAAAGGTCCGAAGTAATTAAATTGTCCCAAATACTAACTGAGGTTTGATTTCCAAGGGAATTCTGAAAAAAAGAAATGCAAATAGAATTTATCAAGCTGCTGACAACATAAACCATAGTCATGATAGGATTTAGAGGTATGGAATATAATGTAGGTTGCTAACTTGCTATAATACAAGGTACATTACAGTTTATCTGCTTTCTTTACTACATAACCAGCTTAATATAAACTAATGATGCTCATAAATGTTTGAAATTCTGTCAATAATGTTCTAACAAAAACCCATTTAAACCTTAGATATTTATATATGACAATGTATGGGTACTTTCTATTTAAATATTCCATATTTCCAAAATGACACACTGAGAACTTCTTTCATGAGCTTAAGAAGATGAAAAATGATAAACAATGTTTTTCTATAATCTTTTTGTTTAATTCATAGAGCTGATCTCAAATGTTAGGTGCGGTGACTTGGTTCGAGTAACTTAAAGCCTGGTCAACAGTCACAATAATGGAGCCAGAAAACTATAATCAAAATTGCATTAAAAGCTGAAAGTCTGAACACAACAAATGTCCATACACTACATCAGTAAGCCTTCATTCACTGCACAGTGCAAAGCTAGGTCAAAGCTGTTGAGAAATTTACTGAAGCAGACTTTAGGTAAGACAGAATTTACATTCAGATTTCTACATGAACATAAAAGGAAAACTAGAAGATTCTCTCAACTACATGTTTCTGCAAAAATGCAAAATGTGGAGAGAGAAACTCCCTGGGTTTCAGAATTAGGTTGAATCTACAACTCTGTAATATTTATAACAGAAATATTTTAGCTCTTTCCAGCAAACACAGCACAATACTACATGGGAGGGAATCTATAAAGTATGGGCATCAGCGATGTTAACTTAAAAAGTTAAACTTCCAACTTACCAAATTCTGAATTACTTCCAAAAAGACGCAGACAATTATTTGTCTCTCATGACAACAAATTTTAAGTTTACTTAAAAAACAAAAACACACACAGTGTAAATTGATGAATACATTTTATATTTAACTGTATTTTTTCTTTTTCTTTTTGGTGTTTTGCAACAAGTAATATTGTTAAAACTTTAAACAGGGTAAGACATATATAATATAGGTATAATTTTTTACAGCTTTTTTCACTTTTGATCATCTTTCATTTTGTAAACATCACTTTAAAGTTCATGCTAAATGACTGAAACTAATTTATTTAATATCATACCAGCATTTGTAGATCTTTATTTATTGGCAAGTCAACAAATGTCATTACATGTCTTATAAAATCCTCACCTTTTGACAACATTCTGCTTACAAGAACCTGTCATAATAATGCCCTATCTATGTATATGAGCTTATTTGTCATTGGTGCCCTGATGACCGATGCCCCCTACAGAGATTTGATATTTTATGTTGTGGGGGATAGTGCAAGATACAGAAAGCATTCCATTCCAGAGACATCCCAAGTTCTTTTACAATCTCAGTGTACAGCACTGATACAAGGGACCTTGGTTTAATGTCTCATCCTAAAGACAATTAGTAAAGTTTATAGTGGACCAGTGGGGTATCCATCTTGCAATCTCCCACTTATATTGAGAGTTAACAGAAAACAGTACTGTATTTTTTGTATTATCAATACATTAAAACTTACTATCTGTTAACTTGATATTGCCCAGAATAAATTTATTAATATATTTTTTGCTTTGTAGATGAAAAAAAAAATCCTAGGCCAAGGCCTAAAGCACTCTTTAGTAACAGTAAGTTTGCACTGATGATGAACACTTGGCAACAGACTGAAATACATCTAATCTAAGACAAACTACTGTTGAGCTATTTGTTTCAATTCAATGTAACTAAAATTATACCCTCCTGGTCACTGGTATTCTACATGCTTACGTTTTGAGAGAAGTATGTATCGGTTTGATGAACAATACATCTGTGAGCATTTGTTCTGAATATGAAAGATTTCAACCACAGGGGCATTCTTTAGCATTTTCCCCTAAAAGGTACACATTTTATATGAATCAGTCCCTTTGAAATGAAGCCCTACTTGTCACTACCAGTCTTATAGAGTGTTTATCTAGATAAATAGTGTGAATATCTAAAGAATAATACTTTTTAGTAAAACTGGTTTGTTATCTACATCATAGAGCACAGTTCAGTCAGCTAGCATGTTTAACTGCCCAACTACTAGTATAGGGTGGAGGGAGGAATAACTAGCAACATTTACCTGTGCTTTTACCTTCAACAACTGACCATCCGAAGTGCCAACAACTGCTATTGGATGATTCAGCTGATTGGTCAGGACAACTGCTGTGATCATTTCATCAACGCAAATGTCAGCTTCTGTTTGGAACACCGAGTCAACATCCATCCCACCTGTTATGCCAACCATTCTCTGAGTATGGTCATATGCACAGTAAGTGTCATCTCTGAACTGTAAATAAATACTAGTATATTGTATTGATAAACATATAAGAAGCAATTTAAGACTCTAGATTGCATAGATTTATCTTTAACAACAACAGAGACTAACAAAAATACCTAAACCAGTCTTGTGCAAACAAGAGCAACAAGATGGCCTCATATTGCATAAATGAGCACTATTTTCCCTTCTAGAAACATGATGGTCAAAAATAATTCATAATTTTTTATTCTAAGTCTTTCCAATTTAATATAACAACTGAATCATTTTGTTTACATCACTCTTCTTGTAAAACATTTCTAATGATATACTCTGGTGAACTCAATAGCAAATAGTAGTACTTCATCTCAATGGATTTTTCATAAGCACGCAAGAAATTAAATGACAAATAACTTTGTCATAAAGCTACAAGATGAGGGATCAACATACTGAAATTCTGATTAACATAAATTTTACTTACCAACATTGCTGAAATCTTACAATTCTCCACAGCACCATAGACCCACCAAGGGTATGTCCCAGTGCCCCCGTTATAGCAATAAAATTGCAAGTTTGAAAAATGGTTTCTAGCATTGGTCATTGAGAAATTACAAACCACACTACCATGTGCTGGGTCTGGCTCATCTGAGGCAGTGTTACTAGGGCGACCAAAGCTGATGGCCAAATAGTCACTGGTTCCTCCATACTGCATATAAGCAGAAGTTGCTAATGTGTATTCTAATGAGTTTTGGGTACACTGAATAACAGTTTCTATATATGTCTTGTAATACCTGTCATCTATACAAAATTGTATTAAACGTGTTACATACGAAGTACGTGAACCATGTGGATCTAATGGCTGTATAGACACATAATACCCATAACCGTTTAGTTCAAACCCATATATATATTTTGCACGAAACATTGCTTGTACTGTTGGCAGGACACTGAGGTAACTGTAAGAATACAAATCTCTGTTGTCTTCCAGATATTTCATTCTGCTTTCAGACCCATTGTAAACTATTTCTCTGGTAGAAATCGTATACGGTGAAAATTTTTCCTCTTTGCGGTCATAAGTCGAGACTGCTGCATACAACATACGTCTTTCTGTTTCAATTCCTTTTGGTGGGCGGCCAAAAAATGCCACTGATGAAACTTTACTTCCAACAAAAGAGGCATGATCTGTCACATTAAATGAATATTTGGTGTCAAAATCTAATAGAGAATATATACTACAAAGTCCTTGTTGTATTGTTCCACAAGCTAAAAGATAGCTATGAATCTTATTAATGGCGAGTATGTTTATCACATTTGAAACTTGTGACCTAATTTCACTACAATGTGCAGGTTTTCCAAAACATTTGTCCGAGTCAAACTCTGGGCCAACAGATTTTTGCTGCTGGATTTGTAACTTATCATCAAGTCTTAATAAAATGTTTTCACCACCAACATATAACATACGAGTGTTATCATCAAGTGTCAGTTTTGAAAGATTACTTTGAGCTGTGTACAGTTCCAAAACCAGTTTATTACATTGTGTGTGCAACACATACAAACACATCAATACAAAATATGTTCCTAGTGTACCCATCCTGTTTTAAATTAGTAAAGTTTACTTTCCAAATGTTTCATTTAGTTCATTCTTGATACCATAAAGCTGCCGAACTGTCATTTCTTTTCAAATCCTGAAAAAGACAATGTGAATACTAGCAGAAAATACTAACAGTTAATACTAATTAACGGAATACAAACAGTTACAGGAGTATTACTTCTGAAAAAATGTATAAGTAATACTTGACAGGTAATGAGGTATACCGCACTGCATCCAGCAGGGTAAGGATTAACCTCACTTGTGATAAAGAAAAAAAAAGTCATAAGTTAAAATTATTTTGCATTTTGAATCTGACAATGCACATGTCGGCCCATGGTGAGTCAGTCCCAAAGGCAAGGAGTGGGGCATGGGTTGTCAAGGTAACTGTTAACTAACTGGAAAAGTCCAGGTGCACATTGAACCTTACTTGCTGGTATATATTCCTGTAAAGTTTTATGACCTTCTGTGCAATTGTGTTGGCTAAGTGTGTGACTAAGTTTTGGGTTGGGATTTTCACTAAAACCCCAGGTGCACAACTTCACTTGCTTGAAAGTTGCATTACCCAGTGTGTGCAACAGTGTTGGGTGAGCACATGACACAAACTTTTTTGTAGCTTTTTTACTTAAGAGCTATAACTCTGCTCTCCCTGGAAGGAGGGAGATAGAAAACAGTAGGTTCTACACTTTGTTTGCTGATCTATATCCCTGTGAAGTTTCATGACAATAAATGTAATACTGTTGGCTGAGCGCACAACACAAACTTTTTTGTAGTTATATTGACTAAATTAGGAGCCATAACTCTGTTTTACCTGGATGGAGGGAGATAAAAAAACACCAAGTACACAACTTCACTTGCTTTTCTATATATCCCTGTGAAGTTTCATGACCATAAGTGTAACAGCGCTGGCTAAGCACACAACACAAACTATTTAGTAGTTATTTTGACTAAACTAGGAGCCACAACTCTGTTTTCCCTGGACTGAGATAGATGAAAAACCTCAGGTGCCCATCTTCAACTGCTTATCTATATATCCCTGTGAAGTTTCATGACAAGTGTAAAAGTGTTGGATGAGCATGTAAAACAAACTTTCAGGCAGACGGAGTGCCCCCTCCCATAATGGCACAAAAATCAGTAAATCTATAAGAGTGTCAACATAACACAGGTGCCTTCATTCTGTACCTTTGTCAGTTTGCTGGCCCTTGTATAGCACAGGACAGTGGGCAGCAGGTGGTTGGTCGGTATGCTGGCATTTCAATAAAGGAAGTTTTCAATATTTTTCTTGAGAATCAAATAAACTTGACAACTCAAAGTTGATGGGACAATAGACTTTCTCCGGAATAAAGAATATTTGGGTTTTTCCCAGCTTATCCGGGGGTACAAACAAACTTTTACAGTTACAACAAGGTAAATCAGTGCAACAGGTTGATCAACCTTTTGTGAAGGGTTGTGTACCATGAAGCCATAACGGTAAAAGTTTGTTTGTACCCCCGGATTAGCTGGGAAAAACCCACATTTGCCGAGTTCTGGATAACATCTATTGGAAGTACCTTGACTTAACCAAGACTGAAGTGTTAAGTTAAATAGCCTAAGGTCTTACAGTTTTGGTGGCGCACATGACACAAATGTAGATGGAAGAATGGAATGACAAATTTACAAGAGCAAATCAAAGTTCCCCTGCTTTAAAGAACAAAAAAGTGTTTTTAAGACACTTTATGTAATACCTAATTAAAATTCAAAAATATAGTACTGCTCCGGCGATATGTACATTTTTCTCTTTAACTCCGTGGACATAAGGAGGAAAATCGCGGAGAAACTCTGAAAAACTTCCTAAATGGTGGAAGCATCGCGGAGACGTTTTTTGGTCTAAAAACTGACGGAATTTACTGTGAAATCAATCCTCCGCGAATCTCCGCAATTTGTGTATGCATTCAGTTGACTATATTGTTTATTTTCTAGTGAAATTTCATATTTACTTACTCTTTTTACCTTCATGTTTTAGGATGTTTTATATTTTTACTCGTTACAATGTTTTTTACGAATGACTTAAAAATACACGATATTATGTTGGTCTCATGACCTATGATCTGTACACGTAAACTATATTGTGTCTCAATCGTTAATTGATTCCTAAATATAAGATATGACCTTTAACATTGAGCGACAGTAATTTTCCATAAATGGTTTTCACATTACGTCACTTTACAAGCTTCAGACACCATGTGCTCTTTAGAGCGGGAAATGTACATGTACCATGCCTTTTTTGTGAAAATCAATTTTTTAGTGATGTTTTGTGAATAAGATATTTAATGTCTTTGACATACATCTGGATTTTTTTATTCGGACAATGTTGGCTTTGTTCACTGAACAAGTTTGGTTTTGTACGACTCAGTCATTAATACTGAATGCGTGAAATGAGGGTATTTGTAGAAAAGAAACACAGCCGATTAATGAATAGATTTACACACCTTCCTGACAGCTTGTTAATTAACTTTAATTTCTGCAACTTACATATTTTCAAGTCTTTAATCGGTGCCGCGCTTGCGTTAATCCACTCACAAATAAATTACAAATGATAATCAAACTGCGAAAAGTTAATACATCTAATTTAAACAGTCAAAATTCGAACAAATGGGCTCTGATTCTGATGCAATTGTGTACGAAAGCACCTATTTGTTTACACAAAGAATGACATTTCAAAGCAATTGCTTCACCAAACAGCTGATCATATTTTCAGAAAATGAAATGACTGGTTTACAATCAACAAGTGTTAAACTGCTTTCCTATTTTTGGAAATCATGAACTCTGCTGCGACATCTGTATCGTCTAGGTGCTTGGCAAAAATTATTGATCAGTTTTGCTATATAATAACAAGCGTTTCGAAAAATTCAAAAACGAAAGTATACAATTACAGTTTCATTATTGTCATTTCATTACACATTACGTACTGTATGTTCTTGATTAAAGCATTTTAAGTGTATAAATTTTATGATTATTTTTTTCACACCTTTAAATGGCAAATAATTTGTCAAAACTCTGGTGATGAAACATTAGCATATTCACGGAGAATCTCCACGGTAACGCTCTAAAACTCTTTAAAATGCAGAGATTGTGTGTAAACTTAAATCGCGGAGATCATGAGCGTTTTTCAAGGAGAAACTCCGCAAATTTCGGAGGTTTGCATCAACCGCGATTGCGGAGGAAGCACAACATTTGTACACATCGCTGGAGTTGTACTGTAACTAATTCCCCATTCTCACTGTCCCTGGTTGGTTCCTTGGTAGGTCCCGGATGAGTGGTTCTGGAGAAAATCGCTACTAAACTTGGGGTACAATGGGCAAAGTCAGGAATCTAAGACCTGATTTACTTTTTAGTAAAAAAGAGCAGGATTATCAAGGTATACCAGTTATTTTTTTTATGGGGGAACCATGACAGTGAGAATGGGGCATTAAGATTCCATTCCACGATGCCAACATTACCCCATGGTTTTGACTTGTGTTCCAGTTACTAGAATGCTAGACCTGGTCAGAGTGATGTCATAGACTTATAGACTATTGTCAACCATACTGCCAAGGTGAAAACAACCACCTGACAACATGTTGCACACAGTAGCAAATGAAGCTTACAAATGCTTTCTTTTAAGTTAATCAATTCAAATCTCAATCGGTACAATGTGCCGAAAATTACATCACCCACCATTCTGAATGAAAATAATTCTCTGACCCACATTCTCTCCCTTTAAAAAATTTATTTTGGTTACTATTTATCAATTGAGAAAATTTAATTCTAAAAGAAAACAAGAGAGCCATGACTGTCCTGAATCGCTCCCCTGAATACTTTGGCTTTGGGTCTGCTGTTGAACAAATTACAGTTTCTAAATTGAAGATTTTCAAAGATCTTATATCTTACAAATAGGATCTCTGGGGCAGGGCCAATTTTGACCTCAGGGACATTATCTGAACTATACAATTCTACATAAAAAAAAATATCTAAGCTCTTGGACACACAGTTTCAGACACGTATATTTTCAAAGTTTTTCCTACACAAACTCAATTTAAAACAAGTAACACTTGGACAGGGTCAATTTTCACCCTAGTGAAATAATTACAACAATCTTTGTTGAGGTCAACTATAAAATGCTACTTACCAAATATCTAAGGCCTAGAACTAACAGTTTCTCACAAGAAGATTTTCAAAGATTCAATATTCAACACAAGTAAGACCCCAAGGGAGGGCCAATTTGACCCCAGTGACAAAATTTGAGCAAACTTGGTAATGGATCTCTAGCTGATGCTCAATGGCAATATATATAAGCTCTAGAAAATGTTTAAAGTCTTTAGTATATAAGCCTAAGTAAAAACAAGTGACCCCGGGACAGGGCCAATTTGTCAAAGACATAATTTGAACAAACTTGGTAGAGAATCTCTTGCTGATGCTCAATGGAATATTATCTAAGGTCTAGGTCTAGAAAATGTTTAAAGTCTTCAGTATATAAGCCTGTGTAAAATCAACTGATCTCAAGGCAGGGCCTTTAATGACCCCAGGGACATAAAATGTAATTTGAGCAAACTTGGTAGAGGACCTCAAGCTGATGCTCCATGCAAAATATCTAAGTTCTAGTCTTTGTGGTTTTAGTCTGAACAAACTTGGTAAAGGACCTCTAGCTTGTGCTCAGTGCTGAAATGTCTAAGTTCTACCTGGCCTTGTAGTATCAGAAGATTTTTTTTTTAAAGTCTTCCCTATATACAGTACGCGCCAGGAGGAACTCACATTTTCTGCTTTTTTGCGCGGACGAGGAAAAAGAAATATCCACAGCAACAACGAGGAAAAAGACGGGCATCCTTGATGTCTTAACAGCGCAAGATATCTCAGCGATATTTGATGACCAGCGAGAAATTAATTAGAGTCATAACTCACCTGGATAAGCTGAACATTTAATGAAATGACTGTAATGAAACTGTGCCTATTAAGTATTATGTCTACCAATTATGTGACATCTTGGTAAAATTAAAACAAAATTTCAAATACATTTGCTGTGTAGGCTTATTGTGTACTTCCGTCGTTGAAATTTTGAAAACGCTTGTTATTAAATAGCAAAATCGATCAATAATTTTTTTAAAGCGCCTAGATGATACAGATGTCGCAGCAGGGTTTACATGTTGTATGTTTTCTTTAAAAAGGAAAGCAGTTTTAACACATCTCAATCGGAAACCAGTCAATTTGTTTTCTGAAAATATGATGTGCTGTTTCGAGAAGCAATTGCTTTGAACTGTCATTCTTGCGTTAACAAATAGGAGCATTCGTAAACAAATGCATCAGAATGACTGTTTTTTACATCTGATAATTCTAAAGCATTAAATTCGCCGAAATGCATGTAATCGGGAACTGTGAGCACCTCGATATCAATAATTATACCTGTGAAAATGTTCGCGGAACCATTTCGCAGACATCTGCCATGACATCTGATGACCTTGTCCGCAGTGGGGATCCTCGAAATGCGGCGGATTTGGACGCGTTTTACGGAATGGGTCGCCCGCGATGACCTCAAGGAAAATGAGAGTTCCTCCTGGCGCATACTGTAACACAATAGTGAGCACATATCAAGCATTAAAGCCGAGACTACACTATGGTGTAACGTAACAAAATATGCAACCCATTGATAACGGTACACCGCCGTGGGCGGCAAGTATGTGTCAACAAATGAACAATATACAGGGTTTGGTTGAAAATCAAGACAGAAGATGGCAAGCATTAGAGGGGAAAATTCAGGAGCAAAACAAACAAATAGAAATATTAGTATCATAGATTATGACAGCCCACAAGTCAATGTGTGACTTCATTAAGGATGAATTCATATAGGTAAAATTGCATACCTATGTCCATGACCAGTGCTATGATTCACTGCCTGTAGTAAGTATACTGGCATCTGATAACAAACATCACGAGTTTAAATCTTATTTATTGCCTTAGTGTGCTTACTTCTAAAATTCATTTATTGACTTGATTTAGATATTTGTAAGTCAGCTTTTAAAGCTCTTCAGATATTGTTATTTGTATACTATATACCAGTGTTTCTTCCTTACTACACTCAATAAAAATAAATATTACTTGACTAGACTTGATGAAAACATACTAGATAGAATGACATAAATCAGAAATGTTCAAATAAAACGAAACTGATAATGATATTATAATGGCCTGAAAGATCTTGGAAATAAGCCTAATTCACAGAAAATAAAAACCTGGTACTAAATATGTTTGTTATTCTATGCCTTTTAATTTGTAACTAAAATTAAAAGTAAAAATCTCTGAAAGTGAGTAACTTGATTTCCGATTTATCACTTCCGCCTTTCACTTTGTTAAATTCCGTGCGTCGGTATGAATCCGGACTATTTAATCTTGCTAGTACAAAACGTAACAAAAAAAAAATACGTTTAAAAGCAAATTTTTAGAAACATTATACGAAAGTCCTTTTGTACTTTTTGAGATGTCTATACTCTATATTGAGCCAGAGACGTACTGTCAACGCAAATTCTACGGAATACCGTTAGGGCCATCGTGGTTAGACGTTATAATCCAGAGGGCGACTTTGCTGATAGTGCGATAATGCGATGGCGACAGTGCGATAATGCGATGGCGACAATGCGATAATGCGATGGCGACAATGCGATAACGCGATAGTGCGATAGCGACAATGCGATAGTCATATCGTACTGTTGCCATCGCATCATCGCATTGTCGCCATCGCACTATCGCATTGTCGCCATCGCACTATCGCGTTTTCGCATTATCGTACTGTCGTCATCGCATTATCGCACTGTCGCCATCGCATTATCGCACTGTCGCCATCGCACTATCGCACTGTCGCCATCGCACTATCGCACTGTCGCCATCGCACTATCGCATTGTCGCGTTATCGCACTATCGTATTGTCGCGTTATCGCACTATCGCATTGTCGACTATCGCCTTCCGGTACACATGCGCACATCGTTTTTTTTTTGTATGTACACAAGCAATTTTTACGAAACAAAACAATTGCAGAAACATTAAATGGATGGCTTTATAAAGATATACTTTGAAAGAGGTTACAGTTAAAAGTGGGTCCAACTACATACAAAAAATATGATGTACGCATGTGTACCGGAAGGCGATAGTCAACAGTGCGATAGTGCGATGGCGACAGTGCGATAATGCGATGACGACAGTACGATAATGCGAAAACGCGATAGTGCGATGGCGACAATGCGATAGTGCGATGGTGAGAATGCGATGATGCGATGGCGACAGTACGATATGACTATCGCATTGTCACTATCGCGTTATCGCATTGTCGCCATCGCATTATCGCATTGTCGTCATCGCATTATCCGGTTATCGCACTGTCGCCATCGCATTATCGCACTGTCGCCATCGCATTATCGCACTATCGCATTGTCGCCCTCTCGATTATAACGTCTAACCACGATGGCCCTAACGGTATTCCGTAAAATTCGGATGTTCCTATTTTCGCACAAGAGGTATATGGCAGATGCGCTATGTACAAGCAATCTGATAAAAATATCATCAGATTGATATACATGTAGGGAAGGATGTCTCCCTATCGTAGCGGATCAACAGTGTCCTGCTGATATCAGCAAAACTTATATAAGAAAATTGGTATATAATCAAAATACTGACTACTCGGAAAAATACACTAGTGCGGCACCTTATATAAGCAAGTTACCTTTAAGTTCAAGTTCACAGTTATATCAATTCATCTTTTTACTGCCAACAATCAATACTGACTACACTAGGCAGATAAGTTCTTGCACACCAAGAAAAAAAAACAATATCTGTCTGTCTTACCAACCTGCCCGCTCACCCGCTCTCCCTCCCTTCCGACCGTCAGTCTGCCCATCTTATCCATCTCTCTCTCTCTCTCTACCTACCTACTTATCTACCTACCTATCCTGCCAACCGCTCTCGCGAGTATTACAGACAAGACAAGGCGTCGGACTCTAGGTAAGAGGTGAGACAAGTAAAAACCTAGCATGAGAAACAATGTCAGGATAAAGTGAAGACCAGAAATACAAGGGATCTAGTCATTGTTAAAAGGGGTTAAAGGTTAATAGAAAGTCGAGTGGGGGGGGGGTAAAGTAAAAACATGGTTGGCTGATCTTATACCATATGCTGGACACTGGTCACTTGAATTGGTCAAGCTGGATTGCAAGCATGTCAGCAACATTAAGAGGTAGATTATTCCATTGAGTAATATTGTGGGGAAGAAAGGCCATTAATAGTTTATAGTAATTATAGTAATATAGTAGTCTGATGGCAGCTATGGGGGTGCATGTGTCTAGTGAGCCTGTTATAGGTTTCTGTATAGCGGGTGTAAGGTTGATTGCCACAATGTGATGGATGATCTTGAAAAACATCATAAGTCTGAAGTCGTATCTGCGGTGTTCAAGGAACCGCCAGTCAAGATTCTTTTGCATCTCTGTAACACTCGCGAGAGGGAGGAAATTTTGATTCTCCATCAAGCCACCCTCCGCTGCACCATTTCTTCCTAGTGTATGTTGGTCTTTGTATAGCGACACCAAACACTAGAAGCATACTCAACCTGTGGCCAGCCCAAGGTCTTGTAAGCCAGAAATTTTACATTTTCATTTTTTGGTGGTAATATTACGTTTTAGGAAGTCCAAGGTCTTATTGGCCCATGTCGTCATTCTGGGTACATACGTGTTGAAAGATAGGTCTGGAGATAGATCTAGGCCTAGATATTTGTAAAACAACTGTCATACTACAACCAATAAAAAAAGAACGTGTCCAGTTTAGATCCCGAGCAGAGACGCCATGTTCTTTGAGAGTGGTAAAAATGATTAAATTTTATCAAAGGGCTTGGAGAAATCCAAGATCTGTTTGTGTGCCTTTGATTTCACGTGTAAATATTACGTTTTTTCTTCAGTTTATTCAAAGACCATAGAATCGCAAAATCTTGTGTTCTTTGTTATCTCAAACGCCCTTGGGACCAATGGCCAATATTAAAACTAAAGAAGTAAACTATGGACAGAAGAAAACCATCTTTTGAATGATAATCACTTGCTAACAAACAAACTCCCCGCAGCGGTTACTTCCCCTGATCAGTACAGAAAACAAGTAAAGTAGCAAAGCGTGACGTAACCGATGCGAGGAGTTTGGCTAACAAAAAGCGTGACGGAATTTAGTGGACCAGCGGTTTACGTAATGTACGTTTTGGTTTTGACAGATGAAAGTCTATAGAGCCCATATAACTGCATTTCCATGTATTCAATGTACAGATAAATATCTGTGCAACCGTCCCTTTCAGCAAAAAAAACAAAACAAACAACAACAACAACAAACCCGTCATGTGCATAAAATATTTTTTAGAATTGCTTCCCGTCGATGTGAGTAAAAAGTATGCACCGTGTAGTATAAAGTGCTCTACTTATACTGACATGAAACGCCCTCTGTTTAGAGGGTTCTTTAGAGAGTCTGTATTTTTCTAAAATAGAAGTACAGATAGGTAGCTTTGTGTGCTATTTTAATAGGTTCGTAAAACTAAGTTGTATGACTGAAAATACCCCATGTTATTCAATCCGTTATAACCCTTTGTAATAATGAAGCACATCGTACTGAGCGAACGTGAGCATCCGACAGTGGCAGTCTCTTGGTGCTGAAAACTGTGAACGTCTTTTCTTGAGTGCCTACTTAACATTTAAGTTATCATTTTTCATCAGACGTTTACATTGCAGAATTGATATGGACAATGTATACATGCACTCGGTGATTAGAGTTATGGTATAGATCAGTAGCGATGTGATTGTTTAACCCATTTATTCCTAATAGTATCCTTGTCAGTTGTACGAGCCCATTTGCAATTTAAAAGGTTTCTGGTATTAATTTTCAATTTTATTCTTTTTAAGGAAGGAAGTCCTTTAAGCAAATAGTGAAAACCCTGATCAGATACCGCATATTGCGACGTGTGATCTGAGTCTACAATGTTTGCAAACAGTGAAAACCCTGATCAGATACCGCATATTGCGGCGTGTGATCTGAGTCTACAATGTTTGCCTGATCAGATACCGAATATTGCGACGTGTGATCTGAGTCTACAATGTTTGCCTGATCATATACCGCATATCGCGGCGTGTGATCTGAGTCTACAATGTTTGCCTGATCAGATACCGCATATTGCGGCGTGTGATCTGAGTCTACAATGTTTGCAAATAGTGAAAACCCTAATCAGATACCGCATATTGCGACGTGTGATCTGAGTCTACAATGTTTGCCTGATCAGATACCGCATATTGCAGCGTGTGATCTGAGTCTACAATGTTTGCCTGATCAGATACCGCATATTGCGGCGTGTGATCTGAGTCTACAATGTTTGCAAACAGTGAAAACCCTGATCAGATACCGCATATTGCGGCGTGTGATCTGAGTCTACAATGTTTGCCTGATCAGATACCGCATATTGCGACGTGTGATCTGAGTCTACAATGTTTGCAATCAGTGAAAACCCTGATCAGATACCGCATATTGCGGCGTGTGATCTGAGTCTACAATGTTTGCCTGACCAGATACCGCATATTGTGGCGTGTGTTCTGAGTCTACAATGTTTGCAAACAGTGAAAACCCTGATCAGATACCGCATATTGCGACGTGTGATCTGAGTCTACAATGTTTGTCTGATCAGATACCGCATATTGCGACGTGTGATCTGAGTCTACAATGTTTGCAAACAGTGAAAACACTGATCAGATACCGCATGTTGCGACGTGTGATCTGAGTCTACAATGTTTGCAAACAGTGAAAACCCTGATCAGATACCGCATGTTGCGACGTGTGATCTGAGTCTACAATGTTTGCAAACAGTGAAAACCCTGATCAGATACCGCATGTTGCGACGTGTGATCTGAGTCTATAATGTTTGCAAACAGTGAAAACCCTGATCAGATACCGCATATTGCGACGTGTGATCTGAGTCTACAATGTTTGCAAACAGTGAAAACCCTGATCAGATACCGCATGTTGCGACGTGTGATCTGAGTCTCTGATGTTTGCAAACAGTGAAAACTCTGATCAGATACCGCATATTGCGACGTGTGATCTGAATCTACAGTGTTTGCAAACATTAAAAACCCTGATCAGATACCGCATATTGCGGTGTGTGATCTGCGTCTACAATGTTTGCCTGATCAGATACCGCATATTGTGGTGTGTGTTCTGAGTCTACAATGTTTGCAAACAGTGAAAACCCTGATCAGATACCGCATATTGCGACGTGTGATCTGAGTCTACAACGTTTGCCTGATCAGATACTGCATATTGCGACCTGTGATCTGAGTCTACAATGTTTGCAAACAGTGAAAATACTGATCAGATACCGTATGTTGCGACGTGTGATCTCAGTCTACAATGTTTGCAAACAGTGAAAACCCTGATCAGATACCGCATGTTGCGACGTGTGATCTGAGTCTACAGTGTTTGCAAACAGTGAAAACCCTGATCAGATACCGCATATTGCGACGGGTGATCTGAGTCTACAATATTTGCAAACAGTGAAAACCCTGATCAGATACCGCATATTGCGACGTGTGATCTGAGTCTACAATATTTGCAAACAGTGAAAACCCTGATCAGATACCGCATATTGCGACGTGTGATCTGAGTCTATGCTAGGCATTAATGGGTTAATTCCTTTACGTAAACCTGTCACTATATAGTATATTCCTTCTACTTCTGATACCCAGTGCAAACATAAAAGCGTATTCAGTAATTATCATACATGACATCATAAATATGTACCCTAAGGGATTTGAGTGGTCGCTGAATCCTTGGAACTGTGTTGTACTAATGCGGACTACTAGTTTTATGTGTCTACTGTTTAACAAACCTGTTTCAAACATACGGCTCTCATTTAGAACTTATATAAACAAGGGACGTTATCCCTTTGTTTTCTTTATTCGGGTCGGAACAACACAAGGGTCGACACTTTGTCTTTCTTTGCTTTATTTCTGTGAAATCTACATAAGACATTTGTAATCAGTATTATATGTTGGTTGACAATGGTAATCAGTATTATATGTTGATTCTGGACATATCTATTTGCTACACAATTACACGAATATTTCAACATAGATCTCAAATGAGAAGACACCGTTGCGTGTCTTCGTAGTCATTAACGACAATCTCATTCAGTAACATACTGATGGAAGAAAACTCAAATATTTCTTTATTACACCTCCATTCACAAGTTCACTCCTCTAGCATCGATCAAACTGTGGAAGACATTCTCTATGATAAACCGATTTAAACCCCTAGAACAACATTCATGGCGTCTCTATATCTAAATCTGCTGATTTAATAGATCGAAACAACATAGATAATTTTCTGTTGGTTGGTCTACAAAACGTTTATAATATTTCAACCTGCAGAAAACCCGTGTTTACTTATAATATAGTGTCGTTATATAACAAACTGTTATTCCAGCAATTCTTGAAGTTTAGCTTTCTTAGTCATCGGCTCCCTGAAATAAAAGAAGCAGTAATGTACATGTACATAACGAAACAGACAATGGAAGTAATATATTTCACAGTCAAGCTAAAATAATAAAGACTATTTTGTGTGCTATGCGTTTCACTGATTTGATACAGATTATCTATTTCATATAACATTTTGCAGTTAGAAAATAGTCTTCAACATGGAACGTCTTTAAAAGAGTATTTGTTTAGTTTAGTTTTTTGGGGATTAACGCCAGTTTTAACAGCTGTGGTCATATCCCGGCGGTCAGTCCACCTAACAAGTGGTCCTGGGTATCCAACCAGTGTACTAACCAGCTTCTCCGCAAGTGACTGACTACTTCCTCGCTTGCTTCCTTCAGATGGTATAATTGTAAAGAGTTTGAACATACACAACTATTCAAAGAGTAGATCTCGTTATCATTATTTACCGTTCGTTTTCCTTGTACCTCACCATCATTTGCCTGTGAAGAACAAATCTCTCCAACATCTTTTTGCACTGAAAGAAATCGTAGCTCGTCTGAGTTTTAAAACAAGAAACCGATGGAACCAAGTTATGCTCCCCGAAGTGCTCTCATTCATTTATAGGATTTAGAACTGAGTGGAGGAAAATAACGAAATATATAGTTTGTGCTGAAAGTAATCTTAATATAACTGACTTTGTTAATGGGTACAGAAATGGACGGCACGATTTTTATAGAGAGATTTAAGAGCATTATTTAAATCAAGACAGATATACCGCATTGTAAATACACTTTTGTTTTAATCACAAACTATTGCTTTTATATATAATGTATGTTAGAAAATTGTGTACGCAAAACAGTCTGAAAAGTAACTTTACCTTATTAAATTGTCCAAAAGCTATTATATAGGGTGCATGAGTTATGGTCTAGACAAAAATAAATGAGAAAATTTAGAAAGGGCAATAGCTCAAAATTGTGCAATAGAGAAATACGGTTCCTGTACACTGCACTTTTCCTCAATGAGATCTATCCACCTATGAAGTTTCATGTTGATACCTCTTTATATTCTTTGAGTATTGTGCCGGACAAAAAAATAAGGTATGAAAATCAATAAAGGGAAGTACTCAAAATATATACAAACGAAAGTTAAGGTTTTAGCGCACTGCACTCCTCAACAAAGAGATCTATTAACCTTGATACCTTTTTATAGTCGTTGATTTAAGCCCCGGACAGAAATTATGAAAATAAACATCAGGCGATAACTAAAAATACTTAATGGAAGTTACTGTTCTTATACACTGCACGTATCCTCAATGAGATCTATTTACCTATGAAGTTTTTATGTTAATATCTCTTATAGTTTTTCAGTTATGCTCCAGAAAAAAAAAAAGTATGAAAATTAGACAAGGGCAATAACTCAAAAACTGAAGTGCAGTGTAATGGTTCTTGTGCCTTTGTAAGATCTATCAACTTATGGAGTTTCATGTTGATAGCTCTTATAGTATATAAGAGTTATGCTACTGACAAAAAATAAGTATGAGAAATCAACAAAAACAATAACTCCAAACTGATAAAATCAAGAGTTACTGTTCTTGTGCAGTGTACTTCTCCCTAAGGAGATCTATCCACCTATGAACTTTTTTTATTAGTTTTTCAGTTACTGACCGGCCAAAAGCGTGACGGACGTGCGGACTGACAGAAAGACGGACGGTCCCCGGACGGATAAAGTGGCAACTTAATGTTCCGGGTAGCATTAAAATATGAAACCACCCTTAAGCCATAGCTTTATATTCTGTCACTTTTAAGTTATACTTGCATAAAACTAGTACCAGTATATGTCAACGTAAACTTCATCGTTGAAGGAATATGTTTTAATATGCCCTCTTTACATAGTTTTACCTGTTTGTGATTGGAAGAGTAGATTTCTCTTTAGTGCACAAAAACTACACTCACTTTGTCATCATACAAAACATCAAATTATATATTAAGACATTATCAATAAAGTTTCAATGCATTACAAATTTATTAAGATGACAGCTCAAATAGTAACGCCTCTTGTCCAATACTCTCTTTACGACAACCGAAATTATTCTCTTTAATCTTGAAGTATCACTTTTCGTCACCTTTTGTTTGAAATTCGCAAACCCAGCTGAATGAGTCCGTTTCGTATTCTTTTCCGTCAAAAGAAAACCAACATAGTCCCTCTTGTTTTTCACCCCATGGAGCTGCCTTTCCCGGAATCTTTCCCCACCGGGTGTCGGCTATTGCCAAACTTTGTATGAAATCTCCTTCTCTTCCTAATTTCAGCGCACTATTTGGTCGTTGCTTTGACCAAACCAGTGATATGCATTCTTTCTCTGCCACGACGAAGGAAAAATCCTCAGTTGTGTATTCTTTCCCAAAACATCCGTACCAACATAAATTAGGATATATTGCTTTTCCGGGAATATCTCCATGTTCTGTGTGGGCAACTGCTGAGTACCGTTCGTTTCTATCTTCTTCCATGCCAAGACAGATCAATGTGTCTGCTGGAGGATTTTGATTGTTATGAATAAGTTTCGCAGGTGATTTTATGTTACTTTGATCTGAAAATAAATATATTTGGTTTAAAATCAATACACATACATGTACTTTCTCCGTAAGGATAACAATAAGAACATATGATATTTAACCCTTCACAGTTATGGCCAATACATTTTTCATTGATTTCAGAACTAGTAAGGATTATTAAAAGACGCAAGAAATAATGTAAATGCTATGAATACTCGAAAATGAAAAAAGAGATATTTGATCAAGACACCAATACATGAATTTTCTTCAGATTTATTCAGGATGGATTAAATTTGGATTACGGATTGAAGTGAAAAGAATTGTTTTCCATAATATCGTCCATGCTTAAACGACTAACCTTCAAGTATTCCTTTACAAACCCAACCGAATGAGGTCGTATCTAATTCCTTTCCATCATATGGGAACCAACAATACCCTTCTTGTAAATGGCCCCATGGTGCTGCCTTGCCTGGAATCTTCCCCCACTGCGTATCTGCTATTGCTAGGCACTGAAAAAAGTCGCCCTCATTTCCAAGTTTAAGTGCATTGGTTGGCCGATGTTTTGACCACACTAGCGAAATACCATCTTTCCCCAAAACGACAAAAGAAAAGTCATCAGTGTCAACTTCTTTCCCAAAGTAAGAATAAGAGCAACTGTTTGGATATGTTGCTTTTCCGGGTATATTTCCATATTCTGTGTGTGCAATGGCGGAATACAATCTCCCAACACATTTCTGCCAGCCAATGCAGATAAGATTACTTTCAGAGGGATTTTTATTCTGATGAATGAGGAATCCTGTCGTAATTGTCTTCTCTTAAAAAGAAAACAGTTTGTGTTTATAACAATAAATGGGAAGATGGCTCCATTTTACCTAAGTTTCGTTAATTCGTAACAGTCTACGGGAAAGAAATATATTCTTTGGAAGATTAAGTACAACATCCAGATGTTCAGAACTAGTGTGGTAGTTTTGTTTGAGAATGTACACGAATGATGATGTTTTTGTAGGTCATATCACATGAACGTAAGTAATTATCCATAAAATATTGCTATATGTGATCGCACTATTGTCGCTAAATTGTATCCCACTTACCTAATGGTTGTATTTCACAAACCCAGCTGAATGAGTCCGTTTCGTATTCTCTGTCGTCAAAAGAAAACCAACACAGGCCCTCTTCTTTCTCACCCCATGGAGCTGCTTTCCCCGGAATCTTTCCCCACTGAGTGTCGGCTATTGCCAAACTTTGTACAAAATCCCCTTCTTTCCCAAGCTTTAACGCATTATTTGGTCGTTGCTTCGACCAAACCAGTGATATGCATTCCTTCTCTGCCATGACGAAAGAAAAATCCTCAGTTGTGTATTCGTTACCAAAGTATCCGTACCAGCAGAGATCAGGATATTTTGCTTTTCCGGGAATATCTCCATATTCTGTATGGGCAACTGCTGAATATAGGTCTTCATCAGCTTCGTCAAGGCCAAGACAGACCAATGTGCCTGTTTGTGGATTCTGATTCTGATGAACAAGTTTAACAGTTGGCGATGTCGGTTTCGGAATCTAAATAAAACAAGATTGTATGTTTGTTCGCATTGAACGAGATAATCAGCTACGTATGAACAAAACGTCTTCTACCGGTTATGGTCTTCTATCGTGCTATTTCATCATTTAAGCATATTGCCATAGAAACAAAGATACAGAAACATGTTCTCTGAAAAATTTATACTTTGATTGCTTTAGTTTAACCCCAAAAACGTTCTAGGTATACAGATATTTGAAAATAAACCACTAAACTTCATGGAAAGATTCTTTTTAAAGCGGCATTGCACACAAAGGATTTCCGACATGAAAAATAAAGATAAATAGAGAAAATAAATTATTTATATAAACCAAGACATTGATATCACGTGTGAAAAGCTTCATACACGTTTAAATTGAGAAACATTTTACGATGACTAAATCACACCATGTGTAAGTCTGGGATCTGCAATCGATTAGCAATTTAGCTATGTCCAAAAGCTGTTTTTGCGCAATGAAAAATTTGGAAGAAGACTTTTTTTAAGCTCACCTTTATCCCATTTGTTCACACACCCAGCTGAATGTTGTCGTTGTGTGTTCCTTTCCACCGTAAGAGAACCAGCATGTTCCTTCCATTGTCTCGCCCCATGGTGCAGCTTTTCCAGGGATCTTCCCCCACTGTGAATCAGCTATTGCTAGGCATTGTACGAAGTGTCCCATCTTCTTTACCAAGCTTCATTGCACGACTTGGTTGACGTTTTGACCAAACTAGTGACACATTGCCCTTTTTCACATCAACAAAAGAAAAATTGTTGGTTTGCCTTTCTTTACCAAAAAGCGGATACCAACAAAGGTCCGGATACCTTGCCTTTCCAGGGATGTCCCCATGTTCCGTGTGCGCAACTGCTGAGTACAACTTTCCGAAGTTTCCCTGCCATCCAAGACAGATAAGGTTTTCTTGGGGAGGATTTTTTTCTTTGTGAACCAGTTTCACTGTCGAGGTCATATCAGCTCAATCTCTGAAAATAAGACATGCGTTTTAAACATTTGAAAAGACCCATGTTTATACTGAAAGCATTGCAAATTGAAGTGTTTTAACTCAGTGGAGTGTTTATTTTAGAATTCTGCTCGCATGAAAAAAACTGTCGTGTTTCTGAATTCTCTAACATTAAAAACTCTAGGGAACTTACGGCGGGACTTGAGTGGGAATTTCTCTTACTGTTCTCTGAAGTTCTATTAAAACGATAGCGGATAGAAATCACAACGCGTAACAAAGAGCCATACTCCATGACAGTAAGTTTATTTCAGCAGAGCATGTATATAACTCCTTGTGATGAAAATTTGAGATCTACATTTTACCTGTTAAAATTTTCGCACGTACAACGTACAAAAAGTGCACGTTTTAGAAGCTGTCGAAACTCGGCATGGGACGTTGTTTTTCAAGGTTGAAAAGTCCTGTTGTAGAGGCATTTTCGCGCACACCGTGCTTTTGCGTGTTTGATGCAGAAACACAGCACACACAGATAGACGTGCGCGTGACCTTTAAGTGAAATGAAAATTTGCTGTTTACAAAAAGATAAATACAGTTCAAACCGAAAGTATATTGTGAAGGTCAAATCAAGGTTATTCTGCGAAACAACAGCAGTTATATGATAGGAAGTGGTACGTTGCTAGCACCAGTCACAGATGCCTGGGTCTCGCCTGTTTTTCCCGAACAGGTCCACGTATTATGTATCTATTAAGGAAACACATACAAAACGTGGACCTGTATGAGAAAAAACAGTCGAGATACCAAATATCTGTGGCCACATATATAGAGACGAATATGTATGGGTGGTTAGTCTTTACATTCGAAGTTGCTACACGATGAGTTACTCAAAACTAGCATTCATTACAACAGTCGTCGTGAAAACTAACTACAAACAACAAAAACATAAACATTTTAGAAAAATAAAAATACTCACCTGAAAGTCAGTACATTTTGTACAAAACTTATAAGATAAAAGCACAATGTATCCCAGAAGTCACTTTTATACACAGTGACCTTAACTGCTCGCTGGCTATTGAATATCGACTTTGTATTTAAAATCAATTCCCTTTGTAGTAAAACAGAAACGGTGATCCATATAAAGATGTGTTACCTTTCACAGGTCAAGGTTTAATCAACAATAGTTTGTAATCTACTGATCGTCTATCTGATTGTAAATCATCTATACAATTAAATTTAAAACAAAAACAACGAATTTGCCGAATTGTGTTTTGAACAATTCTGTTGTACATATGTCAGTGAGGCACTTATAAAGTCCACGTCTCTCGATATTTGTGTAAATTGGCAAATATCACCCAAATAATTGGAGTGATTTCTTCTAAAAATAGAAAAGTTATAATATACGCAGAAAACTGAATTACATTTTTAATCGAATGCACCTCGTTCTTTACCTGGTAGATCATGAATGTGTCACCCCCAAAAAAACTCCCTTCTTGCCTTAAATATTAACACGTATATCTAGTTATGTATTTTTTACGTATAAACATACCCAAAATATAATCACCTAGACCCATTCATGTATTTTTCTTCTTATAATGTACTGCCCACGAAAATACATACACCACGTTCTTAAAGTTGGACTATATTGTTAACACATCCAATAACATTATTTGGCAGCGTTAAAAGACACTCCATTAGACTACATTCCGAACGCACTTCCGTGTCATTTAGAGCTGGTATTACCATAGATCAACCCCCGAGGTGTCTGCTGTCCCTAATGAATGTTACAGCGATCTACATGAAAATAAGTTGTATGTGTTTATGTTGTATCAAATTATGTTATAGAATCTGTAAGAAGCTGTAATTTCAGTTCGGAGACCATAAAAAAGCTATGTTTGCAGCTGTAGTTAAATATCTGTCTATGCACTAATTATTTCAAAATCAACATATGTCAGTGAAAATTAAAGGCAAGGAGTTTAATATGATATTATGTACTTCAAGGATGTTACTTAAGTACACTTCCGGCTGATGAACTTGTAAAAATGATCATATCTTTGGATAAATACATGTAGATACAGCTGTAAACTAGGTTGGGAGATTTAACTTAACCATTGTGTAAAAGTATTACTAGCACACATGAGCTTTCAGTTTATGATTTCAAGTGTTTTAACGGCAGATTATAACTGACATGATTGTGTTTACACATTTTATTTGCATACAGAACGCTGCATTTGCTTTCTAAACAGCTGTGCTGTGTTATGACTGGTTTTGTTTAGAATTCCATCACTCGAATAGAAGAGTGGTATCTGTTACGTCGCTTTTAAATTGACGGGACGTCAGAGATGGGTTGCGCGTGGAGTTCCGAGGAAAGAGCGGCAGGTCAGAGGTCAAAACAGATAGACAAAATGCTCAGTTTGGAAGCTGAACGGATGAAGGAAATCAAAAATGCTGAAATTATTTTAATAGGTTTCTTGTTATCGTTTTCATTTTACAAGTAAATGAAATATTTCTTCATTTGTTCATGTAACACGTTCTATTAGCACCACGTAAGTCAAAGCAAGACAGGAAGGGCTTCGAAGGGCATCAGGACGCTTAATTTTTGTTTACAATTCTGACGGATATTGCATTTGAAATGTTAAAGATAAAACTTTTAGACTTTGTGTAAAAAGTACAAAACTTTTAAAGACTTAATAAGATTTACTTTGGCAATTTTAGATAAACTAACAGCTTTTACTTTGAATGAATGTGTGAGTTACTGTTTCTTCGTGGAAACAATCAACTTTCCGATACCACTTTGTTAATACTAAGGTCTCATGGCGCGTTCTTCTTTGTTATAGATTTGCTAACATTTGTTAAAATTAAGTTATACTGGTATTTTATAAGATTTAGGCTAGGTTATAGAAAATATTTTTATAACATACCAGGTACAAGACACTGTGGGAAAAGTTCATTCCTGAAAAACATTGAAACGTAAATATTTTAGTAATGTGTTTTATTTACTTATGTTATTTGTTAGATCAAAAATCGAACTTTCACGTGTTCTCCCATGATTAAATGTGTGCCTTGGTTAAAAACAAATCTTTATATTTCAACCTAACATCTTATTACAGAACAGCAAAGAGTTTACCAAGCCATAAGTCTTTTAAGTATTGTTATGACATGACATTTGAATTATGTATGCCTAGCAAACATGTCAACAAAAAGAAGTATGCTACAAAAACTACTCTTGGGCAGTTAACGATTTTTGACCAATGAAATAATTGAAAGTATTACATCGTTGATTTGCCCCATTTGTTTCAAAACTTTCGATTGGTCTCTTTAGAAGGACAAGGGTTAGCTACACCAAAAATAATAGGTATTGTTTATTGCGGAAAAAAAGAAATGTTGTACCCTTTTTCTATAATATTTCAGAGTATTTTGCGACAAAGCTAATTCTAGTAAACGTGGTTCTGACTTGTCGATGATGGAATTCTGTTTTAAGGAGGCCAATTTCAAGTAAGTCTAGAAGCTTTTTGAAGTATGAACATCACGTGTATGACATGTGTCTTGTATTTTGTTATTAACTCTACAGTCTCTATAAGATAATGTTGTAGTTACGTAGTTGAATCTTACCTATAATAACTTTGCTAATTAATTATGATTTCATTCTCCAGTATATATGATATAATATTATAATGTGCTGCGTGAAATTTTAATTCGAGCAAATGACATTGCAAGCAATTCTTACCATTTTGTAGAACTTATCTTAATACAACGAAGCAATGTATGTAGAGAAAATTTGACCATCTATTCTGTCAAGGACAAGTTCGAGACGATGACATCGACATGAAATGCTATATCAGTGCACTTGAGCCCGTATCCGACGGCGAAAACATAATTAGATAAAATAAATGTGATGTTTGTCAATAACTATGACAGTTTAGGAAAAACAAGACACAAATGAGAGAAAGGAAAACGAAAACACTTCGTGGCATTGTTGTTAGGTCTACGCATTTAAATCTCTACATTAATGGGTAGTTTGGAATCATTCATATTGACAGCTATGAGGAATTCGACAAACTGATAAAATTATTAATTGGATTTTATTTGTAGGCAATCTCTTTGTCACTTTGGTACTAGGTACTTTGGTTTCACTCTTTCAGATTAATAGAGGTGGGAGGTCGTATACTAAGCAGGCCTAAGCTATTCCACTATTTCGAGAATGTCCACGCAATTATCATTATTATTGGCTTATCCAATTATGATTTTATGACAGATGCTGAGCCACCAGAGGTGAGTTTTATTCTTGATGTCTTAATTTCGTGCTCTCAATCCGCTTCTAACACATCCGTAATTATGACGAAAATTGTCTTTCAGGCGAAAATTATTCAGGAGGTCTCATTCATACGGCACTCTGAACACAAGCTGGAATCTGTGTGTGTTTGAATATTTCTACTCTCTGCATATTGCTCTTTATCCCGCTAACGTCTCAATGAACCATTGGTTATATAGGAAGCTAACACCAAGGAAAATAACAATACAAACTTGTTTTTCTTGGCAATAGATTTGCAGTTAAGGTGTTTCTCAGAACATAAAGCCGAGGCCAGAGTGAAGTTAAATGTATATATTAGTTGGAAAAGAAAAGATGCTGTCACATTTCTTGTATACACAAATATCAGGAGGTAAAAAAATTACTGTAGGTATTCGAAGAAACTGTATAACAGATCTCACGGGAAAAGATCACTTTATTTTTTTTAATAGAAAAATAGTTGTCCTGCAGTAATTGTGGACATTTCAATAAAGTGCTATTCCATATTTCTTAATCTTTTGTGAAAACTAGAAATATTTCATGTGTACATAAATGTTTGCATATCGTTTCAGAACGTCCTGATTGAAAGTATGGAGTTGTTCAAAACTGTCTGCAACAACAAGCATTTTGGGGACTCTCTCTTGTTTTTACTCTTCAGTAAGAAAGACTTGTTTGAAGAAAAACTGAAAACGACACCTTTGACTGTTTGTTTTCCTGATTTCTCAGGTAAAAAAAATCACTCATTAGTATTTTTACTTGCTCAGAGTTATTTTTGTTATAATTTTTATATATCAAGTAAGGAGGGACAAAGTCTGGGTAAGAGATTCCAGGTGTTCAGAAATGTACATGAGTCCACAGGTTTGACAGTAGATTTCTACATTTGTAAATTAAATGGGAAAAAAGTAATGAAAACAGAGATATGTGCATTAGACAAGATAAAAACAAAGTAGATTTACTGAAACACGAGAAAAAATAATACCGTGTTATATATACAACACAAGATCGAAGTGGGTCACTTACAAGAAAACTATGCTAATTGTAAGTACTGTGTCACATTGTGCTGAAAACATTATGAAAAAAGCTTATAGGAAAACGATAGCTATTTTAAATAAGAATCAAAATTCTCAACATTTCATTTGTTGCTGAACTAAAATCAACCTGACACAGCATATGTCGACAACTACCAAACTTAAGTGCCTTTAAGGCGAGTTATGAAAAGCCGGTTTTCGAAGACCTCTTTCCATGTACGGTTTAATTGCAATTTCTTGCCTTTTCCTCGCCTATACTACTAGGAGCTACAATTACTACTTCTTCAACAACACCGTAACTACAAGTATTAACTATATTCCCTAACAAAACAGATAAGGGGTGGGAAGCGTTTACGTTGGGTAAAGAATTAATTTTCATGATTGTAGATATACCTCTTTTACAATCGATAAATCAACAAATGCAGACTGCCTACGCTATTATTATCTATGTTGAATATGGTCATACTTTAACACTTGCTTGCAGGAGGCAACACCTTCGAAGAAGCAGGCGCCTACATTCAGCTTAAATTTGAACAAGATGGCGAAGTAAACAGAACCGAAAGGGACATTTATACACATTTTATAAACACTGCTGACACGGGAAATGTGAGCTTTGTTATGGAAGTGATAACGGAAGTAATTGACAGAACTTTCTGGAAAATTCGTTCCCCTTTTTATGGCTACATGTTTTAACTTATTAAAGGCGACACAACTTCTCGCTAAGACGTTTGAGACAAACCTAAGATTAACCACACTAGGTTAATGTTAAGGAATTCATAATGAAGTCAAAGTTTTATCAGCATAATAACATGACTTAATATTTTGTGTCAAATAGCTCTACATGTTGTTTACATTACAATTTACGTGGTACTATTTCAAACGGTTTACATTACAATCACGTGGTACTGTTTCAAGTAGTTTATATAAAAAATCACGTGGTACTGTTTCAAGTAGTTTACATAACAATCATGTGGTACTGTTTCAAGTAGTTTACATAGCAATCGCGTGGTACTGTTTCAAGTAGTAAATCATTTGATACTCTTTAAAGCAGTTTACATAACAGTCGCGTGGTACCGGTTCAAATAGTTTACATAACAGTCGCGTGGTAATGTTTCAAGTAGTTTACATAACAATCGCGTGGTAAAGTTTCAAGTAGTTTACATAACAATCGCGTGGTAAAGTTTCAAGTAGTTTACATAACAGTCGCGTGGTACCGGTTCAAATAGTTTACATAACAATCGCGTAGTAAAGTTTCAAGTAGTTTACATAACAATCGCGTGGTAAAGTTTCAAGTAGTTTACATAACAATCGCGTGGTAAAGTTTCAAGTAGTTTACATAACAATCGCGTGGTAAAGTTTCAAGTAGTTTACATAACAATCGCGTAGTAAAGTTTCAAGTAGTTTACATAACAATCGCGTGGTAAAGTTTCAAGTAGTTTACATAACAATCGCGTGGTAAAGTTTCAAGTAGTTTACATAACAATCGCGTAGTAAAGTTTCAAGTAGTTTACATAACAATCGCGTGGTAAAGTTTCAAGTAGTTTACATAACAATCGCGTGGTAAAGTTTCAAGTAGTTTACATAACAATCGCGTGGTAATGTTTCAAGTAGTTAACATAACAATCGCGTGGTAAAGTTTCAAGTAGTTTACATAACAATCGCGTGGTACTGGGTACTGTTTCAGGTATTTTACAATACGATCACTAGGTACTGTTGCAAGTAGTTTACATAACAATCACGTGGTACTGCTTCAAGTAGTTGTAAACTAGAAATAGATATTATATCGCCCTGAATGTCTATGGCACGGCTCTTGTCATCACACAAACTATGAAAAAAGCTTTTAGTTTTTTTTCATGAAATAAACTGTTTGGCGTATTTGTTATGATTTCTATGTTGCTTACATGTTATTCATATGTTTTGGTACATGTACTGCATGTCCATCTAGACTTTTATTATTGACATGAATTAAAATTTCAAGCGTATTGTTATAACTTTCATTTGATGCTCCGTGCTTTTTAAATGGTTTTTTTAAAATTCTTACATTATCTAATTATTTTTTTTACGATTTTCTCGTGCTTATATTCTATTTACAAGTGAACAGAAATGATATGCAATAAACTGCGAAAAAACCTATTTGTTACCTAAGACTTTACTTAAAGTGTACTTATATTCCTTACAAAGCTCGTACTATCCTCTTTAAGAGGAACACCTATTTATATTGTTTGTAGATTGCAGTCTTAAATAAAGTAACTGACTGCCTTCGGGCAGCATCGGCGGCATCAGGCAGAAGCACTGTGTGGTTCCATTATTTGTTTACTGCCTTTTTTACACTCTGAACTCCAGTTACCATTATTCTATCCTTTATTCACATTGTCTTTTTTCTTATAACAAGAGTGTGAGTCAGTAGCAACACCCTTTTTAAATTATTTACACTTACATGCTATTGTAGATCTGCATTTATTCTCTTGAAAAAGAAAAAGAAAAAGACAGGTTAAATTTCAAAGAAGAAAGATATTTACCCCTAGAATTATAAACAAAATCTGACCCTATTTTCAGCATTCGAGTATGTTCAACAACTGCCTATCATGAATTCTATTCTGGATGACTCTGAATATAAAATTGCTGCCACACTATCAGAAACAGTCTGGCCAAATGATTCATGCAAAACAAATGCAATGATTAAGGCAAAATGTTCAAAACAGTCGCGACTATACCATTTTTGAGCACTGATTGACTGAATTAGTGGTTTCATACCTATAAGAAAACTTTGACCATATGTGGCCTACTTCCGGTCAGTTCTAAATTAATACTGTTATCAATTTTCCATATGATGACATCGGAAGTATATCAATACACTCTCCATTCCGGAAGGAAGTGATTTATGGTGTATAAGGCCATTAGGCCATGTTGAGAAATTTCTTTTTCCGGAGATTATATGACTAACATATTGTGACTTAACATTTACAGTTTCGGTAGTGTATGGCCAATTGAAGTCGGAAATTGCACATGTTTTATGTTTTATGGAGATTATAAGGAACATTTTCGGGTTAAGACCGTAAAAGGCAGACAACATGATAAGTGTTAAGAAGAAAAAAGACTCAGAATTAAATCATTGTTTCTAAAACAATTTTGTAATTGATAAATATGGAATGTATTGAATCAATGCAAAGAAAAGCAGCTAGGCACAGGTCGAAACAAATATCAGACAGAATCACCACAGACAAGAACCGGAAGAACAGAACAATCGAAGTGCTTCTAGTAGGTTCGTATACATCAGCTGGAAATATTGTAAAACAATACCCGCGGTGAGGCGTCTCTTTCAAGTATTTTGAGTGTGTTTTTATAGGTTACTGTTGCGGAAGTGATTTGTTTACTTTGAAAAGCACAGAACAAAGGTCTCGAACGCAGAAAACGACTGGTAACTGAATCTTAAACATGGAACTGAATGTACACTGAAAACCAGAAGACATTCCTAGTATACTGAATGTACACTGAAAACCAGAAGACATTCCTAGTATACTGAATGTACACTGAAAACCAGAAGACATTCCTAGTATACTGAAAATGCTGGTCTTATTTTAGTGACCGTTTTGACTTTTGTTACAGTTTTTGCTATAAAAAATAATGTAACATTCTAGAATAACACGTGTGCCTTCGTCAAAAATACGTTTTAAATTACATTTGGTTCATGTGTGCAAGAACACTTATACATACTTAGCCATGTAATATAAAATAGAACAATCTGTATAATTCTTGTATTATATATATATTATGGAAATACGATGCTTTCAATACATTGTCTTGAAGTGCTTTTCCAAAGTTTTATTTAAAAAAAGCAGTTAATGCAGCTAGGACGTCTAAAGTAGGGTTGGATAACTTATTTCAGGCGCGGAGACCGCGGACAAGCAGAAGACAATACAGGATCTCAAAGCGTAAGTAAATACCAAGTATTTACTGGAATAGTCACATTTAAAGGGTTTTATTTAAAGGTCGTGGTGTTTTGAAAACTTTTTTTTTCTCAAAAATGTTTTAACAGATTTCATGCCTGTTCGAAGCTTTACATTTAGAAAATATGAAGTCAAGACGTACATTGATGAGTTGACTGACGTATAAACTGTCTGCTAGGTTATAGTTAGGGTTACTTAATGACTAATTAAATGTTAAGTAACGACCTATCCCGTTTTTCATTCTTTTACCATTACTTTACACTGAATAATAATTTGTCAAGTAACATCGTATTCCACCGGGCTATAACTTTACATTTTGTTTTGATCTATTGTTTCCATATATTGGTACCTAAAATTATTTTCCAGTATATCAAAAAATACAACTCAGAAACTAAATTTGAAACTCTAATGGTATTTACTGAGAACACACATGTTTATTTATATTTTGCTTTTAGTTGATAATCACGGTATAGAATATTTGGCTTCAGCGATTTTGGAAACAAATAACGGAACGTTGTGCATTTGTTTGAATTATTGTCACAAACATATTGGTAAAGATTGATAAATGTTTGCAGTTTTGCCAGGGTTCTTGCCCAAACTCCGAAAGACAACTCAAAGGAAATGTTTGTAACCAGTACAAAATATATAGAAGAGACCCATTTTGCCTACAAAAATAAAGAATTCAGGTAATACCAACTCTTTTATAATTAGCACTCTTCTTCTTGAATATTTCTGTTATCATAACATTGTTGTATTTTGGCAATAGACGGTTTGAGAAAAAAGTTAGTCCTCTATAACGCTTTAATGCAAGACAAAATACCTGCACACTGCAATGAAGAGAAACAATGAAATACTAAACAAAAACAGAAAATTATAAAAATGATGATGGTGGTAATGATGATGGTGATGGCGACAACTTTGGTGATAATGATCATGGGGATGATGTTGACATATAAAACTGTTAACAAAAAAAAAAAACAACTACTTAAACTTATGACATCGACTGGGAAGCAAGTTCTTGCAACCTGCGTAGCCTCTCGATGACTGCTCCCAGTGTTCAAACCAATACTTGCGCCGAAAATGTGGAATGTGTTATGTCACTGGAGACTCTCGCCTTTGGTGGGAATCGAATCAGCAACCTCCAGATCTGGAGTCTGATGGGCTTATCCCAACGCTCCACAAAAGAACAAATAAAAAGACATATATTGTATTTAATTTAGGATTCTCTCTCATTAAACAATACTGACGACGTATATGCTATTTAGGATTTTAGATTTAGCCAGTGATGTATCTATCACAAGGACCAAGTGGATGGGCTGCCTCGAAGACGTGAACATCATAGTGTTTGTCCTTGACATTAGCAAGTACGACATGACAGAGGATGGGGAAACAGAGAATGTAAGTAGTGAGGCAGCCATCAGGGATAATCAGAATGTAAGTAGTGAGGTAGCCATCAGGGATAATCAGAATGATAAGTAATGTGGCAGCCATCAGGGATAATCAGAATGATAAGTACTGTGGCAGTCAGCATATCTGAGATAAAATTCTAAAGCTGCAACACTCAAACCACAAATATAAAAAATGTTACCTCTTAAGCAAATAATAACTGTCGCCGTTTCCTGTACTGATCTAGCCAGTATTGTTAAAATCCAAGAAGAAGTGAATGATTGTTGTAAAATGTCTATGGCATATTACAGATATTCGACCAACCGCAACAGCACAAAAATGAAATTTGTTGACTCGCTTATTTGTTATATGATAGTTGAACGCCGATAGCACTGAAGGTGAGGGTGTGATACCAGTATGGCTGTATGATAAGAAACAGATACGGATTCCAATAAACCAACTACCAATCTACTACACATCTGTAGCATTTTAACCTTTGCAATCGGTGCAGATCAAGGTCAGCTTCCACATCTATGTCGTCTGATCATGTTCTGCACTATTCGCCATCCAGTCAGTAAATTTTCAATAAGCACCACTACAAACAATTAATGGATTTGTCCAAATTGAAAGAATTTAGATCTTTAGTATGGTAGGAGTTAATAATAAATAACACAACCTTTTGTAGTTGTAATTACAACGTTAGAGCTTCGAAGTTCGACGTACCAAACAGTATTAATTTCTTTCTTACTGACTTGCGTCCATTCACCATGCATATCTTACCTTCGTACTCAGATTAATTTTGCCGGTAAGATCTAAATATTCTATTACAGCTGCGTTCCCATCCAAATAAACTTCATACTGAAAGGAACAATATTAAATCACTGCAGCAAGGAACATAAATGGCCCCGAAACATCTATATGAAAGAGGATCATAAGAAAATTATTACATTAAATGGCATACCTTACGGTTATTAGTATTAAAAAAGATAAACAATGTGTTTTCGTTTCAACCCCGTGTCCACCCCGTGTCCACCTCCAATCCACGTGCAATCATGGATATTACATACCAGTCCAAAGAGTTTATTATTCCATGAAATATTTAATTCCAGAACCTTAAAATTTTTGAAATAGCGAGCGATTGTTTCCAAAGATTTTTCTTTCTGAATAGTTTATTGCCATTCATTATCGATCCAGTTAGACAAGTCTGCATTAAAGCTGCATTCCACATGTACTTTGTTAAGCAATAAAAAAAACTAAAAAAAAAACAAACAAACAAAACACTTGTATATTTTGTCAGTTGTACGCTTAATGACTTGTCACTTTTCTATGAATAAAAAATCAACTAAAATTATCTGGTCAAACTTAAAAATCACTATAAAAAAGTTCATGATACTGATATTTTGTATATTAGACATTTTTTTTATATTTCAGAATCATATATACCAAAGTATGAAGTTATTTGAGGACCTCTGTAACTGCCGGTGGTTCCGGGAGAAGTCAATCCTGATTTACCTAAATAATGTGGAGTCGTTTCAAAACAAAATCAAAGTGACACCATTTAGAAATGTTTTCCCTCAATACGAAGGTACTATATAGATACCATCTATGTTTACAAGATGTTAAAAATTTCTATTATTGTAAGTGCGTGTGGTACGTAATAAGTGGTCCGGGCCATTGGGCAGCTGTATATTGGCGGGAATTCTGCACGCAGTTACTAGAATGCCGGATCACCTGATCCGAACCTCTAACACTTTAATGCCTTTTTTGTATACAGTACTTAATCATTTAATATTTGTAAGTTTGCACTGTTTTTCAATAGTAGCACATGGATTCGTTTCGCCCAAGCTGTCGCCTAGGTAATAAGTCATGTTTTATACTTGCTGCTGTGTATAAACATTTCTTTTGAAGTGGTATAGCGACCATATTGGCTCTTTTTTTTTTCGTTCAGTGCAGAACAAAAAGATTTTGGTTTTTATTCCTGTTACGACAAAACAAAATTTAAACTTCATTTTTGTTTGTTCATAGGTTCGGACGATCTAAATGACGTTTCAGAGTATATTTTATGCAGGTTAAAAGATCTTGACCATACAAGTCCACCGCCTGAGATTTACAAGCAGATATTTTGCATAAATGGTAGCTGGTTGTCTGCTTTTAACGATATGATTGATATGTTCTCAGGAGATGAAATCATTGAGACCTGGCCATATGGACATGTGCAATATAGTATTTGTGATGAGCCATGGTGCAATCTGTGTATCTATGCTATATGGATGGTTCTGCGCTGCTGCTGTATGTCACCGTGCTGTAGATCATCGCGACAACTACGCTATCATTAAGCATTAAGCGCCAAAACAATATTCATTTCTACTTGGGTGAAAACATTTAAATCATCTGAAATACTAGCAAGACATTCCTTTTCTGTTCTCTTCAATTGCATTTCAGTAGTGCCCTAGAAATCAGCTTTTAACTTCAGCATCATAATATATCGTTTTAGGTTTCTTCAGGAGGCTAGAAACTTTCTCCCATTAAATTCTTATCAAGAATAAAGGTTATCCACTGTTTGAAATCGTAGATAAGTATATACCAGTATGTCTTTCTTATTGAATACGAGGGGCGTTTAATAAACTCGCAGCTTTGCTCTTTTTCTTTAACTTTCGATGATTTAACACACAAACAAATACGGCTTAAGATATGTTTACCTATGACTGACTTACAGGCATGGAACACATTTTAAATGCAATATTGAACAAGAGTATAATGTAGTACTTGAAGCACACCGACGATTGATTGATTTGAAATTCTTCCTCGAGATATCTCCGTTTATATTTTATTTCGAGCATTTATAAACAACACTTTGGTAGCTGCTTTTCCTTCATTATATTCCTATAAAACTGAGTTTTCTTAAAAAACCAAAATCATATTATGACATGCCAGACGTGCGCCTCCTTACTTTCCGACAGCCACATCTCCCTGAAAAGTGACGAAAATCAAAAAGGTAATTCTATAGCATAAGCACATTCAGAAACACCAGTATAATGACTGCGTCGTACTGCATTGTCAATCTTAAGCAGGAAGGTCAATACTTATGCTATAGTTCTTATTTCAAAAGTTCATTGGAATGCTGCAGTAATTCGTGTACACAGTTTGTAAAATATCATATTTTATTTAATTTTCAAACATCTTTCGATTGATTATTTGTTTTTTGTTTCATTGCTTATCTCATTTTATGTAATTACGGAAAATTTTGCGAGAGGCTTTGCTTCTGTATTTTTGTCTACTTTTTCCCGTGAACGTAAAACGTATCTTATTTATATTATGGTATATTATCGTAAATTATTTTTAAGACTTTAATGTTAAACTTACTGTTTTACATGCGCTTGGAAGGTTGAAAGCATCAGGACTTGTCGTGTACTGTGTAATATCTGCATAGACCACGCTCTCTGAAATTCTTGTGCCTGCAATAGAGTGAACTATTTTGTCAATAAAAGTCCATTGTGGCAACTAAAATACATATCTAGCCACAAACATATCATCTCGAAATAGCAAAACGAGATCAATCCGGAAGCCGTCAGCTGAGGTTAACTAAGTCTTACAGCATTTAAAAAAACTGTTCAAGTAAAAATAAAATGATGTATCAAAGAAACAGATACGCCGTCTTCAGAATTTAATGAATCACCCTTGTGTTCATAGGCTTTTTTGCTGTCCTAAATACCATGAATTTAAGTGGAAATACTTAGGATTTAGGATAAATATCATTTCCAACTATGCATAAAAAGATAGATTAGCATTATCGAGTCAAAAAGATTATCTACGAATGCTATTGCTGATATGTGAGATATATGTTTTCAAATAAACATCGTGTGCTTTTAGATATGCACAATATACATTGTATATGTATTTGTCTGTATCTCTTTTACATATGTATGACGTTGTCATAATTTGATGTTTTGTTAATGACCAAAGGCATTACTATTAACTGAAACAAAACAGAAACTATTCTATACCGTCTTCGTCCGTTCCAAAACGTGTCATAGTTATAGGTGTGCAGTCATCAAACGTTGTTGTCATTGCGTACTGAAAGTTCTCAAACACTCCCATCCACGCATTTACCATAGTTCCACCATTAACAGAGCCTAGTCTGTATGTTCCAATATGCTGCAAAGTACCTGTAAACGATATTAGATATATCAGTATTCACGAGAGTATATATCTGTAAAATCATCAGTGATCATTAATAATTAAAACATTATTACAGGCGGACGAAGCAGACAGGTTAATATGAAACAATAAAAGTGGAAAATGGTGTTTGAAATTCTTTTTTCCTGACTTTCAAGCTCACGTCTCCTGAAATGGGCACATGGCTTGTAATTCAGGTGTCCCCCACCCCTCTACCAACACAAATAATTGTCTTTCGGTTAAACCGAGGTCACATTATCGGTACAATACAGTAAGGATATAAAAGAGCCAGGGGTTCTCTGTAACTAGACGCTTTTTTTGTCTTGCAATATCCCCAACAACCTAATATAACACAATTTTTCAAAGGTCGGCGTTCGTAAAGACAATAAGTACAGACCAGAAATAAGCTCTAAAAGCAAAAAGGAAGAAGAACTAAAGTTGACGTGTACACAATGGCAGTTTTGCTTTTATTTCAGTTAGCCATACAATATTTCGCTACCCTATTGATACTTACTAGGCACACAAGGATCTATCTGGTCATCTGTAATCATTTCGACGTCACACTTGTTCGTATCTCCCATAATATACTTCCTCATCTGAAAAAAACAACAAATAATAAGTAACGAATTACATGTAATGTTTGCTCTTCAATACACATTTTATTATATGCGTAGTGAAAAAGGGTATAACTATTGAAATAGTTGACAGAAACAGTTTTTTTCCAACGGTTCTTTACGTATGTTAGAAAAGTTCTTTGACCAAACGCCGAAAGACATGGAGAAGTTCTCTAACGACATTGGTTTTATAGCAAGTTACTAGAAAATAGTGGTAGATCACTGGTAATGTGGGGTGGTCATTCACAGAATTTTAAAATAATTGAAAGTAAGTCAAGTGGGCCTTTCTATGACCCTACACATGAAATCTGAAAACAATACTTTGAAAATGAAACACAATTTTAAGCAAAAATTATACAGAATGTTCAAAGGAATTCTATCCTATATACATACGTGTCTGTAGTCATTATAAACCGTGTAGTTTTGTGTGGTTTCCGTTGTTCCGTTTACTGTGTACACTGTACCCATAGCTCTCTCCATCCTCATATCTCTGTCATAGTCAAACATAAGTCTGTTCTGAAAATGAAAATAAAAATAATTGAAAAATTAGCAGTGAAATGCTTCAAACTGGTATTGTTTCACGAGCAGTTGCTATAAGTGTAATGAATTTTTCATAGGAAATATATACATATTTTTGTGAGAAATGAGAATAATTGGTGAATATATACAGCTTTCAGGCGTTCGGGAATGACTGCATTCAAAAATTGCATGGCAGCTGATATTTTAGTTTTGTATCTAGTTCAAAGAAACCAGCTCCAACACAAGACTTATAGCTACGAAAAGATATAAGCTTCACATCTACTAGTAAGTTAGCTCACACGAAGTGAATGTGTGTTCAGCTGTACGTAAGATTTACATAAATGTACAGCCGTTGGTAAGATTTACATAAATGTACAGCCGTTGGTAAGATTTACATAAATGTACAGCCGTTGGTAAGATTTACATAAATGTACAGCCGTTGGTAAGATTTACATAAATGTACAGACGTTGATAAGATTTACATAAATGTACAGCCGTTGGTAAAATTTACATCAATGTACAGCCGTTGGTAAGATTTACATAAATGTACAGCCGTTGGTAAGATTTACATAAATATACAGCCGTTGGTAAGATTTACATAAATGTACAGCCGTTGGTAAGATTTACATATGTATTTTTTATGAAATCTTCTTAGAGAATGTACAAATCTCTTAGATTCCGAACATATTCTTTCATAGAAAAAAGTGGCATTATCGTGTAAAGCCATATGAATGTTTTAAATGATCTGTATATGAATCATTTTACGAGGTCAGAGTTGTAAGTAACACTAACAAAGAAATAATGGTAGTCATTTTTCAGATAGATGTTCCGTAGATAAGCAAACATCAAATTAATGAAGTTAACTAAAATTATTCTCCGTCTTCATCCCTGGTTCAACTTGAATACACACGTGTTGATATGGAGAGGTTTATTTGAAAATTGCCAAAACCTGTCTTCTTTTATAAAAATTGGTATGTAACACTCATCTATAAATATAAATTCCAGACATGTAGTTTTCGTACAGCAGTATGCAACACCGAGTAAAGCTTAGGTAGCTTTTTCTGGCTGTGCGTGTACAGCATATAAATTTACTTATTCCCTCTGTTTTAATTAAAGGTTCCTTAATAAGTTAACTGTTGTTACAATATACCGTTAATCACGGTAATATTTACGATAAATTTTATCTGTGCAATATGTAAGTAGTTCCCTGAAGTTGAGTACAAAATAGTTGACTTACATCTGTAATTACAGGTACAGTGCTACCACTGACCAAGTAAGCTGTAGTAATTTTCATCTTTCCTGTCCATTTCTTGCTCAGACAACATGGCTTCTCCATTGCATAGAGAAGCCCAAGTAGCGAAGCAACAACAGCTAGTTTTATCAGAGTTGACATGACAGTTTCGTTGGTGTTCGATTTGTGATATGGCACATTAAGACTTAGTTCTGTATTTATAAAGCTCGAAGAGATGGGTTTTACGTCATATTGAGATCATTTCAAAATACGAAACGTTCTCTTAACTTTTATCACTCGGCCTTTGTTGAATTATAGGTTATTACCATATAGGTGCCAAAATCTAGGAGATAAGGACTTCTTAATATTTTTATTTCTGTCAATATACTTTATGTCAAAATTTAGCTCACCTGACAGCAACAGGTTGTTGACCCGTTTTTTATCAGTTTAATTTGTTTAGTAGACAACATGTACATTTGAAAGGTCTCATAACTTTATGTGTCGGCAGCTTGAAGAAAACACTGATGTCACTCCACATTCTAAAAAGGTTACGTTTGATTTTTTATTCGTTGCACATATCTTAACGTTTGATACCACGTTGTTTTTCTTTTAATAATTATCATCATTTTAATAATTCGACAGGGATGTATGTACTTACCAAACTGAGGTAAACGTTCTGAAGTTGTTAGGAAAGGAACATTAATTTAGAATACAGTTTGGTCCATATTTCTCTATTGCTTGACAATGTATTTTGGAAACGATTCAAATTTCTCAGGAGAGGAATGAAGTTACACTCCTTCTTCTCCATTAACTCTGTGTGTTATGATGAGTAACAAAACTTTACGGTATTTTAAGCAGTTTATACCGTACGTTTAGCACCAAGTGAAGACAAAGTTATTGGTGTAGAAATAGCGAAAAGTAACTGATTTAATCCTACAGCTTTCTAATGTATTTGACCAGGATTTATTAAATATCACAAGACTGTTACGCGGCATGCCGACATATATGCAAGAAGGGAATATGTTTGCATGAAAGCTATATAGCTAAGGAACTTATGAAAGAAACACTACATGTTGTAATTGTCAAACTTGTTTCTCTGAAAGGTGGTGATCTGGATTTCGAAATTCCTTAAGAAATTGGTTTCTGTGTAGAGACAAGGTTTTTATTTATTTACGACAAACTGTAGGTTCGATGTAGAACCCTAAAACAAAGAGACACTGCCAAGGATGTCCAATGCAAGAATGCAGTTACCCATTGTAAAATTATTAATTACTGGTTACGTATATCTTTGAGATAAGAGCTCGAAAAAGTGTTCGTTGACTTTGGTAATATCAATATCAGCTTTTCCACTAAGTTTAGTTTTCGTTTTCCTTATAGGTTTTAACTTCAGCTCTGAACTTTTTACAAAAAAAAGAATATTTTAAAAAGAATGTACAAGAAATACGATATCTCTTGAACCTGCGAGATTCATGCACGTTCTATCAAAAGTTGTAATATGCATTTTATTTCGTTGCATTACACATATATGAACAAAGTAAGAGTTGATAGTCACAAAATATAACATTTAGCATTCTTATATATATATGTATATATATACAAAGTGAAATTATTCTTCAGTGTGTGTTTATGACGACGCTGTATCATATCCCCTCATTTTCCGACGACCATATCTCCCTGAAAAAAAAATCAGTATAGCAGAGTGATAGTTTTTTTTAACATCAGTAAATAAATAAACACTAAAAAAAACGGGATTTAATGTGCTGTATGCAATAGGAAAACGTAAGGCATACGTACGTGCTTCAAAACGTTAGCTGTCAAATTTTGATTTGCTTTGCAAATTTTAATAAACATGAATACAGCCTAAACAGTAAACATGTTTTCCTGTACACGAAAATGTGTTAAAAAAGATTCATTGTCGTGATCCCTGCCTAGCTTATTTTGACGGGTAAACTCTAAACAGTACAAGATTCGACTGACAGATGAAAAAATAAACAGATTTTAATTGGAAACTTATCTAAAGCTTTAAGTATATGTTAATCGCTCACGCCACAAATGGTAATGTTTAAATCAATATACCTGTTTGCATTCTGTTGGAATAGTGAAAGCATCTGGACTGGTCATATACTGAGTGACATCTGAATAAATTATGCTCTCTGATATTCCTGTTCCTGCAGTAACATTTGCTTAATAAACAGCTGTGTTAAAGATCAGGGGCCACTCTATTATTTTCTATTTTCTTAGGAACATTTAACAAATTAATAGATAAATTAATTATATAGATGGTTTTGAATAAGTGTAATAGTGAGAAAAAGAACTAAATGTTCATTATTTTACACTCTGTTTAGACCTCTTGGATAAGTCATTTTCACATTATATATTTTAAACTAAAACCTTATATATCTCAGTGTCTAAATGTTTTCCCTATTTTAGAGATTCTCGTACGTTCAGCATTATCTACATTTTATATAATCATTTTACTACTGCTTTTACAGTATTTGTCATTTTGGTTATCATTATTATTTTGCATGTGTGTAATAATAAAATGATTGAATAAACTGAAGAGAACGTGCTAAATTACCCATGTCATCATATCCGAACCGTGACAAGGCGACTGGTGTGCAGTCATCAACTGTAGTCAGCATACTGTAGCGGAAACCTACAGAATCACCCATCCATCCGTTTACCATCTGACGAGCCCACTCTGAAACTGCCCATGTACTGCAAGGTACCTGTAATCGGTATAGAGGGTGTGCTTACGTTATGGCTTGAATTTCATAATAGTAACTTGTTAAAACAGCTGACGTCGTTTGATCAAAAATAACATTTAGCTTGCCGATTTTTGCATAATTTTGAAATAATCGAAGTGGTTTTAATTGTCTAAAATGACCTACTAATACTCAAGAGGAAGAATTTCCCCTCGAGATATTAGCTAGTCCGTAGATCTATTTTGTGCATTATTTTGTTTTCTCTTTTTTTCTCTATGTTTTCTTTTCTGCGATGATTTGAGGTTGTAAACACAAATTGAATTTATTTTCCAATTGATAATAAAACTTTGAACTAGAATATAAAACTTTTTGCCAAATACCAGGAATTCTTATTCGTTGATTATAATACTTAGGCAATGTGTTTGTTTGTTCATACGTTGTGTGTAACGTTCAATAGAAGTAAAATCTTGTATGCAGGAGTGTCCATATCATAGGCACAAAGACATACACAAAATGTCCCATAATTATTATCAGTAATTATGTATTACTGTTCTTGTTAATTTGTTAATTTCGAACCCACATTTCGGATAGTTGTGATTCGAGTTTAATCGGTTACGATGAATAGCAAAACGACCTAAAATGTGGAAGTGTTTTTCAGTTACTAGTGAAGATTTATCGTTTCACAGTTTACATGCAAGTTTTATTCATTAGCTGTTTAAAAGGCACATAAACGCAGCGACAAAATATTTTCTTGCAACAATACCCCATCTTTGTTTTACAGATGCTGAGGACATGCCCATAGTTTATAGTAATGTACCTTTAACCCTTAACACACATTTAATAGGGGCATATATACACACTCTAAAAAGTTCTCTGCATAATATTGCAAATTTTGACTTTAAATAATTCATGAGTTAAAGTGGACAGAAAGTTTTGCATGAGGAGAAAGGGTACTGCCCCACAACAATTCGGTGTGAACTTGATTAAACTTCAAAATAAAAATCTAAACTCGAACAATAAGGTGATACTAGGACAATTAGTTTAAACATATTTATTTCTCAGAATATTTACAACATATAGATTATACTATACAAATACAAATGCAAGAAAACTATTCCTACAAAATGGATGAGAATGAAAGACAAAGTCTCATAAAATTCTTCTCCTTAATATCATTTAAACAAATCTGTGCTTACTGGTTACAATTTTACCTGAGAAAAAAATATATGAGTATATTTATATGGTCTGTTATTTTTTAAACAGAATAGTAGATAAGAAGTATAGTGTAATAGACAGATGATGTAGAACAGATGATACATGATGATACGATAGAAAGTCTGAAAGGGTAAGTACATTTATTGATAGATGTTCATGTAATTTATTGATATATGCACATATACTCCTACATACATACATACATACATACATACATGCATTTATATACATAAATAAATTTTTCTCGAAGGTGGTTAAACGGATATCTGAAAACAAGTCTCTCAAAGACATTTTGACAACCAATAAAGTTTACTACTTTTACGACCAGAGAAAGAGACTGTTAGTATAGGACTCACTTGGCACGCAGGGCTCCATCTGGTCCTCTGTTTGCATTTATAACTTTCATTTGATGCTCCGTGATATTTAAATGGATGTTTTAAAATTCTTACATCATCTTATATTTTTTTTACGATTTTCTCGTACTTATATTCTATTTACAAGTGAAAAGAAATGATATGCAATAACCCGCGAAAAAACTGTTTGTTAACTAGTGTACATATATGCGTTTCCTAGTTTGTACTAGGAGATTATATGACTAACATATTGTGACTTAACAGTTACAGTTTCGTTAGTGTATGGCCAATTGAAATTGGAAATTGCAAATTTTTTATGGAGCTTATAAGGAACATTTTCGGGTGAAAAATAGGACCGTAAAAGGCAGACAACATGATATTAAGTGTTTAGTAGAAAAAAAAACTCAGAATTAAATCATTGTTTCTAAAACAATTTTGTAATTGATAAATATGGGATGTATTGAATCAATGCAAAGAAAAGCAGCTAGGCACAGGTCGAAACAAATATCAGACAGAATCACCACAGACAAGAACCGGAAGAACAGAACAATCGAAGTGCTTCTAGTAGGTTCGTATACACCAGCTGGAAATGTTGAAAAAACAATACCCGCAGTGAGGCGTCTCTTTCAAGTTTTTTTGAGTGTGGTTTTATAGGTTACGGTTGCGTAAGTGATTTGTTTACTTTGAAAAGCACAGAACAAAGGTCTCGAACGGGCACACGCAGAAAACGACTGGTAACTGAATCTTAAACATGGAACTGAATGTACACTGAAAACCAGAAGACATTCCTAGTATACTGAATGTACACTGAAAACCAGAAGACATTCCTAGTATACTGAAAATGCTGGTCTTGTTTTTAGTGACCGTTTTGACTTTTGTTACAGTTTTTGCCATAAAAACATAATGTAACATTTTAGAATAACACTTCTGCCTTCGTCAAAAATACGTTTTAAATTACATTTGGTTCATGTGTGCAAGAACACTTATACATACTTAGCCATGTAATATAAAATAGAACAATCCGTATAAATCTTGTAATATATATATTATGGAAATACGATGCTTTCAATACATTTTCTTGGCTAGCTTTTCGAAAGTTTTATTTAAAAAAAGCATTAATGCATCTAGGACGTCTAAAGTCGGGTTGGATAACTTATTTCAGGCGCGGAGACCGCGGACAAGCAGAAGGCAATATAGGATCTCAAAGCGAAAGTAAATACCAAGTATTTACTAGAATAGTCACATTTAAAGGTTTTTATGTAAAGGTCGTGGTGTTTTGAAAACATTTTTTTCTCAAAAATGTTTTGAAAGATTTCATGCCTGTTCGAACCTATGAAGTCAAGGCGTTACATGGATGAGTTGACTGACGTATAAGCCGTCTGCTAGGTTATAGTAAGGGTTACTTAATTACTAATTAAATGTTAAGTAACGACATATCCCGTTTTTCATTCTTTTACCATAACTTTACACTGAATAATGATTTGTCAAGTAACATCATATTCCAACGGGCTATAACTTTACACTTTGTTTTGATATATTGTTTCCATATATGGGTATTTCCAGTATATCAAAAAATACAACTCAGAAACTAAATTTGAAACTCTCATGATATTTACTGCAAATATTTATATATATTTTTCTTTTAGTTGATAATCACGGTATAGAATATTTGGCTTCAGCGATTTTGGAAAAAAAAAAATGACGGAACGTTGTGCATTTGTTTGAATTATTGTCACAAACGAATTTGTAAAGATTGTTAAATGTTTGCAGTTTGGCCAGGGTTCTTGACCAAACTCCGAAAGACAACTCAAAGGAACTGTTTGTAACCAGTACAAAATATATAGAAGAGACCCATTTTGCCTACAGAAATAAAGAATTCAGGTAACACAATACCAACTCTTTTCTCAACAGCACTCTTCTTCTTGAATATTTCTGTTACTATAACATTGTTGTATTTTGGCAATAGACGGTTTAAGAAAATTGCTAGTCCTCTATAACGCTTTAATGCAAGACAAAATACCTGCAGACTGCAATGAAGAGAAACAATGAAATAATAAAAGCAGAAAATAATAAAAATGATGGTGGTATTGATGATGGTGATGGCGACAACTTTTGTGATAATGATCATGGGGATGATGTTGACATATAAACCTGTTAACGCAAAAAACAACTATTTAAACTTATTTATTTTACATCAACTGGGAAGCAAGTTCTTGCAACCTGTGTACCCTCTCGATGGCTGCTCCCTGTGTTCAAACCAATACTTGCGCCGAAAATGTGGAATGTGGTATTTCTCTGGAGGCTCTCGCCTTTAGTGGGAATCGAACCAGCAACCTCCAGATCGGGAGACTGTTGGGATAATCCCAATGCTCCTCAAAAGAACAAATAAAAAGACATATATTGTATTTAATTTAGGATTCTCTCTCATTAAACAATACTGACGACATATATGCTATTTAGGATTTTAGATTTAGCCAGTGATGTATCTATCACAAGGACCAAGTGGATGGGCTGCCTCGAAGACGTGAACATCATAGTGTTTGTCCTTGACATTAGCAAGTACGACATGACAGAGGAAGGGGAAACAGAGAATGTAAGTAGTGAGGCAGCCATCAGGGATAATCAGAATGTTAGTAGTGAGGCAGCCATCAGGGATAATCAGAATGATAAGTATTGTGGCAGCCATCAGGGATAATTAGAATGATAAGTACTGTGGCAGTCAGCATATCCGAGATAAAATTCTAAAGCTGCAACACTCAAACCACAAATATAAAAAATGTTACCTCTTAAGCAAATAATAACTGTCGCCGTTTCCTGTACTGATCTAGCCAGTATTGTTAAAATCCAAGAAGAAGTGAATGATTGTTGTAAAATGTCTATGGCATATTACAGATATTCGACCAACCGCAACAGCACAAAAATGAAATTTGTTGACTCGCTTATTTGTTATATGATAGTTTAACGCCGATAGCACTGAAGGTGAGAGTGTGATACCAGTATGGCTGTATGATAAGAAACACATACAGATTCCAATAAACCAACTACCAATCTACTACACATCTGTAGCATTTTAACCTTTGCTCTGCTGGAGGCAATTAACTTTGCCTTTGCGATCAGTGCAGACCAAGATCAGCGTGCACATCTATGTTGTCTGATCATGTTCTGCACTATTCGCCATCCAGTCAGTAAATTTTCAATAAGCACTACTACAAACAATTAATGGATTTGTCCAAATTGAAAGAATTTAGATCTTTAGCATGTAAGGGTCAATAATAAACAACACAACCTTTTGCAGTAGTAATAACAACGATAGGGCTTCGAAGTCCGACGTACCAAAAAAGTACCAATTTCTTTCTTACTTGCGTCCATTCACCCTGCATATCATACCTTCGTACTCAGAAGAATTTTGCCGGTAAGATCTAAACATTCTAATACAGCTGCGTTCTTAACCAATAAATCTCCATACTGAACGGAACAATATTGAATCTCAGCAACAAGGAATATAACTAGGCCCCGAAACATCTATATGGCAGAGGATCATAACAAAATTATTAAATTAAATGTCATACCTTACAGTTATTAGTATTAAAGAAGATAAACAATGTGTTTAAATTTTAACCCAGTGTCCACGTCCAATCCACGTGTAATCATGGATATTACATAGAAATCCAAAGAGTTTATTCTTCCATGAAATATTTAATTCCAGCACCTTAAAAGTTTTGAAATAGCGAGCGATTGTTTCCAAAGTTGTGTCCTCTAAATAGTTTATTGCCATTCAGTATCGATCCAGTTAAACAAGTCGTGCATTAGGCAGCTAGAGGATTCTAACTAAATTTAAAAATTGATCATTATCTCGGTTCATCCTCAGAGCCTGAACTCCGCCACTTCAGGGCGTCAGCGCTTTGCTTATATCAGATGATTATAATTATATACTTGCCATACAGATGACTCTGTGGCTACATAAACCAATAGCATCTGGCGAAATTGAATGAACAACAGAAACAAAGTTGTTTAAAATTTTCCAGTCTCAATGGAAAATTAACCTTCACAACCATTAGCATTTGAACTGTAGTTTACAATGTAGAAAAACATGTCAGAATTTAAGAATACACCCATGAACCATTTCTGTTTCGGGTCAGAATTCCGGTTCTAATTATTACAATACTTGTTTTGTGTTTCTTTTTTGTGTTTTTGTTGTTGTTGTGTTTTGTTTATTTTAAGTTAAGGCTGCATTCTACATGTACTTTGTTAAGTAAAAAGCAGAACATTTGTATATTTTGTCAGTTGTTCACTTAAAGACTTCCTATGAATAAAACTCAACTAAAATGATTATGTCAAACTTAAAAAATCAGTATAAAAAAGTTAATGATACTAATATTTTGTATATTAGACATTTTTGTTTTATTTCAGAATCATATATACCAAAGTATGAAGTTATTTGAGGATCTCTGTAACTGCCGGTGGTTCCGGGAGAAGTCAATCCTGATTTACCTAAATAATGTGGAGTCGTTTCAAAACAAATTCAAAGTGACACCATTTATAAATGTTTTCCCTCAATACGAAGGTACTATATAGATACCATCTATGTTTACAAGATCTTAAAAATTACTATTATTGTAAGTGCGTGTGGTACGTAATAAGTGGTCCGGCCATTGGGCAGTTGTACGAGGGGTGATTCAAAAGTTCGCGGAATTGCTTTATTACTAGAACGGAAAAGACAATACAAACACAAAAATTACATCACTCGATACGTTTACTCAATACTAAAGCAGAGCCGTAATCTCATTGAAATACATTTACTAATAAATCGTTTGTACATATTTGAATTGTATACATGACCGGCACTTGACGCACGCCATCACGACGTCGACGTCACTAACGGTCAAATTCTAGCGTACGATTCACCTTCTCGACGTAATCGCCGCCCGTCGCTACACACTTCCTATGCCTTTGTACCCATTGCATAAATGTTACCTTAAACCAATCCTGACTGAATGAAGAGATTACTTCACGAGCCTTATTGCGTAGCTCTAATGTTGTTTCAAATCTCTGGCCTCTGAGTTCCCTCTTCATATCTGGAAACAGACGAAAGTCCATCGGTGCTAGATCCGGGCTGTACGGCGGATGTGGTAAGAGACTGAAACCAAGCAGTGAAATCTCTAACTCTGTACTCTGTGCCCGATGTGCTGGAGCGTTGTCATGATGGAGTATAACATCATCCAGTACCAACAGGGGGCGCTTGCGGCGCAGAGCCTGTATCAGATCGCGTCTAAGCACCTGAAGTCAAACAAACAAACGGGAAAACATGAAATAATTTAAGTTTAAGAAAGTAAAAAGCGGCACATTTTAAATAATATTTTTATATATTTTGTTATTTGAAACAATACATACTGTAAAATATTAGTTTGTTATAAAAATAATATATAAGTGTTGATCGTTTGTATGACTAAAATGCGGCATACCTTTGAATAATAGTCGGCATTTACGGTACATCCGTCGCGCACCTTGTGTTGAAGCAAAAGCCCTTGTCTATCCATGAAGAAGATGAACATTTCCTTTTTGCAGCTGCGTGTTGTCCTGGCCTTTTTTGGTGGAGGTGTGTCTGGTGACTTCCAGACGGACGACTGCTGTTTCGACTCTGGATCATAATGGTATAACCATGTCTCGTCTGTCGTGATGATTTTGTCCAAAAACTCGTCACCCTGTGCGTCGTACAGATCCAGAAATTGCTGAGAACATTCTAACCTCCGCTGCTTGTTTTCATCAGTCAGAAGTCTGGGCACCCAACGCGCAGATACTTTGGACATATTTAGCTCTTCTGTAAGAATTCGTTGCACAGTAGAATACGATAGGGAGAGTTCCTCTGCAATACCCCTAACCGTTAAGCGCCGGTCGTTGTCCAAAAGCTCTCTCACTAACGTTGCGTTGCTCGTCGTCATAGCGGATGCTGGTCTACCTGCTCTATCGTCATCAAGTACCGATTTTCTGCCGTTCCGAAATCGCTCATGCCATTTGTAGACAAACGATTTACCACAAGGTTGTAATGTATGCGAGTTTTTAATTTGATTCAACGTCTCAACTGGTGTAAGTTTGAGTCCAACACAAAATTTCACAACTGCGCGTAGCTCCAATTCACTTGTTGACGTCGCGGAAGAAGTTGAAGACATGGCGACAACTCGCTGCTGTGGAGTAACGGTTCAACGTAATGTAATCAAAATTATAGGAAATGACGTCAACACGTCATTCTAACGTCAGTTACGTTCGCGCCAAAATTGAGCAACATTTGAAAACATACTATCGTCTGAAGTGAATTAGTAAAACGAAATATTTTGGCCTGCTTCAAGTCACCTAACCGTGGTTGCTATGGAGACCATTTATATTCTTCCGGTTACACATATTCCATAAACTAAACGAAAATGTTAGTTAAAATACGTTGAATTATATTTATGCGAAATTTAATGTGATTCGGTGAAAAAATAAATGATTTAGAGATAAATTCCGCGAACTTTTGAATCACCCCTCGTATATTGGTGGGAATTCTGCACGCAGTTACCAGAATGCCGAATCACCTGATCTAAACCTCTAACACTTTAATGTTTTTTTGTATACTGTACTTAATCATTTAATCTTTGTAAGTTTGCACTGTTTCTCTAAGCTTTTGGTTTTTGTTCCTGTTACGACAAAACAAAATTTAAACTTCTTTTTTTTTGTTTGTTCATAGGTTCGGACGATCTTAATGACGTTTCGGAGTATATTTTACGTAGGTTAAAAGATCTTGACCATACAAGTCCATCGCCTGAGATTTACAAGCAGATCGTTTGCATAGATGGTAACTGGTTGTCTACTTTTAACGATATGATTGATATGTTCTCAGGAGAGGAAATCATTGAGACCTGGCCATATGGACATGTGCAATATAGTATTTATGATGAGCCATGGTGCAATCTGTGTATCTATGCTATATGGATGGTTCTGCGCTGTTGCTGTGAGTCACCGTGCTGTAGATCATCGCGACAACTACGCTATCATTAAGCATTAAGCGCCAAAACAACATCATAATATATCGTTTTAGGTTTCTTCAGGAGGCAAGAAACTTTCACCTGCTAAATTCTTATCAAGAATAAAGATTATCCACTGTTTCAAATCGTAGATAAGTATATACCAGTATGTCTTTCGTATTGAATACGAGGGGCGTTTCATAAGCTCGCAGCTTTGCTTTATTTCTTCAACCTTCGATGATTTATCACACAAACAAATACGGCTAAAGATATGTTTACCTATGACTGACTTACAGGCATGGAACACTTAATTTTAAATGCGATATTGAACAAGGGTATAATGTAGTGCTTTAAGCACACCGACGATTGATTGATTTGAAATTCTTCCTCGAGATATCTCCGTTTATATATTGTTTCGAGTATTTATAAACAACGCTTTGGTAGCTGCTTTTCCTTTATTATATTCCTATAAAATTGAGTTTTCTTATAAAACCAAAATCATATTATGACATGCCAGGCGTGCGCGTCCTTACTTTCCGACAGCCACATCTCCCTGAAAATTGACGAAAATCAAAAAGGTAATTCTATAGCATAAGCACATTCAGAAACACCAGTGTAATGACTGCGTCGTACTGCATTGTCAATCTTAAGCAGGAAGGTAAATACTTATGCTATAGTTCTTCTTTCAAAAGCAAGATGTTCATTGGAATTGGAATGCTGCAGCACAGTTTGTAAAATATCATATTTCATTTCATTTTCAAACATCTTTCGATTGATAAGTAGGAAACGTCTTTGTTATTATTTCTTTTCTGTTTCATTGCTTGTCTCAGTTCATGTAATTTCAGAGAATTCTGCAAGAGGCTTTGCTTCTGTACTTTTAACATTTCTGCTCTTCCCCGTGAACGTAAACCGTATCTTATTTATATTATCGTATATTATCGTATATTATTTTTAAGAGTTTGATGTTACACTTACTGTTTTACATGCGCTTGGAAGATTGAACGCATCAGGACTTATCGTATACTGTATAATATCTGCATAGATCACGCTCTCTGAAATTCTTGTGCCTGCAATACAGTGAACTATTGTGTAAATACAAGTCCATTTTGTCAGCTGAAAAATACATATCTACCCACAAAAATATTATTTCGAAATAACAGAACGAGATTTGCCTATCAAGTCGGATGCCGTCAGCTGAGGTCCGTAAGGTATCTGGAGCCGACTGAGAGGCGGCCATAGTGACAGGAGGTGCAGAGCGGCGCGTCTGTTTAAATTATAAATGCCCTTTGAAATTGGAATGTGAACTGCATTTAACTAAGTCTCACAACATCTTTTCTTTTTCAAAAAACTGTCCAAGTAAATATAAAGGACTGTATTAAAGAAACAGATACGATCTCTACAGACTTTATTTAATCACCCTTGTGTTAATTTTTGTTGTTGTCCTAAATACCATGAATTAAAGTTGACATACTTGGAAAATATCATATCCAACTATGTATAAAAAAAACAAATTGATATTAATGTTCTCGAGTCAAAAAGACAGGCTACGAAATTCTGTGTTTTAAGAAAATATTATAGCTGATATATGAGTACATGTTTTCAAATAGATATCTTGTGCTTTTAGATGCACATTATACACTGTCTTTGCTTCATCTCTTTTATATATGTATGTCTGTCATATTTTGATGTTTTGGTAATAGCTAAAGGCATTACTATTAACTGAAACTAAACGGAAATTATTCTTTACCGTACTCGTCTGTTCCAAAACGTGTCATAGTTATAGGTGTGCAGTCATCAGATGTTGTTGCCATAGTATACCGAAAGTTCTTAAACACGCCCTCCCACACATTTACCATAGTTCCACCATTAACAGAGCCTAGTCTGTATGTTCCCATATGTTGTAAAGTACCTGAAAACGATATTAAATATCTCAGTATTTACGAATTAAATAGTTTGTTACGAAGGTGCATACAGAATTTTAACAAATAAACAAGCTTCGTATGGGGAAAAGTGAACTTTTCTCAGGTGACAAATAACTTGACGCTTCAGAAGCTTATATATCTTGAGTGACATTTTGAATATATATTTATAACTGTCCGTAAAATCATCAGTGAACATTATTAATTAAAACATTACTACAGGCAGACGAACCAGACGTGTAATAAAAGTGGAAAATAGTGTTTGCGAATAGTGTTTGCAAATTTTTTCTGTGTTTGAAGCTCACGTCTCCTGACATGCGCACAGGGCTTTACCGTCACAAATAATTGTTTTTTGGTTGCACCGAGGTCAAATGTATCAGTACAATATACTTAGCATTTAAAAGAACCAGGGGTTCTCTGGAACTAGACGCTTTTTTGTCTTGCAATATCCCCAACAACAGAATATAACAATTCTTCAAGGGTCGGCGTTTGTAAGGACAATATTTGCAGACGAGAAATAAGTTCTAAGAGCAAAAAGGAAGAAGCACTTAAGCTGACGTGTACAAAATCGAAGTTTTACTTTTCTTTCAGTAAGCCATACAAGTTTTCCCTACCCTACTGATACTTACTGGGCACACAAGGATCAGTCTGGTCTTCTGTAATCATTGCGACGTTACACTTGTTCATATCCCCCATTGTATATTTCTTCATCTGAAAAAATAAACAAACAAAAGTGACGAATTACATGTAATGTTTGTTTCTTCAATACACATTTTATTATATGCGAAGGAAAAAGGTGTACGACTATTGAAATACTTGACAGAAACAGTTTTTTTTTCCAACGGTTCTTTACGTATGTTAGAAAAGTTCTTTGGCCAAACGCCGAAAGACATGGAGAAGTTCTCTAACGACATTGGTTTTATAGCAAGTTACTAGAAAATAGTGGTAGATCATCGGTAATGTGGGGTGGTCATTCACAGAATTGTAAAATAATTGAAAGTAAGTCAAGTGGGCCTTTCTATGACCCTACACATGAAATCTGAGAACAATACTTTGAAAATGAAACACAATTTTAAGCAAAAATTATACAGAATGTTCAAAGGAATTCTATCCTATATACATACGTGTCTGTAGTCATTATAAACCGTGTAGTTTTGTGTGGTTTCCGTTGTTCCGTTTACTGTGTACACTGTACCCATAGCTCTCTCCATCCTCATATCTCTGTCATAGTCAAACATTAGTCTGTTCTGAAAATGAAAACAAAAATAATTGAAAAATTAGCAGTGAAATGCTTCAAACTAGTAACGTTTTACGAGCAGTTGCTATAAGTGTAATGATTTTTTCATAGCAAGTAATTTGTATTTTTTTTTAATGAGAGAAATTGCTGAATTCGAAAATTGCATGGCAGATAATAAATAAGTTGTGTATCTAGTTTAAAGTAACCAGCTCCAAACAAGACTTATAGCTATTTTTTATGAAATCTACTTATAAAATGTACAAATCTCATAACATCCCAATATATTCTTTCATAGAAAAAAGTGGCATTATCGTGTGAAGCAATACGAATTTCTAAATGCTCTTGTATATGAATCATTTTACGAGGTCAGAGTTGTAAGTAACACTAACAAATAAATAATGGTAGTCATTTTTCAGATAGACGTTCCGTAGATAATCAAACATCAAATTCATAAAGTTAATTAAAATTATTCTCCGTCTCCATCCCTGGTTCAACTTGAATACACACGTGTTTATATGGAGAAGTATAATGGGGGACATTAGTTGATTATCTACTCTGAATACTCCCTGATATTACTTTGGTCCTTCCATTTGGATTCCTCTGCTTTTATCGCTATATTCTCTTTTGATATGGTGATAATTAAACCTAATTATTTGCAACAGTGGTAGTCAGATTACACAATAAATTTAGCAATGTTTTGTTAACACCATTATCTTTGTTCTTTAATAATCCTAACTTTTTATTTAATATATAAGTGACAATTTTCACAACTAAAAGTCAAGACCATCACAGTTAGAAACAAGGATAAAGTCAGAGGATTCCAACTGAAAGGACCAATGTGCTATTTGGTCTACCTTTGATGTTATCTGAGTAAGGGAGATAATTTGTTATCAGGAATGTCCCTCATTGAAAATTACCAAATATGTCTTCTTCTATAAAATTTAGTATGCAACACTCGTCAATAAATATAAATTCCAGACATGTATTTTTCGTACAGTAGTTAGCAATACCGAGTAAAGCTTATGTAGCTTTTTTCTGGCTGTACTTGGACAACATATAAATTTACTTATTCCCTCTGTTTTTAATTAAAGTTTCCTTAGCTATTGTTACAATCGACCATTAATCACAGTAATATTTACAATGAATTTTATCTGTGCAATGGGTAAGTAATTCCCTGAAGTTGAGTACAAAATAGTTGACTTACATCTGTAATTACAGGTACAGTGCTACCATTGACCAAGTAAGCTGTAGTAATTTTCATCTTTCCTGTCCATTTCTTGCTCACACAACATGGCTTCTCCATTGCATAGAGAAGCCCAAGTAGCGAAGCTACAACAGCTAGTTTTATCAGAGTTGACATGACAGTTTCGTTGATGTTCGATTTGTGATATGGCACATTAAGACTTAGTTCTCTATTTATAAACCTCGAAGAGATAGGTTTTACGTCATATCGAGATCATTTCAAAATACGAAACGTTCTGTTAACTTTTATCACTTGGCCTTTGTTGAATTATAGGTTATTACCATTAGGGTGCCAAAATCTAGGAGATAAGGACTTCTTAATATTTTCATTTCTATGTCAATATACTTTGTGTCAAAATTAAGATCACATGACAGCAACAGGTTGTTGGCCCGTGCTCAAAGTAATTTCTTTTATCAGTTTAATTTGTTTAGTAGACGACATTTACCTTTGAAAGGTTTCATAACTTTACGTGTCGGCAACTTGAAGAAAACACTGATGTCACTCCACATTCTAAAGTTTGTTTGATTTTTTTTACTCGTTGCACATATCTTAATTTGTACCTCAACAGCACGTTCTATACCACGTTTTTTTTAAAATTATTATCATCATTATAATTATTCGACAGAGATGTATGTACTTTTCAAACTGAGGTAAACGTTCTGCAGTTGTTAGATAAGGAACTAATTAATTTAGAATATAGTTTGATCTATATTTTCTCTACTGCTTGACAATGTATTTTGGAAACGATTCAAATTTCTCAGGAGAGGAATGAAGTTACACTCCTTCTTCCCCATTAACTCTGTGTGTTATGATGAGTAACAAAACTTTACGGGATTTTAAGCAGTTTATACCGTACGTTTATCACTAAGTGAAGACAAAATTATTGGTGTAGAAATAGCAAAAAGTGACTGATTTAATCCTACAGCTTCCTTATGTATTTGACCAGGATTAATTAAATATCACAAGACTGTTAGGCGGCATGCCGACATATATGCAAGAGAGGAAATACGTTTGCTTGAAAGCGATATAGCTAAGAATCTTATGAAAGAAACACTATATGGTTCAATTGTCAAACTTGTTTCTCTAAAAGTTGGTGGTCTGGATTTCGAAACTCCTAAGGAGATTGGTTTCTGTGTAGAGAAATACAAAAGGTTTTATTTATTTATTTATTTATTCATTCGTTTATTTATTTACGACAAACTGAAGGTTCCATGTAGAACCCTAAAACAAAGAGACACTGCCAAGGATGTCCAATGCAAGAATGCAGTTACCCATTGTAAAATTATTAATAACTGGTTACGTATATCTTTGAGATAAGAACTCGAAAAAGCGTTCGTTGACTTTGGTAATACCAACATCAGCTTCTCGACTTACACTGATTTTCGTTTTCCCTATAGGTTTTAAATTCAGCTCTGATTTTTTTACAAAAGAAAAGGAAAGTTAAAAAAATATATACTAGAAATACAATATCCCTTAGTACCTGAGAGATCTTGATAACTGTTAATTCATGCACGTTTTATCAAAAGTTGTAATATGCATTTTATTTCGTTGCATTACAAATATATGTACAAAGTAAGAATTGATTGTCACAATATATATATATATATATATATATATATATATATATATATATATATATATATATATATATATATATTATGAGGACGCTGTATCATATTCCCTCATTTTCCGACGACCTTATCTCCCTGAAAAAAAAAATCAGAACGGCAGAGTTATGAAGTTATTTTTTAACATCAGGAGATAAATAAACACTAAACAAATTACGGGATTTAATGTGCTGTGTGCAATAGGAAAAGGCATACGTACGTGCTTCAAAACGTTAGCTGTCAAATTTTGATTTGCTTTGCAAATTTCAATAAACGTGAAAACAGCCTTAACAGTAAACATGTTTTCTTGTACACGAAAATGTGTTTAAAAAGATCCATTGTCGTGATGCCTGCCTAGCTTATTTTGACGGGTAAACTCTTACCAGGTACAAGTTCGACTGGCAGAAGAAGAAATAAACGGATTTTAATTGGAAACTTATCTAAAGCTTTAGGTACATTTTAATCGCTCACGCCTCAAATGGTAATGTTTAAATCAATAAACCTGTTTGCATTCTGCTTGAATAGTGAAAGCATCTGGACTCGTCATATACTGAGTGACATCTGAATACACTATGCTCTCTGATATTCCTGTTCCTGCAGTAACATTTGTTTAATTAACAGCTGTTTTAAAGATCAGGGCCCACTCTATTTTTTTCTATTTTCTTAGGAACATTTAACAAATAAAACGTTTTTGAATTAGTGTAATAGTGAGAAAAAGAAGTAAATGCTCATTATTTTAAACTCCGTTTAGACCTCTTGGATAAGTTATTCTCAGAGTATATATTTTAAACTAACACATTGTATATTTCAGTGTCTGAATATTTCCCCATTTTAGAGATTCTCGTACGTTCAGTATTATCTACCTTTTATATAATCATTTTACTACTGCTTTTACAGTATTTGTCATTTTCGTTATCATTTTTATTTTTCATGTATGTAATAATAAAATGATTGAATAAACTGAAGAGAACGTGCTTAATTACCCATGTCATCATATCCGAAACGTGACATGGCGACTGGTGTGCAGTCATCAACTGTAGTCAGCATACTATAGCGGAAACCTTCAGAATCGCCCATCCATACGTTTACCATCTGACCTCCACTAGCCGAGCCCACTCTAAAACTGCCCATGTACTGCAAGGTACCTGTAATCGGTATAGATCGTGTGCTTACGTTAGGACTTCAATTTCATCATGTTAACATGTTAAGAGAGCTGACGTCGTTTGTTCAAAAATAACTTTGAGACTTTCGTCTTGTCGATTTTTGCATAATTTTGAAATAATCGAAGTGGTTTTAATTGCCTAAAATGACCTACTAATACTCAAGAGGAAGAATTTCCCCTCGAAATATCAGCTAGTCCGTAGATCTATTTTGTGCATTATTTTGTTTTCTCTTTTTTTCTCTATGTTTTTTTTCTGCGATGGTTTAAGATTGTAAATACAAATTGAATTTATTTTCCAATTAATAACAAAACTTTGAACTTGAAAAAAAAATTTTTGACATACACCTGGGATTCTTATTCGTTGATTATAATTGTTTAGGCAATGTGTTTGTTTGTTTGTTTATACGTTGTGTGTAACGTTCAACAGAAGTAAAATCTTGAATGCAAGTGTGTCCATATCATAGACAAAAAGTCACAGGCACAAAGACATACACAAATTGTCGCATAGTTATTATCAGTAATTATGTATTACTGTTCTGGCTTGCTTAATTTCGAACCCACATTTCGGATAGTTTTGATTCGGGTTTAATCTGTTACAATGAATATCAAAACGACCAAAAATGTGGAAGTATTTTTCAGTTACTAGTGAAGATTTATCGTTTCACATTCTACATGCAGGTAAACGTAACGACAAAATATTTTCTTGCAACAATACCCCATCATTGTTTTACGGATGCTGAGGACATGCCCATAGTTTATAGGAATGTAACTTTAACCCTTAACACACATTTGATACGGGCATATATATACACTCTAAAAAGTTCACTGCGTAATATTGCAAATTCTGACTTAAAAATCATGAGTTACAAGTGGACAGAAAGTTTTACATGAGGAGAAAGGGTACTGGCACCACAACATTTCGGTGTGAACTTGATTAAACTTCAAAATAAAAATCTAAACTCGAACAATAAGGTGATACTAGGACAATTAGTTTAAACATATTTATTTCTAAGAATATTTACAACATACTGATTATACTATACAAATACAAATGCAAGAAAAATATTCATACAAAATGGATGAGAATGAAAGACAAAGTCTTTTTTTAATTCTTCTCCTTAATATCATTTAAACAAATCGGTGCTTACTGGTTACAATTTTACCTGAGAAAAAAACATATTTATATGGTCTGTTTTTTTTTAAAACAGAATAGTAGATAAGAAGTATAGTGTAATAGACATATGATGTAGAACAGATGGTAGATGATGATTCGACAGAAAGTTAGAAAGTGTAAGTACATATACTGATAGATGTTCAAGTTATTTACACATATATGCACATATACTCATACATACATACATACATACATACATGCATTTATATACATAAATAAATTTTCTCGAAGGTGGTTAAACAGATATTTGAAAACAAGTCGCTAAAAGACCTTTTAAAGTGTGTTGTGAAGGCATATTGGAAGATAGTTACTTGGTAGAGAAGGATCATCTTTTCTGAAGATGACTAGGACAATTAGTTATGTAGCTTTGTGTCATAATGTTTTAATGCTTGTTGAGATTGTTTTGTCACGTGCAAGTGTTAAGTGTTTCATTTACGTTCTCAGCAACTACATTTGCATTTGTCACAACAAGATTATATCAATATTCCCTATCTTCGCAACAAATAAGGTTTACTACTTTTACGACCAGAGAAAGAGACTACTAGTATAGGACTCACTTGGCACGCAGGGGTCCATCTGGTCTTCTGTTTGCATTTCCACTTTACAACCGTCCATACCACCAATTACATATTTCTTCATCTAAAACAGAAAATTGTCATGTAAAAATCACATTTCTGCTCTATTACATATAAGTTAATTCGCTTTTACAGGCATAAGATCTCCAGTTTACCCAGATATTTTGAAAACAGATGTCAAATACATTACATGTTTAATCAATCACAATGATTCAAATGTTTCAAAAAGATGTATTTAATACTGTAATTTAATATACTATTTGGAACAATAGCTTTTAATTATTCAAAGCCGAAAAAAATATTTATGAATTAAGTAATGTTTGTGAAATACACCGATTTAAGGGCTTGAAAATATTTCTAGACATACGTTTCTGTAGTCGGTGTATACAGTATAATTGTATGTAGATTCCATTGTTCCATTAATAGTATACACTGTACCCATAGCTCTTTCCATTCTCATGTCCCTGTCATAGTCAAACATCAGTGCATTCTAAAAATAGATTTGTCTTGAACATAATTTATACTATAATTATGCAATAGGAAACAAATGATAAAGTTATAAGAGTTGAAAGCGATCTCAAAAGTTATATCTTAATGTTTGGATAAACTATATTGTTGTTTTGCTTATGATAGATAGCAAGTAACGAGTCATCACAATTTATTCTCTTTGAAAATATTTATTTCCGCTCCTAAGAACGGTTTTCTCAGCGTTGTTTGTGTAAAGGGATACATTTGATAGTAAAATTAAAAAAGAAAAGAAAAATTAAAAATTCATCAAAATTCTCATCTATTTTGTAAAGAAATGATCGTTTTTGTGTAATCAGAATATAAGTCGTTTTGACCATAGTATACTCTGCAAACTGCACGTGCTAGCAAGGTCACGCTACACAAAATGAAAAAAAATCTATACCAATACTTTGCAGCAAAAAAAAAAAGATACTGTAGGTTTCTGAAATAAAGAAGGAATATGTAAATCAGCGAGGAGCTTAACTAAACTATTGTAGGTTCGACTATAAACTACAACAAATGCACAGACAAGATAAACAGGTTAAAATGGAGAATTGAGACTTACATCTGTAATAACAGGTACAGTGCTTCCATTGACCAAGGTAGCTGTTGTTATTTTCATTTTGCCTGTCCATTTCTTGCTCAGACAACACGGCTTCTCAACAGCACAAACTACGACAAGGAGTGCAGACAGAGCAGCAAAATGTATCATAGCATACATGATTGCTTATTTAGTTGTTCTGTGATTGTAATAATGGCTACCGGTCGAGGGTTTCTATATATAAAGGCCTCTTAAAGTAAGGGTTACATCATATTTAGACCATATGGAAATATGGGACGGTTTGGTCATTTTATTATCAGTGGTCATCTGCCAGCAAATCCGTGAATTTCAGCTGTATTTCACAAACTTGGGGACTTGCCCAACATTACAACGATATAAACTGAAATTAATTCGGCTAGTACATGGTAAATAATCGACTAAACGACTAAAATGATATGGTTACCCATTGCTAAAGTATGTCATGATCATGCTGAATGTTCCGCTTCCCACTCCTAAGATGGCATTAAACTGATATAAAGACCGAGATTTATTGACAGTTTATGAAATCAGGCATGGAAAATGACCATAAGCGTACTTGTAACTAAAAAGCTTAATGATTTCACGATGTAATTTTACTTAACTGTTAGGATTTTGTAATCATGATTTCACCGATAAAACAAACAAAATCATAAACTAGTTTAATTTTATAATGTAGCGGCAGCTAAACTGGAAGTTTCTTGAATCATTTCAACATTTCAACTGACTTGTAAAAATCTTTATACAAAAATATCGATAAGAGAAAAAAAAACATGATACTTCAAAGAAAACATTAATAAAACATGATAAAGGATCGAAGGTTAGGACAAACTATGCACATGTACCAGAGTTCCGACAAGACGCCGATTTACACAAGTATTAAAAACCATTATATATGTTGTATACACAAGTGTCGACATGAATTGTCTTTTATCTTTAACAGTAGCCTGTTTTGTTTTTTTTTAATTAAAACACTTTTTGAGGGGTAGGAATTCGTGAACTAGGATCCAGATAGCTCTAAAGATGAGTTACCAACAATACAAGTTTTGATTGTGCAAGTTTGCGTAAGTTTAATAACACTGAAAATGTGTCAGGTTTTCGTTAGAATAATCTCAAGTAGTATTACAAAAAAAACCTTATATTTTCATCCTCAATTTAGTGAATATCTGCAACAGGTTTATGGCTACTGACGTCAAGCAAAATCATTCTAAACGCGTTTCGTGGTTACAGAAGATAACAAAAGATCTATAGCGGTGCTTAAACGAGCAACCAGTAACCGGCAAGAGGCTTCATTGCTTAGATATCATCATCCTGAGTCGACAACATCAGCCGAGACACAGTCAACTTGATCCTATATTTTAACAAAGGTTATAGTATATGACGTGTTTGACAAATAGTCTTATCTTTTGTTCTAAAAATAAAACCGTAGTCTGTTACAGGTCAAAATGCGCTGGTACAGGAAAGCCAGAGAGGTCGTCCTCGAAATGATTGTTGAATGTGATCTAATTGACTGTTGGAGAGAAGAAAATTTAGAAGAAAAACAGTTTACCTGGTTCAAAAATAATCCTATTAAAAAAGCTAGGCTTGATTTTTTTTTAATATCTCATAATTTGTATACTGATATAAGTAATGTGAAAATTGAACCAGGATATAGAACCGACCACTCAATGATTTTATTAAGTTTTGTTTTTGATAATTTTAAAAAGGGGTATTCTTATTGGAAATTTAATAATTCGTTATTAAAGGATGCTCAGTACGTTGAAGTAATTAAGAATAAAGTTAAAGAAGTAAAATTGAAATATGCAGCAGAGAACCAATTAATACAACAATCAGTTGAAAATATTAGTAATAGTTTAATACAGTTAAATATAGATGATAAATTGTTTTTTGAAACTTTAATGATGGAAATTAGGGGAGAAACAATTTCGTACTCGTCCTTCAAAAAGAAACAAGAAAACAAACAAGTTTCAAGTTTCAAGTTTTATTCACATTATTTCTCAGTTTGTTACATAACAAAAGCATGAGAAGTACATAAATATACATAGTCAAATAATAATCACATGCGCATGGCAGCTTGCAGAGGACAACGCTTTTTAGGTTTTATGTTTTGTCATCGTACTATATTCATAAAGTATTTAGTTGATAACATCGTTAATTAAAATTTATCTGAGTGTATAAATTAAAGTTTGGAATTGAAATTATTATTGTTAAAGAATGTATTTTCTGTTACATGCACATATGATTATCATTTCAATAGGGTTTACATATTTTCAAGTACGCAAACATAATGTTTAATTAAAAAAATCAAATACTACAATAAATATTTAAATGAACTCATTTGTATACTTTTCATGAACTACATCATTTGTTTGTACAGGGGGTCTTATTTCCTGTATGATTAGTCTGATTAGAATAAAAAGGGACTGAAAGTGACACGTGTATCCATCCGTAAAAGTCAAATGAGTAGGGGATTAGACGATCGAGTTAAAAGTGTCAACAATTGTGTGTGTGTGTTTTTTGTTGTTTTTTTTGTAAAATAAGACGGGAAAAAAATCGTTCCATTGAATCAAACGAGAAAAAAAGGTAACGGGTTAGCAGGTCGGAAAATAAAATCAATTAATGTATATTTTTGTGAAAAATAAAAGAGAAAATTCATTCCATTGGATTTAACGAGTGTTTTCTAGTACTGTGTTAAAATATTATAATAGTGATTCCATGTGGGAAATTTAAAGATTTGGATTTATTTTACACTTATGGAGAGAATTTTGGTTCTTTAGGTAAGTAAAAAACATTTTAAAGGAAAAAGCAAACATAATTTAACATTTAAATGAATTAGTCTATGCGTATCAATGATTTACAGGAAATTGTGTGATCATAAATAGATGCGTATACCGTAATGAGATTCACTTAATTGGGTGTTACAAAGCATAATGCACGTAATAACAGTATGTGAATATACAATCATAGAGAAATTTAATTTTTGTAATTAGTCGCAATGATTTCAAAGTTTACCTTTAGTATAACAGGTACACATAGGATTTAACACTATACATTGATAGAAAAATGGTACCTCATACAATATAATTGTTTTTCATATATTTTTAACAAACATTCTTTTATTAGTACATATATACATGTTGATATTTATCACTTTAGAAATGACAAAATACAATATTCTACCATAATTTCTATATGGTTTAAAATACCCTTAACATCTAAGGACTCGACTGAGAATCCAATTTTATGTCTGCCCAAGTTAATTTGAGCTGATTATACTGAATTTAACTAACAGACATGAGCACAAACAGTTTACTTTTAGCTAATATGATTAATGTAGCTATGGATTTACCCTAGCTACTTTCATTATTATCTCTAAGAATTTACATAGCTTAATGAGAATAAATTTGTTTGTGTTTTCAAACAAAGATGCATATTTGATGATATTTGGATATTTATAATAATATTTATTTATGTAAAGTTTTCTGTCCTCATCAAAGAATGGACATATTAAAACATAATGAAACTCGTCTCCTATATCATTTTTGTTACATAATTGACATTTTCTATCATATAATGGTGTACCTGTCCATCTACCTATTTCAACAGGTAATCGATGATTTCTTGTACGGAATGATGTTATAATTTTACTCCAGTAGTTTGGTAAAATCTTAAAATATTTGTTCAAACCAAAACTATTTTTAAGAATCTTATAGTTTATACTGCTAGTAGCTCGGTCTAAATGTTGATTCCAAGTTTGTAACCACTGATCATGTAGCTTCTGTTTAAATGTTGCTTTAAGCCAATTTATATTAATTCTATGCTGGTTTTCCCAGATATTACCGTATCCATTGGTAAATAATAGGGACTTTACATATTGAATCCATTTTGACTTAATCTTATTTTGTTCATTTAATCCAAATATAATGAAGTACATTTGGTTTGAGAGCTTATTATAATTTATATCAGCAATTCTGGCCCAAAAATTGATTACTCTACTTTGAATATCTATATATAAAGGTTCTACACCTAGTTCACCATATATCATGTGTGAAGGAGTACATTTTTTAAGATTTAGAATAATTTTGTAGTATTTAAGTTGAACTCGTTCAATCGTTTCAATGTTACCGATTCCCCATAATTCACAGCCGTACAACAAAATAGGTTTAATTGTTTTATTGAAGAGGTCTATTTGTAAATCGATTGGTAAATTAAGATTTCGTGACTTTTTTAGTAAAGAAAACATTGCTTTGTTAGCTTGATCTATTAAGTGCTTCTTCGCTTTAACATAGCTTTTTGTTCGTGAGAAGAATAAACCAAGATATTTATAACTGTCAACAACTTCGATTATTTCATTTTTCCATTTAAACTGATTTTGGAATGTATTTCCTCTGCTACCAAATACCATCACTTTCGTTTTGCTTACGTTAACAGTTAGTTTCCAGGTTTCACAATAATTTTCAAATAATTGCAGGTTTTTTTGAAGATCTTTACTATTATTAGCTAGAATCACTGTATCATCTGCATACAGGATTATAAACAACTTAAGAAATAATGTAATATTGTTATGGTTAATATAACATTTAAGGCTGTTTGCATTATTTTCTATAAAAAACGTTTCAAGGTCATTTAAAAATATGGAAAATAAGAAAGGGGATAGATTTTCTCCCTGACGGACCCCGGTTAAACAAGGGAAATAATCTGATATTCCTTCATGCGTTTTGATTCGTGATTTAATATTCTTGTACATATCTTTTACTAAATTAAAACATTTTCCATTAATATTATATTGAAGCAGTTTTGACCACAACCCTGGTCTCCAGACAGTGTCAAATGCCTGCTTAAAATCAATAAATATACAAAATAGTTTGGTTTTAGTTGCTTGTAGGATATCTATAAGTGCTTGTATAACAAATAAATTATCGGTTGTGGAGTGATTTTCTCTAAAACCAGCTTGGCATTTTGTAAGTATTTCATACTTATCCGCGAAGTGTTTTAATCTGTTGTTAATAATTGCTGTAAATAATTTTCCAAGGCAGCTCAAAAGGGTTATGGGTCTATAATTTTCTGGGTTTTTTGCATCACCTTTATTTTTATATATTGGTAGAATGTTACCTTTTGTCCAATCTTCAGGGTATAATCCATGGTTAAAAATAAGATTAAATAGTTGTTCATATACAGGGAGCATTGTCTGTGTAGTAGATTTAATGTGTTCATTTATAATATTATCAATTCCTGGACTTTTATTATTTTTAAGCTTTTTTATTGTTTCTAAAATCTCTTCTTGTGTAATCGGTATATTTATTTCTTCATTTATTTCGTTAAATGTTTGGTTAATTTGTGGCATATCATCTTCTTCAGTATTATTATTACTATTTGTGTCTCTAAAATATGTATATAAACTATTTATACTTGCCTGAGATTTATTTTTTGCCTTCTCGATAGAGTTTATAATTTTCCAGTATTGTTTAGGGTTGTTTGATTTTAGATTACGCAAATTGTCTGTTTTCTGGCTTTTATATCGTCTTACTGCTTTGTTTACAGTATTTTTATATATTTTACTTATGTCTTTAAGCATCTTTTTATTATGATCTGTTTTATATTTATTATAGTTTCTCTTAGCTATATGATCTTTGTTTCTCGCTATATTACATTCTCTATCAAACCAGACTTGCTTCTTAGCATTGGCCTTTCTAACAGGCGTTTTACAGTGTGACTTACCAAACGTTTTTTCACAACAATTAATGAAAACATCATTTATTTTGGTGATTACTTTATTTATGTCATCTTTTGTTACTTCGTTTTGACTATTTATATTTTGTATCTCCTCTACAATTGAGGCTATATTCTGTATGTTTAAGTTACTTTCAAATAATGTATGTTCATTTTTATCTGACCATAATTTTGTAATAGGTTCATTTTTTGTACATGTTTTATTCTCGTATCCTGTTTCTACTTTTTCTTTTATAAGAGACAGTTTTAGAGTAACTGGATTATGAGCATCAGATAAAATACTTGAAAATTCTAGCACTTCACAATCAACAATATATTTAAAGATATTGGCTGTACTTAAAAAATAGTCTATTGTACTTTTCCCTTTACAGGTTGTTTTTGGATTTACTCTATCAGCACCAATTCTACCATTTATAATGAAAATATCATTATTTGAACAAAATTCAATAAGGTTGTTTCCATATTCATTAATGTCCTTATCAAGTGATTTTCTATCTAGTGGTATATTAGCTTCAACAAGAGTGTTTAAAACCTCATTCTGCTCAAAAATTAGGTCATCATTACCAATCAAATGTAAAATATAATGGTCAGGTACTGTGAATTCTTGTTTGTTGCCCACTCTGGAGTTAAAATCTCCAAATAATAGTATATCAGAACCTATGTATTTAACAACTTCACTATGCAGTTCAAGATATGGATCAGGATGTGCATATTTGCTTCTAATTGGTGGGATATACACCACTCCAAAGATCAATGGCTTATTCATATCATTTTTAAAGATGTCTATGGTGAACCACAGGACAAGTTTTGAGTCTGTTTTTAGAATTTGGGCATATGGGGAGTATTTTTCTTTTATTAAAATTGCAATGCCTCCTGATCTGTATCTTGAGGTTTCTGTTCTGTTATTTACAAATACAGAGAAACCTGGTACACTTATGTTGTCAAGGTTATCTAGCTTACTTTCTTGTACACCAACAATGTCAAATTTATTTATTAGTTCTATAAATTCAGGATAGTTGAGCTTTGATTTAATACCACACACATTGATACTACATATGCTCAACTCACTGATCAAAGTTTTCTTATGTGTCACATTTGTGTTAGTGTTGTCCTCTTGCCTATCCTATTGATCTGTTTCTTCTTGATTGCTATTTTCTTCTTTATCTGTTGCCATGTCATCATTTGATTGTTCATGATTCATGTTGTTTGTGTCACTCACAACATTACTGTTTGGAGTTGTTTCCTTCTGTTTTTTGGTTTGTGTCTCTGCATCTACAGGTGATATAGCCTGCCTTTTACCATTTTCATTACCTAAGTATTCCAGTAAGCTGTATTTGTTTCTTACAGGAGTTTCATAAGCCTGTCTTTGATGGTTTCTATCTGTTTTCCTGCTATAAAATACTCTACTGTAATTCAGCTTTCCTTCCTTCTCTGCTCCTTGTGCTCCTTGTGTTTCATAAACCTTGTCACCAGTTGTGTTTTCAAACAACTTATTTCCTATATATAGTTTATCCCTGACTAATTTTGCTTTAATTCCACCATCTTTTGCTTTCTTTAATTCTGGGTATAATTGTTTTCTTTTCATTTCTATTTCTTTTGGGAATTGTTCTCTGATTCCATAGTTTGTTCCTTTCAATTTATTTGCAGTGTTGAACCTGACATAATCTCTATCCTTCAGATCAAAGAATTTTGCAATAACTGGTCTGGGGTTTAGCTGGTCTATTTTTCTTCTACCTATTCTATGTACCTTCTGAAATTGTATAGATTTACTCAAGCACATATCATCTTTCAAGAAGGCCTGTAATTTACTTTCAGTGTCTTCTGAATCTTTACTTTCTTGGAAATCTTTATTTGTCTGTTCATAAAATTCATCTTCTTCTATACCATAGAATATCAGGTTGTATTCCATGCTTCTGCATTGTAAGTCAATGATTGTTTGTTTTTGATCTTCTTGGTTCTTTCTTAGCTTTTCATTCTCCAACCTAAGCTTATTAATCTGCTCTTGCATTACTTCTATTCTATCTGTTTCCATTTCTTGGTTTGTTTTTATTTCATCAAAGATATCACTTACTATTTGAACACTGCTTTCACATTCTGTAATTTTTTCAGATTGCTTTTGTACAGCACCACCAAGAACTTCAACTTTATTTTTCATCAGTTGTACTGACACATTTACCTTATTTGCTTCTGATATTTGATCTTCAAGTTTGTTGATCCTGATGTTCTGGTTTTGAAGTGTAAAGTTTAGGGCCTGCCAGTTTTTTTCTTGATTTGTCAATTGAGTTTCAATGTTTATTAATTTATTTTCTAGTCTTGATTCTATTCCCTGTAGTATGCTTACCCATGGAGGTATTTGTCCCTGTGATGGTTGTTCATTCAGTGGTGGTGGTGGAGGCAAAGGGAGATTTATATTGTCTATAAATGCTTGGTCATACTGATTGGGTGTTCCATAATTTTGTGTTACTGGTGCCTGTTTATAATATATTTGACTATTTCCAGCTACTAATGTACCTCTTGTAGGCGATATATTAGGCGGGGAGGAATATAGTAGAGTATTTGCCTGCCTTAATTGTTGCATCATTGATGATGGCTCCATCCTTGTGAAAAAATCGTTTCCGTTTCGTGAATCACTTTCCTTTGAGGGGACTTTTTCTTGCATTTTGGTCATATTCTGGGTCCTATTTGTGTCAATATTTGGACAATTGTTCATATTGGATGTGAGTTTGGATCTTTCCCCTTGTTCAGGTGTTCTATCAAATGACCTTTCACTACCTAGGGTGGGTGGGGTACTTTTCTTTGTTTCTACCCGATTCAAAATGTTTGTATCTTTCGTTTTCTTCTTTTTTGTCATACTATTTCCTCTATCTTTCTCTACCCTACATTTGTGTGTATCACTTACACTGGTTTTTGTCACAAAATAGTCTTTGGTTACGGTATAATCATTGTTTTTCTCCTTCTATCTTTGTTTACATTTTACCGCCGCCATGCATCACGTGACTCACCAGGATATTATACAAGCAGAAATTAGGAAGCTTGAAAAAGAAAACAATATTAATTATTCAGTTTTAGAGGGGAAAAAACAAGAACTATTAGAACTTAGAACAAAGAAAATGCAAGGTGTTTTTATAAGATCCAGGGCGAAATGGATTACAGATGGAGAAAAACCTTCAAATTATTTTTGCAATTTGGAAAATAGAAATTTTACTTCAAAGTTAATGAATTCATTGTATGCTGATACAGGAACTTTATTAACGAACCAAAGTGATATTTTAAACGAAGTGTGCAATCATTATAAAAACTTGTATTCATCTAGAGATACAGATAACATTAATCTTACGACATTGTTTAATAATTCTGACAGTATACCAAAACTAAATGAGTATGAAAAACAAAGCCTTGAAGGCCATTTAAGTTATAATGAAATGTTGACAAGTTTGAAAAAAATGTCTAATGACTCATCCCCAGGCAGTAGTGGATTCACAGCAGCTTTTTATAAATTTTTCTGGATAGATATTGGTCACTTTTTGGTTAGGTCAATAAATCATGCTTTTGATACTGGAGAATTATCTATCACCCTTAAACAAGGGGTCATAACTTGCATTCCGAAAGGCAACAAAGATAAACGTTACATAAAAAACTGGCGGCCAATTTCCTTGCTCAATACAGCATATAAAATAGCCTCTGCGAGTATAGCTCAAAGACTTAAGACGGTACTAAATAAACTTATAAGTGAAGATCAAACTGGATTTTTGCCTGAAAGGTACATAGGAGATAATATAAGATTAATTTATGACATTATGCAATATACAGAAGAACATCAAATACCAGGAATGCTATTGATGATTGATTTCGCGACCGCTTTCGATTCAGTCTCATGGAAATTTATGCATAAAGTGTTAGAATATTTCAATTTTGATGATAATTTCATACAATGGATTAAACTTTTTTATAACAATATTCAGTCATGTATAGTAGTTAATGGACATCTCTCCGACTGGTTCAATGTACAACGTGGATGTCGTCAGGGTGATCCCCTCTCCCCTTACATCTTCATTCTTTGCGCGGAAATTCTTGCACTCTTATTAAAAAACAATAATAGTATCAGAGGAATTAAAATAAACGGTACAGAATTTCTTCTGTCACAGTATGCAGACGATACATCTATTATGTTAGACGGTACAGAAAAATCTTTAAATGAAACATTACATACGTTAGAGTTCTATGCTAAAATATCAGGTTTAAAGATAAACATTGATAAAACCAAAGTAGTTTGGATCGGGGCTATGAAAAATAGTATGCTAAAACTTTGTCCTGAGTTCGACCTTGTATGGGAGTCAGGCTTATTCAAACTGTTAGGTATTAATTTTTCAACCAACTTGAAAAACATTATAAACTCCAACTACTTAACAAAAATAGAAGAAATTAAGATATTGTTTTCTCAATGGTCCAGAAGAATCATAACGCCAATAGGCAAAAACATTATAATTAAATCCTTAGCTTTATCAAAACTAAATCATTTATTTTTGACCTTACCAAATCCAAGTATAGATATAATAAAAACAATTCAGGGCCTTTTTTTCAAATTTCTATGGAATAACAGACCAGACAAAATTAAGAGACAAGTTATAATACAGAATTATGATCATGGTGGAATAAGAATGATTAATCTAGAGTTATTTATGACCTCTTTAAAACTGACATGGATCAGAAGACTCGGAACGTATAATACTAAATACTTTAATTTTATACAAACAACTTATCCTTCCATACTTGATTGTAGTAAGTATGGAGATGACTTCCTAAAGAATGTTATCAATACAGTTCAAAACCAGTTTTGGAAAGATGTTCTAGTTGGTTTATTTCATCTAAATAGACTGAGTCCAAGAAACTGGAGTGAATTCTGCTCTTTACCTGTTTGGCATAATTCTATGTTTAAAATAGGCGGAAACAGTTTTTGTTATAATAGATATGTTAATGCAGGAATAATATTAATGAATGATTTCTTGAACGAAGAAGGAAAATTTTTGCCCTTCAATGAATTTTTAAGAAAATATAATATTAATACAAATTATTTGCAATATTACAGCATAATAGAGTCTTTTAAAAGCTTTTTAGCAAATTCTACTTTCACACTCGACTCTAAAACAGAAATCTCACCATTGCAACCATTGATAATAAAAATAATTAACAAACAAAAGAAAGGATGTAGAAACATTTATGATTATAGTTTAAGGAAAAATGTTCATCCGAATTCAAAAATAAATGGAGCGAAGAACTAAACTTAGCAGACAATTTTAATTGGGGACATATCTATGAACTGCCATTTAAAATAACAAAAGACACATGTTTACAATGGTTTCAGTATAAAATTAACCACAGAATTCTGGCAACAAATCATATTTTACATAAAATGAATATAAAAAACACCAATATGTGTTCCTTCTGTAAAAACCAAAGTGAAACTCAAAAGCATCTTTTTTGGGACTGTCAACACGCAAAAACTTACTGGGGAGAAATTAAAAATTGGCTAAATACAAAATTTCCAAATATTTGTACTAATTGGTCTTCATCGGATATAATTTTAGGAAATGAAAATTTTGATAAAGGAATAATGAACTTTATTTTGTTAGCTAAATACACAATATATTGTTGTAAACTTCAGGACATTTTACCAAGCATACACTTATATAAGACAAGAATTTCACTATTTTTACAAACAGAGAGGTATATAGCTAAAAAGGAAAATCATTTACAAAAGTTTGACAAAATTTGGGGCAATTACAAATCTTTAATGACCAATAATGATTAATTTTTTTCAAAACGGATTCATGTGAACCTTCCATCTAGTACTGCCATCCCATCTCTTATTGTATTTGTATATTTTTTAACCTGACTTTGAACTTCTTTTCTTCTTCGTTTTCTTCATTAATCTATATAATGATGCAAAAACCAATGTAATAAGGAATAGTCTCCTTTCTTTCCTGGTTCTCCTTTTGTTGGCCTTTAATAAAGTTTGCTTTGCTTATTTCGTTTCTAGCAAAGCAATTTCTGAAGACAATTAAAAAGTTTTCGCCAGTGTAAGTAAAAGGTCTAAGCAAAATTTTACATCTATTTAGTCCAAATGAAGTTGTTATCATCTGGAGGCTTTCCTTAAAAATGAATTTAAATTTTGATCTACTCATGATTAATGACATTTATGTATTTGTATTTTCATTCTAAGATTATTGAAAATGCTAGAAAATATGTATATTTATCATAAATTTAAAAATAAATGGGGTTACCCTTTTTTGGGGTCTCAAAAAAAAAAAAAAAAAAAAAAAAGGTTATAGTATATGACGTGTTTGACAAATAGTCTTATCTTTTGTTCTAAAAATAAAACCGTAGTCTGTTACAGGTCAAAATGCGCTGGTACAGGAACTGAAAAATGGGTTTGGAAGTAATAGTAAATGTTAATATATAGTGCACTGTCGTTTGCTACCAAAGTCAGATAAATGTAAAAGTGCTGAGCATTATTTCAAGTCGTAACACATACTATTATCTTAAAATTATCAAAATGAGATAATATCCTCAATTACAAAATCGATGTTTGTATTCTCAGGAGACTCCATAAGGCGTGTTGCTGTTTTCGTTTTTCCCCTCAAAAGTACGAAAAAAAGCTATTATTATAAAGAAAGATTATTTTGCGTTTTTCTGGTATTATGCAGAGCAAGTCATACTCTTAAGATATAAAGTATAAATCGCCAAATGTTGTCATTGTCGTTAGTGTGTACAGTTGTAATGCTCTAGAGCAAATGTTGTTCGGGACACATTTCATGACTTGTCGACATTTAGCTACTTCAGTAATTATGTTTTACAAAGTAATGTAGAGGACCTCATAACAATCCTGTAGCTAAAAGTAATAAAAAAAAGCAGATATTCATTTTTTACGCTCTTTGGTCAGTAATGAAAATTATTTTAATGTCGTTGTTAAGGGACTTTTGTGTCATTAAAAGTCCGTTCCCTATTAAAATCCATTTTTTTAAATAAACTGTGTTTCACATAAACTCATTACATATCAACTATCAATAAATATTCGCATGAAAAATGCCGATTCATACCCTTAAAGAATGCGTTGGGAGAAAAATCTGCAACATTCTTTGCAATTTTCCTTAAAAAAACACTATTCTATTCGGCTAACTTACGATGAGAAACGAAAGTTTTCATTATTTTACACAAACACTCGACGATGGTAAATTAAATGTCTCAATCATACAATGCCACATGCTTAAACTGATGGGCCAGTTACACAGACGGTCGGTCCCCAATCGGTCATTTAATTTTAAATTTACTCGCTGTTATGATCGGTTGTCATGCGTGATTTTATTTCTGGTTTTCTGTGTAAACGGCCATCGGTGATGGACAAGTGTTCAATCGGTTAAACAAACATTTCATGGGTTGCTGGTAGGTGACAGAAAACAACTCAAACGGTGTTGGATCGGTGATAAGGATGTTTTCATCGATAAAAATACTATCGGTTTTTTATCGTTTGTAAATCGGAGCTAAATCGGGCGTAACGCTGATTAATCGGTGTTTGATAGCTAGTCATCAGTGGTTAAACACTTTCCGTCAGATATGGCCGGTGATTCATATTTGGTTATCTTTGTCCGAGCGGCTATATCGGTGATTAAGAGCTTGGCTAAAAAAACTACCGATCAATCACCGATGGCTCTGTGTAACTGGGGTTTGACGTTGGAAGATTTTTTTTTTACTAAAATTATATTTACAAACGGAAAAAACGCATCTGAGAATTATTTTATCTTTACTTTACTTTACTATTTTTACGATCTGGACTAAGTTTTGAGAATATTTCTATAAATTCCATTTCAAACAACAATATTTAAGATAGCTTAAACCCTTCACCAATAGTTAGTTGCCATTGTTTATCAGCAGTGACATGACAGGTTAAAATATTGGGCACTGGAGTAATAGTACAGTGCCAAAGTGGTTTTGCACTCTTAATTGTTCCGTAATGTCTTGTATATATACTTGCGTAAGACAGCGTTTATATAAACTGTCGAACTTGATCTTGATTTGTCAGCTAACCGGCCTAAACATTAGAATAAATCATGAAGTAAGAAACACTCAAAAACATTTTCTTAACTCTTTGGTATTCACTATGCCGCGTTTTGTTCAGTCAACACGCAAACGTGATTTACAGATGTCGTTAATCTAACGAAAGAAAACATAATTATCGACTCTTCAGTGCCTCTTCTGGTTTCGATTCATTTAATTATGTAAGAAATATTAATTGTTAAAAAGAAAAGATACCTATATAATATATTATATTGTTAACGTCGTTGACAAATTGATAACGATAACATGACATGTACACAAAGATGAGATTTTAATAGAATATGAGTTGAGTTGGATCACTACATTGTTTTTGTAAGCAGTATGATTTTTTTTATTTATTCTGTTTTGTTTTGTTTTGGTAGGGTGGTTTTGGATTTTTAAGTCTAGGTAGGTATTTTTGGACGTGTAGGTACAGCTAACGAAATTTTGATTTAATACATTTAAGAAAATGCAAAATGCAATGGTGTGTTGTAAAAGTCCTCAATCCTTTAAAACAGTGAAAATCAACATTTATAGTTTTTACTCAGGCACTGGAATTTCAGAATCTATATAATATCAACAGGTTTAATCAATTAAAAATCTGTAACTTTTCGTGATTTTTGGGTTTGTTTGTTTTTTTTAACTCAAGGACACGTACTAAATACTATTGACTGGAAAAAAAATGTATCAAATGTAGTAAAAAGAACAACACATAAATGTCTTGTAGATGCTTCGAAGACAAAGGCATGTATTAAAGTATGAATGGAATATAAAAACATAAGTATTTTATAAACTACCTGAATAACGACATGCGATATAAAGTTTTAAAGTTAACCTGGTTTTACTATATGGTGGGGAATCACGTGACTTTATTTTCGTTGCATGCATAGATATTGGATGCCGAAAGTCCTCGCTAAGATCATGTTTTTCAAGGATTGCTTTCAGCATGCTGCTGTCTACTTCTGAAGACATAGCCTGTCATACGCTGACTAAAAATCCCCGTAAGTTGATACCATTCATGCCCCACTGAATTGGATAGTTTTCGAGGTAACCCTTTAAAATTTTTATCAGCAACAAAATGTTTAAGGATCCTTTTCGCCGGTAACAATTCAGGGGGTTACCTTTACCTTCCCCACCGACCGTAGTTGTGCGACTAATCAATACGGAGAAAATCGTCAGTTGAATAAGGGTAAGTTGTATAGTGTCATTGTTATAATAAAAAATCAAAGCGCTACCAGCTTTGCACAAGGGGATTCTGGAGTGTAGAAAAAAGTCAATGTGTAAAACAAGAGGAAGTAATGGTTGAGATGCTTTAATGTTTTTTTTTAATTAAGACAACTATAGCATGACCAAGATTAGGGATTTAGAGCACTGTAGATCTTTTCAGATCTTTTTCTTAATCCCTTATAAGTAAAATGCATCTTCTCCTTTTACAATATTTGGAAATTAACAGTGACTAGACGGGAACCTCGTTTGAACAAATATCCAAAGGAATGACCAGGTAGGCAACTAAATTTTACCAGACGGTAAATCAAAATATTTCAACAGCTGTTTAAGGGAAGACACTGAAAGACATGTTTTGCTGCTGCAAGTTATTCATAATCGTTGTTGTCTTTTTACCACTGATGCAGTCTTTTAACATAAGATCATGGTTTATTTATACAGACGACACTAAAAAAACATATAAACAAATAAAGCGTAATATCAAATTATAAGAATTAAAGAGCAAAGCTTTTTATTCATCATTTCGTGAAGCAACAGTTAGAGACCACTGCATAAATGTTAAAGCCATATTACCAAGTTCTATTCTTATTACTTCGTCCATTTAAGTTTTTTTTTTAAGTCTGACCTTTGATAAATTTTCAGGAGACTACCACACTTAACATACGGAAGTACCGGATAAAAAACACAAATGAAGAAAATGGCTCTATTTGAGACATAATGTAAGGACATTTGCTCTATGCCTTTCAAATTAAGATTATCAAACTAGATTAGGTAGTGATAGCAGACTGTATATTATAAATACATACTAAGGTATCTAGTTAAAATATTTCTTATGAATTATTTTTGATCTTGCTGTTGTTAAGCCAAAACTGCTGAATTAATTTAGTTATTTCTTACAAAATATAGCATTAAATAAATATGCACAAATACAAACATGTTAACCAAACCTGTCCTATGAAAAACGTTCATGTTAGACATCAAGATTATTCTCGGTTTTACACAGCCGGGTACTTTTCAAAGGTAGTATATCCGTTCTTGGGTGTAACTCGGATTTTATCGTTGAGCGATATGTAACTTCAAGATTAAAAATTACAAAACATAGGCTCCAACGATAAAGTCCGAGTAACGACCGAGAACCGAATGCTTAAATTAGTTAGTTACTGTTATCTGATTGGTTAATGGCTAGAATGACGTCATGCTTACGCTGAGAATTGTTAAAATAGAGAAGTTTATTGGAGATAACGCGTTCAAGATTTAGTTCGAACAAATAAAAACTTGTCTACACCTGACTGCGCGCAAAGTTATATTAACAATGATTATTACTGTCATATTCCAACATTTGATAAGGTGTCAAATAAACCCATACTGCATTGTTTTATTTTATGCACATTCCGTCAATGTTGATGCCGGCTCGCCTCAGCTCAGGATTTTACTTGAAAAACAACGAAAATCCAACCCAGAACTCCGAACACTTCCGATGCTTCAATGCCACTTGGCTTCCAGGTTCAAGAGATTGTAGTTCAGAAAAGCTAGAGACCAAATATTACGTTACGACAAAATCAACCAATAGAAAGCCCGCTTTCAAAGCAGACATATGCCCCTGTATTCGGATGCCATTATATAATGACGTAAAGAACACTTTAAACGCAAAGGCACATGAAACGTTTTAGCAAGGTGCCTTGATAATCTACTTTTTATATACTGCTAACTTTAAAATAACATCATTAACAGAAAACAATATCTAAGCCAAATATAGAGCAAGAGTTACCAGGGCTCTACAATTTTTGTTTTGAGATTGAGTTGTCCGGGACATCTGACTGTAGGCAAAATAGAGTAGTCCCAAAAACAAAGTCAGATGTCCGAGCGACAAGTATAACGTTTTCAGTAAGCCTTATTAGTTAACAGAGCTTTTTATTTTACAAAGTCAATTAAAAAAATAGAAACACTTTTAGAATGAAAGATACTTCCATAGAGCTTTAAAATACCCCAAACTTTTCAACAGAAATTGAGTTCAACATTAAAAGACAATAAGAGACAGCAAATATGTGTTATTCAACTTACTTTTTAAACTAATGTAATTCTAGTATCAAAACTTCAGTGACATTTTGCTTGAATGTCTGGTTACCTAGGAGATGTGTTTCCAGTTTCACCAGAATTTTATTTGGCCAAGTTACAAACATTTTTTAAGACGTAAGGTATGTTGATTCATTATGATTGTTGCTTTCTAAAGTAAAATAAGACAGATATATTCAAGTCTTAGGGAAATCAATTCAATTTTGTTAGTTTGCCTTGTAAAAAGTATCCAAGACACTGTTTTCTATAAATATTAAAATACGACGGGGTTGCGGAAATATATGACATACGGAATTTATCCGAGATTTTCACTCGCTGCTTCATGTTTCATGAACTAAATATTTTCTGGAATTGGTTGCCTTCATTTTGTTAAGCTTGTCTTAAATCTACTCTACTTTTTCTTAAATAAATCCGATAATTAAAACAAAAATGCCATAAAGAATTTTTGCTCTTTCTTGTGGTTCCTTGTCTAAAAGCTTAGAATAACATTGGCAAAGTTTTGGTGTTTATCCTTTAGCCTTTGGAATTAAGCATCCAATGAATTTGTTAACACATTTTTTGCATGACTTACTTTAAAGTCACATGATACCGAGGACGGCGACACAGATTTAAAGATTATAATCAATATTCATTGTAAATTGTAACTCGAGTCGTGATTGGTTGACTTTTTCAGCTCACTGCTGTCACTTCTCTATTAGGGCGGAGCTTATCGAATGCCAATCGGTTAGAAATCGATTGCATCATGTTGTTTATTACAACTGGGTTGTTTATTTGAGCAGTTTTACAAGGCTATGACTGTCAAAATTAGAGTTGTCCGAGACAAAACTTTTGTACACAGTCAGGTGACCGAAAGCAAGGTTAGAGCTGTCCCGGACGTCGGACTATAGAATTTGTGAGCCCTGGTTACATCGAGTATTTTTCTTCGTTTCTTGAACTGTTGTCGCCGTCACTCAAGTCATTAAAGTATATTTTATGTGAGTAGGAGCAGTGGTCAATGGGTTACAGCGCCGTACTCCCGATCCGGAGGTTGCTGGTTCGAATCCCACCACTGGTGATAGTCGACAGTGATTTTCCGCATACTTCACTTCCGGCGCGAATACTGGTTTGAACCCAGAAAGCAGTCATGGAGAAGAAATAATATAAGTTGTAAGAACTTTCTTTACAATCGATGTAAAATAAATAAGTTTAAACTAAACCGTCACTCAAGCTCTTCTCGTTTCTCCCTAGTCTTTCGGGGGTTAGGATAGAGTACGAAATGGAGTCCATTTCACGCAATGGACTTTACGTCTACGAAATGGACTTTTAATTTCTTAAATTATGGCTTTAATATTGGTATTATCTGTATTTTCTTGGTTAAATGTAATAAATAAAAGATATACCTATACTATGTCTCCTTCATATTATGTTTAAGTAATAGATATTCCAGATATAACCATTTATTGTGACCGCGCCCTACGAAATGGACAGTCTCTTTCAAAAATACCTACGAAATGGACTTATAGTGAGTACATTAGATAAAGGATGTATCCCAGGTTGGAAGTGGAAATTACCTGTATACATATATATTTGGTATCATACCAAACCTTAAGTGCTTTCACAGGAAACAGTAGCTTACAAACGGACTGCGGTGTGCACAAGTGCCCTTAATGAGCCCTGCCTCCTCTGAAAATATATATATTCGTGTGCATTTTAGAAATAAAAGGAAATATAAATTTGGCTCTGTCCGTCCGTTTTTTCGAGCGTGTATTTCTAGTTCGTGTGATGGTGCGATGTTGCTCAGATAAAACAGAAGAACCAAACTTTTTTATTCAAGCTGCCCTATTACAGGTACTTGTCAGAATTAAGAATTAAATGTCGCATCGCCGCTAAATGTCGCACTTGACGTTAAATGTCGCAATGAACGCTAAATGTCGTAATCGCCCTGGCAGTAAATGTCGCACTTTCAACGCTAAATGTCGCACAAAAGGTCATGACCGTTAAATGTCACAACGTTAACGCTAAATGTCGCAATCAGTTGTATGATCCATCTTACTGTCTTGTAAACATTTAGCGTCCATTGCGACATTTAGCGTCAGCCTTGCGACATTTAACGTCAAGTGCGACATTTAGCGGCGATGGGACATTTAACGTTGCTACAACGACCACTCAAATTAGTGCCCTCCGGGCATGCACAGGTGTTTGAAATTATATTAGTAATTCAAGAGTCGAAACTGTTAATCTAGCTTCTTTTACCGAAGGATGATATATTATATATAATAAGTGTTATTTAAAATTGATGTAATTACAACTTGATTGTAGGCATAATTAGTTTTCAGTTTGCAGAGGTTCAAAGCATAATATACATGTAGTTTTACATTTTTAGATCGATGCTTACCTATGTTGATTGAATAAGAAAACGTTTTTGCTTGGTTGAATAAAATATTGAGTTAATGTAATTAAGGGCTAATTATGTTAAAATATTTACAGTTAAATTTTAATTGAGTCAGACAAAATCTCCAGCATGGAGAAACAAAAAAGAAAAAGAGTTAAATCTCTAAGAAAAAGTCCAGTTAAGTTCAGTTTTTGCCGAGGACTCAACCCAGTATTAAGACCAACTTGTAGTATTGTTATTCGTTTCTGACCATCGTTATACATTATAATAGTGTTGTGTAACCTATGTGTTTTGTTATGACGTGGAATTATTACAGTGTCCCGTTTGAAAAAAAAATAGCGCCTTCTTTTGTTTCTTTCACAAGAATTTCTGATCGTTGCTCGAGATGCAACCGAACAACAATACAACTCACACATTAAGACCACCTTTCTTTATACCCAATGGTGGTCTTAACAGAAGAGTTTTACAGTACTTGGTAATTGATAATTATAAATTGATAATAGATCTAAATTGCACAGTTTCGACGCACCTAAGAAACAAAGCTTCATTGAATGGAACAGTAAGAATAAAACAAAGAAAATACCCTTGCCACGGAATTTTTATTCATTCATTGAAAGATTCATGTAGTTATCAAGCGAGTGTAATTGAAATTCAAAGAATTAATTCAAATTTTGACAGGTAAAGGTCACCAACATGGCGGAAACGAGAGTACAATAAAACGACGCACTTGATTGGTTTCTAAAAATACACGTTATAAAGATTGGAATTCCACTTGCAGCAACTGCTACACAACAATTTTATGGCAGTGCGAGACAGTTTACAAATGAAACAAAGAAAGCTTAAAATAAATTATGATTATTTTATCCTACCTGAATCATTGTGAATGAAATTTGATTTCAAGAGGTGATTTACATAAGTTACAAGCTTAAGGTAACTGCTCAGTAAAAAAGAGAAGTTAATTAACTATATAATAATAATTGAATAAGTAAGCATTAACAATAATTATTTTAGGTAACGGGTAAAAATACAGCTGAAAATACAGCTGAAAACTAAAAATAAAAAAGAAGGACAGAAGATTTGCATCAGTCAGGCCTCGCTAATGTTTTGGGTAACAAGTACATGTTACTTAACAGTGGTTTTCTTTTTATGTTAATCACATGAAAAGTCACATGGCAGTCACGTGACCTTAAAAATATCACAGAAACGAAGTTGGATGCGCACAGTTTCCTTCTACAATGTTTTCTTTGAATTTGGGCTGCTTTTAGTCCTGCCAATAAAAGTAATTAGAAAAAAAATGTGATTTAATGTAATCCATCGTAAAATCTATGAAAAAGAACATAAAAATATCTCACTCTCACAGTTTCGCATGAAATCAAAACACCATCTATTGATAGAACAAAATCAGAGAGAGTGACATCACGGGATTTCCCCTTAGCCGAAAACGAGGTCAAAACTAAAATGGCGTCGAAAGAGGGTACTCAATGATAGATTTTTTACTCATCTTTTACATTAATTATTTATTTAATTGATTAGTTTTTAATAAAATTTGCATTCCTATCGACGCCACATAATTGATGTACAGCCAACAAGTTTGTGTACAGTGACTCAATATACCATAGCATTTTTTATTACTTTTGTCTCTACAAAGTCAAGGTTACTGTAAATTGATCTTGTAAAATGTAGTTTCTTTAACCAGGGCCTTAATTGAGAGGGAATGGACACTCGAAAATTGCGAAAATATGCATGCGCAGTCGGTTCTTTATAAATACCTTAATGGCGGGATTTACCGACAAATCGGTAACACGACAAATCGATAACATAGTATAAAAAGGAGAAATCGGTAATAATAGAAATATTGTATGTACCAATAAAGGTGATTAAGTTGGTGTGAAAAGGCATATGGAGTACACTGTTTGTCATAGAAAGGTGCTAACATCACATGTCGGTAGTTTAAGAAGTTAGGCCTATTATTTTGTCTCAGCAGGTAATTATATAATTTGTGTTTGTCATGCAGTTATCATTTTATTTAAATTATTAATGTTGATTCTATAAAACTCTAATCATAGTTACTTTTAGGATGAAAAGAAAAAAACTTTGTGATAGCACTTTTATGTTTTAAATTAAAGAAGTATGTTTTTCACTCGTTTTCATCAAAGACAGATTTTTAAATAAAAACTGTCTGAACAATGTCCTCCATCAGTCTTTTGACTAGCCTTGGCAGAACACCAGTCGTCTTTTACTCGTTGGCTTGCAAGAAAAACTTCTGTTGTTGAAGTTAAAAAAATATATATATAAAAGGTTAATGTTTCTTCTTTTTTACAAATTTTAGATTTTGAAAATCAGCCCATTATTGACAAAAATACCAAAGTTTTTGTAAAGTAGGTGCGAGCATTGCATTCCACTAACCAATGATAGGTAATCAATTATCGATTTTCCGTTATAAGATAAACAGCTGAACGCACGACAGCATAATTTGGTTATTCTTTCGATAGATAAGGAGTGTCCATTCCCTCTCAATTAAGGCCCTGCTTTAACTCGACTGTAAAAATCCTAGTGTTTTGTATTTTGTCAAGCTCTTTCCTCTTTTGGCTGTTTCATTATTCATCTCCTCATCGATGGGGTTAATACAAGCTCAATGAGTTAGTTTGCTGTTCTTAAGTTGTATTCCATCAAACTGTTTTGGATGATTTTTAGCTCACCTGATGAAATGCTCAGCTTGGACTATAGGGATCACCCTTTGTCGTTCGTCATCCGTCATCAACATATTACTTCAAATGACATCTCCTACAAAACCACAAGGCCATTTTTAACCAAACTTGACAAAAAATATTATATTGCCCTAAAAATAGAAAAAATTCAAACAACATCTCCTCCTAAACTTCAAGGTCATCTTCCAACAAACTTCACAGAAATGTTTCTTACATAGTACTCTATTAAAAACTCCCAAAATTGTTACACTCTATTGCACAAAATGGGCCCAGAGCAAAAATACATGTAGAGTACACGCCAGGACAAACTCACATTTTCTGCTTTATTTGGCGGACGCAGAAAAAAATATCCGCCGCGACATCGAGGAAAAACGGATTTCCTCGATGTCATCGTGAAATATCTCAGCCAATTTGACAACTAGCGCGAAAATAATTAGAGTCATAACTCACCTGGATAAGCTGAACAGTTAATGAAACGACCGTAATGAAACTGTGCATTTTACGTCTGCCAATTATGTGACATTTGGTAAAATTAAAACCAAATTTCTAATACATTTGCTGTGTAGGTTTATGTGTATTTCCGTCGTTGAAAACGCTCGTCATTGTATAGCAAAATCGATCAATAATTTTGTCAAGCGCATAGACGATACAGTCGCAGTAGGGTTTACATGTTGTATGTTTTCTTTAAATATAGGAAAGCAGTTTTAACACGTGTAAATCGAAAACCAGTCAATTTATTTTCTGAAAATAGGGTCAGCTGTTCCGAGAAGCAATTACTTTTGGTTTTTAATTGTCATTCCTTCCATTAACAAATACGAGCATTCGTAAACAAATGCATCAGAATGAGAGTTTTATACATTTAACTGATATTTTAAAGCATAAAATTTGCCGAAATGCGTGTAATCAGGATTTCTTTGAGTCTCGATACGTCAATTCTTACCTGTGAAAAAGTTCGCGGAACCATTTAGCAGACGTCCGCCGTGATATTTGGTGACCATGTCCGCGGTGGTGACCCGAAATGCGGTGGATTTGGTCGGGTTTTAAGGAATGGGTATTCCGCGACTACTATGTGCTTACAAATAAAGTATAACATACTTAAGTATGTTTTTTCTTACAACTCACATTTAAAAAAAATTTTTCACAACTAGCATCATTCTTGTGTATAAATTACTTTTGTTGCATACGATGTTAAATGTTACAAACTGTCATTTGTCTCTTCTTTCAAACAGGTTCTCCTGAGACTGAATTCTACTGTTTTGAATCCTCTGCCAAATTTACAGCAAACATTAAACAGATTCAAACAAGATCCATTGGATCCTGCTGAAGAAAACAGAATCAAAGAAGAAATTAAGGAATGGAAGAAAATGGAGAGCGAATTAGAGTATGTGATACAACAGATGAAAACCGAGTTTAAGCAGCTCCTTGGTAGAACTGCTCATGAAGTACAGCAGGTGAGGACAGAGTTACAGCAACACGTTGGTAAAAGTGCTGAAGAAGTACAGCAGGTGAGCACAGAGTTAGAGCAACACGTTAGTAAAAGTGCTCAAGAAGTACAGCAGGTGAAGACAGAGTTAGAGCAAGACATTGGAAGAAGTGCTCAAGAAGTACAGCAGGTGAAGACAGAAGGTGAAGACAGAGTAAGAGCAACACGTTGGTAAAAGTGCTCAAGAAGTACAGCAGGTGAAGACAGAGCAACATGTTTGTAAAAGTGCTCAAGAAGTACAGCAGGTGAGGACAGAGTTAGAGCAACAAGTTAGTAAAAGTGTTCAAGAAGTACAGCAGGTGAGGACAGAGTTAGAGCAACACGTAAGTGAAAGTGTTCAAGAAGTACAGCAGGTGAGGACAGAGTTAGAGCAACACGTTGAAAGAAATGCTCAAAAAGTACAGCAAGTGAAGACAGATTTGGAGCAACACGTTGAAAGAAGTGCTCAAGAAGTCAAGTACAGCAAGTGAAGACAGATTTAGAGCAACATGTTGAAAGAAGTGCTCAAGAAGTACAGCTTGTGAAGACAGATTTAGAGCAACACGTTGGTAAAAGTGCTCAAGAAGTACAGCAGGCGAAGACAGATTTAGAGCAACAAGTTGAAAGAAGTGCTCAAGAAGTACAGCAGGCGAAGACGATTTAGAGCAACAAGTTGAAAGAAGTGCTCAAGAAGTACAGCAGGTGAAGACGATTTAGAGCAACATGTTAGTAACAGTGCTTAAGAAGTACAGCAGGTGAAGATAGATTTAGAGCAACAAGTTGAAAGAAGTGCTCAAGCAGTACAACAGGTGAAGACAGATTTAGAGCAACATGTTGAAAGAAGTGCTCAAGAAGAACAGCAGGTGAGGACAGATTTAGAGCAACAAGTTGAAAGAAGTGCTCAAGAAGTACAGCAGGTGAGGACAGAGTTAGAGAAACAAGTTGAAAGAAGTGCTCAAGAAGTACAGCACGTGAAGACAGATTGAGAGCAACACGTTAGTAAAAGTGCTCAAGAAGTACACCAGGTGAAGACAGATTTAGAGCAACAAGTTGAAAGAAGTGCTCAAGAAGAACAGCTTGTGAAGACAGATTTAGAGCAACACGTTGAAAGAAGTGCTCAAGAAGTACAGCTTGTGAAGACAGATTGAGAGCAACATGTTGAAAGAAGTGCTCAAGAAGTACAGCTTGTGAAGACAGATTGAGAGCAACAAGTTGAAAGAAGTGCTCAAGAAGTACAGCTTGTGAAGACAGATTTAGAGCAACAAGTTGAAAGAGGTGCTCAAGAAGTACAGCAGGTGAAGACAGATTGAGAGCAACAAGTTGAAAGAAGTGCTCAAGAAGTACAGCTTGTGAAGACAGATTTAGAGCAACATGTTGGTAAAAGTGCTCCAGAAGTACAGCAGGTAAGACAGAGTTAGAGCAACAAGTTGAAAGAAGTGCTCAAGAAGTACAGCAGGTGAAGACAGAGTTAGAGCAACACGTTAGTAAAAGTGCTCAAGAAGTACAGCAGGTGAAGACAGATTTGGAGCAACATGTTGAAAGAAGTGCTCAAGAATTACAGCAGGTGAAGACAGATTTGGAGCAACATGTTGAAAGAAGTGCTCAAGAAGTACAGCAGGTGAAGACAGAGTTAGAGCAACACGTTAGTAAAAGTGCTCAAGAAGTACAGCAGGTGAAGACAGAGTTAGAGCAACAAGTTGAAAGAAGTGCTCAAGAAGTACAGCAGGTGAAGACAGATTGAGAGCAACATGTTGAAAGAAGTGCTCAAGAAGTACAGCTTGTGAAGACAGATTGAGAGCAACATGTTGAAAGAAGTGCTCAAGAAGTACAGCTTGTGAAGACAGATTGAGAGCAACATGTTGAAAGAAGTGCTCAAGAAGTACAGCTTGTGAAGACAGATTGAGAGCAACAAGTTGAAAGAAGTGCTCAAGAAGTACAGCAGGTGAAGACAGATTGAGAGCAACATGTTGAAAGAAGTGCTCAAGAAGTACAACTTGTGAAGACAGATTGAGAGCAACATGTTGAAAGAAGTGCTCAAGAAGTACAGCATGTGAAGACAGATTGAGAGCAACAAGTTGAAAGAAGTGCTCAAGAAGTACAGCTTGTGAAGACAGATTGAGAGCAACATGTTGAAAGAAGTGCTCAAGAAGTACAGCTTGTGAAGACAGAGTTAGAGCAACATGTTGGTAAAAGTGCTCAAGAAGAACAGCAGGTAAAGACAGATTTAGAGCAACACGTTGGTAAAAGTGCTCAAAAAGTACAGCAGGTGAGGACAAAGTTAGAGCAACATGTTGGTAGAAGTGCGCAAGAAGTACAGCAGGCAAAGACAGAGTTAGAGCAGCATGTTCATAGAGTTGGTGGATTGAAAAGTAAAGTTTCGGTAGTTTACCAGCGACTTAAAGTGCTTGAACATAAGAAAGGTATACACAAAGACATTAGTTTAAAGTGAAAAAAAATCTTACATTAAATCATATTTTTTAGATGTTAATTGCAAGTAATTATTTTCGATGTTTTTTGCTAGTGCAGTCAGATATTAAATGATATGATAGAAAGATTGCGCTGTAAAAATGCTAATTTGATAAATCAGAAACGTTGAATTGCTTGGGTGCAAATGACAAAAAGCATGTTTTACTGATCATTATTGCAAATTTGGCAAACAGATAATTTACTACGGTGAAAAGATCAGATATTGGGCAAGATTGAAGAAAAATGCCTCGAGATTTAGAAATCAAATACTACATGTACCTTTGCAAAAACGATGTAATGTAAAATACCTACAAGATATATGTCGCCTTCCAGCTGAATGCTGTGATTCCAGTCTTGTGTGAAAAACTAATTCTTATTCACATACTGATACTGATAAAAGGAATGTTTTGTTCCAGGTAAACGTAGCACAGACAAAGAAAAAATAGAATACGAAGAACTTAAAAAAAGTATGTAGTCTCATTTATTGTTTGCTTTTAATTTACATCTTTTTTTTTTCTTTTAGTACATTTTGAGCTTAGACAAACGGGATTGTGGTAAAAGAAGAAAGTGAAGCTTACATAAGTAATGTATGTGAAAAAAAAATATGTTACAGTCCGTTTTGAAAATGCAGAAATTCTTTCTTTGTCAATCAATTTCAAGATAAATGGAAAATAAAGCACTTGTGGTCAGGTAACATATTTTTCATTCTAAAATCACCAAATATGCTACAAGCTGTAATAGCTCTTTGTAATAGTGGCCTCATTATTAATATCTCTTAGAGAAAATGTACGTTAACTGATCCTGTTTTAGTGTGGTCATTTATATATTTTATAGTGTGCGTAATGAAGTTGTGTCCAGTAGTTCAATATTAAGTGTCTCCAGTCGATATTTGATGTGTAAAATGAAAGAGAAACTCCTATTGCTTTCGCCAATTTCTTATTGACTTTCCATATATGATGCTTCACCATTGACAACTATTGAACTAATGTTATTTGGGTATTCTTTAATTTGTTCAATGCATTTTGTCAATTTGAAAGCGTTATTAGAGGTAAATTCTGGATACACTGAGAATTGGGAAATAAGTGATATTTGCACTGTACCAAATGGAAAAACGATACAATCAACTGTTTACATTGGTGTACAATCAACTGTTTACATTGGTGTACAATCAACTGTTTACATTTTTGTGCAATCAACTGTTTACATTGTTGTATGCATAACAATGACGGTTAAATGAATATTCAGTTACTAAAAGTTGAAACCATTTGTTAATGTTACAAGCATTCCTTGGTCGCCATAGGTTGTTCAGAATGTGTTGTGTTTCAAAAGTTTCATTGACCCATCAATCTGGTGCAAGCTTCGAAGTACATAACATGAAACATGCGCAGTTTAATTTACCTATATTCTGATGCCTGTGTTAAACTCTTTTAATATTGATTATAACAGCAAAAACTCAATTCCACTTGCTGTTTTTTTCTCTCTACAGACTAGATTATTTTTATGCTCCCACAAAGTGGGAGCATATAGCGTTGCACTTGTCTGTCAGTCCGGACGAAATTTTGTGAACGCAACTCCTCTTGATCCGGATGGCAGATTTTGCTTAAACTTTCAGGGATGAACAACCTTAATGTGTAGATGATATTAAAGGAAGGAATTTTTGCTTCGACCAAATTTAACGGAATTATGGCCCTTTGTTGATTGTACGTCTGTACGTACGTCCTGAAATTTTGTGAACGCAACTCCTCTTAAATGGGATGGCAGATTTTGCTTAAACTTTCAGGGATGAACAACCTTAATGTGAAGATGATAGTTAAGGAAGGAATTTTTGCTTCGACCAAATTTAACAGAATTATGGCCCTTCGTTGATTTTTTTCAATATAAACCATATAGCCAAATAAATTTGTGAACGCAACTCCTCATAAACCAGATGGCAGATTTTGTTTAAACTTTTAGGGATGAACAACCATAATGTGTAGATGATAGCAAAGGAAGGAATTTTTGCTGTGACCAAATTTAACGGAAATTTGGTCCTTTGTTGATTTTTTCACAGACACTTGTTTAGAAGCGAATATAAGGCATTTATGAATGGCCATTCTCCAGTATATGGTATTATATTACAAGATAACCAACTTTGAAATGTAAACAAACAAAACCGAAGCACATTAATTTTATTAAGTCACTGCAGAAACACAAATGCACTTTCAGAATAATTCTAGCATCATTTCATACCTGTGATATATGCCCTTTCCAATGATATATGTCACTACCAATAACTCCACTTTGTTACGGAGAAAATCACATTTGTTTCCATCAGAGGTCTGATTTTTTTCGACCCGTTATCTTGCGAAGCTGCTGTAAGCGAATGTAATATAATACTAATCCTGGAGAATGGCCATTCATAAATGCCTTATATTCGCTTCTAAACAAGTGTCTGTGGATTTTTTCACTATATACCATAAAGTGAAATAAATTTGTGAACGCAACTCCTCATAAACAGGATGGCAGAGTTTGCTTAAACTTTCAGGGATGAACAACCTTAATGTGTAGATGATAGTTAAGGAAGGAATTTTTGCTGCGACCAAATTTAACGGAATTATGGCCCTTTGATGATTTTTTCACTCTATTCCATAAAGTGAAATAAATTTGTGAACGCAACTCCTCATAAACCGGATGGCAGATTTTGCTTAAACTTTCAGGGATGAACAACCTTAATGTGTAGATGATAGTAAAGGAAGGGTAATGTTTTTTACGGGACCTGACACACCTGGGGTTTCTATACTTTAATCTGTAGTTAACTTTCATATGTAACATTTTTTATATTTTACCTGCTTACTTAAATATCAGCAACATGTAATTACTTATGTGTCTCTTTCTTCGTCTTTGCTAATGTGATTCCTCATAGTACATAAATATTTACAACATTTTTATGTTGACTTTTCAAAGAATAAGGAGGTCTATTGTACTTGCGGCGTGGCTATCGGGTTAAAGTTTTAGGGCAAGCTTCTCATTTTCACTATTTCTTCCCTTTCTACCGCAGATATTTGGTTCAAACTTGGCAGTAGACTGTGTCGTTCCATCAAGGCCCATAACTCTGTTAAGCATTTTTATTAGTTATTCCCCTTTTAAGACTTTGAAAAATCTTTAATTTCAGGCTTTTATTATACCTTCAAGCACTAAGAATAGTCAAGCGTGGTGTCCATCCGACAGCCCTTGTTTCAGTATAGAATATCTAATTTTGAAATAAAAGGACAGCATTAATAATATACAAAACACCTCAATTCATTTGCAACTACAGAAAAAAATTGTTCCCCACCTAAATCTTACATGCAGAATATACATGCTATTGTTAATGAGTGCTTATGCATAGTGGGGGCATCCGTGTCCTATGGACACAGTTCTAGTTCTTGAATAATTCAGGATATATCGGTCTGGTTTTGTTACCTTACTTCACTCATGTAGGTGAGCCCATTCTTCCCGGTGATGAGAAATGATTAATTGGGGTGGCTTGTCCACTGTGGAAAAGTCCTTTATGGTCCAAAATCGTTGTTCATTTAATGTCAAATAATTTCTGTAATGCTTTCTAACATTTCTACACTTATCATTCTTACATTTTCTATCTGCAATAACACAACATTATGGCTGCGTAACAGATATAATAAGGGAAGTAACTCTGAGCAGTGTTACACTATTTGCTTTTTAGTGTTGTCCTTCGTGCTTGGTGTACAGCGGCATCACTAGATAAACGTTGATTAAATAAGCAATAGAAAATGGTTAATATTTCTAACACTAAGTCATTCATTTGTTCGTCTGTTTGTTCGTTCGTACAATATGGTTGGATGGACGGATTTTGACTTTCATTAGAAGATACTGGAATGACGAAAATGGAGATAAAGAATGTTGGAAAGAAAGAAATAAAGAAATATCCTGTATGAGGAAAGACTAGGAAAAAAAAAACACATTTGACTGTTATTTCAGTCTGCTCAACAAATCTACCAACAGAAATTTTAACCAAAAAATAAGTGTGATTAATAGCAGGGTTGATATGGTCTTGGTTAATGCTCGCGTTATTATTTTTAAAGTGTTGGTGCCATCTTTCTATTTCATAATATCTGGAAATTGAATGACGTACGTTCTTTTTAAAAGCAGATCTATATATTTATAAATTTCTGTATCGTTTGCGTAAACAGATGATTTTTTCCGCTCTATCCACACATAATCTATAACTTTTAGTCAAACTCTGTCATTGCCAACAGGGACAAATCTATTGAATACAGGTAAATCAGGTTGTTACGCTTGATATCGTTATCTTGCATTCAATATAAACTAGCCTGCTAGACCTAACAATGTCGGTTCTAATTGTCAGGATCCGAAAACCCAAGCATCTGAAAAAACATTCGTTTAAACACTATTTTGTTTATGAATAGATACATTCTTTTATAATATGAATAATGTGTCTTGATAAAATGGCATTTGAATACAAGTTTTGAGGGAACAGCTTATATTAATTAATTCATTGTTCAATACAATCTTTACAAGATGACAATTATTTATATCCCCTTCGTGTAATAAATGTGACATGACAGTTCAATTTTCCGTCATTTTATTATAATATCCCGATTTTTATTTTACTCAAATTTCCTGTTGCTATATTATTCTGGAACATTTCAGGATGGACTTTTGTAGAAACTATCAAGTAAAAACTGTTAAAGCAGGGTCTGTAACATCGTTTTTATTCTATGAAATATAATGTCAAGAAATCGTCAGATCTCTACATGTGATTGTCGTCTTTTCTCGATTTCTATGTTAGTTCCATGAGGGCACTAATTAATTGTGTTCATTTTTAACTAGTTAATCCTTTTCAATTTTGGTCAAGGATATCATACTGAACTAATGTATCTTGTATAGACAGGGTGTATAATGAAATTAACACAATTTATTGTAAAATTTCAACTATACATAGGGGTCTGAAACCATAAAACAAATGCGAAAAGTGCAGAGGTGTGTGAGTTTTCTATGTTATAGACATGGCGTACAAATTGCTTCCTTGACTAAGAGAAGGGGGACGAAGGTTTCGGTCCCGACAGGGTATTTCCTTTTTCTGTGCCTCAGTCAGTGGATTGTTGTGGGTGTCAGTTTTGTGGAAAAAAAATGTGTTTTAGTTAATACAATGTATCTTTATTTTTGAATTTGCAGACAAGAATGTAAAATGAAAAGGCCACATTACAGCTTCGCAAGCCAAAATTAGTTTTGCCAGTTTAAGTTTACATTTTTGAAATCATACCAGGACATATTGTCATTTGAAGAAGTATAAATGGGAGATTAGAAGCCACCAAATCAAAGGAACGATTGTGTTAAAGACGTTACATAATAATAATAATAATAATGGTATTTTCTGCAGTGGCTAGCGCTTCCTCACACTCGTAAAATATATTCTAATATAATTTATGAGCTTTAACCTACACTTAGAAAATCGCGTATCACATATCAATCAATATTTTTGCATTTTGCGTCATAATCTAGCAAGAATGTCTGTTCCGACAGGTAATTGAGTCATATGCAGTGCCAGTGTATTTGAAGATAAAATAACCATAATGACAGCTGTTAAATGCTTGAATGTATGACCTTTATACATGTATATAATCATACATACTCAAATACAAGGCGCTTTTCTCAATGTATTTAATAATAAAGTACTTAACTATTTATTTTGTAGGTAGATTATGTTGAAGTTAAAGTCGTCGTTGTTTTAACATAAATGATGACCAGCATCTCCTTTATAACTTATTCAGAGCTTGAATCGCAAATCATTTATTATATTGATATATTTTATATACGCTAAGCTTATAATTCCTTTTTCCTACATTTCAGATCCAACTAACGATTTGAAGGCCACTTACAGACGACAGTACACTACCATTCAATTGTCACCACTGATCTAAGAGGAAGACACCCCTCTCCTAAAATTCTATGTTATGCCAGACATAAATTCTATAAAAGTCAAAAGAAATATTGGGGGTGGAGAAGAAGAAAAAAAGGTCCGATTCTGCGATATATTCTACAAAGACGAGGAACGCAAGAAGAATCGAAACCCTTACAAAGAAATTTATTTAATGGCAGATGCAGGCTTAGGCAAAACATCCTTTAGCAAGAGACTGGCATAAACATGGTGTCAGTCTAAGGATGCACGGGACAAGGATGAAGACCACTTCTCAGATGAAGAAACTGAAATTCTGAGTGGCTTTGATTTCTTCTTTCTAGTGTTACAACGAGACTGTTCCAGCGAATGTTCAGTTGAAGATCTGATTATTTAACCAGCTCTTTCTGATCTTGGGGCATAAGGGATATAATAAGACGAATTAAGAAAATGTTTTGAATAAAGAAAGATGTTTAATGGTGTTGGATGGACTTGCCGAATGGTCACACCCTTCAAACAGTTGTACAATGAAGGAGAAATCTATCCCACACAGGGCCGCCCGTGAAACAACTACAGTTTTGACTACAACCCGACCTTGGAAATTAAGCGTAGAATGCATAAGTCAAGCCAAATTGACCAGAAACTTGAAATTGCTGGGCTGAACAAGACATCAGCAAACAATTTAATGCGGTCAGTTATATCGCATGTTAGTGACGAGGAAGATAAAGACATCTTAAAAAAGAAAGTAGATGATTTTAATTCGGTTATGCTAGAAAAAACATGTATCGGAACTAGCAGTTATTCTAATACTGCTATTGTTCATGCTGTGTCTATGGTGTGACAATAGAAATCTAGGAAATACTCTTTTTGATTTATACAGCAACATTGTTGAACTGTTACTTGCAAGAATGGTAGTGAAATACATGAACAAAGACCTTCCACATACGTCTACATGTAGACAGAGTGAAATCCCACAGTGTTTCAGTAAAAATAAAAACTGTGTAAAGTTTTACTCTCTTCTTATGTCTTTAGGAGAACTAGCTTTTCATATGTTATCCGGGAAACAAAAGAGGAAAATATTCTTGTTTTTGACGTTCCTGTAGAAGGAGAGTATCTGAGCAAAGAGAGTTTAGATTTCTGCCTTAAAACAGGACTTCTAACACAAACTTAAGATCGCAGTAAATTGTCTGAACAGCCAGTAAAAATATCTTTCTTACATAAATCTATACAGGAATATTTCGCGGCACTACCAATAAATCTTCAGTATTAGAAACAGTGAAATCAAGATGTAAATGTATTAAAGACATTCTAGAAATATAAAAAATTCTTCTGTTTATTAGCGGCATCAATGCAGACATCTTATCTTTGATTTCACATGAACTGATTAGAATCATAAATAAAGATGAAATAACAGGTAAATACATGTATAGGCATGATAGGAGTTCAGTTGAAAAGATCTGTGAACATACACTAAGAGCATACCAGAACCTGTTGGTTTCTTGTTGTCAAAAAATGTCACAAGAAAATTGAGCCAGTTTGTGTATTGAAGATGTTTTTATTGAATACAGCTCTAAACAAGAACAATACCGTGAAAATCTCCGCCTCCTGACAACACGAAATCTACAAAATATCAATTCAGTTTATATTGACATGGATGAGACACCTTAGAAGAAGAGTACACATGAATTCTCATTGACTCGTCTAGACAACCTGGAGAAAATATGGTTCCATGGAGACTATGACAGAGATATTGCAGTACTACTGAAAACATCTGTTAAATGTTTATATTTGCATTGTGAAAGTGTAGTCTCTCATTTACCGTGTAAGGAAGTCACAAGTTTAAACAAGTTAGAAGCGATGGAGATCAGCGGGGTTTTACTCAGTCATAGTGAGCTGACAGAGTTCTATAAATGTATATACAATGTATCTAAGACAAAGTGTTTACGAGAGATTGAGCTGATGGGCTTAAACTGTACTGACCATGGGTGGCAAGACTGCCCTGGGAGCAGACTGGATTTCTTTCAACACTCACAACTTAGAACGTTATCACTGTGGAATATACTTCTGACAAAAATGGACATTAACCTGGCCATACTAGAGAAGTGTAGGCTAGTGTGGTCATGTAACCCAGATCTTATGTTGAAGTTTAGAAATCATCCTGCAGCAGACATCAGCCTACCAGGAAATACACATTTTGAGTTGTTCATGGTGACAATGGCGGCTTCATCATTGTGTCAGCTAGTTGACCTGATACAAAACCTGGGGGTTAAAATTAGCCCCACCCCAGGGGTCACTTGATTTTGCTTATACTAATACATAAGGAAAAAACTTCTTAAGCCTAGAAATAAACTTTAACTTACATCTTGGGGACTCCCCAGCCCTGGCATTACCCTCCTCCCCAATATTTTTTTTTCATTATAATGATTTTTTTTATAAAATATGTAGCTACTTGACTTTTAAATATGTAGGTATGAAGTGATTTGACTTCCCCTCCCCCCCCCCCCCCCCCCTCTCCACTCCAATAGAATTTTTTTTTTGGACATGCTTCATCTCCAAAACTGCTTGGGGGATTTTATTGAAACCAGAATGTTTGTCACCAAGCCTTGTTATATATAAAACACCAGTAGGGGTTGGGAATAAAACAATATTGTTCAAATTCAAGACCAAACTCACAGCTTTCTTTTTCATTGAATAATTATGTCTTCAACCTTCATATAAGAATCTAAAGCAGAAAAACATTACTTTACCATTTACCTTCAGTTCATGCTCTATTTTTTTGTCTGATCTCTTTTCCACATGCATATTCAATTATATATTTACACCAGTTTGAATTCAAAGCAACATTTCGGGGGACATATGTCAATTTCCAGTGACAGCTCTTGTTTCATTTTGTGATGTTTTAAATGTTAGTTATATACCTCAGAAATTATCATTTTGTAGTGAGAGCAGTTAACACTTATTACAACATTGCTCACTTTTTGCTAACTATTGTATCTACAGCTAGAAAGCCATTGTTTGAAAATATGTTATATTTTTGTTATTCTGATATTTCGTATAAAAAACATTATATTGAATATCTGTGTGAAGGTAATATATAGGCCTAATGGGTCAGATTTTTGTTTTATTTCATTCATTGATGTTGTCATTGATGTATATATAATGTACAGGTTACTATAATAAGCTCATTTCTTATCTTACCTTATTTGGACTAGTTTGTGTATAGCGATTACGTTCCATTGACTGAAATATGATAGTTGGAGCCTGTTGTATCTCTTGAATGAGAATAAAATTATTCTATCGAATGATTTGCATGTGTTGAGTATTTGCAAATCATTTTTATGCCCCCATCGAAGATGAGGGGTATATCGGTTTGCAAATGTAGGTCGGTAGGTTGATGGACACTTCGTTTCTGATCAATATCTAGAGAACCCGTGAATCCACCTTCCTCAAACTTAGTATGTAGGTTGTTCATGAGCATTAGATGACCAATTTAGTTTATGGTTAATTAGGTCAAAGGCGAAGGTCACAGTGACCTTGAAAAACAAAAACTTCTAATAGATATCTAGAGAATCCTTGGGCCCATATTCCTCAAATTTGGTACGTAATTTGGTGGCAAGTTAATGGCCACTTAGTTTCTCAGGTCACTATGTCAAAGGCCAAGTCAGAGTGATGTTGAGAAGCAAAACGGTTTCCGATCAATAAGTATAGAATGTTTGGACCCAGCTCCCCAAATCTTCATTTGCAGGTTGGCCATTTCAATATTTTTCAGGTCATTTGGTCAAAGGCCAGTGTCATTTTCCGATAAATTTTTAGAGAATCCTTTGGCCTAGGTCTCTTAAACTTGATATGTATGTTTGTCATGACCATAAAATGACCGCTATTGTTTTTCAGGTCACTAGATCAAAGGCCAAGGTCAGAATGACCTTGGAAAGAAAAACCGTTTCTTATCAATAACTATAGAACATTTCGGTCCAGGTTTACTAAAACTTCATAGGCAAGTTGGTCATGGCCAGTAGATGACCGCTACAATTTGTATGAGTATAAAGAGGAAATGTATTAGTTTAGACTATTTTTTTTTACATCGATAGCGATACAAGTTCTTACAACTTAGATTCATCACGCTCGATGACTACTTCCTGGGTTCCATACCAGTATTCGCGCAGCGTGGAGGAATGTGAAGATCATGAGAGAATCTCGCCTCTGACGGGATTTAGTAAATGTATATATGCTGGTACGGAAAATTCAGTGCGCAGGCTTATTTTGCTCCTGTGACATAATCAAAAGATTGTAAAAAAAATCTGTTTTCAGATATGAAAGCATGGATGCCTTAATATCATTGTTAATATTCATACTACATAGAATGTGCTGTAATTTCCATGAAGCAAACATTTTTCCACACTAGTGTCCGTGAATTAAAATATGTTCTAATAAACTCATCAATTATCTGAACTACAAAGATTTAACGTATAGCAGATTATAATTTTATTATCATAATTTCCCCCAAGCTATTATCGCTAGTCGCATGCGACAAGCCATAATTTCAGGACCCAATTTGCGACATGCCATAATTTGCCCGACATGTCTTATCTCCCGCAGCGACTTGTGTACCTAATAACAGCGTTATCTGTATGAAAACCCCCTATTCCCAATACACGAGACAGCTAATCGCTCCGATAATTGACAGCGTCAACAGCTTTGCAAGTTAACCTACATGTTGGCGACTTTTGATAATTCTTTCTATTTGAGCTTATTTATCGTCGGTACCGGTTGCCCATATGACCGACGCCCCCCTGGAGTGATTAGTTATTTTATGTTGTGGGGGTAATGCAAGATACAGAAAGCATCCCATTCCAGAGACCCTCCTGGTTCTTTTGTATGCTCAGTGTATAGCACTGATACATGGGACCTCGGTTTAACGTCTCATCCGAAAGACTATTAGTAATGTTAGTGGAGGAGCGGGGGATCGAACTCTGGACCCCTGGTTTACCAGTCCAGCGCGTTACCACTGGACCACATCCGCTCCCCTTTTGATAATGACCGCGTGTGAAATTTTAATACGCGAGTAGTTGATTAGGAAACAAAAACGTATTATTTACAACTTATAATTGCAATTAAAAACCACAAGGTGTTACTCGCGATCCGTTTGTTCTTTAATTGAGAAGGCATGGCGCATCATTTTTTTCACACGGTAAGTATAATTAGATTTCACAATCATGTCTAAAATACGCAAAGCCACGACTGACATTTCAACGTTTTTCAAACGACAGGCTCCGGGTTCGCCTCTGACTCCGTCTTCCTCGCAAACTGCTGTAATTTTACCAGAATCCCCGTCAACCCCCAAAGGCCAGAGAAAGTCTGGTTTTGACCCAGAATGGAAAGCAGCATTTCCCTGGATCCAGGAAACCTCAGATGGTATGATGAGTTTACGGCCTTTCAATGCATATAATAATTTTAGCAAGACTGAAATTTTACTGAAACCGTACATTTGGATAAAAAAAATGAATTTAATTGTTTAAACAAGCGGGTTCTAGGCGTATAGGGAGCGACAAATGACTAATTGATGACGCCGAGATCAAAATCGGATCGGCGTTAATTTATTGTAATTGAATAGATGTTCGCCGTATGTGATGATGCACGCAGAAAACGTGCAATTGATGCAGATATTTCTATTTGCCCCACGAAAAGAAAACGTGCAGGTCGTGCAAAGTTTCTTTACCACCCACGCAGGAAGTATTCACAAGCTCCACGAGAAAAGCGTGCAGTTCGAGCAATGTTTTGACATCGTGTTTATAAAAGTGCAACTGCATATTTCCCACAACCAAACGATGTTGCTTAATGTGCACGAAACAGCTATATAAAATATAAAATTACAAATAAGCGCATGTTAATTCAATTTCCATTAGGTTTTTATTAATTAATATTAACTTAATATGTGATCGTGATATTAACATATTTAGCAGGGCCGGATCCAGAAATTCCTGACTGGGGGGGGGGGGGAGATACGGAAGGGGGTGACCCCCCCCCCCCCTTCCGTTGAGGTGGTTTGGAGGGCCTCCCCCAAGAAAATTTTCTCAAAAGGTGGAGTAAATGGCTCATTTTGGTGCATTTTAGGCATAAAAATATAATGAAATTTGTTTATGAATCCAAAAGAAATATACTGGTATTCTTTGAAATGTTCAACTAAAGCAAAAAACATATGACAAGTTTTATTTTTTTTATTTTATATTTATAAAGTCCCCTGAAACAAATAATTTATCAATGAATTAATTGGCATAACAAATAACAACGTCATCACAATATTCAGTCTCCTCGCAGTGATCTCCCTTTCATTCTTTGGAGAGATCTCTGAAGACGCGGGCTAACCTTAGCTGGATTATGTATGAACTTTTTTTAAGAATTTATTTTTTTCTCTGTTTAGTTTAGTTACAATTGGAATTGCATCGATTAAACATGCCTAGGTGTAATAAAATTAAAAAAAATATAACTTGAAAAAAAGATTAAAATATTTTGTTTATTTACTTTCGACCATCATCACGTGATTACTGTACTGAAAGTATGGAAGGGAAGTAACTGCTGTGTGGAGTTTGCACCATTCGGAACATCTCGGGCGATTTCAATAAGTCTTTATACGAAGTTGTCGGAAAAGGCCGAGTTGTTACGATTGGAGTTTGCACAATATCATCAGGTAACTGATCCATGGTCAGCAGACGCTCATTTAACAACTTTATCAAATACGTCAAGGTTACTAGACGCTTGAAAACTATACATCATGATCAGTCTGGAGAACTCTCGGATAATCCGTGCCACCGAATATACGGTACATTGTGTAATATACACGGCAATAAAGTTGCGAACTCATCAGTTGTTACGCAATATTGCATGACCATTGCAAATTGAAAGGTTGACTGTATTTTTGTTACGAGGTGAAAAGAGCTGAAAAAAATGTTTTAGGGTCTTTAAAAATGAGCCATTTTATTTTTTCACACACGGGCCAGCTGGGGGGGGGGGCATAAGCCCCCTCCCCCACCCCGGTAAATCCGGGCCTGATTTAGCATTTGTGACGTTCGTATCCTTATTCGATCTTAGATTTAATATTTCAGGAAAAGGAATGCTATGTACACTGCACGAAACACCAGTCTCGCCCGAAGAAATTGTAGTTGGTCATGCTGTCAGGGTAGACATCCCATGTACATCCCTGCGACGATACTTCTGTTCATTACCATGGTTTTAAAACAAGAAAGACATTAAAGAATGAAGAGCAATTACATTTGTTGATTTATTTATTAAAGTGAGAATAAAATTGATATATGTATGTAATATACAGTTATACACCATTATAAATTACATGTATATACCAGTGCGTTGCAGCGGCGTGTGACAAAACAGATAAAATCAGTCTTTGCTGCGAGACCCTTCCTGAAATCCTGGGAGAAACCCTGTTATGAGCCAATGGAATACACTGTTTAAGCACACGGCAAGTTAATAATACTTTAGAACAGGTGATGATCCAAACTGAAAATCATTATAATATTTTACAAGGATAATTTAAACCTAAAATAAAATAAAAAGTTTTACTGTGAAAATATTGAATGTATTGTAGAATTCTGATTATAAGTTAGGCAGTATCAAGACATTTATTGAACATAGGGGCTTTTCTTTGTTTATAACTTTTTTTTTTCATTTATGGTCTGAATTTGTTCTTTAATGTATCTTTTTTTGTAGAAAACAATGCATGATACATATTGTTATCATAAGAATGAAGTAATTTTGAAGATATTTGATGTATGCAAGTGAGATTCTGTGAAATTTTCTCTATTTGCCATGAGATTTTGTGAAATTTGCACTTATGCCAAGTCTTTGGTACATGTATTTCAAGTTTTTGAAACTGGCAAATATTGTCTATATTTGACAGGTTTAGATATATCTTTTTATGCCCCCGAAGGGAGGCATATAGTTTTTGAACTGTCAGTCCGTCCGAAAACTTTAACATTGGCCATAACTTTCTTATTAGTAAGTGGATTTACTTCATTCTTGGACACAACACCCCTTTGGACAAGACATTTCCACTGACCTATATTTATTTGACATTGACCCCTGAATGACTTTCACCTTGAAGATCCAGTTGTCCAAAAACTTTAACATTGGTGATAACCTCCTTATTACAAAGTCGATTTACTTCGTGCTTGGACACAACACCCCTTTGAACAAGGCATTCCCATTGACCTATACTTATTTGACATTGACCCTTGAAAGACTGGTCCTCAGCTTGAACTCAAAGCACCACTTCGTGGGCATTGTCATCTTACAGTGACAGTTCTTGTTTACATTTATATCGATTGTCAAATGCAAAACTCTTGTTAGTCATTGTAAAGGCCTTACCATATCAGTGTGGCAGGATATTGATATGTTATCGCTTGATTATTTAAATGTAAACTCCATTTTACATCCTTTTTAATTAATAAATACGTTTCTGAAAAAAAGTACTTTGTATTTTGTTAAAATCCGAACTAATTTTCAAAGAGACATCTTGCACAGAGTGGTGTTGGCAAGGCCCATCAAGAAGTATTTTCCTACATCTTAACAACTTGAAACCAATCCTCATCAATCTTTTCAAGGCGTATTTTTGTGTCGCCTGCTACGAAGTAGCCGCGACATATAGGGATCACTTCTCCGTCGTCTGTCCGTCCGTCCGTCACAAAACTTGTCCGGACTACTCATCAAGTACTTGCGCATATGTAACGGGTTTTTCGGTTGAATTAATTTTGGCTGAGTTATGGCCTTTGAATGAAAAAGGCGTTTTTGCTAAATAATGAATCTTGTGTTGCAGGCTTTACAGTAGCTGCGACATGCTAAAAAGTAGCCATTACATATAGGGATCACTTTCCCATCATCTGTCTGTCTGTCCGTCTGTCTGTCTGTCCATTACAAAACTTGTCCGGACTACTCCCCAGAAACAACTGGTGCGATATCATCTAAACTTTACAGGAATGATCAGTACCAAGTCTAATTGTGCATGTTTTCAGCATTTTCCAGTTCAATGATTTTTGTCAGAGTTACGGCCTTTTAATGATTTTTATTTTTAGAGTGTGTCCGGACTACTTCTCTTATACTACTAAAGCAATTTAAATAAAATGTTACAGGATTGTTCTGTACCTCGAGTACTTGCGCATGTCTTACAGGTTTTTCAGTTGAATGCCTTTTGGTTGAGTTATGGCCCTTGAATAAAAAATACGTTTTAGCCTACAAACTGTCCAATCACCTCTCAATACCACTGTTTTATTGGCTATCATCAGGCGACACGTGATCACTGATTGCCATTGTGAAAATGTATAATAAGCAAATAGATTTAGTATGCTATGTTGTCCGTCGTCCACAAGTATTTCAAAAGCATCTCCTCGTATGGCACTAATGAAATAAAACCTTTGGATGGTCTCCTTTCAAAATTGTATAATAAATGCAATTCCATGCAGAACTCTGGTTGCCTTGGTAGCCGAGTGGAAAATTTTTTAAGGTATTCTTGTCTGAAACCGCAAAGCCGAAAACCAAGGTTTTGATACGTAGAATCATCTAATATACCTATGCCAAAATCATACAAGGTCCCTGGGTAATAATTGGCCCTGCCATAGGGGTCACTTCATTTTGCATAGACTGGATGGTTCCCTTTCTAAATTGTTTAAAAATGAAATTCTATTCAGAACTTATTTGGCATTTAAAAGGAAACAAATATAAGTCTTATTTTCTGAAACCACAAGGCTTAGAGCTTAGAATGTTGTTTTAAAGCATTATCCAGTAGACCTCTACTATGATCATACAAGCCATGGTTCTAGGATCAAATTGGCCCAGCATTTAGGGTTACTAAGATCTTATGGGAAAAAAATCAAAATCTTCTGTAAAGAGATAAGGTCAATTACAGTAAAACTTCACAGCAATGATCCTTCGATGGTCCACTTTCAAGTTATATGGCATCTGAAAGGAAAATAATTGAAGTCTTAGTAACTAAAACCTTCGACATTTGGGTTATAACATGATTCAGTATTTTCGATCATACAAATCATGCCCTGAGCACCAAATTTGCGCAAACAGAAGGGTCACGTTTTTGCATAGACTATTATAAGAAAAACTATCAGTATCTTCTCAAATGCCCCCGGGCAAAACCTTTTTATTTCATTTTCATTGATCTGACAACGGTCCTTAGTCGCTGGGTTTTGGAGAGCGGTTTCCAGGAGAAAGGACGCGGCTAGCTTCCCAGTGGTAAGCAGACAATTTCCCAAAAGAGCAGCATTCGCTAGCAAAACGTCCATGCTACACGAGGGTGTATCATACTAATCTTAGTGGGGCTGCACCGCTGAGCTCTGTGCAGCGTGCACACGAACGTCAGTATGCCTTCTATGCTTATACGGAAGTAGACTGGGTACGAATACGTGGCCCGGTCGAGGCCTAGAGGACACGAGGGCTGTGTCGTTTGCCCGTGGCTCGGTTTCGAACCGATTGCACCGTGTATTGAGGCATGGGAAGAGGGTGTCTGTGTAACGAACTAGTGTAAATACGTATTAAAAACGTAATTGTACGAAGGTGTTTTAGGGGCTAGGACTCGGCACCGGTACACTGGCCGGGGCCGTGTCCGATCTCATTCGCTAGCCAGGCAAACGGGCTTTCCAATGATATACGCTCCTGGCCTGTAGCTGTTCAAACGCCTAGGACAGGCCTTTGTTACGGTCTAGTGCACACCTACCTATAATGGTATAAATACAACCTCTGACATCTGCGTAAGGGAATCGATTCTTTGGCTCAGTGTTTAGAGCGTTGGCGTTTCACGCGGGAGATCGGAGATCGAATCCCGCTGTGGGTTGTGTATTCGAAGATGCATTGCATCTTTCTGTTACGGATTTTAATGTTCGTAAGATGGGGACTCATCCGAGATTGACCTTTCCTGGTCTTAGTTGTAAACAAATGAAATAAAAAAATCTTTCAAGATTTCCGTCTGATCCACTGATCTAAAATATACACAACACCATTCGTCATCATAAATGATGACTTTCTCAAGAGAGGATGTGTTACGGTCTAGTGCACACCTACCTATATTTGTATATATACAACCTCTGACATCTGCGTCAGTGAATCGATTCTTTGGCTCAGTGGTTAGAGCGTTGGCGTGTCACGCGGGATATTGAATCCCGCTCTGGGTTGTGCCAAAATGCATTGCATCTTTCTGTTACGGACTTTCGTGTTCGTAAGACCGTGCAAAATTAAGCTTTGAACGCGCATTTTAATTCTATTTCACGTTGAACTACTATAATTATAGAGCATATATCAGTTATGATTTCGAGTCCCGCTGGAGGTGCGAATTTTTTTTCTTCTTGTTTTCTCCTTAGCATTAGTCTGTTCGTTTCTGGTGCTTTGTGGGGCTCAGGCTCGCAACTATGGACCGCCGAGACGAGAACACAGACCAGGATCGCTGGGTTTTGGAGAGCGGTTTTCAGGAGAATGAACGCGGTTAGCTTCCCAGTAATACGCAGAAACAAAGTAAGATAAATGTTAAAGTGAAGGACATTATTACTAGTAGTAACATAAAAAATGAAAGAAAAAACAAGAAACGCCACAATGCAACGAAACCAGGTTTTCAACGTTCATGTTTCACAGAATCTTCGTCATCAAGTGCCCTGGTGCATATTGTCAGCATTTTGCAGTTTGAACATTTTTCGGGGGAATTATGGCCTTTTGACATTTTACATATACAATATATAGATGAATATTAATTTGTACTTTTATGTTTCTACAGATTTGGAATGCTAATTGTATCTAATTAGATGCATATTTTTACAAACAACAAACTTAAGAACGTTTTAATTTTATTCATAATACTAATCTATTCATTTGATTATAGTAGTATATTATGTTGCTTGGCGATTTTGTTTGCTTTGTGCATTTACTTGTTTATATTTTACTATATACATGTATCATTTATTATGCATTTATATTAACATAGCAGAAATCAAACTGGAACTATCAGTGACAGGGATTTATCCCTATAACACGTCTTTGACCGTAACTCAAAATTCTAGACTGAAAAATGCAAAAATTATGTCAAAATGATGGTCAGTGTTATGGAATTTGTACAGTGATATTATATGAAGTATAACAAAGATATGTATAAAATTTAATTCTAATATAATAGCTTGAGTAAGAAAAGTGGCACACAGAAGGGTATTTCTCTTTATATTATATATATATGTAAAAACAAAGGGCCATAATTCTGCCAAAAATGTTCGCGACAATTTGTGCCAGGGTTCTTGATGATGGTGCTTTTGTAACAATTTACTCAAACTCGCTTGAGGAAAGAAGTAGGAGTTGAGCACAGAAGTGTATTTCTCTGGTTTTTTGTTTGTTTGTTTTTTTAAGGGCCATAATTCCGCCAAAAATTTTTGGATCGCAAAACCCTGACAATATGCGCCAGGACACTTGATGACAGGGCATCTGTGAAAGGTTAGTCAAAATCGCTTGAGAAATATAGTTGGAGTTGAGAACAGAAGAGTATTTCTCTCGGGTTTTTTTTTTAAACCAAAGGGCTATAATTCCGCAAAAAAATATTAAAATCACAAAACCCTGACAATATGCGCCAGGGCACTTAATGACAAAACTTCTTTGAAAGTTTGGTCAAAATCCCTTGAGAAATGTAGGAGGAGTTGCGCACAGAAGAAATTGTTTTTGCCCGCCCGTCCGCCGACATACACAAATCTAATAACCAAAGTTTTCCTTCGGAAAACCTGGTTAATAATTTGAATTATCAACATGAATTATAACATTGATTAATGCATTCTCAGCAGACTGGTTCCAGCAAGCATGTTACTGTTTGTTGCTTTCCTCAAAACTACGAAAGGGGCTTTTATTATAAAAGGGATTATTTTGCGGTTTCTTGTTGTATTATGCAGGACAAGTCATACGCTCTTAAGATGTATAGTGTAAATCAACTAGTGTAATGTTCTATATATGGTATCTTCTGTTCGGGTAACATTTCATGACCAATCACTACTTCAGCAACTTCAGTGAAAATGTTTTACAATGTAATGTGGAGGACCTCGTAACAATTTTGCAGCTAAAGGGTAATATCAGGTAAATGTAGCTGTCCTTTTTTCACACCTTACTGTCAACTATGAAGGTTATTTTAATGTCGTAGTTAAGGGTCCATTGTTTTATTAAAAGTCATGCAAGTTAGTCCGTTTCGTCTTAAAATCCAGATTTTTACTAATGATGGTCGCCTTATTACCGTTATAAATTAGAAAAAACCAAGAAGTATGAAACACTTAACCCATTTTCTTAACTCTTTGGTATTAACTAAGCCGCATTTTGTTCAGTGAATACGTAAATGTGATTTACAGATGTCAAAAATCTACCGAAACATAGATAATAGCGGGCTCGTCAGTCAGTACTCCTTCTGGTTTTGATTCATTTTGTTATGTAAGAAAAAACATTGTTAAAAAAGGTAACTAAATAATAATATATTGTTAACCTCGTTGAAAAATTGATGTTGGCTTACTACCTTGTTTTTGTAAGCAATATCATTTTGCTAGTTTATTTATTTATTTATTGTTTTATTATTTGTTTATTTATTGTTTTGTTTTGGTGGGGTGAGATTGGGGATGGGACTTATATTTTCAAGTCTAGGCAGGAATCTTTGGACTCGTAAGTACAGCTGAGAAAATATGAATTTATTTAGTGTAACAGATTCATTATCATTATTATTATCCATAATCATTAACATTATAATCAAATTTCATCATCTCCATCATCGTCATCATTTATACTTTCGCTGTCTGTGGAGCTAAATTCTTCTAATGGCAAACATGCGTAGCACGTTTTCTGAAATAAAACAGTAGAAATGCACTTAACGTAATTCTAAACTGCAGTTGTCTTACGACATTCTGGAGCTGGAAATACAAGCTGGAAATATGCTGAGATGTTTTAAGAGTTTCGATGCACGGATTATACAATGACTAATTGTTAATGCAAGGATTATAGATTCTTTTCTATCTCTGCTAATTCGCCAGTCAAATAAAAAATTGTTTCATTTTAACATTTTTATTATATATCACAACTCTTGCGAAGAATACTGGAAACTTTCTTTTAACCGAATGATTCTGCGGAAGAAAACATTCTCAGAGGTTTGAATGGAAAAGATACCTTTAAATCTCTCCAACATTCGCGACAGTAAATAAACTGACAGTCTTCTGTGTCACACTTCTTAAAGTCTTTTCTTTCTTTTTCTTCACAAATTAAACACCTGTCCTTGCCGGCGTTGGTTCGTTTTAGGCAAGCACATAGATTTGGAAACTGTTTGTGCAGAGAGAACAACAAACCGCTCCGAAACTGAAACAGTTTTGTACCAACTAATTTATATTACATCAGCTTTTCAGTAAGATACTGCAACAACTTGAATGAAGTTAGCTCTGTGACTGCGCTTTCTTACAAATTCTTGGAACGCAATAAGAAATGTGAAAGTCACAGAAATTCGCTGACAGAATTCGAACCCACGACATCCAAGCAGGAGGTCTGAAGCTCCACTCCAACACCGAAGCGGTCCATAAGCACAAAGAATATCTAGGCTCATTAATACGAAGTTATCAAAATCTCAAAAAAAATCTGTTGGAATTCATTTAAATATTACATTGTGATAATATCATTACTTAAGTGATTCTATTTATGTTTCAAAAGTATTCATCACGTGCTGTTTAAAGAAGAAATATATTCCATCCAGCGAACGTTAAACTAAACAAAGCAGAATATAATATTCTTACATGTAATTCCATTCGTTTTGCCTTTCTTTTCACTTTTCGTCTCATGTCTCTGAGGAAGAATTTTCTTTTCTTCATCATAGTGTTGTACAGAAATAAAATCCGTTGCTTTTCTCTCTGCAATCAGTTATACATTTTAGAAAATGCAAATGCAATGGTGTGTTTGTAAAAGATTTAAATCCTTAAAAACTGTAAACATCACCATTTATGGCTTTTACAAAGGCATATGAATTTCAGAAACTAGACAACTTCAACAGGATTAAAGATAATCGATTGGCTCTATAAGAGGAGGTTCGTCGCTAACCTTTTCAGATTGTCTGTCATATGGGCGATACTAAAAACTGACAAATCGTCAGGCTGAAATTACATAATCTTTGAGGCAGTTCGTTTTTGTCTAAATTACCTATGGCTTGTAGTGTATTGTGTTTACCTTTCTAAAGAAGAATGCTGCAATTATCTTCCTCAGTCTAAGGCCATAGGCATCCAGTAGAACCAGGAGCCAGACCAAAAGGTAAACACCAAATACATGGAAATAATACTTGTTATCAACTGACACAGGAAGAGGTAGGCACTCTGTGATAAATATGATCATAGTTTACAGACATTTCGTAAGTAGTGTATGAATGTTTCTTATGGTTTTCGTTATAACGTGTATCGCGATACATATCAAACTGTGACGAAAGAATCGTGATGTGGTCGTAAGTAAACGTGGATACGACAAAAAACATACAAAACACAATTCTTTTTAACGTCCATTATCACTTATTATTAAAGAAATGGGAGACTGAACAAAATAAATCCAAAAGATTTTACCCAATCTATTTTTCTACACATTTGTCTGATAATAATTAAAACAAAATGGAATTCATGATGTTTTGCTGTTTCCAAGTATCTACTTTTTAAAAAGATTTATGACAATAATTTGCACGAAAGCAACAAAGAATTTTTACTTGTGAGCATCTATTAAACGCTTTCCTAAATAATCATAAAAAGCACATGCATATTTACCTAAATTAGAGCTGACCTCATCTAGTTTATTTTTAGTGTTGAGACCATTCATAAACAGTCGAACAATGTTGCTCATAAACCCAGTACCGCCGATCTTTACTTCTATAGTGTTATTGCCTTTAAAGAAAATTATCGACTCATATTGACAATATCATAGCCGATGACCTTTTCATGAACAGTTTTCGTACATGTGTTCATCAAAAAGACTCATTTCCCTATTGCCAGACTCATTTCCCTTTTCGCCGAGTTTCTAGAACTAGCGATTACTTTGCAGGAACAAACTACTTTTGTGAGGATAACACAATAGCTGAAGGCAATAAGTGAATCATGCAACGCACATGAAAGGTCAAACTTGATAAATGTAGCCTCAAAAAAGGAAGAAACGTGTATTACACATGTAACTACATTCTGGAAGTATCACAAGCTTCTTTGAGAAATGTTCCAGCGTGGCTAAGTTTTTCTATCTAAATGACTTATAGTGACTTTTTGATATATGAAATGGCATATCAATGTTACATCCCTAATTCATTGACATGTAAATGTGGCACGACCTTATATTTTTCAAGTCAACGAGAAAATACTCATATTTTAGCTGATCGATGTGACCCATTAACTTTTTCTTGGCATACATATGTCGGTATCTTTGGTAAAGCTTTTTTCTGTAAATTAATATTTTAACTTGGAGTAAATCTTCTCCACGTGAAACTGGAACTGGAGAAATATCATTCTAAATATTTAAAATACAAGCCTGTTTGTCGATAGTCCACTCTGCTATGGGTACGAATGATCATCAACACGGTGTAGAGTATATCCGCCATTAGGAATATCATGCCAGCAAGGGCGGCTCGAGCCAGTATCAAAAATGAACCCTTGCCCTGGAAAATATATGTTGCCACTTTGTGCTCATAGAAATACAGTTTACTCTGTGCCGTATGGCCGCTAGCTGGACAAACTGAATTTTTATTCCTTAGCGGGTATATTCTCAAAGCATTCTATGCCATACACTTAGGCTTCAGCTCTATGCAAGCCTTCTTCTCCGGTACCAGCGGACGTTTGTCGTAAGTAAATGACGTTTTAGATCTTATTTCATCACTGAACAACGATGTTATAACGGATTCATTTTTAATTTAAAGTCCTTTTGTATTTTGATAACACAAATTGTACGCCGTTGTCATAAGTAGGACAAGAAGTTTGTCAGCCAGACCTCGAAACTTGCATTGAAAACCAAACCATTTTGTAATTTCATACAATTGCTGTACTGATTTTTATTAATGTTTTACACGAGCCAATTGCCACGTCTACAGATAATAGAAATATCTTATTTTGTAAAATCAACAGAAGGCAAATGCTATGAAGTCCATGTTGACATAACACCAACAGTTCTGTCGGGAAACATTAAGAAAGTCAATTTTTTAATTACAAATTCTTTGAAGAGAGATTTAACAGACCTCTCACTATTATAAAGTTTGTACATATATATGTGTCCATCCTTACCAGCTTTGCACGTTCTTTCTTCATTAACTTAAGACTGGTTGGGAATATACATTGGTTAGCTTCTATTTTCTTCAGTGGTAAAAGAACAGGTTTTCTCTAGAAATACATATTTACAGTAAGTATTGCAGCGCATTCATTACAATCTGCTGATTAAACAGTGCTGACTAAACCTCATTCAAGGGGATCATTGATGAAGACGGTTTGAGTTGGTAAAGAGCCAATGTAAATCGCTACAAACAAGTACAACTTTGCAGTTTTAAATGCTTCAAGAAAAGGTCCGCTAACTTGCCTCTACAATTAAATATCTTATCTATATTTGAAAATAAATGCAGATCAAGCTAGCTGTGAAATCGAGATAACAGCAGCATTTGGGTCAATGCACATTCAACTCTGTGATCGACATAATACCTGTATTCAGACCAATGCATATTAAGCTCTGTCATCGACATAACACCAGCATTTAGGCAAGTGCAAATTTACCTCTGATATCGATATAATACCAGCATTCGGGCCAGTGCATGTCCGGCTCGATAATCGACAAAACATTCGGGTCAATGCATCTCTACTTCCGATAGCGACATAACACCAGCATTCGGGTCAATGCATATCTAGCTCTGTCATCGACATAATGCCAACATTCGGGCCAATGCATATCTAGCTCTGTCAAGTTCTGCATTCGGAAAGCTGTATATTTAGCTCTGATATCGGCACCAGATCTGCATCTATATTTGTATACTAACGGAAAAATATAACTGTGCATACTTCAAGGTATAGAATTTTTTTTAATATTAGGAATAGTAACATAAAACTTTGCAAATTAACCAATCAACGTTTTATTTCTAACAATCAATACAAACACTTCATCATGTAAAACAATTTTTACAGTAACAAGGCGCAGAAGTTGACAGGTATGAAATCTGATTTTACAAGGTCAGTATCGTGTGTGGCCTCCATTGGCGTTCAAGCAAGCACGGCAGCGACGAGGCATAGAGGCAACTAAGTTGGCGATAACTGCCTGTGGAATGGTGTTCCAGATGTTGACCAATGTCTGCGCTAGTTGGTCCAGCGTGAGAGGTTGGTTACGTCTTTGACGGAGGCGTCTCTTCATCTCATCCCAAACGTGCTCAATTGGTGAAAGATCTGGTGAAACAGCGTGCCAGGGTAAGACACTCACGTTTTGCTGAGCCAGAAACCCGGTAACTACACGTGCTACATGTGGCCGAGCGTTGTCTTGTTGAAACGTCATGTTACGCCCTTGACGTTGAAGAAATGGCAGCACGTGGGGTATGACAATCTCATCTCTGTAACGAACACCCGTTAAATTGCCACGGACAATTACAAGCTGGGTCCTGCCTTGAGATGAGATACCTCCCCAAACCATTATCGACCCACCACCACCAAAACGTTGACGTTGAAAAACACAGGGATCCAAGTAACGTTCTCCGCGACGCCTGCATACACGAACTCGTCCGTCCGAACTTTTTAAGTGAAACCGCGACTCGTCAGTAAACAGAACATTATTCCAATATGCTCTTGGAAGCCTTAGATACTGTCTGCACCACTGACGTCGACGTTGTCGATGACGTAAGAGAAGAGTAGGACGTATCGCAGGACGTCGTGGAGTAATGCTGTGCTCTCTTAATCGGTTTCTAACAGTTCGTCCACTGATAGGTCTCAAGCCAGGAATTGTTCGTGCTGTTAATGTGGCCGGTTGAAATCGATTCCGTAGGTGTGTAAGCCGGATATAATTGTCTTGACGGATTGACGTCACACGTGGACGCCCTGGACGTGGTAGATCACGGACGTTGCCACGTTGCTGAAATCGTCGCCAAAGTGCTGATATGGTGTTTCGGTGAACACCAAAACGCTGCGCAACCGCATTTTGAGCAATGCCTGCTTGGAGCATACCGACGGCACGTAGGCGATCATTTTCTGAGATGCGTGGCATTGTCTTCAAAGACTTAAAATCCAAATGAAGGTGTTTTTCTGAACTGCTGGGTAGCTCACTATAATTTGACGGTTAAAATAACTCGAAACAGCATGTACAAGGATGTTAACATAAAGAAACACGTAAAAAGCGCGACCGTTACGGGCTATAAATTTTGCACGTGCAACTCGCGAAAAGCAGTATTATTGAAACAAGATTACCTTGTGAATTACACAAAAGCATATTTATGCTAAAATAATTTTATACCTAATAAAAGATATTAAGTATTTTAGTGTGCACAGTTATATTTTTCCGTCAGTATATATTGCACTTTTCTGGTTTATACCTCTTCCCGTATCAACCTCTGACATATATAACTGCCCGGTGGCATACGCAGTCGACAGCCCAAAGAGATATGAATAAAACTATTCTAGCTTCTATTTGTTTAAATAAGTAGATATAGCTTTCATGTATACCTTAAACTTTCTGCGTGCATCAATTTTACGAAAGTAGGATGTTATGTAAATATTGTCGAAACGGACATCTGTCGTATACTGCTTATGATACTTATACGCACTGAAAATAAAAGAAAACGAAGTAATTCAACACATAGCAATAGCATCACAAGGAAAGGAAGCTTTGTATTTTTGCAAAGTCCTAAATGTATTGTTAACGGACTGTCTGTAGCCCATATTTATCTATTTGAAATGATTAATTTACTTTCACAAATAAAATGAATGAGGAATATTCAAACAAACCCTATTATCACAAGAAGGAATGTGAATCCTAATAAGCGTTTGATGACAAGGAACATAAACTCCACCCACTTCCGGCCTTGAGAGAAACTATGCATTGTATTACTACGCATTTCCCCAACAGATGTGTAATCGGCCTCTTCTTTGGCTTTGACAACCTATAGTTTTATTTGAAATAAAGATTACGATCAGCAACAAATAATTATTATTATCTTTTTACTTTTAAAAAAGAGGAAGAAAAGACAAGTGGGCCATTACTTTAATATCCTTCCGTCTCAAGTGCTATACAGATCTTCAAGAAACAGTATATGTTATCCAAAAGAATGGGATCTGAGATACGATATTAGTTACGATATCAAAAATGATATCACATACTTAACACACACTCAATTAACATCAACTGTGTGTTTATTCTTCATTTTTTTCTATTTTTACTTCACACTGTTTTATCATACATGTACACTTCTTTCCTCCTTCAACGCCGACTTATCATTTGTTATGAACTAAAATTTTGAGAAGGGCGTTAAGCTAAGTTGTAAGAACTTGTAGCCCAACCCATTTGCTAAATATTATGTTGTATTTGCAATAAAATACGATTAAACTAAACAAGAAACAGTCACTGATGGTAGTGCATTTTACAACCAAGAATATTCTTTATTACATTAGAAATAAAATAAATAAGCTCAAAATAACATTATAAACAACATATCATTACGGGATAGAAATCAGAAAATTATTTGTGATAAAATATGGTAACATATACAAGCGTGTGTACACAGCTATTTATCATAACAGACCTTGTATTGCATTTTAACATTGAAACCATCATCCATGTTTTCAACTGACTCCTCAGACTTTTTGTACATTTTTCCGAACGAAGGTCTAATGATGTCATCAGGTTTACATTCACCACCAAGAGATTTCCCTAAAGCTGAAAACGAAACGAAATTTGTTTAAAATAACAGAAGATATATATTGTTGTTTTTAACTGTTAGGAAATTTGTTAGACTATATGTTAGAAAGAAACGATGTTCTGACTCTGATATAGTTAAGAAAAAGTCATTTCAGAATTCTAATACAAATTGTTTGTTTTTTTGTTCATAATTACGTGAAACGCTTTCGGGAATTAAAAAAAAAAGCCCTCCAGTCTTTCTGAATGTAGAAATAATATTCAGAACTAATGGAACAGAGTTACAGAACGAATTAGAAAATATGAATATCAAAAAGCGTTCTTACGTTCAACAATTTTGCACAAGAAACCGATGTTGACAAGTTTACATAGAAATCTGTCCAGAGGATCAGGTATTTTGTCTCTGCATCTGCTCTCCAGGCGGTCAAATACCTTCCTGCACTCCTGTACGCCTTTGTTATATATGTCTATAAGTATAAACTTCAGTCAAACAGACAATGTATATTATATTTAAGGCATTACCAGCGCAAATGTAATTGTTTGATGTAGTAATGGCTTACAACATGACACCAGATACTATTAGCTCTATAAAACAAGTAAACAAAGATAGTATAAAATGTCATCTGAAATATGTTATGAATGTTTAAACTCATTTCTATTGAACAATTTTTGGTTTGGAAAATCAAACAAGTCTATGCTAAGTCCATTTTCGCACCTTGACTAAATTGTGTCGGACACAAAATCGCGTTAGTATTCGGTATTTGATAATTGAAAAAAATGTTCAACTTTGTCATCTGTAACCAAGTTCCGATTGGAAGAAGAATTTCATGCATTTTTTGAGTAATTAATCATAAGCCAGTACTTTTTATCACAACTGATACATGGCTTGGTAATAAAACATTTAGAGACGTATTGCTGCTGAACAAAGATAAGACAACAACAACAACAATTAAACATGTTAAGAAAACAGACCTTCGCATTCGAACTTGATTTTCTTCTTGTATTTATTCTCCACCGTTTTAGACTCGTCATCATTAGGTTTGTCCTTTGTCTCTGCCTCTATGACACCCGCACGGTTTACGTTCCCGCCCTCCAGTTCGTCCTCTTTTATTGTACGTGCCTCCATCTCGGCCACACCGTCATCCCCACGAATCTACTATTTTAATTATGTTAAATATTTCTGTTTTTGCAATCAGCCCATACCTTGTTCTGCACTTTGAGCATGACGGAACATGATTATGCAGAATTGTTCGCTTTATTCAGTATAAATCAACAAATTTTCAAAGAAGACCGTTTTGAACTATTAACGGTAATGTCCAGATTGACAAACAGGCAAGTCCGTCTTGTCCAATAATTAGATACTGAAATCCAACCCTATTTAAGAGAAATGTAAGTGCATGTATACACCGGCTATATGTCCAATTTAGTGTAAGCATCGTATTTAAAACTGCCCCTCTTAACATTTCTCTATATATACACACATTTATTTATATCACTTTCAAAGATTACTTTCTCAGTCATGTGCTATGATTTCTATTATGAAAACTGTAATTTTTCACACTGAGTTCTGCTAAAGACCTGATATATGTTGTGTTCTGTTCTGTTCTCGTAAAGTCATGATTTATCATTAGGTATGGAACTCTTTTATATCATGGCTTAAGAAAGATGAGGAAACCTCTATAATTACGTCATCAAACTTTGCATTTAAACGTGCAAACGCTGCTAAATCAGTGTTAGAAAAAGTACTTTTAAGTTTAAACACAAAGTACCATAACAAAGTATACGTTATAACAGATTTTGCTTAAGGAGGTTAGTTGAGAGGTTGTAATCAACTAACATTGATTTCATAATTGCACGGTTGCCTTATAGTATTCTCAGCATTTAAATCGAAGGTTAGTTTAAGCATAACTTACCTCTGATTTTATAGGAACGAAAGCTTTGTTCACTTTATTTCCCAACTTGTTCAACATCCACCCCTCTTCCTGCAAATAACACAGAAAAGCCAAAACATGGAAATCTCAATTTTTGTTAAAAATTAGCAATAACAAGAAAATGCTCACGTTTAAATGTTAATCACTTAATAACAGCGAATTATTCAACATAACACGTGTACACAAGAACTTGACTTATTTTTTTATGTTCTAAGATTTTTTTGTATAAATGTTGACACTTCATCTTTAAACCATACAATTTAAATACAAATAATGCAGTCATACTGCCATGTCCTTCATCACATTGCCAACAGGCTGTAATCTGAACTTCCATTTTGCCGCTGTGTGATTGGCTGAAAGTTGGGCTGCACAAGTAAGAGACCTTGTGATGTCTTGCGCATTGTCTACAATGTTCTCTATAGGTCCTGAAACACATAGATAAAAAGTCAATACACATACATGTCTTCAATATTTAAGAACTATTGTTTCAATGGTTATGTGAACCAAAAGCTTATGTGATTCCATCCTAAACTGTCTACAGACAAAACACTCATCCTAGCTAAGCATCTGAACGATTGAACAACGTCCTCTCTTCCGGAAAGGCATATTTGACAATATACATTTATGTTTTTAAATAAATGGTGTCTTATTGTTGTAAACAGTCTCAGATTTGATCAAGGGGAATGCAGTTTATTAACGTACTTTTGAACAACAAGTTTAAACAGTGCTAGATTTCATTGGAATCTAAGAGTATGTAGTACTGTTTATTTTGGATTACATTTATACTAGGGATGTCAACGAATATTCGACTATTCGAATTTTCGCATTCCTAACAAATATTCGAATCCGATTTCTGAATTCGAATATTCGCATAAAACAATAAACTAATCCAGATTTCTAGAATAATTTGTCTTAAAATTATCAGGTTTTGGAAAACTTTATAAACAGATATGTGTGAAGTTGGTCTGCAGTTCGCAGTTCGCAATTCGCGATTCGAATTGCGAACTGCAAACTGGCATGCAGTTCGCGATTCAAACTTGAAGATTTTCAGTGTTCTTCTTGGGAAAATTTATGACTTACTAACTTCATAAACCAAAAAGAAATAGTTCTAAGTCCAATTGCAAACTAGCATGCTGTTCGCGATTCGAATTGCGAACTGCAAACTGGTCTGCAGTTCGCAGTTCGCAATTCGCGATTCGAATTGCGAACTGCAAACTGGCATGCAGTTCGCGATTCAAACTTGAAGCTTTTCAGAGTTCTTCTTGTGAAAATTTATTACTTACTAACTTCATAAACCAAAAAGAAATAGTTCTAAGATAGAGAAAATAAACATAAGTCCAATTGCAAACTAGCATGCGGTACGCGATTCGAATTGCGAACTGCAAACTGGCATGCAGTTCGCGATTCAAATTTCAAGCTTTTCAGTGTTCTTCTAGGGAAAATTTATGACTTACTTACTTCATAAACCAAAAAGAAATAGTTCTTAGTCGAATTGCAAACTAGCATGCGGTTCGCGATTCGAATTGCGAACTGCAAACTAGCATGCAGTTCGCGATTCAAACTTGAAGCTTTTCAGAGTTCTTCTTGTGAAAATTTATTACTTACTAACTTCATAAACCAAAAAGAAATAGTTCTAAGATAGAGAAAATAAACATAAGTCCAATTGCAAACTAGCATGCGGTACGCGATTCGAATTGCGAACTGCAAACTGGCATGCAGTTCGCGATTCAAATTTCAAGCTTTTCAGTGTTCTTCTAGGGAAAATTTATGACTTACTTACTTCATAAACCAAAAAGAAATAGTTCTTAGTCGAATTGCAAACTAGCATGCGGTTCGCGATTCGAATTGCGAACTGCGAACTGCAGACCAGATTGCAGTTCGCAATTCGAATCGCGAACCGCATGCTAGTTTGCAATTGGACTAGTATTTTTTTCTCTATTTTAGAACTATTTCTTTTTGGTTTATGAAGTTAGTAATGCATAAATTTTCCCAAGAAGAACACTGAAAAGCTTCAAGTTTGAATCGCGAACTGCAGACCAGTTTGCAGTTCGCAATTCGAATCGTGAACCGCAGGCTAGTTTGCAATTGGACTTGTGTTTTTTTCTATTTTAGAACTATTTGTAGTTCGCAATTCGAATCGCGAACTGCAGGCTAGTTTGCTATTGGACTTATGTTTTGTTCTCTATTTTAAAACTATTTTTTTTTGGTTTATGAAGTAAGTAAGAAATAAATTTTCATATAAGAATACTGTAAACCTTCAAATTGAATCGCGAACTGCAGACCAGTTTGCAGTTTGCAATTCGAATCGCGAACCGCAGGCTATTTGCAATTGTACTTATGTTTTTTTTCTCTATTTTAGAACTATTTCTTTTTGGTTTATGAAGTAAGTATGAAATAATAGAAGAACATTTTCACAAGAAGAACACTATAAATCTTCAAATTTGAATCGCGAACTGCATGCCATTTTGCAGTTCGCAATTCGAATCGCGAATTGCGAACTGCGAACTGCAGACCATTTTGCAGTTCACAATTCGAATCGCGAATCGCATGCTAGTTTGCAATTGGACTAATATTTTTTCCTCTATTTTAGAACTATTTCTTTTTGGTTTATGAAGTTAGTAAGAAATAAATTTTCACAAGAAGAACACTGAAAAGCTTCAAGTTTGAATCGCGAACTGCATGCCAGTTTGCAGTTCGCAATTCGAATCGCGAATTGAGAACTGCGAACTGCAGACCAGTTTGCAGTTCGCAATTCGAATCGCGAACCGCATGCTAGTTTGCAATTGACTTATGTTTTTTTTCTATCTTAGAACTATTTCTTTTTTGGTTTATGAAGTTAGTAAGTAATAAATTTTCACACGAAGAACTCTGAAAAGCTTCAAGTCTGAATCGCGAACTGCATGCTAGTTTGCAGTTCGCAATTCGAATCGCGAACCGCATGCTAGTTTGCAATTCGACTAAGAACTATTTCTTTTTGGTTTATGAAGTAAGTAAGTCATAAATTTTCCCTAGAAGAACACTGAAAAGCTTGAAATTTGAATCGCGAACTGCATGCCAGTTTGCAGTTCGCAATTCGAATCGCGTACCGCATGCTAGTTTGCAATTGGACTTATGTTTATTTTCTCTATCTTAGAACTATTTCTTTTTGGTTTATGAAGTTAGTAAGTAATAAATTTTCACAAGAAGAACTCTGAAAAGCTTCAAGTTTGAATCGCGAACTGCATGCCAGTTTGCAGTTCGCAATTCGAATCGCGAATTGCGAACTGCGAACTGCAGACCAGTTTGCAGTTCGCAATTCGAATCGCGAACAGCATGCTAGTTTGCAATTGGACTTAGAACTATTTCTTTTTGGTTTATGAAGTTAGTAAGTCATAAATTTTCCCAAGAAGAACACTGAAAATCTTCAAGTTTGAATCGCGAACTGCATGCCAGTTTGCAGTTCGCAATTCGAATCGCGAATTGCGAACTGCGAACTGCAGACCAGTTTGCAGTTCGCAATTCGAAATCGCGAACCGCATGCTAGTTTGCAATTGACTTATGTTTTTTTTTTTCTATCTTAGAACTATTTCTTTTTGGTTTATGAAGTCAGTAAGTAATAAATTTTCACACGAAGAACTCTGAAAAGCTTCAAGTTTGAATCGCGAACTGCATGCTAAATTTGCAGTTCGCAATTCGAATCGCGAACCGCATGCTAGTTTGCAATTCGACTAAGAACTATTTCTTTTTGGTTTATGAAGTAAGTCATAAATTTTCCCTAGAAGAACACTGAAAAGCTTGAAATTTGAATCGCGAACTGCATGCCAGTTTGCAGTTCGCAATTCGAATCGCGAACCGCATGCTAGTTTGCAATTGGACTTATGTTTATTTTCTCTATCTTAGAACTATTTTTTTTTGGTTTATGAAGTTAGTAAGTAATAAATTTTCACAAGCAAAACTCTGAAAAGCTTCAAGTTTGAATCGCGAACTGCATGCCAGTTTGCAGTTCGCAATTCGAATCGCGAATTGCGAACTGCGAACTGCAGACCAACTTCACACATATTATAAACAGTATATATTTTTGTAGGCAAATTTGTTTTCATTTAGCGCGTCAGTTTGCAATTTGATTATAGCAATTTGCAGTCAGTTGGTATGTTTGTTGTTTTAACTGTTTACACTTACGGTAACTCCGGCGCAACTTTATAAAGGTGCGAAATAATTCTATTTGAAGTATTGCTAATTCACTAAAGACCTCAAATTTACAGACATTTAACTGAATTTGCATAAAGATTCATTTTACGTAGGATGAAATCACTCAAATCATTGACTCAAATCATTTACTCAGAAATGAATTATATGATTATAACAGTCTTTTTTTCATTTTTGTATCTTTTCTCGTATCAATCTTTTAATTCGATCAAGTAAAAAAATAATGTAAAATTTGCCTTTCTCAAATATCTTCAAGAAAGAAAGTCATTAAACTACCGGAAGAAATAACATGTGGACTATGTCAAGAAAGACACCAAATTCAATTTAATTATGACTTGATTAATTGTGATAAAAGCTTAATCATATTAAACTGGAATAAAAAGAAATTTCAATCTGACGAATGAAACAAACTAGTTTCAATAAAACGGGAGCGAATTTGTCAATATTGTAAGTGTATGGATGTTTGGACACAAAAATTTGGACATTCAGATACAATCGCATTTCCTATGCGAATATTCGAATACCAAAGTTCACATTCCTTGACATCCCTAATTTATACCTGAAGTGAGGCAGACAGCATATCTCATTTTAGCTATGATGAGAAATGTAATGGTAGGGAATCTACTTTCAATAAGAATCTTGATGGCAAGAGACCATACCTAAAGAAAATCTGTTTTGTAAATAGATATTTGGTGGCAAATTACCATTCCGGCAATAAGATAGGCAAAGGAAAGCATGAAATTAAGGCTTGACATTTGACCTTTCAAATAAGATACGCTATGGCAACTGTTCTTTTTCTGCAGGATATATACTATGACCAGTTCCCCATCCTGCAGGAAGATCAATTATATCCTGGTAATGACTCTAACTATTATAATGGTAAATGAACTAACCTGCAATGAGGTAAGCGATGGCAAACGTTCCTATGTACGAACGACCTGCTTTACCCATGAATGTTGGAATAAGCAGAAGACAGACGCAGCGGAAGTTGACAGATAATGAATAGCCAGCTGATATACCAAACACCATCAGAGCTCCCAGAAGTTGTCTCGTGTCTTCTGATAGGTCCATCGGCAGTATCACTAATCTATATAATCCTGAAATCGATAACCACTTTATGGACATAGCAATCTCATCTACAAAACACTACTCCATCAAAATAGGTTAAACTAATTAACTTTCATTAATTTATGTTCAAAAGTACTCTGCCGAGTTATCAAGATGCTAATGAATTACAGAACACAAAAATGCCTTTGCATACCAACTTTTAAAACTTGATCAAATGAAATACTCTGATCATTTTTTGTGTGGAAAAACTGTAAAGGACTCACCGTATCCAAGCAACGCTCCAAAGGGGAATCCGAAAAACAGTTTCCATGTGTGATATTGTTCAGGTTCAGATGTAAAGAACTTAATCAGAGGTCCGCATACACATCGAAAACCTGAATATACAATGAAATAGGAAATTTATAACGTTTCTTTTCATGAAAGTGACAAAGAAGCGACTTTTTTTTTTTATCTAATGTGTAAATGTATTATTGAACTGCATAAACGTATGTCAAGGCAGAAGGAATTAAATGGTCACTGTAGCAGAGGAACATCACCTTACTTAATTTATTGAATTTATAAATCTATCATTTTTCAACATTGAGGTCCTAGACGGGGAAATTAATAACGTATTTACGGTCGGAACCAGTTGCCCAAATGACCGACGCATCCTACAGAGCTGAGTCATTTTATGTGTTGAGGAGAATAATACAAGATGCAGATATTGTTGTTGTTTCTGCTCCTGCTATTCCTGCCACTGCTTTTAGTATTATTTTAACTACATTTTATCTTGTTTAACTTTTACTTTGGTGAGGATGATTATTAGATGTAATTACATTTTATGTTATACAGACTACTCTGTACGTGAGCTGTAAGACCTTTGAAGAAAGTTTATGTGTATATAACACGTGAGTTGTACTCGATCTTATCAGCCGTAACAGTACACGTCTACTTTTGGTACTGAAGGTTCCAATACAATTTCATTGAAACTTTGCTGAGTATTCGCTCGGACAAAAAAAAACGAGACGGACGGCCGGACGGTTGGATAGGAGGAAGCGCGAATCGGCGACTTTGTGCTCTATAGGACCAAATGGATATGAATATAAACAAAAAATATCTTCAAAAAGCTGTTCGACCGTAAATGCAGTACAAAATTAATGCCCCATAAGTGTATAGTTTTCGGACATCGGCAAATATTGAACGCGCAAAGTAATCCATAAAAATTTAGGCTTTAAACTAAAAGTGTCAATATCATTTTCAATGAGATAAATCAAATATTTAGTCATATTTATTATATATTTATTCCGTTTAGTTAATATTTTGATGGTAAAAGCGTTTTGTTAATTTAATTTACCCCTGTTTTAAAGTTATTATTATTGCATTATTTTCAGACGCAGTTAAACTAACATTTGCGAATTGTGTCGTAACATTTTATAACATCAACACTTTTTATAAATGACAAACTTCCTTCTTCCACTGAAAATTTGGTTTCTAACAATTTCATTCGATACAAACGTAGGTCAAAATCGATTTTAATGGCATACGATAACCTTGCTTTTATAATGTTTCATACCCATATAACAAATCAAGATATTGAACCGAATTGTTATAACATTAGTTAGATCTACTAAAAAACTTGTGACAAATGTACATGCACTTTTTTGTTCTCGTTCCTGTATGGAAATTGATCTGTGACAATCAAAAATCGGCATCGAACAGAGTCGTCAAGTAATATGTCACATATGTGGTTGATTTCCGTTACACATTTCTAACACCTGTTACGCGTGTGGTTACAAACGTTGTCTTACAAAGCTGTAAACGCTGTAATGGAGTCATCTCGAGCTGTGATAACAAATATTACAAGAACTTGTTCCCAAATCGAAGATAGAATCAATGTAAAATAACTAAACTAAACGTATCAAACAGTGATCTTACAGTTCTTATATTACTGAATAAAAATAAGATGTTGATTTTTATAAAGCTTACATTTTGTTATTTTTGATGCCGGTTTATTAGGACCGTCTCCCATTTCTAGGATTGTTGACTCTGAAGAATGGCTTGAATCTGCTGAGGAAGATTCCTTTCTGTGCGAAGCCATTGTTCTTTGCATTCGATTGATACATTAACAAGGTCTATGAATCACTCTGGTTATGGCCAGTTTTTCAACTTAAAACGAGAAAATCGTACTAGACGTCTTGTGAAAACACCATGTCCTGAAATGACGTCATTTGAATAATTGACGTCATGTAGCGTATATTACGTCATTAAAACGTAAATACTCATGCAACGTCGGCCTGTCTGTCGACGGCTGTTTCAACATGGCTACTGCAAGAAAGATTATTAAAGCTATCAGAATAAAAATGTTATTGAATCGACTATCGTCTGCCAAAGAGAACGCTTTGAGAGAGCTGATGGGTCTTCCGCCTAAGATGTCATGGTAGGACACTTTCACATATATCTTCTCTCTTCTTGCCAAAATGATGAACTTTTACAAAGATCCAGACTTCCATCTTTATTTTGTGGAAAAATCAGCTTGTTCATTGAAATTTTCTTTAAAAATCTACATTTTATTATCTTCCAGGTTTGACGAATGTACTAGTACATGTGCGACCTTCACCAGGGACAAGATTTGCCAGACTTTCTGTCCCTGTTGTGTATATGACAGACAAAGGCACTTGAAGAGGCCGTCGTGTTGGACAAGTCCAACTTTTAGAGAATTTTTAGGTAAAAAATAGTTCTGAATGAAAAGAACGCGCAAATTTAATGACGTTTCTAGATCAATTCAATATTTATTTTCAACTATATAGATCTATCTAGAACCACATCTCGAATTAATACATTTTCTAATATATGTAATGTAAGCTATTTTAGCTTACATTACTCACACTTAAACAAATTGTTCATGTGGGTTTCACTTCAGACTCTTATGCTACGATTAAATAAATACATTTTATTTTATTTAGAGTCTTCCCTTTTCCTAGGAAACTTGTTTCAATTTAAAGTTACTTTGTATTTACAGGATTTCTTGGTGGGATTTTTCTAACAATGATTATGTTTCTCGTCTTGGTGTATCAAATGGACGTGCCACCAGGGGTCGCTTTCACTATTTGTGCCACGTCAGGGTTCATTCTCACACTGACAATGGCGTTCTCACAGTCAGTTCGATGTCTCGTGTTGCTAATGCTACCACAGTTCTTTTCCAGTTTGTATATGTGGTTATTTTAGTCTTTTTAATTCCTGTGCATGGTTGTATTTTGCAGAAAAGGTAATACATTTTAGCATAATCAACAATGTTAGTGTTACAAATCGGCAAGAGAAAAGCTAAAACCTTAATGAATTAAATAACATACTATATATATATATTTATATAAATGCAAGTTCAGCTAAATACTGAATTTGAAGAGCAGTACTCAAGTTGTTAGAGTGCCGATCCTGATCTGGAGGTCGTTGGTTCGAATTCCAAAGGAGTGCTCCAGTGACTCCTTTCACACGAGAACTGTTTTGGAACCAGGAAGCAGTCATCAATAGCGATTTATCTCAGTTGCAAGAACTTGTTTCTCAATCAAATAAACCTAGATAAATTTAAAGTAAATTGAATGCTGAACACATACAAGAGGAGAAGAACAAACAACTGTTGTGCTATCACTGTTTTGCAGGTAAAGGACGGATGCTTCTATTGTTATACGCGCTGTTTTTAGCAATGAACCATCCGCTGAACAATGTCAAGGTCAATATTGGTGTGATGGCACAGAGCGCCACCTGTGGGCAAGAAATGGCATTAAATGAAACCAAAGATCTGGTTAAGTCGGCTGTAGCCCCTATGCAAAGTGAGAAAAGAATCTCTAGTTAGACCTAGGAATTGATAGCACCTAGCACCCTCTTTGCTTTTGTAAAAGAAATGTTTACAAGGGAAATATGTAAACGACATTTTTGTGATAGTTTATTTAAGTGGAAAATTTTTCTTTACTGTCATAGGTTTATGAGTATCAGATACGATAATTCGTCAGACATAGTGTGTACTTGCATTCCTACTTTTTAGATTGACGTTATTTTGAAATAAACCTAGCTGTACCGATATGCATTCGTGTAATAACAGCCATATATATTCAGAATCAGAACGTGTCAGATGTATTCCATAGGCATTGTTTATAATTCTAAGCACATTTGAAATATTTTATTGCAGCTGTAAATTTACATACAAAAGCTTTGATGGCCATCGCATGTGTATAAAATGAATTCCATTAGTTCTAATCATTGTTAGTTCGAAGAAGAACCACGAAATATGGTGACATTAAGGCAACATTTTCAAGGCAGTAAAGTACTGCAAATCTTTCATTTCATATCTCTTTTTTACCGAAATCCTACTTGTTAAATCAGCAGAGAAGATTTGTTTTTTTTTATTACGATGATTTTATTATTGTATTTGTTGTTATTTGTTGTTACCAGGTGTGATGGACAGTATAAAAGATATTCTCTCTAAGCTGGTAGACTTTGCAAACACAATGAAGAAGACATACAATGTACTGAAACAGACAGTCATGGAAATAGGTAAACTTAAGTATCTTGGACTTCATTTGACAGCGTTAACATCACCATTTAGATTTATGTGAGTATTTTATACTTTCAGTAGTTTTGCATACAAAAACACTACACTTTTCAAGGTGTAATCAATATTCGACGACGTCGGAGATCTATGCCAGCAGATTATTCTAAACTACTTTTCTTATAATTAAGAAAAAAAGGTACAAATTTTAAGGTATATAATTTAAAAATATATAGAATCTTTCTTATCGAACGGGGCTTTCAAAAGGAGAAACATGTTGACAATCTTCTCAAAGGTAAACAGGACATTCTATTGTAGGATCAACAATAAAGAGAGTAGGCCAGTGGTTGGCAAACATGGTGGACCGGTGTAATGACAAGATGGGGGCACCTTACCGGAAGTGCATGAAAGCGTTCGAGGACGGTGTTGATGATTGTAGGTAAGGACATTTACGTCAAAAATTACCTCTGATGTAAGCAAAGCAGCGGTTATAACACTGCAACGACAGACATTCTTGGGTCTGTCTTGCTTCTCACAGGTCTTACAGTCTGGTCTAACTAAGTAACTACCGTACCCGTGACTTATCTCAAATGGCTAACATGTAGAAATTGTAGAAAGTGGAATATTTCTACAAATTCTGAAATGCGTTTCAAAAACAATTTGAAATAAAAAAGTATATATATGAGAACTCGAATGGTACGAGATGATTTTTAGCCTGACTTGTCTTTCATTGTTTCAGTGTTCGGCATAGGTTGCCTCAGTATCTACATCTGTTGTGTATCTCTAATTATGAGGAGGGGTTTCTCGATCTTTATGTACACTTGTTATGTCTTGCCAGAGGCAGGAGCTGTATAATATCTACTGTTCAACAGTCTCGAAGGGTGGATGCGAAAAATATTACAAGTGCTATGAAATGAAGAAGCGGATAGCCCTTTTTCGCATTCAGCCTTCAACCTGTAATAGTGTCTAAACGGCTTTGTGTGTGGTGTTGAGATATTTCTTGTTCTGTTTTAGAGACAAACTTGGCCCGTTAAAGTTTATGTGCGAGATTGCCAACGCTTTGGATGTTCTGTGTAACATTGTGAGAGGTAAGTTTCCAGTTTATGTTCGCTTGACAACAAACGTTCTTTAAAAATGCGCAATTTAATAAAGTACATCTGAGCCAGTAGATACTCCAAATTACAAGAAATGATACTTTGTCACTTGTTTAAGAAGAAAAATGTACGTAAAAAGCATGTACAACCAATTATATAAAGTAATTTTAATCAGTTAATGTGTGCGTTAATTATAGTCATATTGTGAAAATGTAATTGCATTAATTTTTTTCACGTCTTGTTACGTGTCTGCAGTGTATCTATACCATATAATTTCCCCCAATATAAACTCAAATTTCTATGTACATACATCACGTTTTATTTTATTTTACTTTTTTGTAGTTGGAGAGCTTCTATGTTTAGTTGTGGATGCCATCAAAACTTTGATAGAAAAGGTCATAGATCTACGTAAGTTACTTTTTATACAAGACTTGTATTATATTCAGCTAACTCATGGCACGTGTTGCTGCCTTTTACACCAGTGTGAAACATGATCATCTTAAGTATCCGTGCATGGTCATGATCGAAGTGCTTGCTTATCAAATAGAAACTCCCTTGAACCAAAAAAAAATGCTGTTCAGATTTAAGACAGGCTCAGTTTAGAAATTTAGCAAAGTTAGAATCCTGTTGGAAATTTCACTTTGCATGTGAAACGAATATGGATCTTTTGTTTTAATACGTACGTTAGACTCAAGTCGTGCTCGAAATTGCTTTTTTTCATAAAGAAGGGAATCATGTTCTTGCTATTTGTTTTGTTTTGTTTAGTTTTTCTAAAGAATAAGTTGGTAATCTGACAACTAAGAGTGTGGTTGCCAGCTGCCTTTCCATCTAACGCTTGGCATGTTTTTTTAATAAGCCAGAGAACAAAGATTGTGTTATATCTGAATACAAAACAAAATACTTACCTTAACACATAAAATATATTATTTTTTATATATTTTTTTAAAAACTTTATCAAGCATATGAGGTAAAAAAAAAAACGAATAATATCTATCACTTATTTTGTCTTTTATTTACTAGCCGCGCAGAGGACTTTAAGCTCAGCACAAGAAATGTTTTATTTCAACGTGTCTATAAAGTATCATTTCAACTACACCCTCACCCAGTCCAAGAACTATTCCCAGATTAAAGATGACATCAGTAAAGAGATCATGAGCTATATTGACGGCTTCTTAGTCGTTATACGTTTCTTCAAGAATATTATGTTCATAACAATATTCTTTATCCTTATCAAGTAAGTATACAATATTTTTTAACCAACGGCGCCCACGATGAATGATTGATTGTTTTAAGGTTCATTGTGCTTTCGTTATAATGTGTGATTGTAGAGTAATTGTTAAAATCTGTCCTATATTTACAAGGTAATACCTCATCAAAAGTGTCTATTATTTTCACAGGTTGGACAGTATATATTTACTGGCTTTTGTCGCATTATCTTACAGAGTAAGAGTTGGCTCATACAAATGAGCTGTATGAAAAAATACTTAATAGGAATACAAAGTTCTAACTGCCTAGATAAATTGCTCTGAAGACTTAGTTATCTGAGGTATTTAGGGATTCATTCCAAGTATTTTGAAGGGTTTCAAATTCCTGTGAATGAGCTGCTTTAACTGTCAAAACTTACGATGTGTAGTTAAAATGGTTTGAGTAAGTGTATTTCTAATTTTCACAGAGCACTTATTTATAGAAGCAAATGGCTGTCAAACGATCGCTATGACAACCACTACCTCACGTTTACAGTTCGAGATTTGGACGAGAGGAGAAAAGAAAATAACAAACCAGGCATTCTTCCACTAAATTTTGATGAAGAGAAAAAATATATTGAAAGTGGTGAGCAGAATACACCATTTACATCCAAATACATTTCCATCACACTGAAAATGTTTTGAAAAGAAGTTCATTTATTTCTGGTAAACGCCAAAAGAAGTGGGGTTTTTTTTACGTTGCAGAATTTATACTAGTAATTTATATACGGGCGCCGATTTAACACATTTAGCACTGGAAATCCTAGATTCAATTTATATTAAAAAAACATCTGTCACAACTACATGTTAGTCATTTTTATAGAAAAACAGTTAAATTGGAAACTAAGAAATTTAGAAAGGTCTTCACAGGACTTCAGATAGAACTTTAGATAAGCCTTGGTGTTATACAACAATATATACAGGCCGGAACACATGCCCTTTTTATTTTCTGTTCTCTATTTTCAGTGTCATTTTATATGATTCCAAAGGAAATAAGGAAGCTAGCGTTTGGTTTAATATTTTTTATTATCAGTTTATTTAACGCAGCTTTCTACCTATTCTGCGACTTTGGACTGTATTCGGCCCTTCATCTCATTGAGATCAACTTTGGTCAAATTTCACAGCCTCCAGGTAAGATAAACATGCTACTGGTGTGATTTTATTGCATGCTGGCTTATTGCAGTTTTTTTTCGAGAACAGTTTTATTATTTTTGACAATCTTCCAGAATCAGTGAATTTGGATAAACGGTAAAGGGACAGGGATTGTGTTGTGTGTTGATCAGGACATTTCCTGCCTTTGTTTTGGTTAATTATTTCACAGTACACGTATATATTTCTTCGAATAACTGAATGTCAATTTATTTAAGGCTTATACAATTCTTAGAATTTACGGTAAGAGGTAAAATGTATGACAGGAGAATGCTAATTTTATCATATTCTTTACGATTTCTCTCTGATTTTTCTCTCTGACGTATAAAACACGAAGTATTCGCATGTTCTGTTCTAATTATTTCAGTGCCTGCGCATACAAAGATGCATGTATCTGGTTCCGGTCCAATGGCTGATATGTACCGTTCAGTTATTAGCATGTTTGATCCCTTGTCAGACAAGTCAAAATCAAAAGTTGACGTCCATCCGTGTGTTCCACGTCCCTCGGAGCCTGACTGGTCTGTTTATAAACTCATTGGTAATTTCATTTCTAGCAGTGTTGCTAGTCAAATAAAAAGATATAAGGTTAATTCAGATGTTGTTGTGAGTTACTTTCACTTGAAGAACCTTTTACAATTCAGTCAGCGGCTAGAAAAACGACAACATGTGAATCTGTTCTGATGACATAAGCAGTCAATTGTGTGACATTTTAACAATTTGCAGGAGAGATATCATTGCTGAACAATGTTTGTCTTTCACGTTTACATGTATTGAACAATTTAATGCAATCTGTTTTTAACGCATAGAAAGTTCATGCTTTACATCAATGTCTCACACATTTTCTGTAGTAACTTTGCCCTTATAAAGTTACTTTCTTCAGGAGAAGATAAAATAGTCTAAACCAGTCGAATATCTTAATAAATTTTCAGGTAGCATTTACTTTGTGTGTCTGATTCTCACTATTACTGAGGCTTATGGACTAAGACTACGGCATCTTATAATGGCGTGCTACTTCCCGAGGCGAGAGCGTAAACGTGCAATTTGGTTGTTCAATCACATCCTAAAGAGTCGCGGAGGGATACTAGATACTGCACGTAAAAATATGAAGAAAAGCAAAATGGGTGAAGTTGATGTTCAACATATAAGTTTCAAAGGGCGTTTAGCCGCCAAGTTAGTAAACAGTTGTCTTTTTGTCAGTAATAAAATCAATGAAAGGGTCCATTGTGTGCAGAAAGAGCGCCAAGCTTCAGAGACGAGTATTGTAGCGCATCAACTGCAATAATTGTAACTGCCTAAATATTTTGATTCTTGAGGAAAAACGGAAGAGAGTGGTGAATATTCGTTGTGGTCATGTAAAGAAAAACCACTTCATTGGTAGTTGAAACTTTTAAGATTGTTTCTTCAAAAATGATAAAAAAGCATCATAGACGTTGCCTCTGTGCTGACATATGCAAACATTCAAACATACATATATACATGTATATTTGTAACAAAATTCATAAATGTACATTAGCACTTGAATATGTTCCGTGTTTAAGACAGAGTTCTCGAAAATTATTTTGTTGTAATTTCTAACTCAATATATTTCTTTTGAAGTTTCCCTATATGTGAGAAGTTACTGAAATTCTTCGGTTGGAATGTGAAGTCCTGTTTGTACTGTGGAAAAGAAGGAAAGCCTGATGACTATGTCAGCTTTATCCACTGTGCCTTCTTTGACTGTGACGGTAAGGACTAATTTCCGTATAGTCGAACTATTCCGTAATCATTCCGAATAAATCAGTTACGTGGGAAATTTTAACAACAGTTTTTGGGTTAGATGTGCTTCTTTTTACTCGATTATACCGAAACACGGATTATGTTATTTTTCTGTGCTTCAAAATCATAGTATTTATTAGTAGCTCGAAATACCAAGTTAGTAGTTCTCTTTACTTTTTCTTCATGTTCTTCTCTGAAGTCATATGTAGTGAAGACAGAATATGTCTCCAGGTTCCTTAATTGTTGCGGTATACAATTTGTAGGGTACTTTACAACATTCTCTGGGTTTTGTAGGGAACAAAATTTCATTCCTGCAAAATAATAATGATGCATAAAACTTACTTATTACATATTTTCAGCTGTGTACTGTATCGACTGTTATGCAGACCTCGACAACATATGTGCTGTATGTAACAATGCTGTAGAATTGAAGATATCGGACGAAAGTGAGGAAATGTAAGTATCCCATTATTCAATTGTAATTTTCGCATAATTCAATTGTAATTTTCGCATAATTCAATTGTAAATTTACCATAATTCAATAGTAATTTTGGGCTGGGACTTAACCCACATCCTGAGTTGTCTAGCAGTCAAGACAACACCATTTATTTATAGGAGTATTGAGTAAGAATTCACTGGACGAAAAACGAACACTTCAGACCATAGTTTGATCACATGGTTTCATAGGAGGACCATCGTCTGTACTGGTCGAAAGCAAAACTAAATTCGGCCTGCAGGGTTTTCTGTGCTCCTAGTCTACTGACTTTGCCTCAAAAGCACGTGAACATTGTAAATTTCCGATTCTTTTTCAGTGGTTAAAGTGACTATCGCTTGTAAATAATGTGATATTTTAAGCACAACTCTATCTGTCTAAGAATAAATTTATTTCCATGTCCTAAGTGACGAACACTCAACCGAAAAACTACACATTAACAAAAGGCAAAGGTTACTGACTTACTTTTTCTGTTGTTATTTCAATCACCGTTGTTGACAATTTATTCTATTTACTCATGGCCGGCCCGGCTAGCTCAGTCAGTTGAGAATTGGATTGACAATCCTGGAGTTCCTGGTTCGCTCCCCATCAGGGCCTGCAGAATTTCTCTGTATTGATCTGAGACCATGCGTCTGTAGGTCATTTGTCCCTCACCATTGAATCAAGTGAGGAAGTATTCAGTCACTTGCGAAGAAAATGGTTTGTTTGATACCCAGGAATGTTTGTTAGGTGGACTGACCGCCAGGATATGACCACAGCTGTTAAAACTGTCGTTAAACCCCAATAAACCAAACTAAACTAAAGTATCCAACCATAATGAGAAAACCACGTTAATATAATCTTGTTCACTTAATTTCTTCAAAGTTAGAAGCTGCGCTGTACATATATGGTTTAAGGTGCTATCATGCAAATTCGTTGACTTGGTTCTTATGAATGAGGTTAGTTGCGGTCACATATTTTAGCACAGTTTGACTAAAATATCTTTATTCTAATTGTACACGTCACAGAGACTCTAGTATTGATGAACATCAGAATTTAAAGAATCAAGCTCAAAAGATGGCGAGACAGCAGAAGATTGAAGCTCTAAAAGCAGAGAGACGCCCGAGTAACCGAATGGCCAATATCCGCGCTGAATTTGGTGGAATTGGTCGAGACTTGGATCTAAATGATAATGCTGCAGTACACCGCAATACACGGAGGAGGCGGAGAAGCAAGCGCGACAGGAATTGCACAAATAATACTAACAACAACGCTTCAGTAGTAAAACAACAGAGAGGCCGATTACGTAGTGCATTTGGCGACAGTCAAAGAACTAAATCAGTATCGTCCATGACAAATGGTAATGATAAAACAGAAAGCACGAGTTACCATTCCTCGGTCTTAAAAGATCGAAATTATTTTCTGAAACCGAAAGTCACTCATAATTCGTTTGACTCAGATGAAGCTGAAATGTCGTCTGGTTCCTCAGTCGATACGGAAGATCTCGACTTTGATTATCAGCAACAAGAAGCCATCGAAGATCAAGAAATTTCTCGCAATATTTATTTAATCAGTCGGAAAAAGCGCCGAAGTCATAAAGTAGAACTTGTGCCGAGTGATATATTTTCAGATTCTTCTTTTGACAGTGATAAAAGTAATTCTTCAACCAGGGAACTTCCGGTGGAACCCATTTCTGTACAAATAAGGCGGGAGTAATGTTTCTGCTTTTCTAAACATCATAGTTATTTGTGAATAGATATATGAATTGTCTTTGTAATACAAACACCACTAGTGATAGTATAAAACAATAGCGCTGATGTAACGAAGGGTAACAAAAGTTGACATTTTATCTGTCAATTTCTTCTTTTTTTAAATAGATGTACATGTATATACATTGGAGAAGTTGCTCTTGTTTTTGTGACTGACATCCATAAAGATTTTTTTTCTTCCTAGGTATTTTATCCTTTAATATTTATTTTTTCGCTCAGAGAAGCAAACAAATTGAATAAAAACAACACTATCAATTTGTCAAATTCTTAAAATACAATCATTAAAGCACAAATTAAGAGACAGAGGTAATTTATGTCAGAATTTATTAATAAAAACTAAATGTTTACTTCTTCAGTCATTTTCATTTCTCCTCTTACGGACGACAGTTGTGAAAATAAATTTGACTTTGTATCAACCAACTAATAACTGCTCAAGCTAAATTATAAAATTATATGTTCGCGTTACACACGTGTAATGTAACAGCAAAACTAACACAATAGCAATACACACTCCTTCTTGCTTTTTTATCATATTTTTCATATACTGTTATCTTTTCAATTTGTTTATGTTTGATATTTCATAAAATTTCTGGCATTTATTCAAAACTTTTTTCTTTGCGGGTGTTTTGTAATAGGTTTTTTTAGTTGGTTCAAATGAATAAACATGAACTAATGTACAGAAAGACCAACTTTATGGTTGGTTTGGTTATGTGATAAAAAGGATCTGACACTCGATAAGATTTCATAAAAATATTCAGATCGCCCAGAATAATGTTGTTTAGCTCGCCATTTCTTTTTGTTTCACTGAATAAAAGTGATGAAAACTCCTGTCAATTTCTGTATGTATATAGATCTATCCGAGCAACTAACAAACAAGTTCTAGTTATCGTAAAACAGTATATTATATTCTTACACTTTTATTCAAATAAAACTGTCTTACTTTTTGAAAGGGTCCGTTACTAACTTACGCAAACGCACGTGAGCTTACCGCGCCTGGTAGTTTACCTGAACGCATGACGTTGGAATGTTGAATACGTCGGGTCTGTTGATACTTTACCATGTATAGTTGCCGTATAAAGTCGTCGCAACAATTTGGCTTCCCACAAAAGTTATTGAAAGCAATAGAAAATAGGAAAACTGGCAGTTGGCGTCTTGCAAAAAACCAATCTAAGATTATTCCAATACCTGTGGTTTCAAGGAAATTGAAACCATACAATGCAGCAACTTTCTAAACTTTGTATGATAATCTGAGCAAAAAAAGGAAACAAGAGATGTGTCCCTACAACACGGATGCCCCCACATTCCGCTGTATGTCACAAAAAGTGCTGTACAATTACAGGCGCGTATAAAGTCTAAAAATGCTATTTTTTAGCTTTATCAGGGGATATAACTATGCAAATCTCCAATACATTTGCGTCAAAATACACAGTTGCGTAAGTTCACATGCTGACAACTATTCTAAGAAAGTTTCATGGTTCCAGCAGTTATACTTTTGGGTTACACGCGACAAAAGACTAAAAATGCTATTTTTTTGCTTAATAAGGGGGCATAACTCTGCCGATCTGCAATAACTGCGTCAAAATACCCAGGTGGGTAAGTTTACATGCTGACAACTATTCTAAGAAAGTTTGATGGGTCTAGCAGTTATACGTTTTGAATTACACACGACACACCCCGGTATATGTACAGCCAGCGGGACGGATTAACAAGGGCAAATCTATGCACCCCTCCCAAAGTGGTGTGGGGGCATAAAAAGAAAAAAAATGTTTGTGTCGGTAATCTGAATTATGTTCTGATATTTGGTTATCCAGATTTTATTTTTCGAGAAATACCAGTATGGACTTAACTATCAATGCTATCAGTTGCCTAAATGACCAGGGTAATTCCATTTAGTTATTTCATGTTTTGGAGGATAGTGTCAGATGCAGGAAAATGCCCAAATGTGAAGAAAACTCTTGATAGGTTTTCAAGATCATTGTAAAACACTGATATGAGAAGCCTCATTTTGATATCTTGGTCGTAAAACCGATAAACCTTCTCTCGAAGAATCAGGTTACCTCATTTACTATCAGACAACAAGTATGTTTTTTTTAATCGAAATGTATCTATTTATAGAACACATATTTATAGTCTGTTGTCGAGGAAATGCGGATGTGGTCCAGTGGTAACGCGCTGGACAGGTAAACCAGAGGTCCCGAGTTCGATTCTCCGCTCCTCCACTAACATTACTAATAATCTTTCGGATGAGACGTTAAACCGAGGTCCCATGTGTCAGTGCTATATACTGAGCATGTAAAAGAGCCAGTGGTGTCTCTGGAATGGGATGCTTTCTGTATCTTGCACTTCCCCCACAACATAAAATAACTAATCTCTTCAGGGGGCGTCGGTCATATAGGCAACCGGTACCGACGACAAATAAGCTCAAATAGAGAGATAGAAATCGGTGTGCAGTCATACAAGAAAGCCTTAGGGCTAAGTGTCAAATTTCCATGCAGGGAACAATGGTAAAGGGAACATTGTTGTGACTTCACTAAAAGCAAGATGGGAACAATGGTAAAGGGAACAGTGTAGTGATTGGTTACTTCACTAAGAGCAAGATGGGAACAATAGTTAAGGGAACAGTGTTGTGATTGGTTACTTCACTAAGAGCAAGATGGGAACAATGGTTAAGGGAACAGAGTTGTGACTGGTTGCTTCACTAAGAGCAGGAAGGGAACAGTTGTTGAAGGAACAGTGTCGTGACTGGTTACTTCACTAAGATGGCGAGAAGGGAACAGTGGTTGAGAGAACAATTCTGTGACTTGTTACTTCACTACGAGCAAGATGGTTACCTGGTTACTTCACTAAGTGCAAGATGGGTACAATGGTAAAAGGAACAGTGCTGTAAGTGGTAACTTCACTAAGAGCAAGAAGAGAACAATGGTAAAGGGAACAGTGTGGTGACTGGTTACTTCACTTAGAGCAGGAAGGGAACAGTTGTTGAGGAAACACTGTCGTGACTGGTTACTTCATTAAGAGCAGGAAGGGAACAGTGTTGCGAGTAGTTTCTTCACTAAGAATAAGATGGGAACAATGGTAAAGGGAACAGTGTTGTGACTTGTTACTTCACTAAGAGCAGGAGAGGAACAGTTGTTGAGGGAACAGTGTCGTGACTAGTTACTTCCCTACAAACAAGATGGTTACCTGGTTACTTCACTAAGAGCAAGATTGAAACAATGGTAAAGAGAATAGTGTTGTCACTGGTTACTTCACTAAGAGCAAGATGGGAACAATGGTAAATGGAATAGTGTTGTCACTGGTTACTTCACTAAGTGCAAGATGGGAACAATGGTTAAAGGAATAGTGTTGGCACTGGTTACTTCACTAAGTGCAAGATGGGAACAATGGTAAAGGGAATAGTGTTGTCACTGGTTACTTCACTAAGTGCAAGATGGGAACAATGGTAAAGGGAATAGTGTTGTGACTGGTTACTTCACTAAGAGCAGGAAGGGAACAGTGTTTGAGGGAACAGTGTTGTGACTGGTTACTTCACTAAAACAAGATGGTTACCTGGTGACTTCACTAAGTGCAAGATGGGTACAATGGTAAAGGGAACAGTGTTGCGACTGGTTATCATACTATTAGCAAGATATGTACAATGACGATGGGATCAGTGTGGCGACTGTTTATGGTTACTATATAAAGAGCATGATGACTAGAATGGTAAAGGGAACAGTGTGGTGACTGGTTACTACACTAATAGCAAGACAGGTACAATGGTAAAGGGAACAGTCTGGTGACTAATTACTACATTTAGAGCAAGACGGGTACAATGGTAAAGGGAGCAGTCTGGTGACTGATTACTACATTAAGAGCAAGACGGGTACAATGGTAAAGGGAACAGTCTGGTGACTGATTACTACATTAAGAGCAAGACGGGTACAATGGTAAAGGAACAGTCTGGTGACTGATTACTACATTAAGAGCAAGACGGGTACAATGGTAAAGGGAACAATGTAGTGACAGGTAATTTCACTAAGAGCAAAATGTGAACAATGGTAAACAGGACAGTGTGGCGACTGATTATTACACTAAGAGGAAGATGGGTATAATATTGAAGAGGACACTGTTGTTACAGGTGACTACACTAAGAACAAGATGGATTCAGTGGTAACAGGAACAGTGTATTGACTGGTTACTGTCCTAGGAGAAAGATGAGCACAATAGTGATGAAATCAGTTAGGCGACTGATAATGGTAACTACATTAAGAGCGATATTATCAGAGTGGTTAAGGGAACAGTGTGGTGGCTGGTTACTTCATTAAGAACAAGAAGGGAATAATGGTAAAGGGAACAGTGTTGTCACTTCACTTAGAGCAAGAAGGGAACAATAGTAAAGGGAACAGTGTTTTGACTTCACTAAGAGCAACATTGATGCAATGGTTAAGGGAACAGTGATGTGACTTCACTTAGAGCAAGAAGGAACAATGGTAAAGGAAACAGTATGGTGACTGGTTACTACACTAAGAGCAAGATTGGTACAATGGTAAAGGGAGCAGTGTTGTGACTGGTTACTACACAATGAGCAAGAAGGGAACAATGCTAAAGGGAAAAGTGTGGTGACTGGTTACTACACGAAAATTGCTGCAATGGTAAAGGAAACAGTGTACTACACTAAGAGCAAAACGGGTAGAATGGTAAAGGGAACAGTGTGGTGACGAGTTACTACACTTACAGCAAGGTTGGTACAATGGTAGAGGGAACAGTGTGGTGACAGGTAACTACACTAAGAGCAAGATGGATGGGTACAATGGTAAAGGGAACACTGTGGTGACTACTACACTAAAAGCATGGTGGTTACAATTGTAAAAGTTCCAGCGTAGTGACTGGCTACTACACAAAGAGCAAGAATGGTACAATAGTAAAGGAAACAGTGTAGCGACTGGTTACTACACTAAAAGGGAGAGAGGTACCATTTTAAAGCGAACCGAATGTTGACTGGTTGCTACACTAAGAGAAAGCTTGGTACAAAGTTAAAGGAAACAGTATGGTGACAGATTACTACACTTACGACAAGAGGAGCAAGATGGTTTCAATGGTAAAGTGAACAATGTGTTGAATGGTTACTATACTAAGAGCAAGATGGATACAGTGGTAAAGGGAAAAGTGTGGTGACTAGTTACTACACTAAGAGCAAGATGGGTACAGTGGTAAAGGGAAAAGTGTGATGACTGGTTACTACCCTAAGAGCAAGATGGTTGCAATGGTAAAGGGAACAGTGTGTTGAATGGTTACTACACTAAGGGCAAGATGGGTACAGTAGTAAAGGGAAAAGTGTGTTAAATGGTTACTACACTAAGAGCAAGATGGGTACAGTGGTAAAGGGGAAAGTGTAATGACTGGTTAATACACTAATAGCAAGATGCTTACGGCGGTAAAAGGAAAGTGTGGAGACTGGTAAATACCCTTAGAGCAAGATGGTTTCAATGGTAAATGGAACAGTGTGTTGAATGGTAACTACACTAAGAGCAAGATTGGTACAGTGGTAAAGGGAACTGTGTGATGACTGGTTACTACACTAAGAGCAAGATAGGTACAGTAGTAAAGGAAAAGTGTGGTGAGAGGTAACTATCTAAGAGCAAGACGGGTACAATGGTAAAGGGAACAGTGTGGTGACAGGTAACTACACTTAGAGCAAGATGGATACAATGGTAAAGGGAACAGTGTGGTGACAGGTTACTACACTAAGAGCAAGATGATTACAATGGTAAAGGGAAAAGTGTGGTGACAAGTGACTACACTTAAAGCAAGATGGGTACAATGGTAAAGGGAAAAGTGTGGTCACAGGTAACTACACTAAGAGCAAAACGATTACAATGGTAAAGGGAAAAGTGTGGTGACTGGTTACTACACTAAGAGCAAGATGGGTACAATGGTTAAGGGAAAAGTGTGGTGACAGGTTACTACACTAAGAGTAAGAAGGGTACAATGGTAAAGGGAAGCATGTGGTGACAGGTAACTACACTAAGAGCAAGACGGGTACAATGGTAAAGGGAAGCGTGCGGTGACAGGTAACAACACTAAAAGCAAGGTTGGAACAATGGTAAAGGTAAAAGTGTGGTGACAGGTAACTACAGTAAGAGCAAGATGTGTACAGTGGTAAAGGGAAAAGTTTTGTTACAGGTAACTACACTAAAGCAAGATGGGTACAATGGTAAAGGGAAAAGTGTTGTCACTGGTTACTTTACTAAGTGCAAGATGGGAACAATGGTTAAAGGAATAGTGTTGGCACTGGTTACTTCACTAAGTGCAAGATGGGAACAATGGTAAAGGGGAAAGTGTGGTGACTGGTTAATACACTAAGAGCAAGATGCTTACAGCGGTAAAAGGAAAGTGTGGTGACTGGTAACTACCCTTAGAGCAAGATGGTTTCAATGGTAAATGGAACAGTGTGTTGAATGGTAACTACACTAAGAGCAAGATTGGTACAGTGGTAAAGGGAACAGTGTAGTGACAGGTAATTTCACTAAGAGCAAAATGTGAACAATGGTAAACAGGACAGTGTGGCGACTGATTATTACACTAAGAGGAAGATGGGTATAATATTGAAGAGGACACTGTTGTTACAGGTGACTACACTAAGAACAAGATGGATTCAGTGGTAACAGGGACAGTGTATTGACTGGTTACTGTCCTAGGAGAAAGATGAGCACAATAGTGATGAAATCAGTTAGGCGACTGATAATGGTAACTACATTAAGAGCGATATTATCAGAGTGGTTAAGGGAACAGTGTGGTGGCTGGTTACTTCATTAAGAGCAAGAAGGGAATAATGGTAAAGGGAACAGTGTTGTCACTTCACTTAGAGCAAGAAGGGAACAATGGTAAAGGGAACAGTGTTGTGACTTCACTGAGAGCAACATTGATGCAATGGTTAAGGGAACGGTGATGTGACTTCACTTAGAGCAAGAAGGAACAATGGTAAAGGAAACAGTGTGGTGACTGGTTACTACACTAAGAGCAAGATGGGTACAATGGTAAAGGGAGCAGTGTTGTGACTGGTTACTACACAATGAGCAAGAAGGGAACAATGCTAAAGGGAAAAGTGTGGTGACTGGTTACTACACGAAAATTGCTGCAATGGTAAAGGAAACAGTGTACTACACTAAGAGCAAAACGGGTAGAATGGTAAAGGGAACAGTGTGGTGACGAGTTACTACACTTACAGCAAGGTTGGTACAATGGTAGAGGGAACAGTGTGGTGACAGGTAACTACACTAAGAGCAAGATGGATGGGTACAATGGTAAAGGGAACACTGTGGTGACTACTACACTAAAAGCATGGTGGTTACAATTGTAAAAGTTCCAGCGTAGTGACTGGCTACTACACAAAGAGCAAGAATGGTACAATAGTAAAGGAAACAGTGTAGCGACTGGTTACTACACTAAAAGGGAGAGAGGTACCATTTTAAAGCGAACCGAATGTTGACTGGTTGCTACACTAAGAGAAAGCTTGGTACAAAGTTAAAGGAAACAGTATGGTGACAGATTACTACACTTACGGCAAGAGGAGCAAGATGGTTTCAATGGTAAAGTGAACAATGTGTTGAATGGTTACTATACTAAGAGCAAGATGGATACAGTGGTAAAGGGAAAAGTGTGGTGACTGGTTACTACACTAAGAGCAAGATGGGTACAGTGGTAAAGGGAAAAGTGTGATGACTGGTTACTACACTAAGAGCAAGATGGGTACAGTGGTAAAGGGAAAAGTGTGGTGACAGGTAACTACCATAAGAGCAAGATGGTTGCAATGGTAAAGGGAACAGTGTGTTGAATGGTTACTACACTAAGGGCAAGATGGGTACAGTGGTAAAGGGAAAAGTGTGTTAAATGGTTACTACACTAAGAGCAAGATGCTTACGGCGGTAATAGGAAAGTGTGGTGACTGGTAACTACCCTTAGAGCAAGATGGTTTCAATGGTAAATGGAACAGTGTGTTGAATGGTAACTACACTAAGAGCAAGATTGGTACAGTGGTAAAGGGAACTGTGTGATGACTGGTTACTACACTAAGAGCAAGATAGGTACAGTAGTAAAGGAAAAGTGTGGTGAGAGGTAACTATCTAAGAGCAAGACGGGTACAATGGTAAAGGGAACAGTGTGGTGACAGGTAACTACACTTAAAGCAAGATGGATACAATGGTAAAGGGAACAGTGTGGTGACAGGTTACTACACTAAGAGCAAGATGATTACAATAGTAAAGGGAAAAGTGTGGTGACAAGTGACTACACTTAAAGCAAGATGGGTACAATGGTAAAGGGAAAAGTGTGGTCAAAGGTAACTACACTAAGAGCAAAACGATTACAATGGTAAAGGGAAAAGTGTGGTGACTGGTTACTACACTAAGACCAAGATGGGTACAATGGTTAAGGGAAAAGTGTGGTGACAGTTTACTACACTAAGAGCAAGAAGGGTACAATGGTAAAGGGAAGCTTGTGGTGACAGGTAACTACACTAAGAGCAAAATGGGTACACTGGTAAAGGGAAGCGTGTAGTGATAGGTAACAACACTAAGAGCAAGACGGGTAAAATGGTAAAGGGAAAAGTGTGGTGACAGGTAACAACACTGAGAGCAAAATGAGTACAATGGTAAAGGGAAAGTGTGGTGACAGGTAACTACACTAAGAGCAAGACGGGTACAATGGTAAAGGGAAGCGTGCGGTGACAGGTAACAACACTAAAAGCAAGGTTGGAACAATGGTAAAGGTAAAAGTGTGGTGACAGGTAACTACAGTAAGAGCAAGATGTGTACAGTGGTAAAGGGAAAAGTTTTGTTACAGGTAACTACACTAAAGCAAGATGGGTACAATGGTAAAGGGAAAAGTGTGGTGACAGGTAACTACACTAAGAGCAAGATTGGTACAATGGTAAAGGGAACAGTGTGGTAACAGGTTAAGAGCAAGGTGGGAACAGTGGTAAAGAGAAGCGTGTGGTGACAGGTAACTACACTAAGAGCAAGGTGGGTACAATGGTTAAGGGAAAAGTGTGGTGACAGGTAACTACACTAAGAGCAAGATGTGTACAGTGGTAAAGGGAAAAGTTTTGTTACAGGTAACTACACTAAAGCAAGATGGGTACAATGGTAAAGGGAAAAGTGTGGTGACAGGTAACTACACTAAGAGCAAGATTGGTACAATGGTAAAGGGAACAGTGTGGTAACAGGTTAAGAGCAAGGTGGGAACAGTGGTAAAGAGAAGCGTGTGGTGACAGGTAACTACACTAAGAGCAAGGTGGGTACAATGGTTAAGGGAAAAGTGTGGTGACAGGTAACTACACTAAGAGCAAGATGTGTACAGTGGTAAAGCGAAGCGTGTTGTTACAGGTAACTACACTAAGAGCAAGATGGGTACAATGGTTAAGGGAAAAGTGTGGTGACAGGTAACTACACTAAGAGCAAGATGTGTACAGTGGTAAAGCGAAGCGTGTTGTTACAGGTAACTACACTAAGAGCAAGATGGGTACAATGGTTAAGGGAAAAGTGTGGTGACAGGTAACTACACTAAGAGCAAGATGAGTACAATGGTTAAGGGAAAAGTGTGGTGACAGGTTACTACACTAAGAGCATGACGGGTAAAATGGTAAAGAGAACAATGTGGTGACAGGTAACTACACTAAGAGCAAGACGGGAACAATGATAAAGAGAACAGTGTGGTGACAGGTAACTACACTAAGAGCAAGATGGGTACAATGGTAAAGGGAAAAGTGTGGTGCCTACTACACTAAGAGCAAGATGGGTACAATGGTAGAGAGAAGCGTGTGCTAACAAGTAACTACACTATGAACAAAATTGGTACAATGGTAAAGGGAACAGTGTGGTGACTACTACACTTTGTGCAAGACGGGTAGAGTGGTAAAGAGAAGCGTGTGCTGACTGGTAACTCCACTAAGAGCAAGATGTGTACAGTGGTAAAGGGAAAAGTGTGGTGACAGGTTACTACACTAAAGCAAGATGGGTACAATGGTAAAGGGAAAAGTGTGCTGACAGGTAACTACACTAAAGCAAGATGTGTACAATGGTAAAGAGAAGCGTGTGGTGACAGGTAACTACACTTAGAGCGAAATTAGTACAATGGTAAAATGAAAAGTATGGTGACTGGTCACTACAGTAAGAGCAAGAAGGGTACAATGGTAAAGGGAAAAGTGTGGTGACAGGTAACTTCACTAAGAGCAAGATGGGTACAATGGTAAAGATAATAGTGTGGTGACAGGTAACTACTCTAAGAGCAAGACGGGTGCAATGGTAAAAAGAACAGTGTGGTGACAGGTTACTAAACTAAGAGCAAGACGGGAACAATGGTAAAGAGAACAGTGTGATGACAGGTAACTACACTAAGAGCAAGATGGGAAAAATGGTAAAGGAAATAGTGTTGTCACTGGTTACTTCACTAAGAGCAAGATAGGAATAATGGTAAAGAGAATAGTGTTGTCACTGGTTACTTCACTAAGTGCAAGATGGGAACAATAGTAAAGGGAATAGTGTTGTGACTTGTTACTTCACTGAGAGCAGGAAAGGAACAGTTGTGGAGGGAACAGTGTTGTGACTGGTTACTTCACTAAAACAAGATGGTAACCTGGTGACTTCACTAAGTGCAAGATGGATACAATGGTAAAGGGAACAGTGTTGCGACTGGTTACTTCACTAAGTGCAAGATGGGAACAATGTTAAAGGGAATAGTGTTGTCACTGGTTACTTCACTAAGTGCAAGATGGGAACAATGGTAAAGGGAATAGTGTTGTCACTGGTTACTTCACTAAGTGCAAGATGGGAACAATGGTAAAGGGAATAGTGTCGTGACTGGCTACTTCACTAAGAGCAGGAAGGGAACAGTGGTTGAGGGAACAGTGTTGTGACTGGTTACTTCACTAAAACAAGATGGTAACCTGGTGACTTCACTAAGTGCAAGATGGATACAATGGTAAAGGGAACAGTGTTGCGACTGGTTATCATACTATTAGCAAGATATGTACAATGACGATGGGGTCACTGTGGCGACTGATTATGGTTACTATTTTAAGAGCATGATGACTAGAATGGTAAAGGGAACAGTGTGGTGACTGGTTACTACACTAATAGCAAGACGGGTACAATGGTAAAGGGAACAGTCTGGTGTTTATTTACTACATTTAGAGCAAGACGGGTACAATGGTAAAGGGAACAGTCTGGTGGCTGATTACTACATTTAGAGCAAGACGGGTACAATGGTAAAGGGAACAGTCTGGTGACTGATTACTACATTAAGAGCGAGACATGTACAATGGTAAAGGGAACAGTCTGGTGACTGATTACTACATTAAGAGCAAGACGGGTACAATGGTAAAGGGAACAGTGTAGTGACAGGTAATTTCACTAAGAGCAAAATGTGAACAATGGTAAACAGGACAGTGTGGCGACTGATTACTATTCTAAGAGGAAGATGGGTATAATATTGAAAAGGACACTGTTGTTACAGGTGACTACACTAAGAACAAGATGGATTCAGTGGTAACAGGAACAGTGTATTGACTGGTTACTGTACTAGGAGAAAGATGAGCACAATAGTGATGTAATCAGTTAGGCGACTGATAATGGTAACTACATTAAGAGCAATATTATCAGAGTGGTTAAGGGAACAGTGTGGTGGCTGGTTACATCATTAAGAGCAAGAAGGGAATAATGGTAAAGGGAACAGTGTTGTCACTTCACTTAGAGCAAGAAGGGAACAATGGTAAAGGGAACAGTGTTGTGACTTCACTAAGAGCAACATTGATGCAATGGTTAAGGGAACGGTATTGTGACTTCACTTAGAGCAAGAAGGAACAATGGTAAAGGGAACAGTGTGGTGACTGGTTACTACACTGAGAGCAAGATGGTACAATGGTAAAGGGAGCAGTGTTGTGACTGGTTACTACACAAAGAGCAAGAAAGGAACAATGCTAAGGGGAAAAGTATGGTGACTGGTTACTACACGAAAATTGCTGCAATGGTAAAGGAAACAGTGTACTACACTAAGAGCAAGACGGATAGAATTTTAAAGGGAACAGTGTGGTGACGGGTTACTACACTAACAGCAAGATTGGTACAATGGTAGAGGGAACAGTGTGGTGAGAGGTAACTACACTAAATGCAAGATGGGTACAATGGTAAAGAGAAGCGTGTGGGGACAGGTAACTACACTAAGAGCAAGATTAGTACAATGGTAAAGAGAAGCGTATGGTGACAGGTAACTACACTAAGACTAAGGTGAGTACAATTGTTAAGGGAAAAGTGTGGTGACAGGTAACTACACTAAAGCAAGATTGGTACAATGGTAAAGGGAACAGTGTGGAGACAGGTTAAGAGCAAGATGGGAACAGTGGTAAAGAGAAGCGTGTGGTGACAGGTAAGTACACTAAGACCAAGGTGAGTACAATGGTTAAGGGAAAAGTGTGGTGACAGGTAGCTACACTAAGAGCAAGATGTGTACAGTGATAAAGGGAAAAGTGTGCTGACAGGTAACTACACTAAAGCAAGATAAGTACAATGGTAAAGAGAAGCGTGTGGTGACAGGTAACTACACTAAGAGCAAGATGAGTACAATGGTAAAATGAAAAGTATGTTGACTTGTTACTACACTAAGAGCAAGAAGGGTATAATGGTAAAGGGAAAAGTGTGGTGACAGGTAACTACACTAAGAGCAAGACGGGTAAAATGGTAAAGAGAACAGTGTGGTGACAGGTGACTACACTAAGTGCAAGACGGGAACAATGGTAAAGAGAACAATGTGGTGACAGGTAACTACACTAAGAGCAAGATGGGTACAATGGTAAAGGGAAAAGTGTGGTGCCTACTACACTAAGAGCAAGATGGGAACAATGGTAGAGAGAAGCGTGTGCTAACAAGTAACTACACTATGATCAAAATGGGTACAATGGTAAAGGGAACAGTGTGGTGACTACTACACTTTGTGCAAGACGGGTAGAGTGGTAAAGAGAAGCGTGTGGTGACTGGTAACTACACTAAGAGCAAGATGTGTACAGTGGTAAAGGGAAAAGTGTGGTGACAGGTAACTACACTAAAGCAAGATGGGTACAATGATTAAGGGAAAAGTGTGGTGACAGGTTACTACACTAAGAGCAAGATGTGTACAGTGGTAAAGGGAAAAGTGTGCTGACAGGTAACTACACTAAAGCAAGATGTGTACAATGGTAAAGAGAAGCGTGTGGTGACAGGTAACTACACTAAGAGTAAATTAGTACAATGGTAAAGGGAAAAGTATGGTGACTGGTTACTACACTAAGAGCAAGAAGGGTACAATGGTAAAGGGAAAAGTGTGGTGACAGGTAACTACACTAAGAGCAAGACGGGTGCAATGGTAAAGAGAACAGTGTGGTGACAGGTTACTACACTAAGAGCAAGACGGGATTAATGGTAAAGAGAACAGTGTGGTGACAGGTAACTACACTATGAGCAAGATGGGTACAATGGTAAAGGGAAAAGTGTGGTGACTACTACACTAAGAGCAAGATGGGTACAAAAGGTAGAGAGAAGCGTGTGCTAACAAGTAACTACACTAAGATCAAAATGGGTACAATGGTGAAGGGAACAGTGTGGTGAATTCTACACTTAGTGCAAAACGGGTAGAGTGTAAAGAGAAGCGTGTGGTGACTGGTAACTACACTAAGAGCAAGATGTGTACAGTGGTAAAGGGAAATGTTTGGTGATAGGTACCTACAGTAAGAGCAAGATAGGTACAGTGGTAAAGGGAAGCGTGTTGTGACAGGTAACTACACTAAAGCAAGATGGGTACAATGGTAAAGAGAAGCGCGTGGTGACAGGTAACTACACTAAGAGCAAGATGAGTACAATGGTAAAATGAAAAGTATAGTGACTGGTCACTACAATAAGAGCAAGATGGGTACAATGGTAAAGGGAAAAGTGTGGTGAAAGGCAACTACACTAAGAGCAAGATGGATACAATGGTAAAGGAAACAGTGTTTTGACAGGTAACTACACTAAGAGCAAGATGAGTACAATGGTAAAGGTAACAGTGTGGTGACAGGTAACTACACTAAGAGCAAGATGAGTACAATGGTAAAATGAAAGGTATGGTGGCTGGTTACTACACTCAGAGCAAATGGGTGCAATGGTAAATGGAAAAGTGTGGTGACAGGTAACTACACTAAGAGCAAGACGGGTACAATGGTAAAGGGAACAGTGTGTTGACAGGTAACTACACTAAGAGCAAGACGGGTACAATGGTAAAGGGAAAAGATTGGTGACAGGTAACTACACTTAGAGGAGGATGGTAACAATGGTGAAGGGAAAAGTGTGGTGACAGGTAACTACACTTAGAGCAAGACTGGTTCAATGGTAAAGAGAAAAATGTGGTGACAGGTAACTACAATTAGTGCAAGAAGGGGTACAATGGTAAAGGGAAAAGTGTGGTGACAGGTAACTACACTAAGAGCAAGATGGGTTCAATGGTAAAGGGAAAAGTGTGGTGACAGGTAACTACACTAAGAGCAAGATGGGTGCAATGGTAAAGGGAAAAGTGTGGTGACAGGTAACTACACTAAGAGCAAGATGCATACAATGGTAAAGGTAAAAGTTTGGTGACTGGTAACTACAGTAAGAGCAAGATGGGTACAATGGTAAAGGGAAAAGTTTGGTGATAGGTAACTACAGTTAGAGCGAGATTGGTACAGTGGTAAAGAGAAGCGTGTTGTGACAGGTTACTACACTAAGAGCAAGATGGGTACCATGGTAAAGGGAAATGTGTGGTGACAGGTAACTACACTAAGAGCAAGATGGGTACAATGGTAAAGGGAACAGTGTGGTGACTGGTTACTACACTAAGGGCAAGATTGGTGCAGTGGAAAAGGGAGCGGTGTAGTGACAGGTTACTACACTGACAGCAAGATGGGTACCATGGTAGAGGGAACAGTTTGGTGATAGGTAATTGCATTTATCATGCTTATAATTTCTGCAGCAACACTAGTAGTCTGGGGACTGAAACTGCTAACTTACACTTAACATATGCTCTGCACACAATGTTTGTGTACATTTCATGGTATCATTTTTTGTTTTACACCTGACAGTACAGCTGGAGCCACAAAACATTTCAAAAGTCCAAAGGGTCGATCTCATTTGTCAGTACATAACAAAATTAAATTAGTTTAATGGAAACTTCTTCATTTTACATGGTATGGCACAGTTAATAACAACACTCGCAGACATGCTGTTATGATCACAAGGCATCTATACCATTAGGCAAAGAAAAACTAACTCATTCTTTTTGTTACTTTTACTACACATTTAAAAATACAGTTGTATAATCTATTGACAAAACCACTAAAAATCAGTGTGTATAATGTTATGTAGAAAAAAATAGGTGCAATTGTTTCATGTTCTAAAACGAAAATGATCATACAAGGCAAAGATACCTGAAATATAAATTATTCTGAATTGGTATTTGTTTTTACCTCTGCCACTCAGTATAGAATTTTATTATTTATTTATATACATTATTTTTACATTATTATTTATAATGACTGTTTGTTTTCGTTTATGGAATTTGCTGAAATTTTTGGAGAAGAGGTGTCTTGTCAATCTTAATAGCAAGACAGGTTAAAAATGCAAGTTTGAAAATACAATGGATAAAAAACATGTTTATGTTCATTTTGAGGATCAGATATATTAATATTCTGGTATCTTCTTTTACTTTATCAGAACATATTCACTTTTTTACATGTTCAAATCTCATTTCAAGTGACATTTCTGCTTTTTTTATGAAATTAAAGTTTTCATTTAATTGTTAGATTTTTTTATAGATACAGTATTGCTTAAAACATTTGCACTCAATGCTTCAAAAATAGTTCAGAATAAAAGGTAAAATGTTTTAAAATGATTATAAAGATTACACAATTTATATTATACCATTTCAAGTAAAAAAAGAGATATGTGACCTATATACATGATACAACTGTACAAAATATGTGATGATCTGTACAAATCTAGTAGTGCTGAATGTTTCAACCTTTATCACATTGACACTTGTCTGGCAAGGAATGTTCTGAAGAAAATAATAATTCTATATATACACAGTAACATGATTTTCTTTATACATTAAATGTTTTCTTAACAATTTTTGTAACCAATAAAATGAAATAACAGATCATAAAATAAATTAAAGTCGCTAAAAGGGTTGGGGGAAACATTTAGGGCTAAGAAATCAAATTAAAACCTTGTTTAAGTAATTTAAATGTGTTTAACTTAAATGCTCACAGGAAACTATTTATTATGCAAAGTTTTCTGAAAATAATTCAATGTAAGCTGCAATCTTTTGAGAACAGTTATTCAAACATTATTTTGGCATTAAAGTTCTCACTTTTAGAAAATTTCAAATTTTTATCATCTTTATAATAATAAAAGAAAAGGGCATTTTGTGGTAAAATAAATTCCTTGAAGTACATAAAATGAGAAAATAAAAGTGAAAGTGAACTAGGAACTAGTATGTAATTTGGTGAACAGAATTGTGAGTAAAGTTAAAAAGTGTCATGTGTTTTGAGCTACATGTACTTCAACACAAATGTGTCTCTAAAAAAAGAAATTCCTTTAAACCTGTACATAGTTTTCCATAAAAAGTAGCATTGCTACAGTTTTCTGACAGTCAACATTATGTTCTACTTAACTTACATCTACATAAAACATCATCATACATTTATAATGCTGTCTCCAAAATTACCTCACAATTAAGAAATTTATATACAATAAATAGATTGTACTCAAATGAGCATTTCCTTGTTAATATTTCCCTGACAAAAAGCCTCTTGAAATTGGAAGGAATTACCCAAATATATAAAAAAAAAATGGCTTTTAGAATAAAATATCTATAAAAACACCTTTGTCATTTTCTCAAATAATTAACAAACAAAAATAGGGCACTTTAATAATTACTGAAAACAAATAAAATTGGTCAATATGAAAATACACTTATTTCTTTTTTTCTTTTCCATTTAAATAATTTCTAATACTTTTGATTCATTTCAGAAAATAAGTTCCAAAACAAATATACATTCATTTTGAAGTGTTGAAAGGGAGATAACTACAACAAAAACCATGGATTTTTAATTACAAAACTTTAAAAAAGTGCATGTCACAGATTTAATGGAGAAACATTTTTCTAAACACTTTAGACATGCAACCAACTTACAGAACAAACGAACAATCTAATAAGTCCTCCCCAGGAAGCTTCATCATAATCAATTTGAGAAAAAAAAATATACATTAAAAACAGCATAAATATATGGCACACATGTACACACCATTCACAGAACAATAAAACTAAATTCTTACTACAAACAACTACATTCTGGAAAACTAAATGCACATTTGTCTGTATTATGGTTCGTTCTTCATGCACTTCTTTCACTTACATTATACTGCATAAAATTTGAGCCTTTGTGAAATATCAGAACCCATATATCAAAAGCTGAGTGAAACCCCATTTTCTTAGTTTTATTCAAAACTAAATTCAGCTAAGTGCACTTGATTCATGCACATTCTAAATAGATTTTATTTCTTTACTAATTGTTACTTGGTTCTTGTTCATTACAACTTTAAGTAACTTTGTGTAACTTAACTATTATGTCCTCGAAAAACATATAAAATATGAAAAAAATCCATCGCAATTTAGAAGCTTTGTTACTCTAATATTAAATTAGTATTTACTTCAAAATTTTTGTAATGATTATATTTAAGGTTATATTTCCGAATCAATTATCTTACTTATAATCTCCATCAAATTCAAAACACATGTATGCAAATGGAAATGCATTACAAACCTAGTAAAAAATTACAATGGTCTAGCTAAAAAATATTTTTTACTAAGTGCTTTTTATGTAAGTCTTATATTTAGTCCTTCAAACAAAATATTTCCGAGTCAAAACCCTTACATGAGAAATTATGCATAAGTCTTTGGTGATTAACAATAGCAACATTTATGGTACATTACAATGTCTAAGCAATTATTGATACATATTCTTCAAGTTTACACAGTCACTTAATGCCATGGGGTGCATGCTTTTCATGCTGTTCACACCCCAGGCTTCTTAATTACACAGATGATGTTTATTGGACACAAAGTGTTGTTGAGAATATTGCACATGTATGATGGGAATTTTCTCAAAAATGGAAGATAATATAATTTTTTTATGGCGTCAAAAAGGTCATTCCCGCGAAAACTGAAAGCCTAGACGCTACCATGTTTTACCAAATTCAGCACTATAAAGAGTTTCAAAATAATGGGGTTCCAATGTAAATGTTTTTTTGTCTTTTTTTTAAAAGAAAATCAGCAGTACTCTTATTGTACTGAACACTTGGGAACAAGTCAAACACATGTATATGTTTTGAAATTCCTAAGAATGAGTGAAGAAGAACGTTGTGCCCACCAGTAAACCATATTGTTCATTTTCATTTCATAATATTCACTCACAGTATAAATATGGCTGACTTCAGTATACAAAAATTGCATTAAACAAGAAAAAGTGTTTTTTTCACTGCTCTTATAAACTAAATTGAAATAACATCTTATGATGTATTGCCCTGACTGAAGCTTTGTTTGGACCTAAACTTTAAATTCATGTTTACTCCATCAGAAAGAAGAAAAAACACACACACACATATACACATAAAATTGTAAAAAAAATGTGTCTAGAACTATATAATATTAAGACATCTGCTTATCGTGAGTGCCTCTGGTGCTTCAAACTTATTGCGAGCAGTATACAATAAAAAAAAAATGCAGAGAAAACAATGAATCAAAGCAAGATTATATGTACAATTTAAATCTACAGCACATTTCAAATAGCTGCTATATTTAAGCCATTTTATGCTTTATAAACTTCATTTTTGTAGTCAGCACTTATATATATATGTACATGCACCACTTAAAATGTGTTCAGGTTAAAAATACATTTACACAGAATCTATTACATACATCAACACGAAAAATTTCCCATATAGTCATACACTTTGTGTCATTTATGAATGCACATTTTTAAGACAACCTCAACAAGACAGGTTTATCCATCTTGCTCTCTATATTTTAACAAAAATAATATTGCTACATAATATCTTAGTCAAAAATATGAACCTTAGTGAAAAATATGACAGTTCTCAAAATATGATTACAAATTTGAACTAAATGAGTGATATAAAATGATGTAACATTTTCATGGTTAAATTCATTGTAATAAAAGCTGGGACATTCTGGATTAACTCTGAGATTCTTTGAAAGTTTCTGTTCTAATCATTTTTGTTTTAATTATGTATTAGGATGCATAATCATGTAAATCACTGCAAATTAAGATCAGAAATACTTTTAATAATTTTTTTGCAGAGTCCCTCTATTTCATAAACACCAATATTTTCTATGGATATCTGCCCAAAAGTGCTGTAATTGTTCTTGCAATACATATAGAGCAAAATTAATTTATTTTCAAAAGAAATAAATTTTAAAAACAGATTTTTCAGCTCACATAACATATACTGTTAAAATTTATTTCAACATTATGCAATGATTTACAAGAATAGTTGAAGTATCATATGAATGTATTATAAACACGACAGACAACGGCAAACAACATCAACCTGCTGTCAAGTATCTTCTATTAATGATACACTTCTGATTCAAAACTGTTTCAAAAAATGTCCTGCATTCTTCAGATGATGGAAATGTATACTGAGGTCAGGTCTAACTTGGTGACTAGAAACCTACCTAAATCAGTGAGAATATAATTATGCTACACCCTGTATCACATACTGAGCTCTATGTTAGCTAATATATAAGCTACAAGTATAGTTAATGAAAAATGTTTATATACATGTACTTTCAAAAATGCTACACTTTTTGTTTTGCAACATGCAAAATGACAAATGACATTACATAAGAATACCAAGTTTGTAGGTTAATTTCATTAAAAAGATCATACATGTAGTCATATGACCTACACCATCATACATGTATGTATTTTAACTAATCATATTTTTAGTACGACACTGTCTGTAAGTTTTGCAGCAAAACAAAGCTATGTATTTTTCACATGTTCCTTCTCATACTCAACAGATAAACTAAAAAAGGTTTTCTCAAAGAATCAGCCAAGTACAGTATAAAGGTACTTGTACCTCAGTCTTCACTTTATCAAGTAAGTAAAAACGAGAACCTGGTCATCATCTAGAAAAGGACCAATGTCATTTAATGCATTATTTACAGGATTTAAATTTACAAACCAATTGCAATTCAATATCACCCCACATCAGTATGCAGCAGATAAAACTCAGACACTAGCAATTTTACATGTCAGTAATACGTGAAAAGCATTATGGCAACCAGAAGGATAATCTAAAAAAGATGTAACAAAATCTGTTGTAATATCTGTCTAGGTAGTGGCAGATTATCTGAAGAATATTCAACTTCAATGTCCTGATATAAGCAATACCCTGGTAAAGATGACTCATGAGACAAGACCATTATAATGACCACCTCTAGATCAGTGACCACCTCAAGATCAGTGACCACCTCTAGATCAGTGTACTTGAGAACATTATCAAAGTCCTTGTGCCAGTAACTAAACAAGATGAAAATGACAGCTAGGTTAGATCAATACCTGCAAATACAAAAAATTGAGGAAGTTTCATAAAAATATACTATTAAGGGCAACAGTGTCATCTTCTTGAGTACCGATACTGTCCACATCAGAGATTCCTAAAAATCTGAAAAAAACAGCTTGCTTCTACTGCAAAAAAGTCAATAATCTCAAAGAATAAAAGAGACATAAGTGACTGGAAGGAACTTTTAACAAATTTTCTGCCATTAACACTTCTGGTTACAAATCTAGTATACAGATATATGTTTTATGGCTGTTTTAAGTTAATAAAACTTAAACAATTCTTTAAGCTGATAAAACTAACATAATTATCATGAGAAAAAAGTTTTAAGGCATTCTTGTGAAAACTGACGAGCGCACCTGTTACATTTCATATGTAAATTTTTAATCACTCAATGTAAAGCAAATCTAACAACAAACTTTGATCTAGCAAATGATGCCAACTGTCTTTAAGATTATAAGAAACAGTTTTGTATATTTTTACAAAAATGTACAAAAACATATGTAAAACAACACACTTAACTACAGCTACTGAATACAGATTTAAATGGCAATTAACATTTCATAGGTAAACTTTTTACATTACAGAATAGATAGTTTCTTTAAACAATACTCTCAGTCCTGTTGTTCTTCTCCTGTTGTGGTATGGTAGGTTTAGGTTTAGGTGGATCAGTCATTTCTTTCAGCTGATTCCAAGATGACTGGGTCCTCATAGCACCATCTTGTCTCATATTAGCAGTATTTTTTACACCAAAGTTTGCATTCTCGTAATCCTGAGGAGTTATCCCCCTTACAGCATTTTCATAGTCACCAACACTACTTTGTTGCGGGGGTGTTTGCATCTGATTGCTGGCCGGCTGAGCTGGAAGATAGAACTGATGTGTGTTGTATGCAGGTGGTTGATATGATGGACCGTATGCCTGCACACTGGCAGGATTGTTAGTGAACACTGAGCTAGCTATGGAACCAGTCTCTGCCCCATCGTCTCTTCTATACTCCCCATCAGTCATTTCACACAGTATTTCCCAGTTTGATTTCCTTGGCTGCCTGGGTGCTTGCTGGTATTGCTGAGGTGGAGGGGGCATCATCTGCTGTGGTGGAGGCTGTTGGGGTGGCACCTGCTGGGGTGGGACAGGATAGCCAGGGTAGCCCTGAGGTGCCCCTTGCATAGTATATGGATACCCTGCTGGTACACCTGGTTGTCCTGGGTAACCAGGCTGAGCTGTCATTGGATAGCCTTGTTGTGGAGGGGGAGGCTGAGGAACAAATCCCTCAGAATGAGGGTAGTATGGGTTTTTATTAAAGTCAGTAAGATTTTCTTTTGAAGCACTTTTAACAGAATCATCCAGTTGCGTGGCTGCACTAGCAGATTTCCTGGGTTTAGGTTTTGGCTTAGGTTTAGGCTCTACAAGATCCGTACTATCTAAATGATCAGGCACACTCTTTGAGCGTTTTGTTCCTGTTTTTTTACTTTTCTCTCCAGTTCTTACTTTTTCCTTTCCAACTTCATCTAACTTTTCTGTTGATTTTGATTTTGCCTTTTTCTCCTTTTTGCCAGTCTGTGTTCCAGAACTTGATAAACTTTTTGATCGCTGTTTCTTCTTCACAAGGCGCTTTGATTCAAACACAACTGATTGCTCAGCTCCTGTTTGGGTAGCAGTCTCTCTAAGAGTCTGTGTGGCAATTTCTTTCATTCGACGACCGAGGTCATTTTCCGACCTGTACAGTCTTTCACGATCTCTGCGTGATAAAGGTTTCTCATAACCATCAAAGTCACTTTCATCAGAATAAAACTCCTCACCATAACCTCTTGAATGGTGACCAACAGACACATCATCCCTGACATATGACGCCATAGATGAGTAAGAACCTTTTCTACGTCGCCTTCTGTCATAGAGAGATGATCTAGATGAATAAAGTGAAGTCTTTGAGCTTGATCTGTGTAAAGCTGAAATACAGGGCAAAAATAAAGGTACATACTTACTGGTAATAAAGAGATCTAGCAAAATTTACATTAACCTTTAGCCTGCTAAATTTCTAAAATAGACTCGTCGATCTTTCAATTTGGGCAGAACCATGCACCATTTATAGCAGTATCAGTGGTAAAAATACTAACAGATGTGCAGGCTTATCTTGGTCTGCACTGGTTACAAAGCTGAATCTATTGCCACTTAAAGAGTAAAGGTTAACAAATTGGGTAACATAAGATGATAAGAACAGCAGAATAAAATGACTAGAAATATAAAACCCCGAGCACACAATACCAGTAACAATTACACAGCTAAAAAAAACCCCTCAATATGGTGCTTTCATTCATACTGATTCTAGCTGAAACATTTTTATCAAGGCACATTGTAAATTAGATAAGGGTAAACATGTTGATAAGTGATCAAACTTATGTAGACTGAAAACATGACACTGTCTGATGTCTGAAAAACACAAAAAAGGCCTATTATTCAATAATGTTTTACTGTCTTCACATTGTGATAACTTTTGTACATTTTTTGTATACAATGTTGATCGAGAATAATGTAAATATTACATACTTGGAAGGTCAAGATCTTCCATTGAGCCATACATTGTTGGTGTGGTTGGACGGGAATCTAGCTGGTCGACACTGCGACCTCTACGATGGCTGAAACCACGACCTGCAATGGAAAAGATAACTGTCATTAAAATATTGAAAACCTAAGCTAAGAAATTTTGGTATAATGGGAACCACTAGTTAAAGTATAGGAGCGTCGAGAACGTTAGTAAAGGGAGAAAACTTTCGGTGGAATTAAACCTGATATTCATAAGATAAATGTGAGCTTCTGTATAATTCTAAACAACTCCTGTTTTTGTTCATTTTTTGCATACTTGTATCAGTGATAACATCAATTTTATTCTGCACTGAAGAAGCTTGTATGTTCTTATACAAATGAACCTTGTAACTGCAAATCAGCCCAAAAGACAACACTGCAGAATGCAGCAGGACTTCAGTCATCACAATATTATTGTTATCAATGCAATCTGTCCAAAATTACCACAGTATCATGAAATTTGAGGTTCATTTCTGTTTAGATTTACAAAGCAGCTGAGGAACATGTATTTCCTTACCTGAATTTTTCCCAGGTCTTGGTGACTTCCTTCCATTAGATCTCTTACTGTATCTACCTGAGCCCATTTTTTCAAAGGGCTCATTTGGGTCCCTATTACTCTCAAGGAATCTGTCTCTTTGTGTTTTAGGAGTTGACTTATTCTCTATGACCCTGTCTGTTGAGGCAGTTCTGTCTCGACCAGATCTTGGAATTGGCTGAGGTTCAGGATCCAATGCACTTGACACCGACTGTGTCTGTTTTTTTCGACCCTTAGGAGCCTTTCTGTCTGGTCTGAGGGAATGTGTGGTATTTGGTTTCTTTTTATCACCTTCTTTTTGAACCTGTGAGACAGATGTTTCACCAGATGATGTTGTGCTGTTGTTGTCATTCATACGGCCCCGCTCAATTTGATTCAGTTCATCAGATGACATAGATGATGGCCGTGGATGGCGACCTATTGCTGCGGTTTTGGGTTTGTCTTTTTTCGGTGATTTTGGAACTGGTTGTAAAGATGGACGAGAAATGTTCTCCTGTGATGACGGTGGACTTGGCGCTGGTCCAAATCTATCAAACGAGGTTGAAGAAATTCTGCGTGCTCTATCTTCAGCATCTTTTTCATTTTCTTTAAAGGAATTCCTAAACTTTGGATTTGTATGGAGAGCATTTAACATTGGATTGTTCTGTTTGTTTTCACCACCTTTCTCATTTGCCATGCTATTAGTTTTATCAATATCTCTATAATTTCCAGTATTCATTAATATATCTGGTTTAGGAACTGGAGGGGGTGGTGGTATGCTCCTGGCAGTCTGATTCCCTCGAAAATTTGTCCGTCCATTCCGGTGTGAGGCATCTTTTTCATCACTACTATCTGATGGTGCCAGCAGTTTCTTTTTTGACATTGGAGACCCCTTCATGCTTTCATTTGTATAACCTAAACTCACGCTATTTGAGGTTTCATCAAGCTGATCTTTTGTTTTATGATCAAAAATGAATGGACGCTGTCTTGCTTGATATTTCCGAAAGCAACAAATTCCAATGCATGAAATGATAAAAATTACACCAAACACTGAACCAACAATACCAATAACAAGTCCAACAGCCATAGGATTAGAATCAGAGGGTAGTGGGTATCTGTCATCTGTAAAAGAAACACTGCTTGACTCAACATGGGCAAACCTGTGTTCAAATTAAATGAATTTGATACTAAGCATTTGATAATTGTGTAGGCCTATGCCGTTGCCTCAATTTCTATTCTTATTTATCTATACATATAGTGTAAGTTCTCAAATTCATGCCTTAAGAACTTTCAAGTAACAATTAAAACTTTATTTCTCTTTTAAACACAAGAGCACCGCTGGATGGAGCATTATATGCCCGAAGGGAGTTTTTTCTAAGTATGATGCATTTGTGATATAGGGGAGGAAACCTTATGCTTTAAGATTAAATGATTTGCTTTAAATTTTGAATTTTTTTACCTCTGACTTACTAACCCCAAAATCAATAGGGGTCATTCACTCAATGTGTGCAACCATTATATGAATTCTGAAGTCTCTATGATAAATGGTTGTCGAGTAACAGAGTGTAAATGATTCTAAACATTTAGGTCACTGTGACCTTGACCTATGACATACTGACCCCAAAATGTATAAGGGCCATCCACTCAATGTGTGCAATCATGATATAAAGTTTGAAGTCTCTATAACAAATGATTGTTAAGTTACAAGGCAGAAATTGTTTTCAATGTCTATGTGACCTTGACCTTTGAGCTATAGGGGTCATCCACTAAATATGGGCAATTACCACATGAATGTAAAAGACTGTATGCCAAAGAGTACTTAAGTTATCCTCCATAAACCAAATTGCTAACGAATGGACGGACGGATGTCTGGTCAAAACTGGATGGGGGCCTTTTCTTTTGTTATTTTCTTTTGTTTAATAGAGGCCCATTGGCCCCTTATTCTATTGTTACTGAATGAACTCTCTTTTGTTCTGTTTACAGTTAGATGGCCCTCTATTTATTTCTGGTAGTACGGATGGACAGACAGATGGATGCCCTGGACATAACATAATATGCCCCGTTCGGGCATATTAAAAGGTATTTTACATGACATTAGAGCTAGGATCAGTTCCATTTTCATTCAACACCATTTGTTTAAATGTTTTAATATTCAACAACAGTGTTGCAAAATATAACAAGAATGAAAGTCTAGAAATGGTTACAAATTGAACAATAGTCATGTATAAATTTATCTCACCTCTTACAGCTACAAGCTTCAGACGGAAGTTGTACTGGGTTGCTTCAACAGCTGTCCTATGTAGGGTCAAGGTCACAGTTCGACCGATAGAAAAATAGGTACTTGGATTATCACTGCAACTGTAAGTGCTCTGGAAATAAATAAAAATAACACTTGTCCAATAGTAATCTCATTCAATGTAAAAAGAAATCAATATACATGTAACATTTCTCAATAGTACTTCTCTGCTTCTGAAATATATATTTACATAATCAAATGACAGGTTTTAGAATTGGCAAATATTGGCACTCGCATTTTTTTGCCAGTGACTTCCTGTGGGACTTGCAAAATAAAAAACGTTATTGCAATAACTGAATTATGTGATTTTTTTATCACCAAAACAACGTCCACTGTCACTAATTTGTCTGGCTATTTTTTTGTTAATGTTAATTAAGCACACCATAGAAAGGTGTGAATAACACCTTGGTTGTTTGGTCTTCACGTCATCTTTATCAACAAAATTGAAACTTGACTGAAATTTAATGTTAGATAATTAGTGCTACCTGTGTTGCCAGTTTGATAAGGTATTGTTTCAATAAATAAATCCAGCAGTGCCAAGGGAAGGAACTCAGTGACAATATTAAATCAAACTGAATGAAGGACAAATTTAAATGTATTAGCTAACTAAAATGGTAATTTACGTTTTTTATTTGGTTTATTTAGCGAGTTTCAATCAGCATTAAAACAACATCTGTTAAAACAGAGCTATGACTTATGGGAATACATGTATGCTGGAATATGAAGTGCATTGTTTTTGGATGCAAATTAAGGCTACTGAAATTACAGATTGTGTTATTTATATGGTTACATGCATAATATTTAGAAAATGGCTTGTCAAGATTTAGAAATAGAATGTTGTCATTTTTGTTTTCTAGGGAAAAAGGTGATGCTATGGATTATAGGAAAGTACAATAAGCCCCGATGTTTCAGTGTTATTAGTGTAGACAAACTCCCAATGCTGCATTAAGAAAATAAATTATCAATTACTAGTCCCCCGAACAAAGACCACATGTGAACAAAGACCACTTTTGCTCATTCCCTGGAGTGGTCTTTGTCTGCAAGTTTGACTGTATAAAGGGTACTACTTAATGTTAACCCTTACCCTGCTGGAGGCAATTGACTCTGCCTTTGCGAACAGTGCAGACCATGATCAGCTTGCACATCCGTGCAGTCTGATCATGGTCTGCACTGTTCACCATTCAGTCAGTAAATTTTCAATAAGCACCCTATAAACAATCAATGGATCTGTCCAAATTGAAAGGTGGACATGTCCATTTTAGATATTTAGCATGGTCAGGGTTAAGCGTGTTATCAGCAGTCTTTCTCTACCACAACAGTCTAGAACTGGCAGCTAAATGAACACTTTCAACAGTATACAGTGGTTATACACATCCTGCCAAGAGTACGCATACAACAGGTGTATGGTACTTCCTGTTCATCTGGTGAAGACAACTCACATAATATTGCAAGTTTCAATGAAAGTCACTTACATTGTTCCGATTTTACTCGCATTTTGGGTGTATGCAAGCTTAATTTTGAACTCTGAATTAATCAACTTCTGCAATTAACATTTATTCATAAATTGAATCAGTTTCATCAAGTATTTTAAATGTTGCTTTAAAAAATAAACAAGTACATGTAAAGTCAGAATGTGGAAAAAGCAAGTTTTCGCAATAAAGCCATTTTATAGTTACATGACCTTGAACCACATACAACTCTAAACCTGTTCCCTACGGAAAGTACCAAATACAAGTTTCATTGCAAAAGATCAATGCAAACAGAAGTTATTAAACAGAAACCATATTTCAATATTATCTGGAAAGTAATCTCAACTTATGTCTTTATACCATTTACCTAATCACAATCTTTCAACTTTAATAACTCTTTCTAGGTTAAACTGTATGCAAATTTGCAAAATATCTAAGCACTAGGTCTTGTGGTTTGAGTCACTGTTTATAAAAACATTTTTCAAAGTTTTTCCTTTCTGTTGTGACAGTAACCACAGTACTTCATAAAAATCAATTTTTTGAACAACTTTGGAAGAACTTCATCCATGGAACATTTAACTAGTGATCTAGTAGGAGATGCTGTCTGAGGGTAAAAATGGACAATTCTTGCGCCTGACACAGGGCAATCACAAAAGTTTACTTTAAGCAGATTTTCAAGGGAGCTAGTAAAATAATACAAGGACTTTTTCTCAGAAATTGGCTTACCCGTAAAATTCCTATTAAACACCCCCGGGGGCATGACATTTTCCAAAGGGGGGGACCTTTATTAAAACACAGTTTTTCCTAAATCCAAAAATCTGCGAGAACGGTTAAAATCAAGCTATGCTAGGTTTATTCATCTAAACTGCATCAATTCATGGCCTACGTGACCTCAGTCGTGTTTATCTGTCTCACAGGTGGTTTGGGTGATGTAATCGATTGATGAATTTGTACAATGTATAACATTGACAGTCCTGGCCATTAACTTCTCTAAGAACAACAGACTAATGGTACACTTCTTTGAACATGTGCACATGCCATGCCATTGGATATTATGTACATTGTACTGTTACGTTTGGTGTTAAATAACGTTAAAAAGTGTTAAAGTTTTAAAACGTATATGATTCTTTTTTGTGTTATCTATAAAATAAAATGGATTTTGAAGAATTTGAATAAAGTTATGGAGTTACTCTTGAATTTTGCACTGGTGAGTAATTATTTTCTTTGTCAAAAACCGGGGGGGCTTTATTAGGGGAGGGGCGTTTAATAGGAATTTTACGGTAAGTTATGTGAATCTTCTTGTGTCAAAAATAAATAATGAACTGCACTTATTAAAGAAATTATTTATATGTTTCTTTCCGAATTTCAACATACCATTTTACCACTTCCATCTCCAGAAACGTAGAGTTTCACATCACAGTTGCCGACAATAAAACTCTCAAAATCTACTCTAACAGTGGCATCATTGTCTACAGTTCGAAAATGGATGGTGCAACCCAGCTGAAAAAGAATAAGATAATCCCCATCATGCATCAGCTATCTTAAGAACTTGGGAAATAACCTAATTTTTTTGTTCAAAATATACCTGCTCTGTCAATTTGTCAAACAAAACAATTGTAACCCAGTGGTTGAAATGTCAATCGCGACTACTCCACTACCTATACTGTTTTCTAGGTGAGATATAAGCAAGGTCATACATGTTACTGCTTAACACTGACACGTAAAAGAAGTATATCTTGAACTAGATTGCTTTCTGTACCTTGTGCTGTCCCTCAAAACCTAGAATCACAAAACTTTTCACAAGGCATCAGTTAAATGGGCAACTGGTACTGAAGCTAAGTTTACTCAAAGAGTTGACTATTATAACACAAGATAATATGGCAAACCTGATCACCCGCTGAAGTATCAGTTGTTTTAGCATGAACTCTGACAGTCTGGTCACGGCCTATTTCTTGCACACCTATATAGCCACAATCCAGTGATGAGTCCATATAATCTGAAGCAGAAACCTTAACAATAGAATAACAGTAGGATGTTTCTTTGCTTACTCTATGTTAGCAATACTGGTAACCATAATTAGCCAATAGTTATTAACATTTATTGAAGTATTTGAAAATGACACCTATTGTTAGAATTCTCTCAAAATTGTCTGAAGAACATTTTTTTTTTAATAAATGGAAAATTTGGCTACTAGTTTTTTTTTCTAATGACAACCTAGTACCGGCGATAGTTTCTGCCTGTGAGACCACAGCATATCAGATTAGCATGTGAATGTTGGACTAAACCCCACACTATGATTTCACCTTGATCTTTAAAGAGTGGACAAAACCCTTAAATGACGGAGATGAGTGCATGTCAAATTTTAGAATACAGTCCTAGTTTTAAAAAATCTGTCAACAGCTATTTACTTACAGTTATCTTTTGCCACAGTGTTTGCTAGCAGCAGTGATAATATCCCCACTGCCAACAAAATGGACATAGCGTTTGTTCTTTTACCACCCATGGTAACACTGTTTTTGACTTCACACTGATAATTTACATGTTTTCCTGAAAACAAAGAAGATATATTTAGATACACAAGTCAACAATGGCAATTTAAAATATAATTTTACAGACGCTCTCTTGTTTGGTCAACTTTTGACTGATTAAATACATTCTTAAAAAAGTTGGAAGTATAGTTTAGACTTTTTAATCTTCAACACAGATTGCCTCAATAAAGGCAGTCTTAAGAGTTTGAAATAAAAAGCTTACTTGACCTTTCATCTGTTAAGACTGGCCTTACACAAAATTAGCTCAATATATGAAATTTCTGGGTGCCGGACGTTTCAGTAAATGACCAGTTCAGTAAATTGGATTTATATAGTAAACCCTTTGGACGTTTCAGTAAAAAGGCAATTATATAGTAACTATATGGTAAGTAATGGAGAAAGTTGTCACACATATGAAAAACACATAATAATTACCTAGTTTGTTTTCTTTTTGACTCCTCATCCAATTGGATAGTGTCTAAACTATTTACAGTTTGGACCCAGATTAATCAGTTATACTTTGGTTTCACGACATCACTACGATATGCAGGTAGAGATATATACGTGCGTTTTATTTATTTATTTATTTAACACAGTCAGTGCTCTGATATTTTCGGGCACACGTCTATTATTACTCAATTAGCGGGTTTTAAAGACCGCTAATGTGTTGAGTACAACTAAGAGATTAAAGAAAACCGTTTTACCGTGAACCTGATAATAGCAGCAAAATGAGAGCAGCGGTAAAATATGTGATATATCCCATTGTTACCATATAATTACTATTTAATTGCCTTTTTACCGAAACGTCCAAAGGGTTTACTATATAAATCCAATTTACCGAACTGGTCATTTACCGAAACGTCTGTAAATCAAATGAGGAGGCACTGTGGTCCAGGGGTAGAGCGCAGGACTTCGGATCCGAAGGTCGCGGGTTCGAATCCCGTCAGAGGCGAGATTCTCTCACGATCTTCACATTCCTCCACGCTGCGCGAATACTGGTATGGAACCCAGGAAGCAGTCATCGAGCGTGATGAATCTAAGTTGTAAGAACTTGTATCGCAATCGATGTAAAATAAATGAGTCTAAACTAAAATCAAATTTCTAAGATCATGTCAAAAAGGTCAACCACAAGACTGACTAGTGTAAGTACTAGTCAAAATAATTCAAGTGACGTCTTGAGCAAATTCTGAGATATTTTTGTTATGTGTCAGAATCTCGCTGAGGCCAGATATTGACCCATACAAAAAAATTACACAATATCTCGACTTGCGTCCATTAGTTGGACTAGTGTAAGTACTACCAGAGCCAATGGACATTAATGGAAAATTTGCTAATAATCCTTAGTTTGTGAATCATGTGATCCTTAGAATGTATACATCAGATCTGTGTGAAGAAAAAAGGTCTACTTGCAATGGGAATGTTTTCACTGTAGGTCATCAAATGGCCGAACAATTTAAAATGATCTATAGAATCGTTTCACGTAAGAAATCAATAAAAATGTTGGAAAGCAGAATATTTTTCAAACATGACCAGACATATTGCTGTACGACCATTTTAAATTCAGTAGTTTTACCAGCTTACTAATATGCTCACCAATTCTGCAGGTCCTTTTTAATAAATCTCTAAAAGAAGGGTCAATACCATCCCAATGGAAAACTGCTTTTGTTGCCCCTATTTTTAAAAAGGGTGAAAGGTCAAACCCGTCCAATTACAGGCCCATCTCTTTAACGTGTGTACTATGTAAGGTCCTAGAACACATTGTTTCATCATCTATCGTCAAACATTTCACCAGTCATGGTATTCTTTACGACTTACAGCATGGATTTAGAGAAAAAAGGTCATGTGTTACCCAATTAGTTATGCTAGTAAATGACTTGGTCACCTCAGTCTACAACAAGAAACAAGTAGATCTTATCCTGCTTGATTTCAGTAAGGCTTTCGATAAGGTCAGTCATGAGAAAGTCCTTCTGAAAATACACCAGTACGGAGTCAGAGGAAATACACTAAAGTGGATCAAAAGTTTCTTAGACAATAGGTCCCAATCAGTTGTATTAAATGGCACCTCATCTGATGCCATCCCAGTATCATCAGGTGTCCCACAAGGGTCTGTACTGGGTCACCTGCTCTTCTTAGCCTACATAAATGACCTCCCACATAACATAAGCTCCAAAGTCCGGTTGTTTGCAGATGACACAGCGGTATACCTAACCTTGACATCTGCAGACCAATCAGTTACCCTCCAAAATGACCTCAAACTGCTCGAAAAGTGGGAGTTGGAGTGGGATATGGAATTCAACCCCTCCAAATGTCAAGTTATCCACGTCACAAAAAGGAAACATCCTATTCCCACCCAGTATTACCTACATGGAGTCCATCTTGAATCAGTCAGCTCAGCTAAATACCTTGGCGTGGATATCTCAAATAACCTTACATGGGATGAACACATCAATAGGTCAACTAAGAAAGCAAACCAAACCTTAGGATTTCTCCGGAGAAACATCAAGGTCAGATCAGAACCCATTAAGTCCATCGCTTACCAGACTCTAGTCAGACCCCAACTGGAATATGCCTCCGAGATATGGTCGCCCCACACCCAGATACAAATAGACCAAGTCGAAAGTGTCCAGCGTAGAGCCGCCCGCTGGATAAAATCTGATTACGGTCGAACATCCAGTGTAACAGATATGCTCCATTCCATTCAACTCCGGCAATTGGAATTAAAGCGTATAGATGCTAGGTTATCATTATTTTATAAGATTCATCATAATCTGGTTGCTATCCCAATCAATGACTATTTGACCCCAATGACCCGCTCTGCTCGCCACAGTCACACCCTCTGTTATAGATTAATCACTGCAACCAAGGATTATTATAAGTTCTCATACTTTCCCAGAACAGTGTTTCATTGGAACCAACTTCCCCCAAATGTTGCCCACCTCCCCACCCTAGAGCAGTTCAATGCTGCAGTAAGTAGCATTGAACATGTCTCACCCTAGTTCCCTGCAAGTAAGACTTTTTATATTTTTAACCAAAAATTTTATCTTTACTTCTTTCATTTCTACATTTTTATTCACTATAATCTTTCTCTTTTGTTCCCGACGCGCGAAACGTCTACGTCCCCGAAAGGGGTTCGACGTCAATGGAAGATAGATAGATAGATATGCGAAAGTGTAATTCACACGACCTAAATTGGATACGCTGATTACGAGCGTGATCAACACACCTTTACCTACCATATTACAGGTAAGTTTATTGAAAGAAAGTATCATTCGTAAAAACGCTACAAAGATAGTAAGAAGATAAGAAAATATACAAAAATACTTCTACGGTCAATTCTTTGTCAGTTTAAAATATGGTGCTTCCGTTTCGACGCCATGACAGTTATTCCCTTAATTCTATTTTTAGATGTTTACCTGACATAATTTGCTCACCTGTCCATAAACAAAATTGTGACAGGTAAGGCTAATTCCCATACAGAATACCGGAGTTGCTATGTGTGCTCTTCCGTTTTAAATATCATTAAAATTTTGAAAAGACAAGTATTAAATTAGATTCTAGAAGAATTTTATTTAAACTGCATTTATTACGTGTAAACTTGTCACAACTCAGAAAATACCAGTCAAAACGGCGCGGCCCATCGCCAAAACGGTCCGTCGAAACGGACCAGAATTCAAAAGACCAAATGACCCACATAAGAAATTTCTGTTTTGTTGTTATTCTTATAGAAATCACAATAACAGCAACGCGGCCCATAAAGAAAATTATATGATTTATTATAATTCATATAGATATGCCAAAAACCCGCTGAAAAAAAGAAAATAAAAACGTTTCAAGAGGGTTGTTTTTTTTTCTTTCACATGAAATCCCCAGTTAACAATAGTAACAATCAACACTTTCTGAAAAGGAAAATGAGATAGCATTTCACACCTTCTATACCTGACTTCGAAATTAGATGTTAATATTTGCGTAAAAATGATAGGGATATTGACAATATAATATATAAACTCCAGTTCGTCCCCAACTTTGTTTTCTTTGTATTAGATTATAATGTATTTCTTTTTTCTTTTGTATTTTTTCTGTAAATTATCATCGCAGAAAAAAGAAACTCAGGTGGAACTTTGATATAAAGCAGAAAATAATAAATCTTTTATACTGAAAGTGTAATTAACTCATATTTTTTTCCAATTCAATCTGAAATTAAATTAATTTCTTCCCGGCAATTGAAATTTAATGAGTTTGACGTTTTTTGGGGTCATTTGAATGTTTCAACTTCACAAGAGTTACTTTTTAACTTGTATTTTTGGACTTGTGATGTGGGCCGTTTTGACTCGAAATGTGAGCCAGTCTGGCTTGAGATGTGGTACGTTTTGACTGGGCCTTACGTTTTGGTTTTGAGCGTTATAGAGCAAACCGTAGTCTCAATGGAAGAGCCTACATTATATACAGTTGTCTTCTTTCCGAAAATTGGAAAAATTAAGCACGATATTAAGCTATTTAGAATAAGCAAACCGAGGCAAAAGGAAAACAGTTAATATCTTTAACACAAGAAATATGTTTCTTGAAGTTCTAAAACTTTGTTAGTTGTGTCCCTTAAATTTCACACAGCACTTAGCTGCAAACTGTTTCTTTTTCTCATTGTTCGGCCCCATTGAAGGACTTACAAGAACATTCTCTAACTACGGTACCCGGTCAAGAGGTATTCAGAATTAAGACATGAAGTATAAGTGGAATGGTAAGGTTATGCAGAAAAAAGTAGGATGGAGATGAAAGATTTAGAAAATATAAAATGAAATAATATAATCAGCACAATATCGAATAAAACAGTTAAAAATATAGAAACAGATGGGCCGACTATGAAAAAAATGTTTATACATTTTGAAATTCTAGCTGTAATTGTGAAGAAAAAATCTAAACTAAGTTACTGACTCATTTTTGTTACAGAAAAACATCACAATATAAAGTTTTATACACTTTTATCGGCAAAAAATTTACTTCGTTAGTAGATACCTTAGTTATGTCAATAATTGTGAGAAATCTTGTAAACTAGTCTCCTTGGCTCAGTGGTGTAGATCGTCGTTTTATATCTTACTGGCCGCAACGGCAAGGGTTCGAATCCTGGTGAAATCAAAACCTTTTTTTAAAAAATTTTCATGATGTATACAAGCATAATATTCTTTTCCACAGTATATGAACTTCCCATAAATTATAAAGAAAAAAATCAGCTAAATTCTGTCAGTCGCTTAAAGCCCCAAAAATCTTACTTTTTTTCCAAAGCTTTTTATTTTAGTGAACTGTTACAATTTCGAAATGGTACTTTTTAGCCATAAAGTTGAACCACGTTTTGTTTCTTTTGCTATTTGGCCACTAGTAAAGCTATAGTGAATTAGTATTTTGTACGGATGTCAAAATACCACTTTGTTTACATTTTGCCACTTTTATAACAAATTATTTCATAATCAGCGCAACTATCTTCAAGTGATAAGCACCTAGCATGCTGTAAATCCATTATTAAAATATTGTAAAACACATTTTTGCCTTGTCTTAAGAGGAAACAATTGTAGTCATTTCTGAGGCTTAATCGGCCTTTAAAAGTTACCGAACGCTCTTTGAAACAAACAAGAAAGAATATACTTTAAATGGATATGGAGAACAAGAGAATGAGTAAATGTTAAAAAGTGATTAAAACATTTTCTTTAAGTAAAATGTAGACAAGCGGCATTAATTGTATCAGTCGAAGGGAGCATTTTTTTCTGGAAAAAAAACACACTTTTTAGATATTATCAGAAAACATATTCAATATTATAGCGTTATGACGGAACCTTTACACAAGCAGCCTACTGTTACAGCATCCGAATGACAGCATCCAAATGAAATAATGTCAAAAGGTACGTCCATTTCAAATGATTTCATTGAATAGTCAAATAAAATTGCTTAAATCTGTAAAAACTTGTTAAATATGGTCTCGCTTGAGCTCGAGGTCAAAGGCAGAGTGTTGCGATTTTGCACAGTTGATTTCTAACAAATTTAAATGTATTTAGTACAAAACACCATCATGATAAAGGATATATCTATGATGTTTTCATAGAAAATGATTCGATAAAATCAAAGAGGAAGACCGACCTCTCCTAGTATTAAACAATAACGAAAATGAGCTAATTTCAAAAGACTATTCCAACAATATGAGAAATCTGAGAAATTTCATTGATTCGTTTTGATATTGTTTTTGTGTAGTGATTCCTTCAAGTATTTTCTTTAGGTTAGGTATATAAAGAGAATAGCAGAAATATCAGATAGTAGGGAGCGGATGTGGTCCAGTGGTAACGCGCTGGACAGGTAAACCTGGGATCCCGAGTTCGATCCCCCGCTCATCCACTAACATTACTAATAGTCTTTCGAATGAGACGTTAAACCGAGGTCCCATGTGTCAGTGCTATACACTGAGCATGCAAAAGAACCAGGGGTGTCTCTGGAATGGGATGCTTTCTGTATCATGCACTTCCCTCGCAACATAAAATAACTAATCTCGTCAGGGGGCGTCGGTCATATGGGCAACCGGTACCGACGATAAATAAGCTAAAATAGACTGATAGATATCAGATAGTCCCAATACTATCATGCATCATATAGAAGATTACACCATCTTACATGATCATTATAAATAAATCAGTTTGAAAGAAATAAAAAAACACACACAGAGAAAAGTGCTACTCGAAAAATAGGACAAAGCAAAAAAGAAAGATGAAGAATTTTAACAAAATATATGTAAGTGGATAAATATTATGGATTTATTACTTGAAAAAGACGAAGCAAACCCTGAAAGTAAAACTCTTCCACAAAAGGTTGATAGACCAAATACAAGACCTGTAATTCCCAGATGTGAAAGAATGTGGAAGATGAACAACGAGGAAAATACAAACGACATCAAGGTTTATAATTGGAAATTATTCAGCACTCAATGTCTAAGGAATGACTGTTTCCCCCCTCCCCCCCCCCCCCCCCCCCTCCACCCCCCTCAATAAAAAAAATAATGATAATAATAAAATAGTCGAAAACGAGATTTCAGTACAAAGCAGATTAAGACTCGGAAGAAATAAACCCTGAAAAAAAACACTAAATCCTGAATGTAAAGACTTGTTTATAAATACGAAGCATAACCCTTCTGTAACTTAGATATTATATGAATGGATAAATTGTCGTCCCATAACGTTTTTATTTACACACAGAAAATCTTTATAACAATTATATTACTAGTATTCAAGGGAATAAACACGATTCAAGATTCAATGTTTAATCTATTAGAGTCTCAATCGCAGTACATACACAATGAATAAAACATACATATCACAGTTACATGATTGTGTGCGATCAAGTACAGTATGATTTATAAGACACTGTACATATTCTAAACTTCTTTTCATCTACACAACAGGATTACAAGAATGATCCCTTAAACATTTTAGGCCTAAAACTATTATACAAACGTATCTAAAAACTTACCGTGAATATATTTTTTTTCTCCTTTCAGTAAGAAATATAAAGCAGGTTTTGGCTTGATTTCTCAATATCTGACACTGTTATGACAATCCGGGTTAGCATTTACAGAATCTATTAGATTTTCCCTTATTTCAGTGCAATACTCGTAGTACATGTGTCTCACCCTCAACAGTATCTTTACAATGGAAACATGTACTGTTACATAATTTAATATATATTCTAGCATAAAATCGCTTGTTTTTGCCCGTTTTGCCTATGTTTTAACGAGAGCAAAAAGGTGTGTTAACAAGGAAGTTCTCGCGCTCACGCGCTGTTATTACCCGTTTTCAGTTATGCGCGTTACAGGGCCTTTGTAAATAATGGACGCTGATCCGTCTTTTATGCCCCAAATCGGCAGTCTATGTAACTTTGCAGGTCGGAACGTAGACGTAACATTCCATAAATATTTTTAAAATATTTTTTTAATCGATACTTTTTAAGTTTCAAGATGGCCGCTCGACATTGGTCTACAAACCAACGGGAGAGGTTATTGATTACCTTGAGAAATACCTTTCAAGTTTACAGTTTAACAATGTTCAATATCTAGAAAAACAGGTATTTTATGTGATTGTAACTGCTTATTTTTTCATACAGCTAATACAAAATCGTGTCAATTACATGACTTGTTATACAAAATACTACAAATCAATAAAAGCAGAATAAACTAATAACCATCAACTATTTTAAAATAGAGATACAAAGAAGAAGTGTTAAATTATGTGTATTTGTTGTTAAAACATACGTTATCAATAATCTGAAAAATGTTTATTAAAGATCTATAAAAACAGGCCTAGTGGGCAAAAGTTTGCCAAACTTGCCACGAAAACAAAATTCCGGCAGACTCGAGCTCCACTTGTCTTCTGACTTATTTATGGAAAGAACAGCGTATGAATAGAAGTATCGAGAATAATAACAAGAAGTATAGAAACTGTATGTATCTGGGGGTGTTTTCAGACCGTTAAGTTTGAAAGTGACCCAGAAAGTACAATTACTATATGACTGTATTTGCCCCGTCGTATGCATGCAAGGGGTCGTATTATATTCCTGAATATTTTGTAACAAATATCTTAACCAATCTGTATGTGAACATCAGATATTGTTCGGTTTGTATCGTGAGAGAGATATATATGTTGTAAATAAATTTAAATGAATCAATATCTTACTAATTACACAAGGCAATCAGGACATTACCATCATATAGCACACCAGATACCTTTCATCACAGCTGATTATAACAAAGACTTATAAAATTGCACAAAACACTGAACAAACAATGGAAATTACCAGTCCAACAGCCACAGGATTAGAATCAGAGAATCTGTCTTCTGAAATAAAGGAAATATTGATTAAGCACAGGCATACCTGAGTCCAAATTAATGTTAATGATATTATGTGATATTCATGTACAGGCCTATGTTGTAGCCTTAATTTCATTTTTTTAATCTTTACATTGAGTCAGCTCTCAAATTCATGCCTAAGAACTTTCATATAATTATTACTATTTTGTTTCAACAAAAGGCATTGTACATGACACAAGAGTTAGAATAAATTTCATTTTTAAGTCTAGCACATGTTTTAATGTTTTCATATTCAACAACAGTGCTACTAAAAGTAACAAGAATAAAAGTCTGTTACTGTTTTACAAATTTTACAATAGTCGAATGTGAATTTATTTCAATTCTTACAGCCACAAGCTTTAGATGGAAGTTGTACTGGGTTATTTGTCCTATGTAGGGTCAAGGTTACTGTTCGGCCAATAGAAAAGTAGGCACTTGGATCATCACCACAGCTGTAAATGCTCTAGAAATCAAAAGAAAAACGCTTATTCTATAATAAACTCATTCAGTGAAAAATAAATCATTAAAAAATCTCTTCTAACACTTTCTCTGGTTGTTTTTCTTTTTCTTATCTCTTTTCAAACATATATTTACACTAACAGAGGAATCAACTTTTGTATTTCTCATTTATTAATAATTTTATAACAAGATGTCTTAATGCAAATTGATGGCAGTTTTAAAGATAAAAAGTAAAGTCTAAAAGTGGCGAAAGCAAATTTGCACACACAAAAAACAGACTTAGTAGCCATTTCGTAGTGACCTTGACCCTGTTCCAAGTTTCCATGCACACTCTTAAGTTTGTTTCCTTAGCTAGTGAATTTGAGGACTGACCATAAATACTGTCCAAAAATGTGTCCTTACCCTAGCTACCAATATGCTATATTCCATCTCAGTATCTTTCCAATCCAAATTGATGTGCTAAAACCATTTTTATTTGAATTTTAGCTTCAGAGTTTGACCCTAGAGCTACTGATCCCAAACGCTTTCCCAACCTGTGTATTTATACCACCTACCTACTTACTGATTTTTACTTTAATAACTCCTTCCTTAATTTCAGTGAAATATCACGTTTATTTCATTGATCCCAAAAGTAATCTTAGCTTGTGTATTTATAAAACCTGCATGTGAAATATATTTTATCTCTTCCTTCACTTAAATAATTAAATGGAAACTGTTCAGCATGACATCAATACGCCCACACAAACAAGACATACCACAACCTGTCAACCAGGTTAATACAATATGTATTTAATAACGATCAGTCACCGTCAAAAGAGAAGAATAATTCTGTAAAAAAGATAAAATATTTGCATGTTCAGAAAATGTTTGAGTGAGTTCAAGTTATGCTGGCACTGACATTGAATATAGATAGTCTTGTAGTAAAGGGACAGTTGTAGCAAGTAGGTAAGTGTGATGGCCAATACAGCTATTTTCAACAAGAATTAAATGGATTCCTAAAAAAAACCGGAATACTTCTACCTCTATACAAATACTTCGATCTCCATGCCTTTGGCTTAAAGCGGAAGAGGGCTTATTTAAACCTAAAATAAAACAAAGTGTGCCAAATACTTGAATAAAGAACTGCTTTGTATTAACAAATATGTTAGGTTTATTTTTCTGATTTCAGCCTACCATACTACCACTTCTGTCTCCAGAAATGTAAAGTTTCACACCACAGTTGCTGATATTAAAACTCTCAAAATCTATTCTCACAGTAGCATCATTGAAGAGTTCGAAAAATGATGGTGCAGCTTAGCTGAAAAGAATATCATATTATATATTAAGAACTTATGTAATAAATTTAATGCTTCTTTGTACAAATAACATTTACTGTGGTCAAGTTGTAAAAACATACTTGTTATCCAGGGGTAGCTGTATCGATCCCGACTACTCCGTTAAAACAACTGATTTCTGGATGAGACACTTAACACTAACATTTAAAATGGTGTTATCTCTGAAACTTGGATGCTTTCTGTATATATGTATACATGTATGTATCTTCATACTTTGAGCTATCCCTCAAAACCTAGAATAACTAAACTCTTCACAAGGCATCAATCGTTTTGGCAATTGGTCTTGAAGCTAAGTAAACTGAAATGGTTGACTATTATAACATGACATAATATATCAAACCCGAGCACCAGCTGAGGTATTAGCTGTTTGAGCATGAACTCTAACAGGATGGTCTAGGCCTATTTCTTGCACACCTATATAGCCACAATCCAGTGATGAGTCCATATAATCTGAAAAAAAAAGAAATAGATACAATATACTAATAGTAGGATGTTTCTTTGCTAACTTTGGTGGCATTACCGGTAGCCAAAATAACAAAATGCTTCTAACATTTACGAAATTATTTGAATTATTCTGTCAAAATATCTTAGAATGGTATGTATTTTTGAGTTAATGGAAAATTGTGCTACAATGTTTTATGTCTTAATGCCATTCTACAAACAGCAAAGGTTTTCTGTCTGCAAGGACAGAGCACATCATGTTTAGCCTGCTCATAATTGCAATAGCTATTGTTCTTTGCAATTCACTCATGAAGTTTTCCCTTAAAACCCTTAAAAATGAAAATGTAGTCAGTTTAATTAGAGTAAAGAAAGAATTAACATTTAGAAAATATATCAGTAAAGAGATACTCAGAACTGATGCTAAACAAGTTTCCTGTAAGAGCCATTTCTATTCCTAAGGTAACATTATCAATACTTTGCTCATCATTTTGGAGGATCAGTTTCCACATCTAGCAGGGCAAATCCGTTTTCTTTCTAAAGATATCTCTTTGGAACAAACACGATGATTACTTAAAACTTTGTGAACTGAATTAAGTTTGGTGCAATATGCTGAATCTCAGAACCTGAGGCCTGAAGATGGCCTTCTCAAGACTACATGTCAATTTTTTAAGCAGTCATAGCAGCTATTTACTTACAGTTTTCTTTTGCCACAGTGTTTTCTGGTAGCACAGATAACGTCCCCATTGTCAACAAAATGGACATAGCGTCTGTTCCTTTACCACCCATGGTAACACTGTTTTAGACTAAACACTTTTTTATATTTCATTTTGAAAAATAAAACGAAATTTAGATGGCAACAATAGAAAATTAAGATCCACTTCTAAAGATGTTATCTTCTTTAGTCAAAATTTTATCAGCCAATTAAATGATAGCTTTAGTATTTCAAAAATTTCGACACCATGACAGTTATTTACTAAAATCTATTTTAGAAGATTACCTGACATAATTTGTATACAGTGCATGTCTTAAGAGTCAGAATTATGTTTCTTCAAGGGTTAAATTTGTTAGTATTGTCCCTGAAATTTTACAAACCACATCGCTACAAACTTTTGTTTCTCTAATTTGTGGGCACATAAAGGAGTGACCACTGGACATATCTCCAACAATAATGTGTAGCAAGACACGCGGTATAAAGAATTAGAATTTACCATTTATACTCTTTAAAATTAAAAATATGTTTGTTTTGCATATTTGACAGTCTTTTAACAGTTTTTAAGAAAATAAAACATATTGTTGGAGAATTCAATATGAAGTTTTAATGAAGTCAGAATTTCACTTCTTTTAAGTGAACGTTTTATAAAGTAAGAACATAAACCAGTTTATTTGATGTGTCTAAAAACTACAGGACATTTTTATTTTTATGATTTGTTGAGATCTTGATGATGACTGTGTTCGAAACCACGGTACGTAACAGTAGCATAAAATGGGCAATGGGTGGAGAACCCGTGGAAAAACCCGGCGTACAAAGTCGTGACAAATGGAAGCCCATACTATAAACAGTGAGTCATTAAAAAAATGTCATATTCAAAACTCTCACTACCCAGGCCGTAATGGCAGAGTGTTTCATGATTAGTATACTATTTGGCCAGAACTAATATAGCAGCGATTCTATAAACGTTGGATATATCTACAGTTAAGATTTTACACGTATTTCCTTTTATAAATGTCGATAAAATCTGCATGGGCTTTCATGCACATTTTTTGTGCATATTGCGTGTTCCAATCAGTAAATGTGACTAGAAGTATGACTGATAATTATTAGTGAACAATTAACCTGTATCTAAAAACATCAGATTCTCTGATAGCAAAAGACTGTAAATTGTTTTAAAATGCAGGCGGAAACATGATTTAAATATCAAGGTACATATGTAAGTACACACAGACAAAAACAAAAACAACTTGAAACAGACAATTACAAAAGAACTGACTATTCCTATGAGAAATATAAAATGGTGGGGGAACACGGGACAAAAATACGATTCTCGGAGGCGTGAAGGGGAGGTCGGAGGAGTAAAAAGAAGGGAAGGAGACGCTCCTCAGAGGACTCTGAGCGCTCTAAAGATGTACGGAAAGGACCGCATGTTGTACATTCTTCCAAAAGCCTTACTTATTGAAAATGAGATGCAAAAGACTTACACGACAAATAGCAAACTAAGATTGTTTTCAAGTTCATTGAGTGTTACGATGTCAAGTCGTCAAGACATACACTAGAGAAAATGAATATATTCGATACACACGATTAGGGTGCAGGGATGAAATTTAAAATGGATGCTTCTCGTCGAAGTCATATGCCTCGTTCCGAAATGTTAATAGGCGCTTTCGTTACAAGCAATTGTGAAAGTGAGACTTTATGCAAATTATGTCTGTAAATTTTGGGTCTTTAGCGGATTAACAATACATCAAACTGGGTTATTTCGCACCTTCATAAAGATGCGTGGCAATTACCGGTAGTGTAAACTGTTAAAACAACAAACATGCCAACTGTCTGCAAATTGCTAAACTGACGCGCGTTATAAAAACAAAGTTGCCGACAATCAGTTTAGCTATCGCTTAATTACATATTCCAAAACTTGATTATTAAAAAAATGATTCTGGACACCTTGATAAATCATATTTTTATGCGAATATTCGAATGGTGAAAGCGGATTCGATTATTCATAAGGAATGCTAGTGATTGACATCACTAGTTAATACGGATGGTTTTCCCTGCAGAGCAGACGACAGCTAAAGCTAGGAGTATGCTGGAACGCCAGTCGAAACCTAAACGGGCTTTTATTGACTTGGAATTATAAAAAATGAAAGAAGTCAGTGATAAAAAGTTCCTTATGAAAAGTCAAAAGATACAAGTAACAAGAGTAAGAAATCTAGAGCTACTAGAGCGAAGAAAACGAGAAATGACAGCAAGAACAGCAAGAAAACATAGCTACCATCGGACAGGTATCAAAATGAAGACACTCCTCACTCACATCTCATTTTCATTTTGGACGTTGCCTAGCGATTTTTGAGTACAATGTCTGTTTTAAATAATTTGGAAGACGGGATAATTTTGGACACAAAAATTCTATACATTCTAAAAAAGATTTTGACGAGGACGCAGTGTCTGACACTTCTATAAAAGAAGAAATCTTTGGATCTGATTATTAAAACGGATCTGTTAAGAGCGGCAATGACATGTCAGTTAACTCCGAAATTTGCTCGGATAATGATCCTTAGCTAGACGTTGTAGATAAGTCGTTTAAAGCATGTCAGTCTAAATAATCAAGTTCCAAGTGAGATACTAACACGCACCAATCGGCACCAACAATGGAAAGTAAGAACCCCTTAGACAACTCGGCCATGGCAAAAAAGCCAGAACAAAAACAAATAAAGGTTGCGCAGTCTCTACCTCACACCACACCGGTGGCAGGCATTAGATGTATGACAACACTGACTATATATACGAGGAGACTTCAGCAAAAGCCATAGAAGGAAGATTAGGAAATGAGAAACACTTAAGGTAATATTTGATGAACATTTTCGGTACCAAACTGCTGTAGTTCGACGCTATGAAGAGAGCTCTCAAATATAACGGTCAGTCAGCAGATCGACACAGAGGTTTATCTACCAGAAGAAGCTGTGAAATGTGCAATTCTTAAACGACAATTTCTTCTTGATAATCTGCTAGACAATTACAGCATTCCCAAGTTGGGAAAAGAAAATACGGAGGATAATACAGTGCTCATTTAGAAGCAAAAAAAAAAAAAATAAAAAAAATAAAAACAAGAAGCGCCGCAATGCGACTAAATCCAGGTTTTCAACGACCAAGTATTGATGTGACAGGAATTAGGAAGAAATATGGCAGTGAAGTAAAAATGATGTTGTTATTTTGGTACCAACACAGAAAGTTGGTTTCAATAGTTCAAAATAAAACTAAATCAGATACCTGAGTAGCAATGCCAGGCTGTATTTTCATGTAAGCTACACACATGCCAAGTTGAGTATCAATAGGTCAAAGTGTGCTGAAGTTATTTAGTAGAAGCTGAGAATTCTATTGTAAGCAAGTGACCTTGACCTTGCTCCCAGATATCTAAGTAACAATCCCAAGCTGCATCTTAATATAAGCTACCCACACAGCAAGTTTGGTGTCAACAGGTCAACACAAAGTCAAGTAATTACGTGAAAACTGAATTTCTTTTTTAAAGCCACAGTGACATTGACCTTGTTAACAGACACCTGGTGAGCAATCCCAAGTTGTATCTTGATATCAGCTACCCAAATACTAAATTTGGTGTCAATAGGTCTAAGCAAACTCAAGTTACTTTGCGGAGACTGAATTTCTATTTTTAGCAACAATGACATTTACCCAGATCACAGACATCTGGGTAGCAATCCCGAGTAGCGTCTTGAAATAAGCTACCCACACACCAAATTTGCTGTTAAGAGGTCACAGCTGACTCAAGTTATTATGTGGAAACTGAATTTCTATTTTAAGCAACAGTGACCTTGACCGTGATCATAGACACCTGGGTAGCAATATCAAGCTGCCTCTTGATATAAGCTACCCATACACCAAGTTTGGCATCAATAGGCCAAAGCAAACTCAAGTTATTGAGCGGAAACCAAAAGTTGACGCCCGCCCGAACCCCCGCCCGCCGACTTCAGCATTACAACACTAAAACTAGAAGGGAAACGTGTTGTTAATCAAAGGCACCTTGTAACATTTGCCTTTCTTTCTTTATACATTGAAAAATGCAGTGTTAAAGAGACTGGCATGCATGTTACCCATCTGTAATCATAATAGTAGTGATAGGGAGGAAAACATTGTTCCTACTAACACAAAAAACCCTTAAATTTGACAATGAGGGCTGTAGTTACGGGCGAAGCAAGCCCAGACATTTTTTCTGATAGTGTAGATGCACCAAACATGTCGGTTTCCCCATTCCAACGGTCAGACAACAAATATACCAGAATAATTACACGATACTGCGAAATGGGATTAGCTTTATTCAAATATATTTTGTTTCTAAAAATACTACTACAAAAGAAGTGTGATATATATTTTCAAGGCTAAGCCATTATAATAATACATTGGCATTTCTTAAAAATAGATTTACATCATTCTCTCAAAGCGTACTGTATTGATGAATATTTTGTAACACAAACATCTTAACGAATCTGCACGTGAACTTAAAAAAATACTCAGTTTTTATGGTGAGGAAGATACACATTTTTAATGAAATTGATATATAATAAAATATCTTACTATATACACAAAACAATCAAAATTTTACCAGCATCGATAATTTCACAGTTGTTTATTACAAAACCTTATAATAATAAATCCAAAAACTGAACCAAAAAATGCTAATTACAAGTTCAACAGCAACAGAATTAGAATCAGAGTTTACTGGATATCTGGTTGGTGGGTAACCGGGTGGTGGGTATCTGTCATCTGTAATAAAAAGACTGATATATTAAGCAATAGCATACCTGAGTCAAAATTATACGGATGTGATATTATGTGATTTACATGCCTTTGTTGTTGCCTAAATTTGATTTTCATTATATTTTCATTGAGTCAGTTCTCAAAACTTTGTCTTAAGTACATACACATAATTATAACAACTTTCTGTCACTTTTAAACAAAAGGCATTGAACATGACACTATAGTTCGAACGAAATTCATTTCATTCAATAGCGCGTGTTAAACTGTTTTCATATTCAAAAACAGTGTTGCAAAATGTAACAAGAATGAAAGTCTAGGACTGTCATACAAATTTAACGACAGTCATGTATAAATTTATCTCACCTCTTACAGCTACAAGCTTTAGACGGAAGTTGTACCTGGTTGCTTCAACAGCTGTCCTATGTAGGGTCAAGGTCACAGTTCGACCAATAGAAAAATAGGTACTTGGATTATCACTGCAACTGTAAGTGCTCTGGAAATTAAAACAAAACTATTTCTCTTAACATCTCTCTTTCAACACTTGTCTACTTTTTACACATATATTTACACAAACACAGGAAACAACTTCTGACACTACTTAAAAGATAAGCAAGTAATGTGAAAAGTGGCAAACGTCCAACATAAAGTCAGGCTATACAGCCATTTCATAGCAAAATGGCCTTGATCTTGCTTGAAGTAACCCCATGCACATATAAAGTCTATTTTCTCGGCTAGTGACTTTGACCTACTGACCCTAAAAACTATCCCAATGTGTCCTTACGATAGTAACCTATATGCTTAATTTCATCTCAGTATCTTTTCCTTACCAAAGAAGATAAACTAAAACCATTTTCCTTGGAAATCAGCTGGTGATTTTAACCTTCGAGCTGCTGATTTTAAAGGTTTTCCCAAATATGTATCTTCGTACGATCTAACTACTTACCAATTTTTGCCTCCTTCCTTAAAATTTCTGAATGAAAACTACGACAGTAACCTTAACTTTTAACTTACTGATTCCAAAAGCAATTTTAACCTGGGCATTTATACAACCGCATATAAAAATATAAAACTGTTGTATCTTTATATATCTTTCTTTACTTAAATAATTAAGTGAAAACTGTCCAGCAACACAAAAACAAGACATATCAGAATCTTACTACCAGTTTTCATTGAATAAAATTGTCACTAAATACACAATCAATTATTACCAAAGATCACTTGCCTAGCAAAAGAGTGATATAATTCAGTATGAAAATTAACCTGTTTGCATGTACAGAAAATTAATGAATTAACTTATACTAGCATTGAATTAGACAGTCTTGTAGTCAATGAACGGAGTTATCGTCAATAGTTAAGAAATGTAGCTTGTACAGTGATTTACAACAAGAATGGAAAGGAGAACTACGAAAACTGAAAGACTTCAACATCCATACAAGAACTTCTCCATGCCTTTCAGTGAAGAAATAGTGACTCTTCAAATCTAAAATTACACAAGAACTACACATTTATCACAAAGTAGCTTAAATGAAATAAAAATTCTTGTCAAAGATTTGTATAAACAACTGCACTGTAATGACTGTATCACCAAATATGTTATGTTTCCCCCACACACTAATTTCAGCCTATCACACTACCACTTTCATCTCCAGATATGTTATGTTTCCACCACACACTAATTTCAGCCTATCACACTACCACTTTCATCTCCAGATATGTTATGTTTCCACCACACACTAATTTCAGCCTATCACACTACCACTTTCATCTCCAGATATGTTGCTTAAAGGTAAAAATGGACGATGCTTGCACCTGACACAGTGCGATCACAAAAGTTTACCTTAAACATATTCTTAGGTGAGCTAATAAAATAATACAAGGACTTTTTCTCAGAAATTGGCTTAAGTTAAGTGAATCTTCTTGTGTTAAAAATAAATAATGAACTGCGCTGTATTACAGAAATTATTCATATGTTTCTTCCCTAATTTTAACATACCATTTTACCACTTCCATCTCCAGAAATGTAGAGTTTCACATCACAGTTGCCGACAATAAAACTCTCAAAATCTATTCTCACAGTGGCATCATTGTCTACAGTTCGAAAATGGATGGTGCAACCCAGCTGAAAAGGAGTAAGATGATCCCCATCATGCATCAGCTATCTTAAGAACTTGGGCAATAACCTAAGTGCTTCTTGTACAAATGAAATTTACTGTGGTCAAGTTGTTAAAGAAAATACATGTAATCATTGGGTAGCAAAATCGATCCTGACTACTCCGCTAACACTACTGCTTTCTAGATGGGACATTTAACCAAGCTTTAATGTGTCACTGCTTAAAACTGACATGTGAAAGTGATACATCTAAAACTAGGTTGCATTCTGAACCTTGTGCTATTCTTCAAAACCTAGAATCACAAAACTTTTCACAAGGCATCAGTTAAATGGGCAACTGGTACTGAAGCTAAGTTTACTCAAAGAGTTGACTATTATAACACGAGATAATATGGCAAACCTGATCACCCGCTGAAGTATCAGTTGTTTTAGCATGAACTCTGACAGTCTGGTTACGGCTTATTTCTTGCACACCTAAATAGCCACAATCCAGTGATGAGTCCATATAATCTGAAGCAGAAACTTATACATTATACTTATTGTAGAAGTTTTCTTTGCTAACACTATGCTAGCAGTACCAGTAGCCAAAACAGCCAATAGCTACTGCGTATTAACATTTTTGAAAATGACACTTTTTTTGGAATTCTGTCAAAAAGACCAACACGTTTCTTTTTTAATAAATGGAAAATTTTACCACTAACTTTTATGTCTTAATGCTAACCTAGTAAACGTAATAGTTTTCCACTTCCAAAACCACAACATATCATGATTAGCTTGCATATCATTGCAATATGACTGGTCTGCAGTCTTTGCAATTCGTCGAGGTTTAATAACACCCTCACAAATTAAAACTGGGTCTGTCAATATTGAGTAAAGAATGAATTCAGATAAGAAAATATATCTTTAAATGTATAACCTGCTTTATCAATCTAAAGGTATTTTTAATAAACCTGCTGATTACTCAAACAAGACTTTGTGGACTTAATTAGGTTTGATGTAACTTGCTGAAGCTCACAATCTGAGGCCTTTGAGGACCTTTTTAAGACTGACAATATTTGTTTAAATGTTAGATGGATACGTTTCAATTTCTAAAATGCATTTCTAGTTTACATTTGTCAGCAGCTATTTACTTACAGTTATCTTTTGCTACGGTGTTTTCTGGCAGCACTGATAATGTCCCCATTGCCAACAAAATGGACATAGCTTTTGTTCCTTTACCACCCATGGTAACACTGTTTTAGACTTCACACTTATAATTTTAAGCTTTTTACTGAAAAATAAAGGAGATACATGTATTTAGATATGCAACAAATGTCGCTTAAGATCCAATTTCAAAGACACCATCTTCTTTTATGAACATTTTATCAACAATTAGGATTTCATAGAGAGACTTCTTTTAATTTTCACCATAGATTGCCTCAATATAGGCAGTTGTAGTGTTTGTGATAAACAGCTTACTTGTCATTTCGTCTGTCAGGACTAATTGTTTGTTAAAGATATGGCCTAACACAAACTTTGCTCATTTTTTAACATCACATCTAAAAGGTCGACCACTAGACTGACTTGTATCAAGCGAGTTCTTGATTTATAGACATTTATTGAGTTTGTAAATCATATGATCCTAAGTATACGTCAGATTTGTATGAACAAAAGGTCTTTATACAATGGAAATATTTTCATAAGTTATGCCACTACAGGGTCATCAAGTGGTCAAAACACACATGCAATCGACCCAACCATCTTATTAATGACAGAATGTTTGCACGTGAACTGAACTCAATAAAAGTGTTAAAAAAAAAGCCGAATGGTTTTCATAAACCATAAATCTATAACTATACAAACTTTTCAAGTTCTGCAGTTATAGCTGTTTACTGTGTCGTGATTCATACTTCCTTTATTAGATACGCTGATGACAAGTGTGGTCGCACACTTTATGTTACCAAATTACAGGTAGGTTAATTCAAAGAAAGGATCATTCTTAAAAAATGCTAAAAAGATAGTAAGATAAACATATAAAAAATACTTATATGGTCAATTCTTTGTCAGTTTTCGTTTCGACACCATGACAGTTAATCCCTAAAATCTACTTTTAGTTACTTACATGTGTTTACTTTACATAATTTGCTCTCTTTCCATAAAGAAAATTGTGACACGGAAGGATGCAGTTGTGTGCCTTTTGAAAGGCGGATATAAACCATTTGAAAATTATGCACGATATTCACTTATTCGAGTACAATATTTAGATTTAGTGAACAGAGGCGAAAGGTACAGAGTACATAGCTTTAGAATAGAAAATATGTTGGTTTTTTTTTTGTATTTGTAACTGTCCATGTCTTTTTACAAACCACATCGGTGCAAACTTTTCTTTTTCTTTTTCTCATTTTTAGGCCATAACATAACAGGATTTACCGCTGTTTTTTCCCAGTCGTAGGCGCTGGAATAGGTTAGTCATATTCCCAGTAATAATAGCAAGAAAATTGATACCACGTGCGGTATAAAGACTTAGAATTTACAATTTATATTTTAAACATACCGGTATAACGGTCTGTTAACAGTTTTCAAAGAATTAAAATTCATCATTGTCGGCGTGTTATATTTATATTTAACAAAATGCAGAATTCAACTTTTTGTGAATGTTTTATACAGTAAGAACATAAACTAATATATTTGATTTCTCTGAAAGTAACAGGATTTTCAGAAGGATATGCATTATTAGAAGATTTTTGTCTTTTAGTATGTTTTATGTTTTATGATTTGTTGAAATTTTAATGATGACGATGATCCGCAGTGCAAAATGTATGTTGTGTTTGATATGTTATGTTTGAACTCACAGAGCATGAGTACACTCCATCTTCTTCATGTTTTTGAGGAGGCACCGTGGTCCATGGGTAGAGTGCAGGGCTCCGGATCCGGAGGTCGCGGGTTCGAATCCCGTCAGAGGCGATTTTCACATTCCTCACCGCTGGGGAAATACTGGTATGGAACCCAGGAAGCAGTCATCGAGCGTGGTGAATCTAAGTTGTATCGCAATCGATGTAAAATAAATGAGTCTAAACTAAACCAATCATGTTTTTGTTTTGTCGGTTGTTCACATTTACCATGTTTTTTTATCATGCTTCGTCGGTGCATTTTCAAAAATCGCTAAGTTGTAGGGCTTTGAAAAACATGTCAACAAATTATAGACCAGAACTGAAGCTAAATTTGACAACGTCGTTGTGACGTCATTATGTTTTCTCTTTAGAACGTTACATTAAAAACTTGTCTTTTTAAATAGAAAACTGCACTGTGAGTCGCGCTTTTTGGAAGAAACAAGAACTGTCACAGTAAGATGACAATGCCCCTAAGTGGTGCTTTGACCTTTGAGCTGAGGACCAGTCATTCAGGGGTCAAGGTCAAATAAATATAGGTCAAAGGGAATGTCTTGTCCACATTCACAGTGCAGAAAATTCTTAAGAACATGCGTAAGGTTAGTGTGCGGTTAGTGCGCGTTGGGTACCAAGACTGTGAAATGAGCATGAAAAACATATATGGGCTGAGCGGTCTCTTGACATTCTGCGACGGTACCAGAGAGAAGGAGAGGTTTTACTAGAATGTATTACAACAACGGATCAAACCGGGTTGTGGCATTATGACTCGTCAGTTTGGAAAACGCTACAGGCACCACCAACCAAAAAGGTCTGAGTCTACTTATCAGGGGGAAGACATGTTCATCATATGTGCGTGAAGTTAGCTGCCAGTTGGCTGCAAATTCAATTGGCAACTGGTAACTGGCATCTAACTTCATAGTTCAGCTACCAATTCAAACTAAAATGTAATCATAACCAGAAGCCAGATAGTCAAAGATGGCGAATTGTCAACTGGCAGCCAGGGTCCAATTCAATTAATAGCATGAATTCTGACCATTGAGTGAATTGGCAACTGGCAGCCGGATGCCAATTCGATAAGTATTAAGAAAACTGAATATTGAGTGAATTGGCAACTGGCAACTTGCAGTAAGGGGCCAAATCGTGAACTGTCAATTTGTAGCCAGATTCCAGTTCGAACAGTATCAGGAATCATTGATATTAACTGAATTGGCAACTGGCAACTGGCAGCGTGATGACAATTCGTTAAAGATCACGAATTGTCAACTGGCAACTGGCAGCTAGAGGCCAATTCGACAAATACTTGAATTATTGATATTAACTGAATTGACAACTGGCAACTGGCAGCAAGATGCCAGTTCGTCAAAGATTCTAAATTGTCAACTTGCAGCCAGGTGCCAATTCGAACAGTACCATGAATCATTGATATTGACTGAATTTGCAACTGGCACCAGGCAGCGTAATGTCAATTCGTTAAAGATCGCGAATTGTCAACTGGCAACTGGCAGCCAGAGGCCAATTCGACAAATACATGAATTATTGATATTAACTGAATTGGCAACAGGCAACTGGCAGCAAGATGCCATTTTGTCAAAGATTCTGAATTGTCAACTGGCAGTCTAGTGTCAATTCGACTAGTATCATGAATTGTTGAAATTAACTAAATTGGCAATTGGCAGCCAGATGCCAGTTCGTTAAAGATCCCAAATTGGCAACTGGCACCCAATTCGACCAGTATAATGAATTATTGATATTAACTGAATTGGAAATTGGCAACTGGCAGCCAGATGCCAATTCGTTAAAGATCGCGAATTGTCAACTAGCAACTGGCAGCTAGATACTAGTTCTTCAAAGATCACGAATTGTCAACTGAAATCTGGCAGCTAAATGCCAATTCGGTCAGTTTTATGAATTATGGATATTAACTAAATAGGCAACTGCCGACTGGCAGCCAGGTGCCAAGTCGTAAAAATTCGCAAATTGTCAACTGGCAACAGGAAGCCAGATGCCAATTTGAGAAATACATGAATAATTGATACTAGCTGAATTGCCAACTGGCAGCTGGTAGCCAGATGCTAATCGACAAATATCATGAATTATTGATATTAACTGAATTGAAAACTGGCATTGGCAGCAAGTTGCCAATTCATTAAAGATCAACAATTGGCAACTGGCAACTAGCAGCCAGAGGCTAGTTCGTTAGGGATTTGGAATTGTCAACATGCAACTGGCAGCCAGATGCCAATTCGACCGGCATAATGAATTATTGATATTAACTGAATTAGCAACTGGCAACCGGCGGCCAGATGCTAATTCGTTAAAAATCGCGAATTGTCGACTGGAAATTGGCAGCCAGATGCCAATTCGAAAAAATACGTGAATTATTGATATTAACTGAATTGGCAACTGGCAACTACCACAAAGATACTAGATCGTCAAAGATTCTCGTCAACTGTCAACTGGCAGCCAAGTGCCAATTCGACCAGTATCATGAATTATTGATATTAACTGAATTGGCAACTGGCAGCCAGATTCCAAATCGTTAAAGATCGCAAATTGTCAACTTACAACTGGCAGCTGGCAGCCAGGTGCCAATTCGACCAGTATCATAAATTATTGATATTAACTGAACTGGCAATTGGCAACTGGCAGCCAGATGCCAATTCGTTAAAGATTGCAAATTGTCAACTGACAGCCAAACACCAATTTGACAAATACATGAATTATTGATATTAACTGAATTGGCAACTTGCAACTGGCAGCTAGATGACAGTTCGTCAAAGATTCTGAATTGTCAACTGGCAACTGGCAGCCAGGTGCCAATTCGACGAGTTTCATCAAATATGGACATCAAATAAGTTTGCAAATGGCAACTGGCAGCCAGATGCCAATTCTTAAAGATCCCAATTTGTCAACTGGCAACTGGCAGCCAGATGCCAATTTGACCAGTATCATGAATTATTGATATTTACTGAATTGGCAACTGGCAGCCAGATTCCAATTTGTTAAAGATCGCAAATTGGCAACAGGCAACTGGCAGCCAGATGCTAATTCGTTAAAGATCCCAATTTGTCAACTGGCAAGTGGCAACCAGATGCCAATTAATATCATAAAATAATGATATTTACCGAATTTGCAACTGGCAAGTGGCAGCTAGATGCTAATTTGTTAAAGATCGCAGATTGTCACCTGGCAACTGGCAGCCAGATGCCAATTTGACCAGTATCATGAATTATTTGTATTAACTGAATTGGCAACTGGCAACTGGCAGCCAGATGCCAAATTTTACAAATACATGAATTATTGATACTAATTGAATTTGCGACTGGCAACTGACAACCAGATGCCAGTACCTTAAAGATCGCAAATTGGCAACATGCAGTCGATACCAATTCGACTAGTATCATGAGTTACTGATATTAACTGAATTGGCAACTGGCAGCCAGATGCCAATTCGTTAAAGATCGCAAATTGTCAACTGGCAACTGGATGCCATATTCCAATTTGACCAGTATCATGAACTATTGGTATATACTGAATTGGCAACTTGTTCCATTACTCTGATCAGAATTCATATGTTATATATAGAACTAAACAATTATGTTATCTGTATGAAGTGTTATCTGCTGCGAGAATGAATCTGTTGTTGGAAAATGAGAGGATGAAGATGACATTTGTCTTTGGTTGCTTACCTGAAGACCTGCAGCATAATAAACATGTACAATCATTCGTGTAACAACACCTTCAATCCAAAAATGTTTTTAGATAATTTACTCATGAAGTGCCTATAATGTTAATTTTCAAATCGGTTACAGTTTTTACTGTTGAAATATATAATTTATGTCCCTATGACTTTTACCTAGGCACCTCAAAATGCACAGGGTTTACCTGCCTGTTAAGAAATTACTTTTTCTGAAGTTTAAAGGTTTGCGTGAATAATTCTAGAACCATAAAGCAGAAAATGTATTCAAAGTGACAGAACATGTGGTGTTGACATTTGACCCTCAAAATAAATAACGTCTATGTATAATAGACAATAAGCAAATAGCGAATAAAAAAGCCACACTGCATATACACAAAGTGAACATGAAATAAGGAACATTTGGTATTTCAAAGATAAATTTAAATTATATTCAGCTTGTTCAAACGCTGCACCGAGGTCTATCATCTTAACCCGTTCTAGGAAACTGCCGATACAAAATATTTGCGTAAACTTAAAATCATTATTGGATATTTAACGGGGCTTGTATCTCCGGTACTAACATCCAGAAAGCTACTGTAATTCGTATGGCCTGATCAGGTGGCAAATTAAGAAACAACCGTGAACACAAGGCTTTTTGTAACATTATAGGGAGTATAAGCACATTGAACGAGCGTTCTGGTTAAAATAAGTACTGAGGTCCATGAACTGAAATATTTCATAGACTGTGGCTGAGGAAAAAAACACAAAAGAATACTAAGGGCTATGTTTCATAAAAAAGGGGCTAGAAGTCATCTCTATTTGTAATTTCAAGGGCAAATTGAAAGCCATCTAGTAAATAGCAGGGGTTTTTAACCACACTTTTCACTGGATAATCTTAACGGCTAAAAGACTTTATGTATCAGCAAATGATCCAGACTGGTTCTTTCAGAGAAACACTTTTAATATATTTTGTTGACTCGGGAGAACAGAATATGGATGTTCTGGTTGAAGACTACCTTCTGTCACAAGTTAGAATCAAAACATTATTCAAATTATACGTCATTAATGAGAGTACATACGTTTTATAAAAACAACATAATTATTTTTCAGAGTAGTAGCAATACATTATACACAAAACGCAAATCTTTTATAATAATTGGAAACAAAATTAATCCAAAACAATGAGTATGACATGGATATTTTTAAAAAAGAAATATTACTACCTAAGAGATAAATAATTTTATTTATTACAAAATATCTAGTTATTTGAAAAACAAAATTTATAGGTTTGTTTATTTGTTGTTGTACAGCCCGTTCTACATCTAAGGTCATATAAAGCCACCCTAGAGAGAGAGGGAATATGGTAAAGGAGAATTCGGGAATCTACATATGTCGGTCTTTCGGGTGAGACTTTAATCCAAGGTCCTATATATCTACGTTATACATCGCACACATTAAATAACCAGATGGTCTAAACGCCAAGTGATGGGATGAACATAAATGCAAAGTTATAGTATTATATTTGCATTTTTTCTGTAATTTTTCATTGTTCCATATAATTTGCAGAACTTATACATTTATGTAGTGATTAATTTGTAATAGATCTGTACCACACTAAAAAGCAACACTGGGTGTCAGTGGCCAGATGACAATTCTTTAATATCAATAATTCATGATACTTGACGAATTGGCACCTGGCTGCCAGTTGAAAGTTGACAATTTATAATCTTTGACGAATTGGCATCAAGCTGCCAGTTGCCAGTTGCAATTCAGTTAATATCAATAATTCATGATACTGGTCGAAATGGCTTCTGGCTGCCAGTTGCCACTTGACAATTCGCGATCTTTGACGAATTGACTTCACGCTGCCAGTTGCCAATTCGGTTAAAATAAATGATTCATGATATTTGTCGAATTGGCATCTGGTTGCCAGTTGACAGGGGTCAATTCAGTTAAAATCAATAATTCATGATATTTGTCGAATTGGCTTCTGACTGCCAGTTGCCAATTCGGTTTATATCAATAATTTAGGATAAATGATATTTATAGAATTGGCATCTGGCTGCCAATTGCCAGTGGCCAATTCAATAAATATCAATAATACGTGATATTTGTCGAATTGGCATCTGGCTGCAAGTTGCCAATTCGCGATCTTTATCAAATTGGCATCTTCTGGCCGGTTGCCAATTCAGTTAATATCAATAATTCACGATATTTTTCGAATTAGTATCTGGTTGCCAGTTGTCAGTTTCCAATTTGCAATCTTTAACGAATTGGCATCTTGCGGCCAGTTGCCAATTCAGTTAATATCAATAATTCACGATATTTGTCGAATTGGCATCTGGCTGCCAGTTTCCAGTTGCCAATTCGGTTATATCAATAATTTATGATAAATGTTGAACTGGCACCAGGCTACCAACTGACAGTTGACTATTCGTAAATTTTGACGAACTGGCATCTAGCTGCCGGTTTCAAGTTGCCAATTCGAGATCTTTATCACTTTGGCATCTAGCTGCCAGTTGTCAGTTGCCAATTCAGTTAATATTGACAATTCATGATAAATGTTGTATTGGCATCTGGCTCCCAATTGACAGTTGACTGTTCGCAAATTTTGACCAACTTGCATCTTGCTGCCAGTTGCCAGTTGCCAATTCACTAATTGTACATAATTCATAATGCTTGTCGGACTTGCATATGGCTGCCAATTGCCAATTCGCAATCTTTAACGAACTGGCATCTAGCTGCCAGTTGCCAGTTCGCGATTTTTAACGAATCGGCATCTGGCTGGCATTTGCCAGTTGCCAATTCGGTTACTATCAAAAATTCATGATAATGAATTGGCATCTGGCTACCAATTGACAGATGACTATTCGCAAGTTTTGACCAACTGCATGGCATCTAGCTGCCAGTTGCCAATTCACTCATTGAATATGATGTATGATACTTGTGGAATTGGCATTTGGCTGCCCGTTGCCATTTGCCAAATTCGCGATCTTTAACGAATTGGCATCTAGCTGCCAGTTGCCAGTTGCCAATTCAATCATTGATTATAATTCATGATACTGGTCGAATTGGCATTTGGCTGCTAGTTGCCAGAAGACAATTCGCGATCTTTGACGAACTGGCATCTGGCTACCAGTTGTCAATTCAGTTAACAACAATAATTAATGTATTTGTCGAATTGGCATCTGGCTGCCAGTTGCCAATTCAGTTAACAACAATCATTCATGTATTTGTCGAATTGGCATTTGGCTGCCAGTTGCCAATACGCAATCTTTAACGAATTGGCTGCCAGTTGCCAATTCAGTTAATATCAATAATTCATGATACTGGCAACATTGGCATCTGGCTACAAATTGACAGTTGACGATTCGTAAATTTTGACGAACTGGCTTCTGGCTGTCAGTTGCAAATTTACTCAATGTTCATAATTCATGATACTTGTCGAACAGTTGCAATTTGCGATCTTAAACGAATTGGCATCTGGCTGCCAGTTGCTTGTTGCCAGTTCGGTTAATGTCAATAATTTATGATAAATGTCGAACTGGCATTTGGCTACCAATTGACGGTTGACGATCCCAAGTTTTGACGAACTGGCTTCTTGATGCCAGTTGCCAGTTGCCAATTCACTCAATGTTCAAAATTCATAATGCTTGTCGGACTAGCATCTAGCTGCCGGTTCCCAGTTGCCAATTTGCGATCTTTAATGCATTGGCATCTAGTTGCCAGTTGCCAGTTCAGTTATTATCAATAGTGCCAATTCACTCATTGTTCATAATTCATGATACTTGTCGAATTGGCATCTGCCTGCCAGTTGCAAATCCACTCAATGTTCATAATTCATGATACATGTCAAACAGTCGCCAATTCGCGATCTTAAACGAACTGGTATCTGGCTGCCTGTTGCCAATTCGGTTAATATCAATAATTTATGATAAATGTCGAATTGGATTCTGGCTACCAATTGACAGTTGACGATTCGCAAGTCTTTATGAACTGGCATCTGGCTGCCAGTTGCCAATTCTCTCAAATGTCCGAAATTCATAATGCATGTCCGATTGGCATCTAGCTGCCGGTTCCCAGTTGCCAATTCACGATCATTAACGAATTGGCATCTGGTTGCCAGTTACCAGTTGCCAATTCGGATAATATCAATAATTCATAATAAATGTCGAATTGGCATCTAACTACCAACTGACAGTTGGCGATTCGCAAGTTTTGACGAACTGGCATCTGGCTGTCAGTTGCCAGTTGCCAATTCATTCTATGTTCATAATTCATGATGCTTGTCGAACTGGCATCTGGATGCCAGTTGCCAATATCCGATCTTAAATGAACTGGCATCTGGCTTCCAGTGGCCAGTTGTCGATTCCGTTAATATTAATAATTTAAGAAACATATCGACTTGGCATCTGACTTTTAATTGACGGTTTACGATTCGCAAATTTTGAGAACTGGCAGCTAGCTACGATTTCAAATAAATTTGAATTGGCAGCTGGACTATGAAATTGGCGGCCGTTGCCAGTTGCAAATTGAATAAACTGGCAATTGGCAACTAACTTCACGCACATGTTCATCATTATTATGGATAGAAAGGTGTAGGAAACTATAAGAATCTTACACTGTCTTTCGGTACAGACCGGAATATCTGGCTCGAGGGTACATAATCCATTCATAAAATGCGCCGAAATGACGTCATTTTAAAGCACCCGACTTGTCTTACACGTTGTCTAGCACCGGTGTAAACATTAGAAAATCCTGTCTGATATGCAAGAAGAGTTTATTTCTAGCCCCGGTGTAAGCAGTAGAAAATCCTGTCTGATGTACAGGAATAGCTGTTCTGGAATATGAAGTTCAGAGAAACACTGGCTCGTATATTTCGAATCTTATTCTGTTTTATTTATAAGTTTTTCAGTCTTTGAACATGCGTAAATATACAGCTATAAGTAACAATAACAAATACATTTTAGATTAACATTTTGTTAACTCTAGAATATTGAAATATACTGATATGTCGGGTGACAGATTTATCTGTTTGTAATCATCTTATAAATTCATATGTGTTATTAAATAGGCCCTGTTATTTGTACGAGGGTAGTCGTATTGGACCCGAGGCCGAAGTCATACGAATTCATATGTGTTTTTAAATAGGCCCTGTTATTTGTACGATGGTAGTCATATTGGACCCGAAGCCAAAGGCCGAGGGCCAGTACGACTGTCCGAGGACTAATAACACGGTCTATATCAATTTAATTATTTAATGACAATTTTATTTCATAACAATTCCAGAATTGCGCACCCTCCATCTTTCTGTCGTCTGCTTGTGTTCACGAGAGTTACAAGTTGTGAAAAAATGGCTGTTCACACAAATACCTTACTTGAGCCATATACAACCTTTCGGATGGTCACTTAGCACTGCTAAACTAGATAAAAGTTGATAGAACAATTTCAAATTTTCCTAAAGCTCGATGTTATGACTTGGAAAAGAAAATGGCTGCCATTTAAAATTGAGTTCTTTATCAGTTTTTTGGACTTGAGCTATAATCCAATCAAATTAAGATACAAGAGGGCCAATATCAGTATTACTTTTCCGGCCCGGGGCTGATCAGTGTTATTGATATTGGCCCTGATATTTAGAAAGTCCACGTTTTATTGCGTCAGGCGTCTGTTATGTTATGAGGCGGATAATTTATGGTTATGAAATAATATATGTTAATAAATAAGTGATTTGATATTGGCACTGTTATTTGACTAAGGGCAGTGGTATTGGCCCAAGGCCGAAGGCCGTGGGTCAATACGACTGTCACGAAGACAAATGACAGTGTCATTTTCAAATCACTTATTTATTGACAAATTTAACCAAAAAAAATGGCTGCCGTTTTCCCGATCTTCCTGCAGGATTCTATATCAGATTTTGGCCCTGTGTTATCAGCCAATGAAATCTCTTCAAATGCGGGCTTTATATCTATATCACTTTCCGGCCCGGGGAGATATTGGCCCCGTTATAGAGGAGGCCGTAGTAATATTGGACGTGGTCGGTGCCGTTTTATAGGGCTAATAATATTTAGTTATTTAATAAAGAGATATATGTTTAGGGCATATTGATTTATACTGATTAATTTATAATAAATTGTACTCATATTGTTTATACCGTCATTAAGTCGGTTGTCATTGTTTCCAGATAACCGTTCGTTCGTTTGCTAATGTGGTTTTACAGTCGTTAAAAAGTTACCTAGTTGTAGACTTATAGAGTGCTGTAAATAAATCAAGTTCAACGAGTGAATTAACAGTGTGACGTTGTTCTGTTCCCAAACGACTAAGTTCAGGCTCGAACCTGCGCCTGGTGTCAACCAAGTAAATTGACTTTTAGAACTGCGTGCTGTGCGTCCAGTTATAAAATGGGATGCCTCTCAAACACAGAGTACCTGTCAGACAAACAGTAAATAGAACATACTATTCAAAGGTACGTATAATGCTAGATATAAGAGAATAATTATCAATGGGAAAATTAATTGATAGATCTTGCCAGGGCGCTGCATAAGAAGCAGCCACAGCTTTGATTTTGATCAGGTCATTAACCACTAGGATACCCCCTCCCACCCCACCCCCACCTCCTACACTTCATCTGATACCATCCTTGAGGTTTTGAGATCTGGAAACATCCAGCCTTCTAACCTGATGTAGCCCCAGTTGACTTATGGTTTTTTTTTTCCAGGACTCAAGCGTCAGCTTTGAGGAATTAAGTTTGACTCGGTGGAAGAGTTAATGAAAAGTTTTCAGAGTATTGTGAAGAAGATTGGTATAGCAACATATACGACAAATTTGTGATGCGCCATGAGAAATGTGTACAAATTACACGGAGACTATGTTAAGAAAGAATCAACTGAACACTAGACCTTCGACGTGAGTCAAAGCAAGTTGTATTGCCTGTGACATTTATTGTCGTTTTGACGTCATTTTGCTGTACCGTGCCCCGTGTGAATGAAGGTACAATGTAGTTGGGTTTTATGTATTGTAATGTTGAAACCATTTACTGTAGAATTGTGCTGTATAGATAATGTGATGGGGAAAAAGAATATATTTTCTAATAATATAACTTTCATTTTTCTGTTAAAGACATATGATTTAATATTTTAAAAAATGGTCTACGAACATAAATAACAACCCTCGTACGTTATCCACCTGTAATTATAATGGAAGGAAAAAGGAATGAAGAGATTGTTCATACCTTCTAGGCAGGTAGTAACGGGCGTAGCAAGTCCAGTTTTTTCTTATGGTTTAGATGCACCAAACATGTGGGTGTCCCCATTCCCACGGTAGGACAACAAACATACCAGAATAATTACTAACTGTAAAGTTTGTCGGTATTTGGCAGTTGGTAGTTGATTATTCGAATCCCAAACTGCATCCCAGGAGGTATTTAGTTATAAGTTACAACAAAGTCTTTAACAATACGATGCGTTAATTCAAACGAATATAAAGTTAGCATCTCAACGTAACAGCACTGTTTCCGCCCATCTGTACAATGCGCATACTTATGAACGTTTATGTAAACACCTTGTCATATAACTAAACTGATAAGTATTTAATATCTCACTAAATTTTAAATCACCAACTATCTTCTGGAAGGAATTTGGGCGAATTACCAGATGAGTGACCTGATTATCCAAGACGGGCAAAAACAGTATTGTTATAATCTTGTGGTGCTAACCTCATGAACATTTATGCATTAACATTATAATATTGCTAAAGAAATTTTAACTTGTATCTTACTTCAGTTTAAACAAGTTGGCTTTCTTTAAAAAGTAAGCCAAAGAGAGGTCAGCAGCTGTCGTCACTGAAAGAATGAAGCTACTTGTTTCCAAGATCATTTTGAATTTTTTAAACGTTCTGTGACTTAAATAATTATAAAAACTAGTAACCTAACTATTATTAATAGTTAATACCTTATTAGGCAAAATGACCGAAACTGACTATAATTTAGTTATTTCAAATGTTTTTATAGTGGCGTATCTATCATTTAAATAAATGAAACAAATTAAGATAACCTCATGTATTTCATACCTTGTAGAATCTTGGGGATCTTCTTATAAGCCCCTAAGGCTTTACTCCCCCCTCTTTAACAACAATGCATGTAGTTGTTGAAGCCAGAACTCCCATGTTAAGCTGCTGCTTTTTTAGGCTCATAAAGTTTTGTTTTCCTTTTCAAGCTTTTATTACACATTTCTCCAAATATTTTACAAAATAATCAGCGATAGTATCTGTTAAGCTGGACTAAATATTAAAAGGGCGTAAATTTGATCCAAATCGAGGAAATGGACTTGTCAAAAATGCTCTGAAATTCGAAAAAATATTTACCGTTTTTTCATGACCATGGCTAAATATTAATTTGTTCAACAGGCTGATGAGTTTCTCGGTAAAAAATGCATTTTAGAATTTGTAGTTTTTAAAAAGTAGCATGCATTATAAGAAATGCATCCCTATAATTGTATTTTTTGTATTTAGTTAAGGGAATACAAAACGTTCTGTTCATTATGGGCCGTTTTAACTGTGGCCGTTTTAACCATGGGCCGTTTTGACCCGATGTTAAATTTTGGTTTCGTTTAAATAAATTCGTATTATGATTCGGAGCATGCGCATAACTATCTTTGTAGACTGGTTTACATGATTTTAGGCTTAATATGAGATCATTAACTAAAATTTGATACGCAAAAATGGATGCCGCCAGCAATTAAAGCCAACACTGTGGAGAGGTCTGATGACCTCTCCAATAACCAGCTTCCTTCTGGAAGGAATTGGAGATTCGGGGGAATTACCAACTGAGGAATCAGAACGACCCAGACGGGCGAAGACAGTATACTGTTATGTAGTGGTGCATCTTGTGGTGCTTACTTCATTTATGTTTATTTATAAACCTTTATATATAACTAATGTAGTGGCGCTTACTTCTTGAACGTTTATGTGTACACGTTACCAAATAACTAAACTAATTAGTATTTAATCTCTCACTTAATTTTGAAATACCAAGTACCTTCTGGGATGTAGTTGGGGATTGGGGCGAATTATCAACCCGATTAGCCTAAAGGAGCGAAGCCAGTACTGTTATTTTCGACTGCTTTATAAACTTAATCCTATTGCTAAAGTAGTATGTATATCTATATGTATTTATTTTGTGATTAGTTTGTATCTCAAAACAGATAGATAACCCGATGGTTGAAAAAAAACAATCCTTTACACCCCAATACTTTAATACCCCCAGCCCCTCATGATCATATTGCTAAAGTACATATTTAACGTTTGTCTTTGCTGTAAAGAAAATGGCTTTAACTGGTACATACGTATGGGGAAAACCCGGAAATGCAATACTATTGAACACTTTTAATGTTATTCAGTCATACATAACATGCACAATATAGACCCAAGCCATGACATTTTATCTAACCTTCTTTCACTGGAAGTGATAGGTTTTTGGAGGGAACCGTTATTTTTTTTTAGCAAACCGATCTCAACTTCCAGATTTCCATTTTTTGGTGGTCAAAATTCTGCGGAAAAGCTCGATGGGGATTATTTGGGGGACTTTCTCAAAAATCGATAACAGATCAAGAACATCGAAGCAGAACTCAACCGTTATAAACATGAAGTGGTGTTATCGATCTTATTCATTGCACGGAAGATGAAAATTTCTTACAGAAGCTATTTTCCACCTTCACGTGAAGATCATTGTAATCGACTGGCTGACTGACTGGCCATTTACCGTATTTACTCTAAAGTTGTCGTCTATGCGTGATGTAACTGCGGTGATTAAACTTATGGACAATCTTTCTAAAGTTTAAAATTTGTAGCTGGGAGTATGTGTTTAGATGTTGGAAACTATTGTTTTATAAAACCTGTACATTTTGTAACAAAGCAGAATAAACAAAGTTATTTTAATTTTTTTTAATTATTTTTCGTCATTTTTACGAGTAAACAATAAAGTTAACAGGTTAACAATTATCTTTGGAACACATTAATACAGAATATGTTTCTCTTATCACATTTTTTAAAAAGAAATATTCAAGCTGAAATGAATACTTGTTGCGTAACAAATTTGAATGTAAAATGTACTTTCTAGTTGACGTTTATTGTTTACAAGCCAGCACATGTTTGAATGTCAGTTCGGAACAGTGTTACAGTTTAATACTCCTCGCCTTCTTCCTCACCTTCACCCTCGACGGAGTCGACTCCGACCTCTTCGTAGTCCTTCTCGAGCGCAGCCAAATCTTCACGGGCCTCAGAGAACTCACCCTCTTCCATACCTTCTCCGACGTACCAGTGGACGAAAGCTCTCTTGGCGTACATCAAGTCGAACTTGTGGTCAAGACGGGCCCAGGCTTCAGCGATGGCAGTGGTGTTACTCAACATGCACACGGCACGCTGGACCTTAGCAAGATCTCCACCGGGTACCACAGTTGGTGGCTGGTAGTTGATACCGACCTTGAAACCAGTTGGACACCAGTCGACGAACTGAATGGTCCTCTTGGTCTTGATAGTTGCGATGGCGGCATTGACGTCCTTGGGGACAACATCACCACGGTACAACATACAGCAAGCCATGTATTTTCCATGACGTGGGTCGCATTTCACAAGCTGGTTGGCTGGTTCGAAGCAAGCGTTGGTGATCTCGGCGACAGAGAGCTGTTCGTGGTAGGCCTTTTCTGCGGAGATGACTGGGGCATAAGTAGCCAGAGGGAAGTGGATACGTGGGTAGGGTACCAAGTTGGTCTGGAACTCAGTCAAGTCGACGTTGAGGGCACCATCGAATCTCAAGGAGGCAGTGATGGAGGATACGATCTGAGCAATCAGTCTGTTCAAGTTGGTGTAGGTTGGTCTCTCAATGTCAAGGTTTCGACGGCAGATATCGTAGATGGCCTCGTTGTCGACCATGAAGGCGCAGTCAGAGTGCTCCAGGGTGGTATGGGTGGTTAAGATGGAGTTGTATGGTTCAACAACGGCAGTTGCGATCTGGGGAGCTGGGTAGATGGCGAATTCAAGTTTGGATTTCTTTCCGTAGTCGACAGAGAGACGTTCCATGAGTAGGGAGGTGAAGCCAGATCCGGTACCACCACCGAAGGAGTGGAAGATAAGGAAACCCTGGAGACCGGTACACTGGTCAGCGAGCTTACGGATTCTGTCGAGGACAAGGTCAACGATTTCCTTACCGATTGTGTAGTGACCACGGGCGTAGTTGTTGGCGGCGTCCTCTTTACCGGTGATGAGTTGTTCTGGATGGAACAGCTGACGGTAGGTGCCAGTACGTACCTCATCTGGACAAAAATAAAACATAATAAATATATTATTTCTTGTTGAAAGTGTACCTCATTTGTAAATATATTTCAAACGATTGCCAATGTTAAAATGAAGCATATAACAAATTTTACTAGCGTGCTGCACAAATCTATATCCAATGACAAAATAAAACACTTTTTTTCAAAACTTTACATCAAAATGGTTATTTGTACAAATTAGCTTCATACTTATTTGAAAAAAAAAAATAAACATTTAAGAATTAAACGGTTTCACAGTTTCACGTGGAACAAATACTGTAACAAGACAACATGTTTAGTCATAACTCACCGACAACAGTTGGTTCCAAGTCGACGAAGACGGCTCTTGGCACGTGCTTGCCAGCGCCAGTCTCGCTGAAGAAGGTGTTAAAGGAATCGTCACCACCTCCGATGGTCTTGTCACTAGGCATCTGGCCATCGGGCTGAATACCGTGCTCGAGACAGTACAATTCCCAGCAGGCATTACCGATCTGGACTCCGGCTTGTCCGACGTGGATAGAGATACATTCACGCTGAAAAAGGAGTGGTACAAAAATATATATCAACAGTTTCATCTTATTTCCGTTAAAACAAACAACACAATACTTAACTCCTTAGAGCTTTATAGACGTACGTGCCGTGTTCTAAAAAAGGACTCAGTGAAAAAACGTTTCTTCAAATATTTGCTATGGATCACAGTAAATAGAAATACTACATTATTCTAATCATTTTTATCATTATGACAAATAATTGAAGACTTTAAGACAGAAAACCAGCATGGCAAAAATACAGTAACAAACAAGTTCGTTCTTTTTCCAGTATGTTTGTGTCATTAACTTAAAGTCCACACAGAGTTTAAGGTCGCTATGACCTTCCTTAATCGTTGCATTACATCAGTGTTTCGGTTAATCAATTGCCTTTAGAAGTACAGTATAATGACTTTAAAAGTCTTCCTTAGTTTTGCTTCGCCAGTAAGTGTCTACCGTATCTGTGTTTAAGATATCAAAATATCAACGATAAAGTGAACGTGTCCTTTGATGCCTGGTTTTTATTTGCGGTTCTAGCCGACAGCCTGATAAACCAACAATTTTACATAAACAGCCTGTGACCGAATTCTAAAAATCACACGTTAACAGGAATTGATCGTACACCACTCAAGAATGTTGTTAGCGACATATCGATCAGTGACTCATCTCCGCTCATACAGAAATTTAATCGCGATCTAACAAATTGTTTATTTCAGAACATGCAGTTTACTCGTCGACATAGTAAAGTTACAAACGAAAGGACGTTTTAACCATTCTTACACTCAACTTGAAAAACGCTGATAAAAATCCATTAACACAAATAACATATATATATCCACAGAAAATACCAAATAATGTTAAGGAGAATAAAATCCACTTACCATGATTGCTGTTTCAGTTGTTTTCGGCTTGTAGAGCTTGTTAAAAGCGATAAAAAAGTAACCTCACAATGACGTGAAGTGTCGGCGTGAGATAACTAATGGTGAAGGCGCAATACGCGTTTTCGGTATTTATAGTCGTCTGCTCGCCGGTTGCATAGCAAATGAAAAAATGCGGAACATTCATTGGTCGATAACGAGCACGTTACTAATAATAGCAACCAGTTTAATGTTGATTGGTTCAGTTTGAACCAGTGCCGACCTTTCTGGTTCTCAACACTAGTATCATAACAAAATAAATTACAACCGGTAACCAGTATGTGCTTTGGCGGGTTGCAATAACATGTCTTCACACTAATGGCTTTATCATAGTAGGGATGAACATAAAAAATATTTGTTTCTCGTGACTAAAATTGAAAAGGTGAGTAATAAAAATACAAAGGTAAGGCGTAGATATGTTACAGACAGTCTGTGAAAGCTGCTATTTCATGAAATGGCTTAAAAAAATAGCCTTTTTGTGAAATGGTAGCCATTTCATGAAATGGCTGAATATTTCAGGCTTTTCTTGAAGTGGCTGAAGTTTCCATGTCAATATTACACAGGTTGGCTGGTACAGTTTCAGCCAATCTGTGTAATAATGTCTTGGGTATTTTAAGGAGTTTGATATAATTAATAGTATAGTTTGTTTGATAAAATGAATAGAAAAGCATGTATATCTTCATTTTTACTCAAGAAAGGGTCTTTCAAATAGACCCTACTCAAGAATAATTGCTATAGAGAGAGACAAGTGTTTTCAGGATAGCCGGGCACCATAGGCACTAAGGGCTACCCCCTGTCCGCCAGCTTGGAACGTTTGAAAACATTCCCAAAAAAAGTATATTTCTTATATCAGCTGAGTTATTAAAAACTTTGTTCCGCCATCCCCAACTACAACAACAGATGATTAGCAGTAAGAAATAGAACTACTCATTTTAACATACTTCTATGACAAACATTCCCATGACAAAGCCGGCCTTATGCCCAACTCCTTGCCACTACCAACCAACAAATGGACAGAACTAATTGTGAAACTACCCATCTTAGCAAACGCCTCTGACCCGCTTTGACCACCTGATTCGTATGCCCTTCCTAATGACTTTTGATTTTAGCCTTTTCATGAAATGGTTGGAGCAAGTTTTTAGCCATTTCATGAAAAGCCAGAAATATTTAGCCATTTCATGTAATGGCTGAGTGAATTGGTAGTTTCACGAAAAGGCTAAACTTTTTAGCCATTTCATGAAATGACTGGTTTCACAGATTGACTGTAACAGATAAACTGTAGATTAAGATGAAGATACTACAATGAGGCAAAGAGTACTTAGTTAAATTCACAATCAAAGCATGGACAGGAGACAAATGTTGATCCCGAGAATCAGCTTTTTCTTCGGTGTTTTTCGTCCACTTTTGTTTGAAATTTTTTTTCAGGTCACAATATTGTTTAATACGAGAGTAAATAGATTTTTAAGATGTTTCTCTAATCAAAAATGGTCATAGTATTCAATCAGTCATTTCAATTTTGGATCTTTGTTCGTTTGTCTGCTCGCCTTACTGATAAATTCAAGTGATAAAATTATTTCAAAGACTTAAAAAAACGAAAGTCAAAAAGAAAGAAAGAAAAAAAGCAAGAAGAGAAAGAAAACATTATTGCATATTGTAGACGTTGTTATTTTTGATGTTACCTTTCACTAAAAATATATACCCCAAGATTTTAACAACGTAGGATTAAGGTAGTAGCAAAGACTTGGTATCTTAGGTCTTTGGTTGTGGTGACCTTCTTAAACATCTGACCAATCCATTGCTTTCTAGAAGTGCAGCTTATAACGAGAGATTTTACGTCCCATTTTCAACTTTTGTGTTTGTTTTAGGGTACGTGTTTTGAAACCACCAATATTTAGTTCTAAAACATTTTGAAAAAAAAACCAACAGTTTTTTCGGTGTGGAGGGGTCTTTTGGGCTCGGTATCGTAGAACTGATGGAATTGTGTTTATGCACAAAAACGTGTTTCTAGTACAACAGAGAGCAAAAATCAAGAAATCTGAAATATACTCTTTGTAATGCAGAAGATCGCAAGACGCGTGTCTACCTATCAGTCAAGTTGACACGCTAGCTAATGATTCCCAGAATCCTCTTGTTGTGTGTGATTTCTGCCTACAACATCACCATTCATAGGATCGCGTCATATAAACTTGGGTAAGAATTTGATGTGTGAACCTATAGACTTCACAAGTAACCGTCAAAAAGGAAAGTGACGAACGAAAGATCGGAAAAGGTGCATAAATCGTAATTGACTGTGTCGCACCGTAGTAAACGAGGGCGTGTATTCATTTTACTGCGAGGTGTCAAAATCAGTGTTAACATGGACGTGGCTCTCGATGCCTTACTATTTGCTGTCTATGATCCCAATGTATGAAAATGGCTTCATTACCCTACGCGGCGGTTGCATGCCTTTAGATCAGTAATCGATGCTGAAGTCACTGCGAATTATATCGGTAATACTCACATGAGAAACTAAACTAAATTAGTATTCTTGTTATGTGTGCCGCTGTAGGAATCAGAAAAAAATGTTTCAAAATGGTATCTAGCTATGATTTTATTACTCCTACATGTGAGAGTGGTGACTTTCTTTCAAAACAAAATCTACACAACTTCGACTGGAATATACCAGGGGTATCGTCAGAATTAAACGTAATTCGGTGACACTACTTCACAATTTTCAAACAAATGTAAAATAAAACAGTTCAATTTTTTTTTAGTTTGAATACAAGGAAACACGCATCTATTTAGCTGGCCATTTTTAATATTTTGGGCTATTTATCGAAGTGCATATTGATTTATTTAAACTTCCCACCTATTCCATTCAACTTGTGCACACGAACTAGATATATCCGCTTTATATTATACAAAAGGCTTCAGTTTAAATTTTAAGTAACTGGGAGATAATATATAACAATAAACAAGTGACTCGTATATGAAAATAGAACTAACACAATGTTAAAACACGTTTAGCTGTATGTACAGTACCGGACCAAATAAATTGGTTTACCGGGTGGTCAGGTCTAGACTGATTATTAAACAGAAGGTTCGATCCCCAATTTCTGTATCAATCTAAAAAAGGGTCCTTTAGATGAAAACTCAAAGTATCTCAGGTATCAGTGTTACAGATGAAGACATCAAATACCTAAATAACCTTTCAGGTATTTGAAAACATCAGAAAAACCAGTGAGTCTCATCAAGTGGGATACTCACTACATCTTGTAATTGCCACAAACACTTGAAAGAATTAAACCTTTTTCTGGGCGTTTTTCGTGGGCAACCGTTACCAACAACATATCGACTTAACTAGGTAGTTCAACAAGTAAATATAATGTAAATACTTGGAAAACAAATGGTTGTCCCATGTATATATATTGAGTAGTTATTTCCCGTGATGTTAAGCTGAACCAAGTAATATAGTCTCCGTTCTTTTCATTCTTAAGTAAAACAAGTACATGTTATAAATAACATGACTGGCCGTTGTACCTATGTCTGTATTAAAACAGCCATTTAAAAGCTAGAAGGACCTTGGATAATTTTCACAAGAAATCACACCTAAGTTAAGAATTGTCCCAAATACTGTTTAAAAATACCAAATGCTAGGCATTCGAAGTCAGCTGGCATGTTCTTAAAAATAATGGAGAATTCAGTATTATGTGGACTGGATCATAATAATGACACCTGAAATTCTAACATAAAAAAACAACCAGTGAAAACTTTAGCATAGAAAACTATATCATAGATTTCCAAACCATATACAAAGTAATATGATATTTTTACATGCGTCACCACATGATCAAAACTCGAGAGTAATGAGTTGAATACTGTGCTGTCTAAATTAACATAATATAGGCAAAATACTTGACGATAGAACATAAATATCTGCTGCGGTATGAGCAATTAGTGAAAATGTGAGTGGGTTCAAACTGGTCAGGATTTCTTGCTTTTGTTTAAGCCATATCTCAAGTGTTTACAATATGAACTGAACAGACCTATTAATTATGATATCTATATTGTATTTAGGTAGTTAAATGCTGCAGCCATCAAAAGTCTTGCTACAATTTGCTACAATTTGTTAAAATACTGGTCAGTGACCTAGAATAATTCAAGAAAATTGACTTGCACTGTTGTGTCCTCTTAGAAAAACAAACAATGCCAATTTTTGTTTTACTTACATATATTCATAAAGAAAGATGTTTTACTTACACTTAGAAAGTTGAATATGATAAAATCTTTTGATAGGCCCAGTCATCAATTAAATATACAACTGGCTGGGTTTTTTTTTTTCATTGATATAATTGCATAGAAGGGAAAAAAGTCTGTAATGTCTAAATGATATTATTTTCTGAACATCCACTGTGTTTTCAGCATTTATTGTCTCTGCCATGCATCGTTGTCATTCTGAACACTAACATAACATAACATCATTCTTGGGGTTCAGATGTTCTGAATTTTCATTGGCTTAACGAAACATTATATCATGCCTATAACCTATCAGAAAGCAAGGATTATTACTGGTTAAAACTTGATCAATTGTACATTCATTCAAAACTTAAATATCAACTCAAAATACCGACAGTATTTGCACAACCAAACATTATAGTTCAATAAGTTTTATTTATTCACATATCATTGAATAAAAAAGTGATAAACAAAACTAGATTAAAATGAATAAATGAATGAAGATCAGGTATAATACTCACTTATACATGTCTAAACATTTGCAAACACCTGCACACTGATGATCCTGCACACTGATGATGAATAAAGTACATGGAAAGTAATTAAAAAATTATGATAAATTTCCATCAAATGCTTATTCCCCTAGTATAGTGCAATACATTGCAGGAAATGTTTAAAGAGTGCTATACGAATCTTTACTGACATATAAATATACCGCATAATTTTAAAGTTTTTTTCCTCAAGATTAAGACAGCAACTTGGGCATAGATCAATTAATCTCTACATGTAACTTTGCAATACTGAACATATCAGAAGTTTGAGCTACATGGTTTTTATCTTAAGTCATTTTTAAGGAATCAGTGGACTAGTGGTCATGTACAGAACTTGTTATCTTGGGTCAAGAGTGTGATCCCTGCTCATTTATTAATAAAACTACTAATTCTTTTACAGGTAAGATATTAAACCAATGTCTTTTGTATCAGTGCTAAATGCCAAGCATGTTAAAGAACTATTGCTATCTCTGAAATCGAACTCTCTCTGCAAGATCTACCACAATCTAAAATAATAAAAATCTTCAGGGAGATGTTATAAATAAACTCAATTTGACACCTGTAGTGAGTTTTATAAGTAAATTAATTCTCTTTATAAACAGTAAGTATGAAGAAGATGCTTCTCTATAAGCAACTCAAGCCATTTTGACAACCAGTTCAACAAACTAACAGTAAACAACTGAAGCCATTTTTGACAACCAGTTCAACATACTGTTTACTCACATAAGCAGATATGAAATGCTTTTGTCTATCTGAATAAGGTACACTGTGATTCTAGACATTACATGAATTTATATCATATACTTCTAGCACATACTTTTGAATGATGTCATAAAATGAATATCATTCCAAATAACATATAAAACAGCTTTGGATTTGTGCCAATAGAATATAACTGTATAAATACTTATGACTACTTGTTTACATACTAACAAAATCAATAACTCATGAAGTAGCTTACCTAACAAAAATTTCAAGGGAATTAACTCAATCAAAAACTAACAATGTTCAGTTCATTAAGAAATATGTATTATCCCCCTTGGGACTCTTAAAACTGAAACGGTGATAAAATGGTAATTCAGTTCTGCAGAGTCAGAATGAATATATACTGAATAAAATCTATCTACTTTTATCTCTTTTAAAAAATTGAGTGAATAAGAAAATGTTTCTGCAGGAAAAAAGGGAGATACTCTACACTTCTGATCTTCTACAGATAATAAAGTACCAAAATTTATTTCTTAATCTAAATATCAATACAGACACAGACCTTTGATAGGAAGTGATTTAGGAAAAGTTAAAAATATCAATAACAGAAATATTTATTTGTATCTACTGTTTTTACAACTTTAAACAGCAAACAAAATCTTCATTTATTTTTTCTAAAAGACAGTGCATTACAACATTCTTTGAATAATCTAAGATTTTATCAGCCATGTTCTTCTAGCAAGTTAATCAGAGAACTGTTTCAATTAATAATAAAACCTCTTAATCATTATCGGGATTCGCCTACAAGACATCTTTGATTCAGATACAATACATTGCAAACATAGCGAAACCCACAGAGGTGGTCATCTTTGATAAACATCTATTCCTTCTGGGCCAATGAACTATCCAGGATGAAAAACTACTATAAATGACCAAAGGAAAAAATCAGATTGAACTATTTTGCATTAAGTCCTTGATGGGGACTGTAAACTTTGAATGAAAGCAATTCTAAAAACCAGATAAAAGACCACCTGTATAATACAACCTTCTGCTTTGTATGGCCACTTTTGTACTTATTTCTGACTGACAGTGCAATTCCTATCGAATAATTTAAAGAAAGCATGTAAAAAATATTCTCCAACATGCATTCACAACATAGCAAAATATAACAAGCATGATTTATGATCCATTAATGTGATAAAGCATATATGTCCTCCACATGAACACCTTTAAACATAATTTATCTGAAATATTAACCCTTAACCTGAGGAACCGAAAGTGATAAGCCTTTGCCACCAGTATAGAGCCAGGCCAGCCTGCACATCAGTACAGTCTGACCAGGCTCTATACTGTTGGTAGCTCCATTTTTGTATTTTGATACTGAAATCCCTTAAACTTGAATGGACTGTTCAAAATTCAAAGCTGGGCGAATCAATTACAAAATTTCAGCATGTTCAGGGTTAAGGATCAGATGAAAAAGATCATTACTTCACAAAAAGCACATGGTAATATGAAAGTTTTGTTCGAAGCCATGACTTTAGAATTAAATATCAGCTGTAAAAATTTTGCAAAGGTTCTGTAGCTAGTTATCTTTCATATTGCACAGTTATTCCCTATTTAACATCTAACATTCCACACATTTGCTGATCTTGAAACATTGGTGCCCAGACAACATTCGAAAGAACAATCCATATGACTTCATCCATCAATCAAGTGTCTGTCCAGTTGTTATCTGGAAAAGAAAAAAAACATAAATCAAGAGCTGTCACTGTAAGTGAGTGACAAAAGCCCCTCAACAAAATTGTCTGCAAGAAAGAAATTGAACAAGTGCTATTTATGTACAATGACAAACCTGTGCATTCAAATCATGCATTTTAAGTGGTATAACAAAACTATACAAACTGTGGGAATGCCTATTATGTAGTAAGTAAAGCAACTGTACTCATTCCTCTGTCTTAATTACTGATTAAAGTTTTGAATCACAGACAAACATATAGATGGCTATTCTAGTTTTTTTTTGCATCAAAGTTTGACCTTATATTGACCTTAACATGCATTTGATGAAGAGCCATGCCAAGTTATTTCAAAATTCTGTTATGTCAGGTTTAGTTATAAATAGATCACAAAAATACAGGTACTCAATTTTCTAAATTATTTAACTACATTGATGAACAGACTGACAGACATCTGGGACATTTTATTGTAAACTCCAATCAGGAAGCACTAAAAGATAATAATTTGTGACCTTTGAAACCTTAAATTTGATGAATGTTTGCGGCAAGCTATATCAAATTCCTATACAAAAAGACAGTTACAGAGCGGACACAGACTGTGCATGGATGGGTAGAAGATGTGGGGTCATAAAAACATAATAGTCGTACTGAAAGTTATTCTGATGAACACAATGTATCTTCTTCTAGAAATCATGCTAACAACTACCTTTTTTCCTCATTATTTTAGAAAAAAAATACAAAATTATTCTTTCTGCACAAATTCAGATTGCAAACAAAGCAAAGCTGATTCACTGGCTATGAACAGGCAAAAAGAATTCTGAATCGTCTATGGGCAGGAAAAACGTGTTCTGAGCTTTCTGAAATTGTCTATGAGCAGGCAAAAAGTGATCTGAAATAGACTACTGCAAAAATGTTCTTAAGTAGTCCACATTCTTTGTACAGGATGCCATACCATGTAGTAAATGATGTCATGTAGACTGTCGCATGCACCATTACTTTTGCCTCAATTCGGACGAGATATTCTGAGGAGAAAACTGCTGTAAGTATTTTATTTTTACATCAATTTAAAGGGGGCATAGTGCATATGAAGTGGAAAATTGTGCCCTACATATAGCTCCTAATGATTCATTTGTCAGATGTATAGTTTTTCTTAACTTTTGGGTAATAAAAAGTTTGTAAAGATATGTAAAGATCAATCAAAAGAAGTCTCCTTCTCTGCCAACAGAATGAAACTGAATGGCAGTTATAAAAATCTATGGAAAAATTGTACAGTGCTAGCAAAACTAAAATGTGAGATTCAATAAAAAAACATGCTTACCCTAGCTTCAACATACTCCACTCTTCCTTTCTAGCTGAGTCAACTTTTCATTCAATGTTGCTAGTCTAGATCTACATGATGTGTCTGAAAGAAACAAAATTAATATTAGTTTTATATAGCTTGAGCTTGTTTGTATGAACCTTTACATAGCCAGGTACATGTATAAAGGTGATAAACTGACAGGTAATCCATGTGGCATGAGAGCTCAGATAGTAGAGTGTACTTTCTGTAAGTGGAATGCCCTGGTTTTCACATCCCAGTCAAGCAACATTTTTTTCATCGCCTGTCACATTTTGCACCTGTAAAAATTGCCTACTGTATATTATGGCTACTGCTTTGGTGCCTTGTAAAAAACAATTACCACAATATTCTCTCTGACTCAAAGAATTCACTGACAGGATGAATTCTCAATTTGGAGAAGGTAAATGTAGCTGGGTACATGGATATATACATGTATGTGATAAATCTAAAGTTAAATGAACATGTAGCTTGGTAGTTCAGTTGATAGAGTGTCTGCCCTGGTAGCTGAAGGTCCTGGGTTTGAGACCTCATCTAGCAATGATTTTTCTACATGTTTCACAAAATTACCAGACTCTCCTTAACTTCTGAATCTGAGTAAACTGAAAATAATACTGCAAATTATCTTTTGGAAGCAACCTCAAAATGTGGTTCTAACTCAATTTATCAATGTAATTCACTGAGCATGAAAAAGCACCAGGAGTATCTATGGAATGGGATGCTTATATAGCCTATCTGTATCTTGCTCTACCCCATACTAACTTAAAACAATAAACTCTTCTGAGGCCCCCCTGCGTAACATTATTCCAGTCTCCAAACTGAGGAGTATTTTCTTGTAATGCGATATATAATCATTGGATGGAGTGTTCTTTTCTTTTGCTCATATCAAAGGAGCTTGAAATTGTATTTTTAGCCATTGAAGAGTCGAAACCTGTTAATCAAGCTTCTTTTTCTGTATATAAAAACTCAAGGAATGAAACGCCACCAGCCCCGCCCAGTAAGAATTTGGGTCACATCAGCTAAAACTCGCCCAGGCTGCAGATATCTATCAGTCCTGTCACTCAGCAGACACTACAAATAACCAAAACAAACCGCCAACTTTTAGTCAATACGCTACACACTAGTAGAAAACTGATGCTTTCCATGCATTTCCAACAAAATCTGCTTGTCACCAAAGCCACAGCGTTATGTCATTGCATGGGCTGTAATCTTCAAAATATTCCTTGATTAAAAGCAGTTTTGAACTGAAGAAACTTTTCTTTACTATATTTTATGCTTCCCAAAAATAATTGTTAACTACATTAGTTCTTACCATTATTTCAATGTAAAAAAAACATATTTAGTTTGATTTTGCACTTATTCTTTCTATTTATCAAATCCAAAAATAGATTTTCCTTGGAAACTGCCAAATTTTTGTGAATTTCAGTGACATCACGCAATGTCTTCGGTGAACAACTGATTTTGTTTGAAAATGGCATGAAAATTAACGGTTTTCTTCTTTTGTGTAGCGTACTGAAAAAATTTAGTAATTTGGTGTGGTAAGTTTAGTCTCTGCTGACTGACAGGACTGATAGATATATGCACTGGGTCGCACTTTAGCTGATGCTACCTGAATTCTTAGTGGGCGAAGCTATAAATACAGTTTCAAATCTTGAATGACTTAAAACACAATAAATACACATGAAAATGAGGAATCATAAGACTTAACTCATTTTTCCCACGGCACTAATGTAGCTATGCAGAATGTGTACCATGGGTAACCTACAGATCAATAGAGAATACTAAATCATAATCAACCTTTATTTAATACAAAACTTCAGTATTTCTTGACAGGTACTGTACATGTAGAGTCATCGTTCCATTTATATGCCTATTTTGTCTAAAACGACGCCGATAAGCAAATCATTCCTTACCAAAAGAATTAAGAAAGTCTGATATTTTCTTTATACTGCATGTTATGACCTCAATATATTCTCTATTAGCCCAGTCTTGCTGAATTGGCTTTTGGACAGCGTTTGCTTGTTGTCCTGCTGACATTTTGAGAATTTCTTCTACTTCCGTGTTTACATTTTTGTTAAGACGTTGTTGATTAGTTCAATTTACTCATAAGCTACCAATGAAATTAGACATAATGTTTCGATTCAAGAGCTACTGCCATTACATCTGATTGGAAAAATCAAGGGCTTTAAGCCAATCAAAGCAGTCGTGACTTTGTGAACGGGTAAACAAAATTTAGAATAAATTACGAAATTACTAGAAAAGCTTCAAATATATCTTTGATAATTATAGTAAAAAATTTCTGTTTTGCATTGTTTATAAACAATCATTTTAAGGTATTTTGGTATGTATAGCTTTTAGTTATTTTGCCACCTTTGATTTCTGATGCATTCATAAAAATCATATGATTTCGCGACAATGACAACTGATCTCTTTTTTTTTTGCCGTTTATTAACAATAAAGAAGTAAATAGAACCTGCCATTCTGTTTTCCCTTGTGAGCTTCATAAAATGTGGTACAAAGATTTTGAAAGAATTAAGGCGATTCATCGACCAACCTTTCCGTCGATCTGATTGTGTTGAAAAATCGTTTTATCGCCGTAAATATTCAATAGGCGGAAAGTTAGCTAAAGAGACTTCAACGAACAGGTTTTATAGTATCGCTAGACCTGTTTGCTGAAGCCAATCCCGTATCGAAAGTCAACCAGAACTGTGACATATTTATGTCACGCTGTAATTTAATATATTTGCGTTATCTGGACAAAATCTCTACACATATGGGTAATTCAATTTATTTTGTACACCAGTCTATGTTTGTGAATAAAAAAGGTTTGATCGATGGTTTAATACCTCAAAGTTTATCAGCTTGGTTAAATTTTGTGAAATTCGCTGCCATTGCTGTCCTATCGTGTGACTTGCGAGACTTTACGTTCAGGTACCTTTGCTGGTTTTATATCTGGAGAAAACAATGAATAAATACAAAATTTATTTGTTTATCAAATGGTGTAATTTACTTGACCCAAATTTGATTAATAACTTAAGGGCGATTTTAATAGTTATTTATTTACTGCTCATAAACTGTCATAATTCTGGTAGCCTTTGCAAATGGGGTTGACCCATAACTTTACTGTTGCGCAACGTCAAAAATCATAAAAGCGACTTATAAAGTGATGGAAGCCAGAACTAGCGGAAAGTGTGAAATATTTTTGTAGGGTCATTTACACCTAATAACTTAACTGTTTAACCTAAATAGACATAATATTGATTAGTGATAACAGGGTTTCCATTTGACCCCTGTAGAGGGGACTCTTGCAGTACCTGGTATCACTGTGATTGTCAAGGGCTAGGAGACAAAACTTACGACTTCCTGTCCAACTCAAGCTTTTCTTGGTTTTTTATCACATGTGGAAGTCACAACCATTCAACATCACTAGCAGTCTCACTGGACAGTCTAGGCTCCCAATCAAGTTTCACCCCCCAGGAACATGCCCCTGATGATCTTCCTCACCAAAGCAGCCCATTGAGAAAATATAGTCACCATGGTTATCCAAAAGTGAGCTCTACCACCAAACAGTGTAAAAATAAAGGAAAGAAAAAGGTCAAACTACTGTCCAAAGAAAGACTCACTTTTCTCAATATTAACTGTCGTTCTGTCAATATCAAAATTCCTGAACTACATCAAGTTATTGATCAAGTCAGACCTGATATAATCTGCTGCACTGAAACATGGTTAAAACCCAGCACCCACACTGCAGAAATTTTCCCCAGCCACCTTGGCTACCAGGTCTATAGAGATGACAGAACAACTGGCAAGGGTGGAGGTGTCTCCTTGCAGTCACAAATAACCTACTTAGTGAAGAACAGCCAGACTTAAAAACAGATTGCAACATCATATGGTCAAAAATTTCAATTACTGGCATCAAAGACATATACATGTATGTCTCTGCATACTACAAGCCCCATGAAAATGATGAACACTCACTAAATGAACTTTGGTCATCTATAGTAAAAATTCCTCAAAACAACAACATCTGGGTTTTGGGTGACTTCAATCTCCCAGACATAAACTGGTCAAATGAAACACCAACAGATACATGCAAATTCAAAGACATGTATGATAATTTTGCAGAGAACATGATTAATCATAATCTTAAACAAATGGTCAAAGTTCCCACACGGGATAAAAATATCCTAGATCTCTTTCTCACTAACACTCCGGGTTACGTCCATGACACAAAAGTCTTACCAAGCTTAGGTACATCAGACCATGATATAGTCTTCCATGAACTTAAGGTCGAAAGAGGGCAAATCGGGCAAACCCCTCGACTGGTCAAATCATACAAGAAAGCAAACTGGTCTGACTTCAAAAATGACTTGGTCACTTTCAGTAGTATGTTCAACCAAAATCATAATGAAAACCCAAACCAATTATGGGACACGTTCAAAGCTGAGATCATAAGGTTATCAGCCAAACACATACCGTCAAGAAAATGCAAAAATAAAGCTGATTTACCATGGGTTACTCACAATATTGTTAAACAGATTAAGAAAAGGAACAAGCTCTTCACAAAAATAAAAAGGTCTCGGTCACAGAATTGTCAGAACATAAAGAAATTCAAACATCTTAAGGCATCAGTGCAAAAACAAATAAGAAATGCTTATTGGTCATATCTAGAGTCAATCATCTTCTCAGATAATACAGATCCAGGTCATAAGAAAAAGTTCTACAACTTTATTAAACACAAAAAAAACTGAAAACACAGGAATTGCACCACTCAGCACTGATGGGCATACTTACAGTAACCCAGTGTCAAAGGCGAACATACTAAACAAACAGTTTGAATCAGTTTTCTCAAAGCCTTCACCACTCAGTCTCAAACAAATAGCTAAAAGCTCAATGTCATCACTTGGTCACCCGCCCATGGCTCCCATATCCATCTCAGTTCAAGGAGTTGATAAGTTATTGACAGGACTAAACCCCCACAAAGCCCAAGGTCCAGATGAGATTTCACCTAGGTTACTCAAAGAGCTACACACAAAGATAGCACCAATCCTTAAAATCATATTCCAAAGATCACTAGACACAGGTATTGTTCGGACTAAGGATTGGAAACATGCCATCATCACACCAGCATACAAAAAAGGGTCAAAATCAAAACCTAGCAATTACAGACCAATATCACTCACATGTATAGCATCAAAACTAATGGAACACGTCATTGTTTCAAACATGATGGATTACTTTGACAAACACAACATACCTTGCCCCCAGCAACATGGATTCAGGTCAAAACATAGCTGTGAGACACAGCTCATTGGCTTCACACAAGAAATAGCTGACAACCTTGATCAAGGTCAACAAACTGATGTCATAGTCATGGACTTCAGTAAAGCCTTTGACAAAGTAGACCACCACAAACTCATACACAAGCTGAAACACATGGGAGTTCATCCACACATCAGTTCATGGATACAAAACTTTCTCAAAAACAGATCACAACAAGTATTAGTGGAAAACAAGGTCTCTGACAGGCTCCCTGTGCTTTCTGGTGTCCCGCACGGATCGGTCTTAGGTCTAAGTCTCTTTCTCGCATACATCAATGACCTACCAGGAAGTGTCTGTGAGGAGCCGGGTGCGTCTATTTGCCGACGACACCATAGTTTATTTAACAATTAAATCACAAGGATCTGCACAAACCTTACAAAATGATTTGCACAACCTTGAAATATGGGAAAAAGAATGGTCAATGGAATTCAACCCTGACAAGTGTGAAGTACTCAGAATACACAGGAAAAAGAAACCGGTCATCTTTCCCTACACCCTACATATCACTAAACTGAAAACCACAGAAAATGCAAAATACTTAGGAGTTACAATAAGTAGCAACCTAAACTGGTCATCCCACATAAACAATATCACAAACAAAGCAAAAAACAGCTTAAGGTTCATCAGACGAAATGTCAAAACACAAAACAAACAACTCAAAGAAGCAGCATACAAAACATATGTAAGACCACAGGTTGAATACTGCTCAACCATATGGCATCCATGGCAAAAATATCTCACACACAGAATAGAAATAGTCCAGAGGTCAGCTGCAAGGTACGTTCATAATGATTACCACTATACAACTGCAGTGTAACAAACATGATCAAAGGACTAAAATGGTCAACTTTAGAACAAAGGCGAAACCATGCCAGCCTGGTCATGCTACACAAAATAAAAAACAATCAGGTCAATGTTGATCACAATCACCTTACAAACACAAGAAACAGCAAATTCCTCATCCCACAATCAAAAACACAACATCACATGAACTCATTCTTCCCAAGGACTATAAGACTCTGGAACGAATTACCAACCAAGATTAAGCCTACCCCAACTGTGCCAGCTTTTATCAGTGGACTAAACAAGTTTTATAGATTTTAAGTACTTGAAATAAATGTTTAAGTGAATCTTCAATTAAATCTGGTTTTCTTTGTTATAATCTTTTATAATTTTAATGTTCCTGACACGCACCTGCCTAGTATAGTCAGTATTGACTTTTGGCAGTAATAAGTTGAAGTTGAAGTTAACCCTTGAAAATTCATATAGACACCATTTTGACCCTCAGGTATTTTGACTGAAGGGTCATTTTATCTTTAAAAAAGTCTATTTTAGCTTAAATTCGGGTATTTTTGACTGCAGTTTTGTAAATTTATTTGCATCGCATGAAAAATGACCCTTCAGTTTTTTGAACCAGTAGAACCCCTGGATAATAGTTACTGTTCCATTCAGTTTGTGTATACATGTATATTGTTTTCCAAAGTGAGGATCATTCATACATAATTACTAGTTTAGGATGAATAAACAAACATTTTTTATCACTCTTTATTCTATCTTTCACTTTGTTGTACATGATAAGTGTTTTTTTGTGTTTTTACTAGTTTAATCGTTTTCTTTTTGATATTCGGATATCAACCTGCATTTAACAACTATAAAAATAATAATTAGAGATACTTCATCCGAATATATGTGCTCAATATCAAGATGAGTAATCTGCTGATTAATTAAATGCAGAATACACTTGCATTAAACAACTATTATTAGTAATGCACGAGTAATAAGATGTGAATGATGTATTTCACACTCCACCTATTGAATATTCAGGGTGACGAAATGACTTTTCATTTACTATACATAATTGGGTCGATGAAACGGTTGATTGATGAATCTACCATGACCCTTTTGAAATAATGGTACACCTGTAAAACTGTCAGACCATCTGTTCATTTGACTTCATATGCCTTATAACTATCAATACTGCCTTTGTGTATGTCCCTACCCTTTTTGTAATTCATTGCTACAAATGAGCACAAATATTTAGTTGGATGTGTCTCGACTGATGCAGTAAGTCACAAATTGTCCCTATGTCTGTCGTCTGCCAGATGATGTTAAATACTGCCTGCTTGTGTCACAGGCTGTCACAGGTTTACTTTTGTGATAGTGCTGTATATCATTAGATCATCACAGGATTTTAAGTAAACAATGCAAAAATAGTTACCACATTGATGCAATATGTTGCAAACCATCCATCAGTACTACTACATAATTTAAAATACTATTGTTTGTTAGTGATTACTCAATAACTAATTGATTAATTACATTATTTTGAAATAATTTTAGACAGTATTCACCACATTGAAGTGACATGTCACAAACTTCTGAAAATCTGCATTTCATTTTCATTTCAGGAAGCTGTGATGTTTTCTTGGAAGTCGTTGTTAAAACCTTGGGCTGGGGGTGACAATCAAAAGCCTCCAGAACGTGATGCCCAGGTGATGGTAACAGACTCATTAATGATAGAGCTTGAATTCCATATCAAAGAGACTGAAAAAATTAGCCGTGATCGTGAACAAGAAATTCGGAGGCAGCAGACCGGAGTTGACTATAGCTGGTTGGTCACAGCTCCTGTTAAATCTTATGAAATTCCACAACTTAAGAGGCTAGAGTTAGAGGAATTGTGTTACCAAGTGAAACCAGAAGAATGTGGCAAAGTGATAAGTCTTTTTCGTGATTCTGTTCTAAATGAGCCGAGTGTAAAAGAAATGCCACGAATAATGAAAGCAGTGTATACAGCAGATTCTTGATCAACGGCCGAAAGAAGAGACACTCACAGAATGGGTAACTAAGAGAACTGTAAGTCTTACAAACATTAAACTCCGTCCACAAACTAAGATTACACCAACAGAGATTGAGGATGATGTAGAAAGTCAGTCAACCATTGACACTGTGTGTTCTAGGGTAGAGCCAGTGTCAACAGAATTCATAACACAGAAATCACACACATTGCCTCGTCAGGAGTTTGGGAGGAACTTAGATTATCTCCCTGTATAAGACATTGTCAACCAACCATTCTTTCTTTTTGCCTTATATGAAGACCTCACTTTCCATTTGTGTTCACTTTAACATATCAGTTGAGTGTTGTCAGTTCTCTGGCCTAAGAATTGTTATTAATCTAATTGTTGGACTAGACAATACATAAATGAAGATAATGTGATTATAATTATATATTTCAGTCTGCATCTTCTCTGCAGTGTGAGCTTAGAAGCTCTTTGTGGAACTGAGCCTTAATTTTGGGGTCTACTCAGTAATTTTGTATTTCATTTCCTAGACCAATACATGTAAACGTTAAATTTTCAGCACTAAGTATTAGGAAATAGGAAGGTAGAAATTTTTATCATTATTTTTTTCAGTTACTAATGTCTTTACAGTACATGTATCTTACAGAAAACATGAGAGGCTTTGTTACATGTATACATGTACTTACAACAATGTATTTGAAATTTTGATATTGTGCAATCTTAAATGAGTGCATGTTGATTTTGATAAAAACTATACTTTCCCCTTATAAGACATGTATAAATGAAAATATGCCTTCTTGTATTGTTGCAAGTTTTATTTAGGACTTGGTCAGTCATAAAAGAGCAAACATTTTTTTTAATTGGTAATCAGTGCAAATTTAATATTCTTCATTTTTCAGGGTCTTTTGACCACTAATATAACTTTAAATGTTTTATGCATGTAGTGATATATTGTCATTGATATTTTACCCAGACTAAAGAATGTTTATTTATTTCTCAACATTTTGGTGCTAAAAATAATTGTTTAGCTCACATGAGCAGAGATGCTGATGATGAATTTTTAGCTCACCTGACCCAAGGTCAGGGGTAGCTCTTAGTATGCTATTTTGTCCGTCGTCTGTCTATCCGCACTACTGAAATAAATAGGGGGCCATCTAACTGTACATTGTAAACATAACAAAAGAGAACAAGAGAGTTCATTCCATAACAAAAGAATATGGGGCCAATGGCCCTCTATTAAACAAAAGAAAATAACAAAAGAAAATGCCCCCTATCAAGTTTCGGCCATACATCCATCCATCCATCCGTCGTCCTCAATTGATTTTAAACAACATCTCCTCCTATACCACTCGGTCATTTGCAGTTAAGCTTTACAGAAATGATGCTTGTATTGTCCTCTTTCAAAGTTCTATAAAAATGGAATTTCATGCAGAACTCTGCTTGCCATGGATACTAAGGCCACAAGGTCAAGAGCTTAGATAGTCATCTAGTGGACCTTTACCAAAGTTATATAAATCATGGCCCTGGGGTCAAATTTGGTCCAAGCCTAGGGGTCTGACACTTGATTTTACATCGACTTATTTCGGAATATAGGTTTTTGAGACTAAGTGCAGTGCACAAGAACCATAACTCCAGCTCACATGTTGAATAATCTCCCTTTGTCATTTTTGTTTGTCTGTGGCATAACTCAAAAAGTATTGGAGTTATGAGCTTGAAACTTCATAGATAAATAGATCTCATTAGGGAGAAATGCAGTGCCCAGGAACCATAACTCTCTTTTGCATAATTTTTGAATTATTGCCCTTTAAAATTGTTCATACTAACTTAATTTTTGTCAGGGGTATAACTCAAAAAGTATTTGAGGTAGCAACTTGAAGCTTCATAGATAAATAGATCTTATTGAGAGGAAGTGCAGTACCCAAGAACCTTAACTCTCTTTTGCATAATTTGGAAATATTGCCCTTTGAAACTTTTTATTGTAATTTTTGCCTGGGGCATAACTCAAAAAGCACACAAACACATGGTAAAAATGGCAGTTAAAAAAGAAAATAAATCTTTTTGGTTCTTTGAATTGGGAATTTTCTCATTTAAATTGGAAAAAACCCTACTTTTTGCCATTGGGAATATGACCTTATATCGGTTGTCAAAACAGGTAAAAAAAACCTGGATAAATAGATCTCATTGAGGAGAAGAACACTGCCCAGGAACTCTATTGCATTATGCCATAATTTTGGAATTATTGCCCTTTGAAATTTTTCATACTTGATTTTTGTCCAGGGCATAACTCAAAAAGTTTTGGAGGTATCAACTTGATACTTCATAGATGGATAGATCTCATCGAGGAGAAGTACACTGCCCAAGAATCATAACTCTGTTTTCCATAATTCTGGAATTATTGGCCCTTGAAATGTTTCATAATTTTTGTCCAGGGCATAACCCAAAAATCATTGGAGGTATCAGCTTGAAACTTCATAGATAAATAGATCTCATTGAGAAGAAGTGCAGTGTCTATTAATATCTTTTGCATAATTTTGGAGCTGTCGGGTATTGTTAATCCGGGGCATAACTCAAAAACTATTGAAGGTATCAACTTGAAACTTCATCGATAAATAAATCACATTGAGGAGAAGTGAAGTGACCTTTTTTGCATAATTTTGGAATTATTGCCCATTTTAATTTTTTTATTTTAGTCCGGGCATAAAGTAACATTTTCCCATATATCAATACCCTACTGAAAAAGCGGCATGCAGGGGGTATTGGCACCAGTACAGTGGCAGTTCTAGCTTTCACAGACTGCAAATTTTCTTTTTGCACAAATGATCAAGGTAACATTAAGTTATAAACTACCATGACTGTGACCATTGCCTTGTTTCGGGGACATTCGTATCTGTGACACTTTTCTTGTTTGATATCTAATGTGGTATTTGAACTGTCTGCCATTTGACACATCCCTGAGGTGCCCCCCATCCCCCACCTACCAGTTGTTTGATAGCTTATTTTCAGGTGAGTGACCCAGGACCATCTGGTCCTCTTGTTTATGTAGATCTTTGTCCATCATGTATTGCCTCTTTCCAAATTTTACCTTGAACAACACGTCCTCCATAACCACATAATCAAAGTTACATAATGAAATTTGACAGCGATGTTCCTTGCATAAATCTCTACAACTTAAAATCTTCTTGTCTAAAAAAAGAACCAACATGCTCAGGGCTTTGAAATTGTCTAGTGGACCTCTACTGAGATTGTTCAAATTATGTCTCTTTGGTCACTATTGGGTCAGTTGTTTTTTATACCCTTATAGAGACAAACCCTTCAAAAAATTGTCAGAAATCACAAGGTTGAGAATTTTGATATTAAGTATGTACAATTGTTTACTGAACCTCTACCAAGATTGTTAAAAGTATGCCCTGGAGTCATTATTAGATCCACATGTGGGGGTAACATGATTTACATAGAAATATACAAGAAAATCAATTTAAATTTACTTTGATAGTTCTATGTTATTTATGTTTTACAATTAAGTAAAGTAAAATCAGTTTTAAGTAAAAATGAAATGCTTTTGTTAAGGATAGATTTTTTGTTTTGGAAATAATTATTTAATGCAAGAGTTTTACAGGCTCATTTTGCTTTTAATTTGGCATTGATTGTTGGCCAGGAAAGAAATTTACATGCCTCGGGCATATGGCTTACTTCACAAACTGATTAAATGCTAGCAAAAGTTGCCCTTGCTCAACCTTGTGTTCTTGTGTATGCTTGCAAACACATGCAGTGGCTCAGTCTAATTTTGTTGTGTATGCTTGCAAACACATGTACAGGCTTAACCTCATGTTGTGTTTTGTCGTTGTGTTCTACAGCTTCTGTAAATTGTTGTTAATGATTAAAGCATTTCCTTGAAAATATGAACATTTAGGAATGTGATTTTACAGAACTTCACAATGTGAATGTGTCTGCCCTTTTGTCTTAGAGGGATAACTGTTTAATATAGCTACATAATGTCCAAAGCAAAATTGTTTACCATGTCCATATTATGATAAGACGGTAAATTAAACATGTTTATCTGAATGCTTCAATCCTTACTGACTTGTTGATGTTTGTTTATATTTTATATTCAAAGTTTAAGTATGTCTCAGAAAATCTAAGCCAGCATTGTTCACCTGCCTTTAAATAGGTTTGTTTATATGTTTTTGAAACTTCATTTTGTACTGTCTTGTGTTTTATATATGATGGATGAGTAGTAAGGACTTAATAAAACAACACGTTCTAAGATTACATTTATTTCTTAGACATATTTACTAGTACTAAATTATATCTAAACTGGTTGATATCTTAATCCAAACTGTTTGACTACTAGACTCATTCTGCATGCTGCTATCAGAGAGTACAAAGATGCTGCATTATAATAAGGCGGGGCTAATTATAAATGACAGGTATAGAATTACTTTGAGTTTTGGTCAAAATATAAACATTCTGTTTGGTAATCTTTTCTATACAGTGCAGATTTAGTCAGCACACCTTTAAAATCATTTCTTGAAAATTTCTTGTAGGTTACAATTTTATATAAATGCATCTTTTGGTCATTTGTCCCTCCCCTCTGATTTAAGTGAGGAGTCAGTCTGTTGCTTGTGGAGAGACGGGTCAGTAAACTAGTTAGATACCCAGATGACCAAAAAGAGGTTTAAAGTGACAATAAAAAGAAACAAAACAACCATTTCAGTGTTTAACATGTTCACAATGTTTAGTAACAGAACTGCTGAACATTAAATATTACTTTCTGTAAAAAAACATACCCATAAATCTGGAGTATTCCATTTTCTTTTCGATCATGTAATTTAATAGATACAGGTAAACTCAGTCCATTAATATTAAATAATCTTTGTAAAGGGTGTTGTTTTTGTACTATTTTTGTGTGTGTGTGTGTGGGGGGGGGGGGGTAACCATCTATTCCAAATGAACACTTCCTTAGTGTCTAATTGCCTAAAGGAAAACATTTTTAACATATGTTCTTTAAATCATCAATTATTTTTCATCTGATTGTGAATAAGTCAATAAAACAGATACGCTGTGTATCATCTGTTAATTTAGGGTATGTCCCTTTAAATGATATTACCATACTTAACAAAGTGGTATATACTTTCCCTTAATTTACTTTTCCCTCTGAGCACAAAGTTTCTTTCCCTTTTCTCTTATAATGGCCACTGGTTTCCTTTAAATGTAGTGGTTTGGGTAAAAGATTAACCAAGATTGTATCCATAAACTCACTTCATCAAATCAAAGCATCAAAACAATTTTCAGTTTAGATATTTTTGGTTTTTGTATGTTCTTTTTTTATTATAATTTTAATTATTTTTAGTGTGTCTTTTCTATGTTTAACACTTTCATCATTTGTTTTGTATTGATAGTTATGTATTTATGTATTTATGTTCAATTTTAAACTGTCGATTTTAATTTGAAATGTCATACTTTAGCATCTAGGAATACATTTTAGTTATACATATCAAAAATATGCTATTTACATTGTTATTCAGTTACTTATATTATATATATCTGCAGTGCTGTGATTCATAATACCTAGTCTCATTTGTTTAACTTGTCTGAGTGAAGACTTAGAAGTCAAAGGTCACTCTTCCACCTCAGGAGAACGGTTTGGCTGTTCCAGTAAACACCCATGTGATAACTGTCAAAGGTCACTCTTACACCTCAGGAGAACGGTTTCGCTGTTCCAGTAAACACCCATGTGATAACTGTTAAATATATGTTCCTATATTTTGTATTTGTGATCTGTGCCACATTGTATACCATCCTGAGGTCTAGAGAAGTGAGACATGCTATAGAGTTCAGGGACAACATTTTACATCTAAATAGTATAATGCAAAATATTCTGACTGTCTTGTTTGAAAGATATGTTTGTTATGAAACTAGGTCATAAGAAAATGGCTAAGTCAATACATCAGAATCAAGGATTTTTTTATTGTGTATTTGATCTCCTGTAAAGAAAATTATTTGTACTTTCAGCATTCCTGTACTTTCAGCATTCCTTTTAAGCTCATTTGAGTATGAAAATCTCACAGTGAGCTTTTGTGATCGCTTGATGTCCTGTGTGTGTCTTTCATCTGTCTGCCTGTCCACACTTAGCTTGTAAGCACTCTAGATCCAGTGAACATTAAAGTTGGTCTGGGTTTTTATTTTGATGACTTCTATGTCAGCTTCGAATATGGATCATCTGGGGTCAAAAGGTAGGTCACTGACTTATATCAAGTGAATCTTGTTAAAACTCTAAAGCCAAATTTTTAATTCAGTCATGATGTTTGGTCAAATTGTTCTGATTATTTCTAGATCAAGTTAGATTTCAGGTCACCTGGGGAAATTTTGACTCATCTATAGTTTTGCATATAAATTTCAGATTTGACTTGGTTTCTTTTGATCTTTTGGAGTTTAGTTAGAATGATTTTTTTTACTTTGATAAGTACAATGGTACTCATGTGAGCAATATAGGACCATCATGGCCCTCTTTTATAAATGTACCTTTGTTAACCGCAAACTTTTCGCATTGGTTTATTTTGTAATTTGTTTACTCCAATAAAATATTGTGTTTACTGTTTATGATTGTTGTTATTATACTTCTGTTTAAAAGCTAAAATTCAGTAAAAGCACAACAAATTTTCAGTTTTCCAGAGCCTTGTCTTTATGTAGAAACTAGAAACACAGATATTTTACATCATTCTGTATTTTATGAATGTGTTTTGTTCATGTCTTTCAGCTAGTCCTTACCGGACAAAGTTTCCATTTCATCAACATCTTAGATTCATTATACCTAATTACGAATTTTAATATTAGTGTAATGAACTTAACTTTTTGTAGGTATGATATTCTTCATTGTTTGGTCTGGGAGATGGGATAAATATGACCTTATATACTAGTAAATAACAAGAAAATTACATTTATTCAGGCTAAAGCTGTGAGTAAATCTATTATTCTCTCATTTCTCCAGAAAGGATGAAATAGGATGGTTATTATATCCAAACAACAAAGACAAAAATAAGAAGAAGGTGTCTTATTATTTCTCCCATCATGAAGTGTGTTGGGAGACATATATAGAGGATATTTGTTTGTTTTGAGTAGATATGGAATATATCTCATCGTGAAGTGATACAATTAAATATTTTCACGAGCGCGTAGCGTGAGTGAAAATATAAAAATTGTATCACTTTGAGATGAGATATATTCCATATTACGAAAAACAAACAAATTTTCTATTTATTTTATGCTAATACCAACAAACTTTAAGAACTGTTTCTTTGCTTACACGCGTATGAATACATGATCGTGAAACTCAGATTGAATACACAGTCCGCCATCTTGAATTATACATGACACACAGAAACGTGCTGCATTCTAACAATTTATTTAGTCTACACCTAATCACCAAACAAATAATAGAAATAAACAAAGATCTACCTGCATATTCTTCTTAATTTTCCTTCTTTAACTATCCACATTTTGCTGCTTACAGGGCATTCATATAAAATTTGGCCTGTGCAATGACGAATCAAAATTCAGCGCCAAAGCAGAGGTTCATCCTAAATAAATGCCCTTACAAGATCTAGATTCTTCCATAGATTGATCAAGAAGCAATACACGTCATCACATTTTCAAGTAGCATAAATCTACTGTATTCAATTTAAGATTTCACGTAAAATGCGATCTTGGGGAATAAATTGTTTGCCTACGTCACTATTCTGAAGTATGTGACGTATAATTAACGAAACGGCATTGAATTCTCGAAATTGATCGGTCTGTTGTATACATACAATGACTCTGACTCTTTAAAAGTCGGACTCTGGATTTTATGTTAGAATTTTTTTATATATATCTTTTATATTACTTGTAAAATTTCAAATTGTGGTTACTGAAAAGTAGTTCGGCACAGTGACTGATAAAGAATCTATATCAGTCACACTGTGACTGATATGGAATATATTTCACTGATAGAACTCGGTATTTCATTGGTTGGCATAAAATAATGTTCTTATACTTTCTGTCTGTATGTCACAAAGTTGGTCTGAACCTCTTTTCAATAACCGCTGGTTTGATTTCAATGGAACTTGCTATGATTTAGTGGTACCAAGCCTAGTTGAGGATATTCAGGGAATTATGAGCATTTAAACTCATATAAGCGTATCTCCATAACTGCTTGTCTGATTTTGACAAAACTTCACAGAAATGATTGTTAGCATCTGTAGTTATGCATATTTTTATGTGTTCTAGTCTGCTGATCTTTAGCAGAGTTATGGCCCTTGATTTGTCAGAATTTGAATACTTTAGCTTTGCTTTTAGGCTATCTCCATAACCCCTTACCAGATTTTCAGGAAACTTCACAGGAATAATTATAAGCTAGAGTTGTAGTGGATATTTTAGTTGTGTTCTGGTCAATTGATATTTAGCAAAGTTATGGCCCTTTAGTGGTGTTGCATCGCACTTAGGGTGAGACATACGTTTTCTTCAAAACAATCCCTAGGCGGCAACGATTTTCATTCATAAAGCATGTCAAGTAATCAAAATTTATCGCCAATTCCTTGTTTTTCTGATGTATGGATTGGATAAATAACTGAAATGAGACTAGAAATCAACTAACAGTAAACCATAACCAAAAGTATTGTCTATCAAGCATATAAACTCCTTTACTAAGTTTTAAATATTACTTAGACAGATATTGCAAATATTTCAGAACAAAAGGAATAATGACTTAAAATAAGTTGAATGAAATCAGGAACTGTGCCAAGGGCAGGCTGGCTGGGCTCTACAAACCGAGACGAAAGTATCAGTGGACAGTGGTAAATTTTCACGGACTATCACCCCAGTGAAAATGTCACCAAAATCTCAGTGAAATTTCACCAAATTTCAGTGAAATTTCACCGAAATGCATGGGATTTATCAAAATGATCGAATTTTGGTGAAATTACAGTGAAATTTCAATGAAATCTCACTGAAATTTGGTGCAATTCATTTCTCATAAAAATTTCTTTTTTCAGTGAAATTTTGAGTAAACTGTTTTTCGTGACCAAATTTTTGGTGAGAAAATTTCATATAAAAAAAATGTTGTTGAACTTGAAAGTGTTTACCTAGAAATTGCCAAAAAAAGTTCTAAAAGTGTGTGAATGAGATGAGTGAGTAATCTCTGGCTAAAAAGCCATTTAAAATATTGACAATCTGAATTGTATAAAACCAAGATGTGGGTTTTGGCAAAAGTTGAAGTGTATTATTATCATTATATTATTTCCTTATTTCAGTCTCATCCCTTTACAAGAATGCATGTAACAGATAAAACATACATAAAATACAAGTAAATGGCCATTCAATTTTGAACTACCTGGGTCTATTCTTAAGAAATAATAAGTTCCCAAGTGTGGTTTATCGTAGAATAACCCAAGGTTTGAATTCTGAGTGATATATTGTTTTGCATAAGAACGAAAACCTCCGGTTATTCTACGATAAAGCACACTTGGGAACTTGTATAAATATACCAAAGAAACACATGAAACACAGTTAACAAGTTTTAAACATCAGCTTATAATTTTTAATTAATTTTTAACATTTCATATATGTTTTAAATTATATCTATCTTCCAAATATGTTAAAAAATTACAAAATGTAACAAAAAAATCTAATGCTTAATTGTAAGAATAATTCAGACATGTGTCAATGGGGTGGTTTTAAACTCTGAAAACTTGAACAAATTTTGTCTGAATATTCAGATGAATTGATATTAGTGATATTAATTCTCACATACAAATCAGAAATTGAAATGTATCGGTTTTGTTTGAAAAATATTTGAAAGCAATAACATATCTTATCAAAAAACATGCTAAGTGTATGTTACACACTTTCTTACTACACTTTACAATTATTAATTGATACATTAATCTGAATTATTCAGACACTTATGTCTTACAATTTCAAAGTATGCTTTTCCAACTTAAAACTTTTGACATAATTTTGTCTGAATAAATCAAACTATTGTCACATTATATTATACATGTTACACAAATATATATACATAGCCATAGCTCCTTAACAGTAAATATGTCATTAACTGAATGAAACGAGAATCATCTTAAAAAAATGATGATTGGCTCTATTATCATTTAAATAATTATACTTAAGATGTATGTTTGATATGGCATACCTAAAATAAATATAAGCAATGAAATCTTTCACTTTAAGCATAAATATTTGTAAAATCAAATATCTGCTAGGTTTAGAAAAAAACTTCCTGAAGGCACAAGCTTTATCATCAATTGTTGTACATCCAAATGACCTAAGTGCTTCTAACAGGTTAACAAGCTTTGTCTGCAGTTCACTTCTAACTGAAACCTGTCTGTAATTCTACAAAGAGTCACTTAAAAAAGTCATTGCATGTGTTTTTTGTGATGTTGATATAACTGACGCTTTTATATTTTCCTCTATATCAAAGACAAGCATTGACCTCCGCAACTGTTACCTTGTATCAAACACTGGTTTGTCAATAGATATATTTCAATTCACTTTCACCTCACTTCATATGCCACAGTCCTTATGCTAGTTTATCTGCATCTTCATTACACCATAAACTTTCTTCAGTCCTTTACTAATAAGAAACATTTTATCAGACCTAATTATCAGTACAAAAACACTGGGTAAAACACACTTCTTAATTACTAATTGTCACATTGGGAATGTTTCATCCTTAATGATTATTTTCTTAAAATTTCACATCTTTAAAAAATAAAGCTTTTCCTTTTAAGCCTTTGCTTGTTCATGACAACTCCTATAGATGCAAGTACAGGTTTTTTAATCTGTCTTCTTCATTCTTGGAAAAGACTCATTCTCTGGAACAACTTCAGAGGTTCAGCCACCTAACAAAGAGAAGCAGATCATAGTTAAAAACTGTATAAGAAGTAAAGATTAAAACTGAGTACATTACGGTTTGTACCAATAATGGTATGAAGCTAAGGTTGTCTGATTCATTTCATATTATTCCACACATAATGGAAAATAGGACAACAATAATAGGCTCTATCTTCGGACTATTATATAGACAAGAAGAAAAACAATAGGGCCTTGATGGTATTTTATTACGCACCCACTTAAAGAAGGAATAAAATAAAGTTCACCTGAGCATATGCTCAGGTTAACTAAAAGTTATAGGGAAAAATTAAGGCAGTTGAATACATTTATTTTAGTACATACATGTATGGTGTCAAGAAAAGGAATATAGCCTTGAATATGCCTTGAAGTGCATAACTTTTATAAACCAATGTTTAAAAATGTTACCAAAGTTAACTTGATATAATAATTAAGGCTGTTTGCCAACTGTCAGTTCTATTAACTTGGTTCAAATCTTTATTGTGCCTACCTTATCTTTGAAAATCAATGAAAGCATCCATCTGTAAATATTCTGTTGGAAATCTAACACAGACATCTTGTCACTAGCTTCTTGTCCCCCTAAGAAGGAGCTACAAAATATCAACAAACCAGAATAAGTACTTTATTCAGCTGACATCAAAACAAATTATAATAATAAAACCTATCAGTCACTTGTACATATGATGATCACTCTACTTCTACCAGTTAATGGCCACCATCAGCAAGTTAATTATTCTGCCATTTAGAGGTTTGTGCAAAAAAAAGATAAGATTAAAAAGTGTGAAATATGTACAGTGGTATTAAAAACAGGATTATTTACTGAGTTAGAGAAAGTACCTACTGGTATACCTTAAATGCATGTAAAACAGTTTATTCTTTAAGAATAATTTATGAAGAAGTATTTTCTTGCTTATCAATACATTTGTTTTGCATTTTACCTGTTCAATGATTTTTTTAGTGTTGAAATAATTGGTATTAACATTTGGGTCGAGATATTTTGGGAACAAACCAAAGTGTATTAAAATGTTAAATTTCTTTTGAAAAAATCGATGACAAATGGGTTAACTTGTTGTTATCAAAACAAAAGCTTATAAAATATGTTTTTACTAAAGTATCTATTATCAAGTTAGAGTTAGTCGTGATATTTTTGTAAATATATCTCTGATCACGCATTCGCTTCGACATGTTTCCAATGTAAACGTTTGACCGGAAGTAGGTGCATGTGAACAGGTGAGTAAACCAATTTTATAACTTAAAACCACTGAAAAATATTAAATATTTTTTCGTTCTGTTTTATAAATTTATTGAAAATCTTCATAGTTTAATCAAGTTTTATAAATGAGCGAGCACCTGTTAGTCTGTATCATCCAGACGTTTATGTTTTACTTGTCGGAGGTGAGATACAAACGTCTGGATGATACAGACTACAGTTCTCCCGAAAAAGGCGCCATCAATGAGATTCGAAAACTGTAAGAAAATCTGTAAACATCCTTCATTATATGTCGTCGATCTGAACAATAATCATAGTAAAGTGTCAGTGCTTCATTTTCTTTTACTTTTATGGTTCATTTTTGTTGATGTGATCCAGCCCTTAATGAAATGTTTAAAGAAGGCAGTGTTGAGTCTGGGTTGTCTGCTAGAGTCTGGGTTGTCTGATGTGATTTTCCGCAAGCAGTTCGCATTTAAACTCATCTGGAGTAAAAAGTGTTTCATATTTTTTGCTCATCTTATTATTTCGAAAGAATTGGTTTAAGGTACTAAAATCGGATAAACAAATTCGGATAAATAGATCTAGATCTACCATATTGTGTTCAAGACATGGATACTTTTTTAGTTTTAACAAATGTCCCCCTGTCAGATATAGATAATTTTAAAAAGTATTTTATTTTTGATACATGTACATTTCTATTACAGTCAAAAGAATGTTCCTCATAATCTTCCATCAAAACATCATTTTGAAGTAACTAGGACACAAAAAACAAGAAGTAAGTAACATGTAGAATGCTAAAGACAAAAAGACAATACATTTTCATACCTTGTTTAGAAATGTTCAGCATCAGTTGGGGTCTTGCACATCTGGCACGAAATCTTGACTCAGGATTTGTTCAGACTTTGTAGATGTAGAGGTCCATTGGCCAAATTAATGCAAAGGAAATATTTAAGCTTTATGCCTTGTAGTTTTTGACAACAACATTTAAAATTTTGTTTTTGTTGTTGTTGTTAAATGAAGTGACACCGGGCACTGTACAAACAGTTCATTAAATAAACATATAGTCAGACAATTTTCTTTCACTCTAACCCTTAAGGTTGTATGTTAGAGTGGCCATTTGATGTAACAGAGTATTAGTGTTTGTTATATTTATAAACCTTTGCAAAAGAACAGATATTACTAGTACTAACTGTACTTACAAACATTTAATATCAGTAGGTGTGTTTGCCATATGTTATCAACAGATGCTTCGAAATTAAATTTATTGTCACAGATACTGAATATCATGCAACATAAATATCATGTATAAATAATTTTGCTTGTATGATTTATTTCTGTTTTGCAGGTCATATAGTTATTTTCCTGCCTAATTCAGCAGTATATAGACTTCTCATCTGATATCAACTACAAAACCTTTAATGTAGACTGCAAAGAAAAAAGTGGTAAAAGATGAAAAATAAAACTTGAAAAGAAAAAGGTAAAGCAGACTGCTGAGAATACATTCAAATAGTGGATCATCAGGAGATGGACAGAAAGTATTGAGTATCTAGATGAGGTCTTTTTCATGTAGAAAGGACTATTATACCTTCTTGATCAGGACATAGAAAATAATAAAAAGGCTAGAAATTTTCATTAGAAACAAAAAATAAAGACTAAAAGAACTTATTTTAGAACTTTTAGAAGACTTGGGGCAACAGAAAAAAGTGATACATATTATTGTAACTACTGTGTTATTTAATCTTCAGAATTAAGTTTAGTGTTAGAAGTTCATTATCTTTAGTTCACAACTTAGTACTGAACAAATATAATGTGTTATGCAGTTAAATAAAATATTCTTAGAGTAGACAGAAATATTGTGGTCATTCTTTTGTCTGCCATGGTCTGATTTGGTTTTAAAAATTTTGGTCATTATTTTGTCTGCCATGGTCTGATTTTGATTAAAAAAACAAATTAATTGAATATGTATGTATTTTAGCTTGGCTGAGCCCTAGTAATTTAGGCTGAGTTGTTTTGTGATCATTTGATGTCTGTTGCTGGTATATCAATAGGTAAATTTTTCCTTACTGTGTTGAAAGAGATGAGGGGTTCCTTTTTTAAATTGAATCTGAATCTCATAGCAGAATTAACCTTTCTGAAAACACCAAGCCCATCTGAAAATTCCAAATGGAGAAGTCTGAACAGTTCTGAATCTCAGCATCTGATTTTTTTCTGAAAACTGACTGAATGTGTCTGAAAGTGTTCCAAATTAAGCAAACATTCAGATATCTGAAAGTTTCTGAGATTTGGCTGTTTTTGTTTCAGATATTGTCTGAACAGTTCTGAATTGCAGTAGCTGAAATTTTCTGAAAACTGGCTGAATCTGTCTGAAAATGTTCCAAATTAAGCAAAAATTCAGCAATATATTCAGACACATTCAGACAAAATTCAGCTTAATTCAGATCCCATTTCAGACAATATTTTTCATGAGGACTGTCTGCAGAACTACTGCATGCATGTAGCAAATTATGCAACACTGCATGGTTTTTTTTTTTTATTTCACTGAAACTTCATTGAAATTTCACCGAAACTTTATTGAAATTTCACCGAAACTTTATTGAAATTTCACCGAATCTTCATTGAAATTTCACTAAAACTTTATTGAAATTTACCAAATTTCATCAAAATTTTGCCCAATTCTTTCGGTGAAAATTTGGTAGAATTTCACTGAAATTTTGGCGAAATTTCATAAAAAATTTGCTGAAAATTTGGTGAAATTTCACTGAAAGTTCAACAAAATTTTGCCCAAATCTTTCAGTGTTATTTCAGTGAAATTTCAGTGAAATTTCACTGAAAAAACACTAAAATTTCACTGCCCATTTTCACTGGGGCAAGTATTTGAACTGCGAAAAAACATTACGGGATTAAACTTCCATATCAAAAAGTACTGGACTGAACTTCAGATCAAGAATAATATTATATTTTACTCACCATTGCAAAATAAACTTAATTTTCAGTATTTTATGAGGTATTCTGTGATTTCTTACCTGTAATGTAACTGGATTGCTCAAAAGATAGGGAAGGGCCTTGCAAAAGACTTGCAAGTTAGATTTGATCCCTTTTTACTCCCCTAAGTGTAAGGTGTTCAAGATGAGCTTACATGATATGTTTCAGGCAGTCATCATGCATTACCACCACTTGAGCTATAAGACACATCTCCTATACCCCTAAATAGAAGCTGATAAAGCTTGTTGGGGATGTTCCTTGCATAGTTGTGCCCTGGGTACATTTTGGTTCCTCACTGGGTGTCAGATGTTTTACTTTTTATATTTAAGAAAGTCTTAAAAAGTTGATTATGTGTAATATAGGCATATTGTCATGACGTTGTAATTCCTGACAAGTTTTGACCATAACTGACCAAAGATAAAAATCTTGGCATTTGATCAGTTTTAGCCCTGCCACTGGTGTAATTTGAAATCTGGATCCCGCGATAATATAAAACATTAAAAAGTTAATGAATCTAGGTATATGAATAGATGGCCACATCAAGATTATACACATCACTTCTCTTTTCTTCAAATCAAATTTCTGGGGTTTTACAGACCGTCATAGCAAAATTTGTGACGCGAAGTTTTTCCACATTTCTAGGACTATTGATTTGAAATTTGCAGTGCAAAATTACCAAAAAGTGTAGATGTGCGTGATGTGTTTTTAGCTCAATTATACAAAGTCGGCGATGTAACACCTTGGTTAAAGTTTTGCATGCATGTTACTTTCATGCATTTATCTTACTAACCAGCAATGACTTCTGGTTTAAATCTTCACTAATGTCTTCAGGCGCATTAAACAAACAAGTGAGATAACTCTTGACCAAATTTAAGGCAAATCATGGCCCTTTTTTTACTTAGAAATCTTGTTAAAGTTTTACGTGCAAGTTCTTATCTTAATTACAAGCTATGCTTACTGATTAAATACTTCACTAATGTCTTCAGGGGCATTAAACAAACAAGTTAGGTAACTCTTGGCCAAATTTTAGGCAAATTATGGTCCTTTTTTACTTAGAAGTCTTAGTTAAAGTGTCACGTGCAAGTTACTGTCATGCATATATCTTCAAAATCAAGGATGACCCCTATTGATTCACAATGCCTGGAAATGAGAAAACTGTTTGGGGACCATAACTTGCTTTCTTTATCTACAAGCTTCATGAAAATTTGCTCATAAACTTCAACCTCATCAAACATGATTGCTTTTGATATTGGGGTCAAAATGTCAATGGTCAAGGTCACAGTGGATAGTATAAATCAGTTTCCACATCATAATTTGCTTTCCTAATCATGTTCCTTCATGAAAACTCACACCTGGACTTGCCCTACATCAAGGATGATTCCTATTGCTGTTGGGGTCAAAAGTCACAGTCTAACTGCTCAGACATTGTTTTTGTCACAATGTTACCTATATATTTCAGAAGCAGGATTAAACATATAAGCTAAAAAATAGTCGAGCACACTGCATTTTAAGCCTCATCACAGTGAAATCTATTAATGTAAACTACTTCCACATTTCTAAAATTCGATTTGAAACTGTGTGCCTTTTCAAATTTTATTCCTTTTTATATGCCCGAAGAGGGCATATTATGTTATGGTCCAGGGCATCCGTCCATCAGCAATTTGGTTTCTGGAGGATAATTTGAGTACTCTTTGGCCTATAGTCTTTTACCTTCATAGGATTATTGCCCACATTGAGTGGATGACCCCTATTGATTGTGGAGTCAGTAGCTCAAGGGTTAATGTCACATAGACCTTAACATTGAAAACCATTTCCTGCCATGAAACTTGACAGTCATTTGTTATACAGACTTCAAACTTTATATCATGATTGCACACATTGAGTGGATGACTCTTATACATTTTTGGATCAGTATGTCAAAGGTCAAGGTCACACTGACCTATATGTTTAGAATCATTTACACTCTGTAACTCGACAACCTTTTTTCTTAGAGACTTCAAAATTCATATAATGGTTGCACACATCGAGTGAATGACCCCTATTGATTTTGGGGTCAGTAGGTAAAAGGTAAAAAAAAATCAAAATCTAAAGCAAATTATTTAATTTTAAAGCCTTAGGTTTCCTCCCTTATATCACAAATGCATCGTACTTGGAAAAAACACCCTTTGGGCATATAATGCTCCACCCAGCGGTGCTCTTGTTATCCTTGGTAAATATTTAGTATACTGAAAGTGAACTAGTTCAAGTAAGAGATAAATATAAGGTGAACACTCTCATGGTCCGTATTAACACACATATTATTTTATGGCAGCTTTAAGGACGTCATACTTTTTAGCTCACCTGGCACAAAGTGCCAGAGTGAGCTTTTGCCATACCCAATGTCCATCGTGCGTCATGAGGCGTCAACAATTTCATTCAAACGACATCTCCTCTGAAACCACTGGGCCAAATTCAATGAAACTTGCATGGGATGTTCCTTGCTCTTCCAAAGTTGTTCAAAGAATTCAATTCCGTGCAGAACTCTGGTTGCCATGGCAAACAAAAGAAAAAAACTTTAAAAATCTTCTTCTCAAAAACCAAAAACCATGGAGCTTAGATATTTGTCTAGTAGACCTCTACCAAGATTGTTCAAATCATGGCCCCTGGGTAAAAACTCACCCCGCCCAAGGGGTCACATGTATTACATAGAAGTATATAGCAAACAACTTTAAAAATCTTCTTGTCACAAACTGCAAGGCCTGGAGCTTAGATATTTGGTAGTGTGCACTGTGACCACAGTGGGGTCATCCCCCCTCCCTCCCCTGAGGGTCTCTTCCTGCCCCCCCTCCCCCACACCCCCCTTCCAAATTTTTTTTTCTCTCATTTTTAGCTCACTTGAGCACACAGTGCTCAGGGGTGAACTTTTCTGATCAGTCTTTGTCCGTCGTCCGTCTGTCCTTCGTCAACTTTTCATTCAAATGACATCTCCTCTGAAACCAAAGGGCCAAATTAAATGAAACTTGCCTGGGATGTTCCTTGCATGAAGCTCTACCAAGATTGTTCAAATGGTTCTGGTCCATTGCATTTCTGGTTCACTGGAGCTAAAATTAGATTTTAAAAGTTGGATCTTTAAAAATCTTCTTCTCCTAAACCTCAAGGCCTGGAGCTTAGATATTTGGTATGAAGCATCATCTAGTGGACCTCTACCAAGTTTGTTCAAATTATGACCGTGGGGTCAAAACTGACCCCTACCCAGGGGTCAGTTGATTTTACATAGATTTATAAAAGGAAAACTTAAAAATTTTCTTGTCAGAAACCAAAAGGCCTAGAGTTTAGATATTTGGTGTGCAGCATTGTCCAGTGGACCTTTACCAAGTTTGTTCAAATCATGGCTCCTGGGTCAAAAATGGCCCCGCCCCAGGGGTCACATGTTTAACATAGAGTTATATAGGAAAAACTTTAAAAAATCTTCTTGTCAGAAACCGCAAGGCCTAGACTTTAGATATTTGGTGTGTAGCATTGTCCAGTGGACCTCTACAAAGTCCGTCAAATCATAGGCCACTGGGTCAAAATAGGCCCTGCCCTGGGGGTCACTTGTTTACATAGAGTTATATACGAAAAAGTTTAAAAAGTCTTCACATCAGAAACCAAAAAGGCATAGAGCTTAGATATTTTGTATGTAGCATTGTCAAGAGGACCTTTACCAAGTTTGTTCAAATCATGGCCCCTGGTTAAAAAATGGCCCCGCCCCAGTGGTCACATATTTTACATAGAGTTATATAGGAAAAACTTTAAAAATCTTCTTTTCAGATACTACAGGGCCTAGAGTTAAGATATTTGGTGTACAGCATTGTCTACTAGACCTCTACCAAGTTTTTTCAAATCATGACCCTGGGATCAAAACTGGCCTTGTCCATGGGTGTCTGCTTGTCTGTCTGTCTTTCACACTTTGTTTCCTTTCAATAACTTGAGTACCAGTTGACCCAAAGCTTTCAAACTTCACAGGGTTATTGCCCTTATTGAGTACAAAATATCCCTTTTGTGTTTTGTGTCAGTAGGTCAAAGGTCAAGGTCAGAGAGACCTCTAGAGTGAAAACCGTTTCCACTCAATAACAAGATTACCATTTCACCCAGAGCCTCCAAACTTCATAAGATGATTGCTTTTACTAAATAGAAGAACCATATTGTTTTTGGGGCCAGTATGTCAAAGGTCAGGGTCACAGGGACCTGTAGAGTGAAAACTATTTCTGCATAGTAACTGTAGTACCATTACACCCAGAGCCTTCAAACTATATAGGATAATTGTATTAGAAGAACCATATTGTTTTTAGGATCCATAGGTCAAAGGTTAAGTTCACAGGGACCTGTAGAGTGAAAACTGTTTCTGCTCAGTAACTCGAGTACCATTTTACCCAGAGCCTTCAAACTTCATAGGATGATTTTCTTTACTCAGTAAAAGAACCCAATCATTTTTCGGGTCAGTAGGTTAAAAGTCAAGGTCACCGGGACCTGTAGAGTGAAAACTATTTCTTCTCAGTAACTGGAGTAACATTACACCCAGAACCTTCAAACTCTATAGGGTAATTATATTAGAAGAACCCTATTGTTTGGGGGGTCTGTAGGTCAAAGGTCAAAGTCATTGGGACCTGTAGAGTAAAACTACTTCTGCTAAAAAAAAATTGAGTACCATTACACCCAGTCTTCAAAGTTATTGCAAACTCATTCAAAGTTGCACTCATAAAAACCAATAATGATATTTGTAACATGAGCAATGAGACTCAGGTGAGCGATTTAGGGCCATCATGGCCCTCTTGTTTAAGATTTTTCGCAATGGCAATAAGATTTTGACCATTTGTACAGTTTTTCAAGATGATTTCAAAAACATTATTCCTTGACCTATATTTTTGACCTACTGACCTACTTTTTTTAGCTACAGCAATGAAATGTGGAACATGTGCACAGTTTTTCGTTTAGATTTCAAAAATGTCATCGCATGACCTATATTTTTTACCAGTTTTTGTTTTTGGAGATATGGCAATGAAATTTGGACAATTTGTACAGTTTTTTGTTCCGATTTTAAAAACGTCATAGCATGACCTATATTTTTGACCTTACTGACCTACTTTTTTTGTTTTAAAGCTACGGCAATGAAATTTGGACTGTGCGTACAGCTTTTCGTTCCGATTTCAAAAATGTCGTCTCATGACCTATATTTTGACCTACTGACCTAGTTTATGTTTTTTTGGAGCTATGGCAATGAAATTGCATTGGTCCATTTCTGTGATATGCATCATTACATCCATAAACATTTCTTTCATCTTTGAACCCATGTGAGCGCTTTATAATTAGGGCCACTGGCCCTCTTGTTTGTCAGTTGCGCTTAATATAGCAAATTTTGTTACCAGCCTTTGTAAATGGACGGCAAGAAAACTTCATCACTGTAAAAGAGCAGAATTTGGTTCATTTTTTGTTCAAAATTACTTGTATGACCTAAATATTTCATAAGGGTTCAAACGGGCTTTTTTCATAAGAGGGGAACAGTCTGCCATTTTCAAATCTTCGGGAGGGCAATTGTTCTCTCTGTCAAAATTGTGGAGGTATATCCCAAGTAGCGAAATCGAGGGAGATAACAAGTATTTACATTTTCCATAATAAATAAAAATATCTGAAAACGTTACTGTTCTATGAAAAAAATATTGCTTCTGATGCAATTATGTCTGCGAGTTTTAATATTATCGGGAAAATTTGAAATGATTTTTATTCAAAAAGACTAATTGTCAGTAGGTTGCACCACTGTATTAGGCAAAATAAACAACAACAACATACCAAGTGAGAAAAAGTGTGTGGGTCAAAACAATTAAAATGCAGCGACCATAGAAAATTAGACAATAAAATGCAAAGATTTTTTTTCAGATGATGAACATTTTTGCGTCTTTTTAGGTCACCCGAAGTACGAAGTGTTCAAAATTGAGCTATTGTGGTAGGTGGGTTATTGTGTGTCCTTCTTCGACATTTTTTTCTTTAAACAACACCTCCTCTTTAACCGACTGACATATTTTGATCAAACGTCATAGAAATGTTCCTTGCATAAACCTGTGGTGAAGTTGTCAAAACATTTTTTCCATACAGAACTCTGGTTGTTATGGCAACAAAAAAGACAAACTTTAAAAAATCTACAAAATTGTCTACAACCACTAGGCCATGGGCTATAAAAAGGTGAAAATACATATCAGGAGAAACCACAGTCAGAAAACACAGTCTCCCCACACAGTCAAAAAGTAAAGAAGAAAAAAGAACAAATTTTTATACTGATCAATCAAGAAAAGGGTCCAACAAACAATTAACAAAACTGAGAACCTGCGGGGCTACTGCCTTGGAACTGTCGTAATTGACCCCGCTTGGAGGTTACTTGATTAACATTTAGTTATATAGGAAAAGACTTTTAAAAATCTTCTTTGAAACCAAATTACCAATCTAGAAATTTGGTGAGTAGCATTTTGCAGTTGACCTCTTCCAAGATTTTGTCCCTGTGTTCAAAATTGGTCCTGCCCCGGGGTCCTATATGTGTAAACTATGAAATCTTTGAAATTCTCAGACCGTAGATTTTTGGTATTAAGAATTGTATTGCTATCATCTACAAAGACTGTTAGAATTATTTCCCTAAGGTCAAAATTGACCCTTCCTGGTGGATCATGTTATATAGGAAAAACTTTAATAATCTTGTCTAAAACTCCTAGAGCTTTGAGATTTGGTACGTAGCATCCTTTAGTGAATCTGCACCAAAGTTATAAAATTTTTGTCCCTGGAGTCAAAATTGGCCCAGCTCCAGGTGTCCTATTCATATAAGATACAATATCCTTCAAAAATTGTAGGCCGTAGAACTTAAGTATTAGGTATATGTAGCATTGTATGTTTTGCCTCCACAAAGATTGCTCAAATTATCATCACCCTATGGTTAAAATTTACACTGCCAAGAAAGAGTAGGGAAGAGAGGGTCACTTATTTTATATTGACCTATATAGAAAAAATCCCTTTATAACTTCTATAGACTCTTCATGTACACATATCTAACTTAGTCCTTGACCTTTATGTTACCTCAGATTTTATCTTGACCTACTGAACTACTTTTTGTGAACTATACTTATCTAGATTTCAACTTTGACCATTTAGCGGACATAAACCTACATTTTTTAGTTTTTGCAACTACAGTATGGAAATTTGAACTATGCTCATAATTTTACACATAGTTTTCATCTTTAACTTTAGTCGATCTTGACCTACTGACCTACTTTTTTTGTTTTTGCAGCTACAGTATGAAAATTTGAACTAAACTCATAATTTGGACCAGAAGTACAAATTTGCATGTATATTTTCAGTTGCAACATTGAATGAACTTATCTCGATTTCTTCACTGGCCTTGCTGTTTTAACTAGCGATACTCAGATAGGTGATGGAGGATCATCATGGCCCTCTTGTTTATAATGTTTAGACTTCATGTCTGCCCACCGACAACAGGGTTTTTTCATGAATAAGTTTAATTGACCTTTGCCGCAGTAAGTCCTGAACAAAGCGGGTCATCTTCTCATTTTGACAATCATATTTTTTTTGGATTTTTAGTTCTTTCGCTCTCGAGGTTTTGATACGAAGAGTAGACATTTAATTAATCCATGACCAGATGGGCCCATATATAAATGATTGTCATCAACTTGCCGTGAACAATCCTACAGGGTTGGAATGTTTTGTAATAAAAAGGAACGTGTAAAGGTCTAAGCTGTCAATAAAGTATGATTAAAATCAGAAGGGGTTTTTACACACATCATGCCTAACAGTCCTGTAAAGGCAGCTGTTGATACATTTTAGTGGATAGCCATTTATTTCAAAATGAACACTTTAAGTGTCTAAATGCCTGAAGGAAAAGAAAGACATTTGCTCTTTAAACTTTTAATTATTTATCATGTTATATTGAATAGAACCGTTGGTTAATTGTAGGGTACTGAAGCCGAGATAACTTATGCGAAATATGTCGCCTGGATTTTCAGTAAGATAATACTATATGTTTGATGTTTAATAGCAACGGTGATATGCAATTTGTTTTTGTTTTTAAAAAAAGAAAAGAAAAAAAAAACGAAATTACAATTGTGTGCGTGGGGAGTTTTGGCAGTATATATTCCTGTACAGGAGCAATAGTGTTTGCCGATTGTGTGGCATAAAGAGTTTTGTAGCGATCTTCACTAAATCAAGGACCATAACTTTACCCATCTAGAAGGATGGAAACGAAACACCCCAGGTGGACAATTTCACTTGCTGATATGTATCCCTGTAAAGTGTCATGACCGTTGGCGCAAACGTTTGACTGAGAACGTGAAACTAACTTTTTGATAGCCCTTTTCACTAAATCAAGGACCATAATTCTGCTCTACCAGGAGGAGGGAGACAAAAAAATAAAAGGTGCGCAACTTCATATGCTGATCTATATCCTTGTGAAATTTCATGACCTTGGGTCTTAAATAGTGTTGGCTGAGAGCACGTTTTGGTAGAAATTTTGACTAATATTGTCTGTTTATTTGGATTTTTTCTTGGGAAACAAACACCAAAAAGATAGACAAAATACAAGAACGTGCTTTAAGATTTATCTATGATAATGATACCAGCTCTGATGAAGACCTTTTACATCTATCTGGATTACCAACACTTAGAATTAGAAACTTACAAAATACTGCATTGTCAATGTCCTAGCTATCTGTTTGATGCTGTTAATTTAAGAACCTTTCTTATAATTTTAAATACCAGAATTTATTAGAAATCCCTAAATCCACGAACTGAGGGGTATGGTGAGAAAAACATTCAGATAGGCAGCTGGTAAGCCTTGGGACTCTACCAAATGTATATCGACTTGCTACATCCTCCTTTGACAGTTTATATCTAGCTCGTCGGGGGAAAACTGCTCGTCATATGATTAATGTTGGAGTGTTCCATGGTTTGCAGTTGCAATCTAGCTAAGTGTTTCATATCTGTTACACCGATTCAGTGTTTTACCTCTGTTCTGCCATGTCCAGTAATTATTAAGTTGCAATATACTTGCTTGCTTTTCATCTACCATTTGTTATAGTGTCCTCTTTAAGTCTTTCATGTCGTTTTAATTGCCGTGCTTTGCTTTAACTATTGAATGGTTAACCATAGTAGTTTCTTAACTCCTTATGTGCCCAGCTTATATGATATGATGTGTCTTAGCTGTGTTTTATGTGCAGTTTATTTCCTATATTTAGGTAATCTGGCGTAAGTCGGTTTTAAAAGCTCATCATAGCTTATCTTATGTTGTTATAAATACCACCGACTTTCCTGACTTGAAATATTTAGTGCATGTCAACCTACTATCAAACAGTCTATATCATGACACGCGTTTTACACGGTAAAATCACCAAGATAAACAATATGGCGGATCAGGCGTAGTTTTCCGTGGTTATTTTCAAGAAGAAAACAAAGGTTTTTATGAATAAGTTTCCTCTTTACAAGACTAATGGCGTAATTTAGAATTTCGATAAAAATGAAAATGCATTGAAACAATCCTTTATTATGAATTTGAGTCCTAATTGTAAGTTTTATTTATCTTTTCAACATGAATTCCAAATGAAAATATTTAAATGTATGCAAATTGAAAAGGTCTAAGCTCGTGACCTTTTTATGATGAATAGTGTCATTAATATCAATCTTGTTTTAAGGAAATTCATTTTAGGTTTAAAAAATGTATGAAATACTTATGCCAACTTTTCAAATTGCAGTTTTAACATATTCAAGACATTCTTCCAGATCCAGGGCCTGGACCCTACTTGTAATTTCCATAGGTAGGGATGAAAAAACATACACATAGGAATCACACCTACATGAATCAGGCAAATAAAGAAAAAACTTCCTTTTGTAGCTTGTGTCTTTATTTCAACTTCAACTTAATACTGCCAAAAGTCAATACTGACTATACTAGGCAGGCGCATGTCAGGAACATTTAAAATTATAAAAGTTAATAACAAAGAAAACAAGATTTAACTGAAGATCTTACTTAAACATTTATTTTAAGTACTTTAAAATCTATAAAACTTGTTTAGTCCACTGATAAAAGCTGGCACAGTTGGGGTAGCCTTAATCTCGGTCGGTAATTCGTTCCAGAGTCGTATAGTCCTTGGGAAGAATGAGTTCATGTGATGTTGTGTTTTTGATTGTGGAATGAGGAATTTGCTGTTTCTTGTGTTTGTAAGGTGATTGTGATCAACATTGACCTGATTGTTTTTTATTTTGTGTAGCATGACCAGGCTGGCATGGTTTCGCCTTTGTTCTAAAGTTGACCATTTTAGTTCTTTGATCATGTTTGAAATAATGCATGAGGCCAGAATATACCTTTAGTTAAAATAGAGAGAATCTTTTTTAGGACTTTATTTTTGCTATTTCTGGCAGCTTTCTAAGATTATCAGAATAACTTTATTGTCAAACCATACATTTTCAACTTTTACAGATATTAAGTTCTTTCAGAGACTGCATACTTTTGTTCATATTTTTCCACTTATAGAAATGGGTGGTTACTGTAAACCAATCAGTAACTCTATAAAATGACTTGAATGATAGATATCCTGACCTGCTACAAGTGTCAATTTATAACTTATCACTGAAAGGAAAAATTCTGTCCCCTCCAAGGAATCAATCTATGATCAGTCAGCTCTGGTTAATACCTTGGCATTCATGTCTCAATCTTTCATGAGATGCACATATTGCGAGGTCAGATCAGAAGGCAAATCATATATTAGTATTTCTGCCCATCATGTCCATTGCTTGTCAAACCCTAGTAACATACAGCACTGACATATATGCTTTCAAGTAGGGTTGCCCCACACTCAATCCCAGATAGATCAAATTGAAAGCTTGCAAAGAAGTGCAGCATGCAGAATATTGATATATACCCCACTCCCTTCTGACAACTCGATCTCAGGCATATAGAGGCTAAATTTTTCCTTTTCTGTAAGTTTTATCAAAGACTGGTAGCTATCTTGGTAGATGACTTTACCTTATAACCCTATCCGGATTACCATGTCTAAGCCATTCACTTAGCTGTAAGTTACTCACAGTCACCATGGTCTAACTTTTCATAGACTATAAATCCAAAATTGGAACCAGCTACCACCCATACTATTATATTTTTGTCCCCAGAGCTTTTAAGTGCCTCTTTATTTCGAAGCACTTAGAACTTTTTCACATTCAACCCTTGATGTTGTGTTTCACATTCAACCCTTGATGTTGTCTTTCACATTCAACCATTGATGTTGTGTTGTAGTATTTATCCTTTTTGTCCATAGGACTTTTGCATGTACTGCACTATTTTGGTCTCTGAAATGTTTGATACAAATGAATCTATATGGTCATACACAAAATAAGCTCAGTATCTCCTTAGCTTTTGTCAGATAAGCTTTTGAGTAGACTTTGCTCTGCAGAAACGGTTGTAAGTGCTTCTTAAAAGTGATACATGCACTGGAACCTTGTTATTTTGAAACTTTTTATAGCACTGAATTTGGTTTAACATATTACATGTAGTGTCTTGGGTCCCAAATTTCCCAGGACTGAAATTTTTGTTAATTATTATGTCAGCTAAATTGTTACAATGAGCAAATATAATTTATTTTGGTGTGTGGGATATTATGTTATGCGTTATAGCTCAGAACCCCTTATAATCCATTGTTGAAATTCTTGGACCCCAAATACAGCAGTCTAAGTGGTCTCCAGTGTATGCAAGCTTTTCTGCACTAGGGCATCAATATTTAAGTTTTAAGTGGTTTTGTATCTTTTCAGAACTAATCATCAAGTGTCCAAAATGTTTGGTAAAAAGTCCAAGACGTGGTCACCCAAAGCCTTACTGGATGACCAAGAACGTGTGAAACGTTTAAGCAACCTGCTGAAACTGAGGTCTGAACATGACCAAACTGTGGCTAAAACTGGCTGGGATAACTATCAGAGGGAACTGGTATGTATGTCAATAGATTTTAGTTCACATCTTCGTGTGAAGGTTATAGTCATAACTTTTTTGATAATATTTTTGCATTTTGGGTGAAAAGTTGCTATCACCAGAAAGATGAAGACTCAGAATACAAGGTAATTTGAAATAAATTCTTTGCAGTGGAGCAATATTATCTTTTTCAACAAGATATGCATAAGTGTTTATAATAAATTGTTAAAAATACTTATGAATCTTATACGTTATAGTTTTCATGTTATAATAGAGTAGAATGTAATCAAATGGTAATCATGCTATGTAATGTTCAGCATCATATAAAAAAGTAGAAATAATATATATAGTATATTTATTATGTATAGTTCTTGCAACATTGAACATTAAATCTCTTCAATTTCAATATCATTCAGTAATGTAATCTTACAAAACCATGCTAGCTTGAAACCTTGTAAATCTCAAAAATGGGTTTTTCCTCAGAACTTGTGATGTATTGAAGGTTTTAAATTTTCTCAATTTTTAGCAAAACAACCAGATGTTAAAGGGCTTGTTTAAGAAGCTAGATCCAGCAGTAATGAAACCAGTGGGTGACATAAAAGGAGAAGTTCAGCTGTCATTCAAATATGACTTCAGCAATGACATGCTTCTGGTGAAGGTGATTAAGTGCCGTGAACTGGCCAATAAAGACATCAGAGCAAAGATGTCCAACTTCTTTGTTAAGGTATGTTTATTATCTTTAAATTGGACATATCAAGTCATGTTGACTATGCCAGGGTTTTCAGAGCCACTTCTCAGAAGGTTTGCTGTTACATATTGAAGAGTTCATGTCCAAAGTATGCATGCTTTATTAGTTTGACATGTATTTTAACATTGGAAATGAGTTGAAATTTTCATAGCTTGTTGGATCCGTTATATGGAAATAAATGTTCATCCAGATGGAAATTTACAGACCACCAACCTTGATTATGTAGATTTGCATTTAACAGACTGATATTACTTTATATCGATGCATATATGATATAATAATAATTATAAATCAGTAACTTTTTTCTCTTTTAGCTGGAATTACTACCTGACTCACTGAATCAAGGAGAAAAGAGGACCCAGATTGCACATGGAACAAACTGTCCTAGATTTGATGAAATCTTTGGATTTTGTATTCAAGAACATGAACTTGGTATAGTTTTTGCATTTAGTTTTTTTCATAGCATTATTTAGAAATTTAAGAATCATTAAGGGCAATGTTTCAGAGGGCGTGTTTGATGTTTGTAGGACACAGTATAATTTTTAGCTGTTTGTTGATAAGGGTCTTTGATCCCTACACATCCTCAGTTGTGAAGCAGGTTTTTCCTTGTTGATCTTTTTTTACAAAGTATCACCCAGCTTTTGAAATGATAGCTTTATTTCTGCTCTCTACTGAAGACCACAGTACCAGAATTTTTTGCCTTTGTGTTCAGTTTGACACTTGAAGGCTGAGTAATACGACAAAGCAGTTACATAATTGTGAATTATAGACTTAAATTTGAAATAATTTATTTGAACCCTTTTCTAGTTTAATACATAGATAACTTTTTATCAGTTGTTTACACATGATGGGGTAGTTTACATATAACTTTTTTGTAATTGTTATGTAAATGTCTGAAAAAATGAATGTGACCATTTACAGGCACATGCAGACTAATTGTCCAGGTATGTGAGCACAGTCTAGGAGGAAATGATGATGTCAGAGGTGAGGTTATCATCAGTCTGAACACATTCTCCTTCCATAGTGAACCTACACACACAGCTTGGTATGCACTCAACATGGAGGTATGTTAAAGTTTTAATGCTGCCACTCTGAACTCACTTTTTTGAGAGAGCTGCACATGTATTGCCATACATTCAGATCAGTATGATCAAATGCTAACACATTTTGGTTTCTAGATATTCTTTTTTAAAATTTGTCATTGGTCCTTCCTCTTTTAATTTATATGTTTTCTTGTTTGAGATATTTTGTGCTTACAATGTAAGTACCATTGCTTGTTTATATTTATATAAAGTGTATAACTTATCATTGAATGCATTGACTGTATTAAGATTCATTAGCAAAAATATTGTTTGCTGATAGGAAATGATTTCCTAGCTCAGACTGACTTCTACCTATGCCTTTAGATGGTGATATATTTCATGTCTGAACTCTGTGAGTTTGAATATTTCATAATCCTTGCGTACTTGATAGTTTGATTTGAATTTAAGATATATTTGTTTTATGGACAGAGTGTTCAACTGATGTAATTCATGTAATACCTGTATCTAGATGTCAGCTGTCCAGGTATACAGCTTCATTAAAATGCATTATATCTTACCAAAAACGGGGAAATTTTGCCTTATAACATGACTCTTGTAGAAAATTTGCAGAACTTATGTAAAAAAGTGTTTTTCACCATGTTTATTTCAGACTGACTTAAGCATATCAGGGCATATTGATGTCAGCATAGCATTCCAGCATCCAAGGACACTTCTGGTTACCATTCATGGAGCCAGTGACCTAGCCCCTAGAGATGAAGGTCAAACAGCTGACCCGTTTGTTAAAGTGGCTATCCCAGGATGCTCTCAGATGTTTCAGACACAGGTTCTGCTTTACACACTTGTTAGAGCACCCAAGCACAGGGTGCTCAGGAACAGCGTTTGTTATCGGGCTTTGTACACTGACTATAGTCCTTTGTGTATCATCAATATTTTAGCTTTTAACTAATCTGGCAACCTATTTTCTATGATATCTCAATGAAACTTTCTGAGAATGTTTATCTTGATGATCTATTGGTCACCAGCTGAAATGAATTGAACACTATGTGGAAATTCTACAGGGCACAGATTTGACCCAATCATCATGCAATTAATCTTGAAGATCTTTCTTCATTTGTTTTTAACATCAAATCAAACACAAGTGTCAAGCTAAGATCATTTGAAAACCTTGTGAAGGCTGTAGGTTACATTTTATATTTGTTGATTATTTTAAACATTATTGATGCACATTCTTTTCTTTTTATATGCCCGAAGGGGCATGTTATGTTATGGTCCTGGGTGTCTGTCTGTCTGCACTACCAATAATAACAAAAGAGAACAAGAGAGTTCATTCCATAACAATAGAATAAGGGGCCAATGGCCTTCTATTAAACAAACGAAAAATAACAAAAGAAAAGTCCCCTATCCAGTTTCGGCCGCAAGTCTGTCCATCCAATTTGGGTTTTCAACACTAATATTCTCACAACGTGGAACAGAAAAAAGGGAAATAGGTGAGCTCGAACCACATAGCTTTTGCATGTGAATGCTGCACTTTACCACTGAGCTATACTGCCTTGATATTTGTCTATAGTAAAAAGACACCTGAATACTTTCAATACAGTGCAATGAGCAATGCATTTCCCCTTGTGGTAATGACAATTTTCATGCTTTGGCGATAAAGCTAAAAATACCACAACCAGCCACTGGATAATGTATTCAAAATGGGCAGGTTAATATTTTTGGTGAATAGCAGTCCTGTACATGTACTTTTTGCTATTATTTACATAGATCAACTTTGTATTTGATATTTTTACAGGTCGTGAAAGACACCTTGAATCCAGTCTGGTCTGAGACATTTGAGTTTGTGCTGCATGAAGAGGAATTCAAGGACAAGTAATGCAGTTTGTCACATATACAAATTATACAAATTTTTAGTTCTTGACAATAAATTGTTTTTATGAAAGAATTAAAATTATTTTTTACAACATCATCACTTGATTGTGCGGTATGTTAGGATGTAGTCCTTATGAAGATTTTATAAACATATTTTAAAGATCTTTGACTATACATCTCTAGTATTATATGCTCTCTCTTTATTTGAGATTATATATCATCAGCCCTATATATCATCAACACCACTTGCAGAGATTAGTTATTTTATGTCGTAGGGGATAGTGCAAGAATATGTAACAGAGCATTCCATTCAGAGACATTCTGGTTCTTTTCCATTGCTTAGTGTATAGCACTGATACATCGGACGTTGGTTTATTGTCTCATCCTGAAGACTATTAGTTATGTTAGTGGAGGAGTGGGGGATCAAACTTATGACCCTTAGGATTACCAGTCCAGCGCATTACCAAGGGACCACTGATCTGCTCCATTTTTCATATGCACTGCATAGTGTCACAGTTTAGTATGAGATTTGATTTAGCCAGACTGCTATTTGTAACTTGCCCACATGTCTGACAGTCATTTTTGATACTGTTTTCGGGTCTTAATTCATTTTTTCTCTTAAGTAGATTTTTATTTTACAGCTGATAGGGTCAAGTGAGCTATGAGGATCATCTACTGTCTGGCTTCTTGCATACCGTCCTTCATCAACTGCATTCAAATGACATCTTCTCTGAGACCATTGGGCCTATTTCAACCTTAGTCAACCAGTAATGTTCCTTGAATTGCCCCTTTTCAGATTTGTGGAATTTACTTGGTTTCATGTCATGGCCTGCTGAAAGGAAAAACTTCAAAGCCCTTCCTCCTCAGCAGCCCTTTGACCAATTTGAAAACAGTTTAGCACAAATGTTCCTGTGTAAGCCCTCAAAATTAATTGTGAAATTTATTGTGATCTGTGAAAAACGTGGCCACTTGGGCTTGAGCTAATTTTCATATGTGTCTGTATGGTAAACTTTTAACCTTTTTTTCTTAGAAACTGGTGGCTCAATTATTATTTTATGGCATACCTTACATCATATTTCATTCTATTGTGTTTTTTTTTTCATTACTAGTACATTTCAATTGTTCTTTAAGAGTGACCTACAATTTTGTGTGTGTAGTAAACTTGTTATACAAAAAATAATGATTTTAGGTATGTAGTTTTCCATGTGATTGACCAGGACAAGAACTCCAGCAATGATTCCCTTGGTCAATGTATTGTTGAACTGAACAACTTAAACCCTGAATTTGGAATACATGGCAGCTTTGAGCTGGCTGACTTGGTATGTACTTCAAAATTGTGTGACTTGTTCTAGTCTACACTTCTGCAATATTAAAAAAAAGGGCATGTATGACACCTGGATTGGTTGCTAAGGTACACAGTATGTAATCTGACTTGGATTCAAACATATGGCCTGTGTTGTGAGATTATCAACAATATGGCAAAATTTTACATTTTTGTGTTTTTATCATTTCCGATAATAGACTGCTTTGAAAATACTTATGTATATTTTTTATTGCAATCTGACAACCAGACTGTAAACTGATAGTGGAATAAACATTGCATATATAACTTTTCTATCAATCATTATGGCTTCACTGATGTCATAACATATAACATCCAGCATGCAATGTAGTTACAAGGTTGTTGTGTGGTCCATATCCATGTTTTAGTAACCTTCGAAGACTTAACTCACATTTTCCAAAGACAGCATTTTTGGTCGTTTGCAGAAATCATTATTTAGTTTATAACTTCAAACTTTAATGTCATTTTCTCGATGACGTCCAGTTAGCCAGATTGTTGATTTTGCCATGTCATGTCACATCTACAAAAGAAGCAGCAAAGTCAAAATAAACTCATCTATCAAGAACAACTCAAGTCCTAGTTCTGAAATAAATGATGATACATGCCCATCTGAAAATGCCTTCCACAGTTAACTATGGTTTTTTTATGCTACTAAGATACTTTAATTAAACTTAAGCAAAACTAATCAAAGATTGTAAGACTTTCTGAATTCAGTGAATGATAAAATACAGTGAAATGATGATAATCTTGGAACTGAGGAGTTTTCATCATTTGCTCTTAGAATCTTGAAACGTATCTCATTGCTGTTTTCCAATATATTTCAGAGAAACAGTGAGCGTCTGCGTGCTAAGGTTTATCAGAACCGCATAGCACAGGAGTTCCGAGAGGCACTGACAGCCCACTCTGTGGCCAGGGCCCCAGGTTGTCTCTTCAAGAAACATTCAGGTGGAAAGGTATGTGCCATATTACATGAATGAGATAAAGTCATCCTCGTAAAAGAAACTTCTGTCCTCTCCTCCTAGTAGGGTAGGAAACTACAGTCAGTACTTCAGGTCAGTTTGACTCAGGTCAGTATGACCGATTAAAATATCAGAATAGTTTTCATTGTAAAGCGAGAAGCAACACAATTCTTTTTTCAGATTTGCGCTGTATCACATTTTGTGCTTTATCACATCTTTTGTTCTGAGCAAAAAGTGCTTAGTGACTGAAGAGTGTTTTCAGAGTAGTATGTAGTTTTGTTCTATTGTAATTGGTACAATTGCATTTTGACATTTCTTGCTTTAATGTTAGCTTTATGGGATGGAAAAAAAGATATTTTGAAAAATGAAGGGTGAAACATGAACACAGCAGTTTTTGTAAGAGCCATTCAAGTAATACATATATCCTACCCCAGGAAGGCACTTTCAAAATGGACTAAACCTGTAACTCATAAAAATACTATTCATTGTTTAGTGTAGATGGTTTAAGCATTACTGATTTATTTATACATCACAATGATGGGAATGTTGAGCTATGTTGACTTGGGAAAGTGATGCTGCAGCAAGCTATCCTTAGCAGGCTGTCAGGAACAGTAACCCTTACTACACTTCAGCATACTTGTGCATAAGTTTTATCTCCCCTTAAATGTTACTAGGCAAAATCTCAGTGTAATGCATTGTGCAGTTTTGATTGGATTCATAATTGAAAATTAATTTTAAATTGTAACTGCTCCTGAATGGGACAGCTGGTAAAGCTGTTGACTTCTATTTTTGGATTAGATTTTATTATATTTTTTATCATGAAGGTAGGTTACTTTGTTTTTATTTAGAAAGTGGTTGTATTTTTTTTGCTCAATGATGGCAGTATAAAAAAGAGTCTTGAAAAAGATTGTGCATGATTTCTAAGTTTATATAGGTGTGTTAGAAACTTCAAAGAATTTCTGAAATTTTAAGGAAAAAAAATATTGTACTGATATAAAGGTATGGTTGTTTATGAGGTATTTAAGGGAAAACAAGCTATAGAATAGGTAGTAATTGTGATTGTTTTTTTCCCCGTGCCAAGGCATCAAGTTATGTGGAGGCAGTTTTTATAATATACAAAGCATGATGTTTTAGTAAACAAGGTCAAAAAGCATGACTGAAAAATATGGGAGTTGATTTGTAAATATAAAGCATTAATGTTTATACCAGTTTCATTTGAGGAATGGTGGCACATAGAGGGCCTTTGTCCTAGAATGCTATAGGCTTACATTCTAACTGTTATGCAGTCGTTATCTTCAAGTGACGACCAGATATAAACTATTTTATCTGCTTGTTTCATACAATGAAAGCATTATTTTTGCTGAAGATGTAATGTGAGATTGATTTTAAGAAAAATGAAGACCTTACTATATGTTGAAGTGGAAAATAGAGTGAAAATAATAACATTTGAGGGGCATATTCCTTATCTTAATTGCCCATGCTTCCTCCATCTTAGTAGTTTTACGTCAGCAGTTACTTGTAAGTGTATGAACATTGAGCTTTCAATCATTTCAGCCTGAAAATTAAATAAATAAATGCTTGATTAATGGGTTTTGCGCATTTTTCATCTTCCATGTTCATTTGCAGTCGTCTCCCTTTCTCCATAACGGAAAAATGCAATCACCTTCTTTTGCAGAAATTTACTAAAATTTAGCTGCCTCTGATTAAAAGATATTTCAAAATAATATTTTCGATTAAAGTAATTTTCATAATTTATGAATAAGTAACACACACTTATGATATAATCCAATCAGGGATAAAGTCTGAAGTGGACATATTAAGAGTTGTAGGTTGTAATTGGTTACTATTAGTACAACACTTAAAAACAAGACAAACTTTCCAGTACAAAGTTTTTGTTTAACATCAGTGACATTTTAATGACCTGTCTGTTTGAAGTCTCAGCATTATTTTTATATATTTTAACTTTTTCTCAGGATGATTTAAAGTTCTATATACAAATTTCTGTTTTTGATCTTTTTTATTGATGTATTTTTTTTCTTTTACCTGGTAATGAAGTAAGCCTACTTAAAATTTTATTCTTTACTTCTTTAATTCTTTAAATCCAATTAGTCAAAGAATGGCTTTTTTATTTGTCTAAGCATATATACATATATGCAATAGTATGAAATTATTGGCACAAGTTTATTTTTAGATTATTTTTAAAGTTTTAACTATTTTTTTTTGTCATGATAATAATTTCTTAGTAGAGTGTGCATTATGAAAACAAAACTGTCCAAGATAATAGTTTGTTTTGTAGAAATCTACTGTGATGTTATACATGTATAATTATAAAGTATCATGTACGTCAAATTGACTTTTTTACTGATTTGAAATATAATTACATAAAAGCAGATATGAATTTAGAAATAATAATGCTGTAAAATACTTAGAAAAAACAACAACAACCTTTATTCAATGTTGAACAAAAGTATAAATTTTTCACCTACCGGTACATATGTAAAAAAATGAACTAACAGAAAATGTAAAGAGGAGACTTGTTCAACTTTATTGTTTTTTTCTCATTTACATAGTTATTTTTTTTAAGATTGCGATTCAGTTATATAACAAAAAGATAATCACATTGAGAATCATACCCTGTCCTCAAAAAAAATCTATAAAGATAATATAAATAAAAAGTGTAGATAATAAAAAATAAATAAATAAAAATTATGATAATTATCATAAAAATCATAATAGTCATAATAATATAATCTAAGATAACTATAAAAATGATGAAACCTATAATATTACAATGTGGAAAAAATCAGGATAAACTAACTAAATTTTATTGAAAAGTCATGAAAATTATGTTATAGTCCATGTTAAATATCTAAAAACAAAACAAAAAAACCAGTTTTTTGTTTTATTATTTTTTTTTATCTGTTTTATTAAGATTTATAGATTATCATTTTCTATTCATTGGGAAACATTTTATCTGACTGACCAGTAAAACAAATTTTTCTTACATGATATCATTATTCTGGCATTGTCTATAAGAGTTACTAAGATACTCTGATCTGTTAAATAGTAACACGTTTTCTTTTCTGTCTGGTGATATACATGTACACTTATCAATATACAGTTAAAAGTTTCATAATATGACTTTTATATATTTTACCTCATTTATAGCATTTTAAAGCGGATTTGAATTTTTTTTTTTTTTTTTTTTCAAAGTATGTTACTGTGCATATGTAAAAGCTGATTTTTCACTTTGGTTTAAAAAACCATAATTATGCTATCTACTGAAGAAAAGCTTGTAAACCAGTGCCTTTTGAAAAGATGTGTAAAGTGGATGTAATGCTGATACACCCCTTATCTCTCGCACAGTCTTACAAACATAATGTTGTTTTGTTCTGCGGGCTTCTTCACTCTAGTGCAGTTGAATGTAGTAATCTTCGGACAATACTCTACGCTCTTTTGCGTAAATACCATGACACTGCTCATTTTGGATACATTTGACACCAACAGCTCAACTTTGAAATCTCGTAAAATCACAGCAAAACTATTTAGATACAAAAGGTTTTTGCCCTTTTGCAAAACAGTCTTTTATCAAGCTATCACCCTGTTTGCTCGTAATTGTTTACCAATTGTCGAAATTAGTTAAATAATATTCCGATTGCATGATGTTTGAGGGAAGCATAGTAATTAGCTAATTTTGCGGCAAAAGAAATAATAATTGTGAAACAATAATTGTTTTTGTCTTAAATGTAAGTCGATACGAATTATTGTTTAACTTCCCCAAAGTTGGAATGCGAAGTTTCTTTAAGATGCGGTGTTAGTTACTTCACCATTTAATTTGATATCTAGCTAATCATCAAAGGCCTCAAATTCCTTGTGACATCGCGCTTCACATGAAATCGTATCTCTTGAAAAATTTGTAAAGATATAGTTTGTTATATTAGTCGTGAACAGTGTATTGTATGTTTCAGTTAGCCTTATCCCTGAAACATCAATGTTGTAAATAACGATAACATCGCAAAAATTTTATGCCACCTTGATCTAGGCAGATTTGAATATTCCGTTTGATACAGTATAGCTGAATTTATGTATGCATTTTATTGTGCACAAGAGTAATCCAATATAAGCCTGAATGTTCTATCTATCCATCAAAATAAGTTGTTATCTATATATACCTAACTGTTTGAGCTTTGGATTTTTTTGTCTTATCACATTATTCAGATATATTTAATTTTTTCTTTCAACCCGTCCTCATGTATTATCTACGAGGTATGATTAAAACAACATAAAATGGTAATGATACAAGCCATATATATTTACATGATAATGGGGAGAAATTATGACTAAAATCAAAAATATTGCTTATGTATTTAATCATCCTTGCATAATTTGAACATTTTAATTATGTTTCCATAGTAACCTTTTCATTTGCATAAAAATTTCCAAGGAACAGAAATGATTAACATAATTTTCATGGAAGCGTGCAAAACTAAAAGAACAATTGAAGTGACCAGCATTAGTTGTTTTCACAGGAAAAAAAAAAACCAAAAATGATATTAGAATAAAAAAGTGGAAACAAAAACAAACAAACAAAAAATGCAACTAAACAGGAATTTTCAGTTGTTTTGATACCAAAAATCAGTAAAAGTGAACAGTCTAACAAAACATTCTAATATACATAACGAGAGAGACATACCCTAAAATTTAGATCATTACATTTCCTATGACATCATAAATGTGAATAACATTGTACAATCTAATTCACTGTGTCAATTACGCTGTATGTCAAAGAATCTAAATACAACAGGTACAGTCTGTTTCCATTAATATTAGTCTTTATAATTTTCAGGAAATTTTAAATTTTGACTTGATGGCAAATGAACTCTTTCTTAGCGTCTGTATGCCCACAGAATGTATTTCTGTACACATTTATGTTCATTACATTAATTGTCAGTTGTTTTCACTTTATGAAGAGCCATCAATTTGCTAATGTAGTGTTTTTTTATTTACTTTTAGGGTATAACTTTAAGAGTAGTTCATTTTTTTTTTATATTTTAAGCTGTACTTCTTTGAGGAAAATGATGGATCATTTTAAAAGGCTTATAAACTAAATTTTGAAACCAAGTTTGCTTCATATGTAAATGTACAAAATGTAACTGGTAAATTCTCTGTTATTAATGGGGGTTTTTTATGTGCTGTTTTGTGGGTTTTGTGTTTGAAGTCAGAAATAAACTTATGAATAGATTAGCTTAAAAATCAAAGAAATGACAGTAAGACAACAGACAAGAAAACAAAAAATAACTGAACAGAACAGAACATGTCATTTCAATGAATCATTTTAACTGCCTAATTTTCTTTAATAAAACTGATAACTTTGTTTGTTTTTAAATATTTCTAACATTCTGAATATCATAACATTTTTAAAAAAAAGCTTCGATTTTTTTTAAATATTAATTTTGCAAAATTACTAAGATTGTAAGGAATTGTATGAGTTGGCTACCAGAATGTAATTAGCTTCCCTTCTTAAAACTCTAAGATAAGATAATGTTATTGCAACAAATGATTTATACTTGATACTATAAAAGTGTGACAAACTGTTTCAGTTTTATTGTGAAGTTACATACAGTATTACTTCATTAAGAGTATTTAAGAAAGTTTATCCTTTTAGAAAGAAAAGTTTCTGTCATGAATACTTTCCCTGAGCAGAAACTGGGGTTTTAAGGGGTCAGAGACTTTCCATATAATATTTCATTACAAAAATACGGGTGGTCCACCCTGCGTATTGAGTTTGTTCAAGATTGTGACAAAAAATCAGCCTTGTTTACTTGATTTTAATCATAACTCTTTTTTTATCTGATAAAAGATAACTTACTTATGTGCATACATTAAACAAGCTGTGATTTATATTTAGTCTGCGTGATATATTCATAAGTTCTTCGCGTAGAAGTGAAACTAAATCATTGGTTTCTTTTAACGCTTTATGTAATTAGGTCTGATTATTGTTATTAGTTTTTATTCCCGCCTGATTGATTGTTTGAAATGAATAATAATGTTTGATTGTGGGCTATTTTAAAGTCATTTGTTGACATGAATCAATTTGGCCATGGGTAATAAAAGGTGGCCATTTTTAATTCTTAAATAATGATTTGTGAAGAGAAAAAAACTTTCTAATTGGACATCTACGTCTTATTTGAAATTTATTTCTTCTTAGTCAGCGGTAAATTATACCGGAGGAGTTATTGAATGAAAAACGCGACAATGATTGCTAACTGCAGTTGAACGGGTTGTTATGCTGTAATTTCATCGGCGTAATTTTGACACTTTCAAAGAAAGGTCGTGCACAGTCAGTGACTTCTGCATACTGACTGACTTCAGAAAGATTTATGTCATTAGCTAATAAAATTGTCATTGAAATATTTTTTTGGTGATGTTTTTTGCATGTGTGTGTTTTTTTTTTTGTTATATGCAGTGTTAGTAGAATTTAATTATGTTTCATTTTGTGACACTACCGAAATCTGACTCATCCTTTTTCTTCCTTAAGTAAATCTTGAGTAGATGCAAACAGGAAATCACCACCCATGTAGTCCTTGATTCTGGTTTTTAGTGTATCATTACCTAATGTTTTGGTGTGTTTTTCATTATCTTAAAATAAGATATTTTTGTCATCTTATATTACAAGTGTCATTGTTTTTGCAATGGGGTGGTTTAACTGACCAGTGTCTACTTTATACATTTACTTTTTGTATCACAGTGGCTGCATTTGCAAATTTAATTTAATCAACTAGTTAATGTATAATAAACTGATGGCCAAAGTTTGTTCTCTTTGTATTTACTTGAATAAATCATGAGGAGAAACACAATTTTTAAACAATAGCTGTGTATTGAAATTAAAACTAGTATTTTCTGTAGATTAATTGCACATTGAGCTTACGTATAAATGAATTTTCCCCAGAGGATGGGGTTTTTTTTGGCATCTTTTTTTTTTAATTATTGTATTTGATCTGTTATTTTCAGGCTGTCACTGTTACTTGTCGTAAAGCTGGGACTCAGGGTAGGATAAGGATAGTGGATGGAATTCCCATTTATTAAACTTCTGGAAGCAGTCTATTAATAAGTAACATCCAGTCTTCAAGAAGAGATGTGAACCAGTCTACAAAATAAAATCTAACAAAACAGTCAAAACACAGCAATAAAAAACCAGTCTGAGAAATAGTAGAAAGACATCAAGAAGAACACCAACAGGAATAACAACTGCCTTAAACACTTAATATCCATACTTATGTAATGTAGAAACATTTTTTTTTTTAACTTTTTCAAGTTATTTGATAATTTGATTCATAAGTGTGTAAATAGACTTACTAATAACTCCTTACCAAAACCAAGGAGAAAAAGATGAGAAATGAGTAGGGACAAGAGTTATTGCCCCTGTTTCAAGAAGCATTCTCTCGATTCTTTCCTTTCAATTTTTCAGTAGATGGTGTATATTCATAATAATAAGAAGTTTGTTTGCTACTATTCAGTTAAGTTATACTAATTCTGTTCTATATAATTTAAAATTTTATATTGAAAACAGTTTGTACATTGAAATACTAATACTTGAACATTTTGACTTCAGCTATGCAAAAAGTTTGTTTGATCACATAAAATTCTTTACTTAAGATGACACCAAGGTCCAAAGGGCAATAACTCTGTGAATGAGTTAATTTCTGCAGGTTCAGAAAATGATTGAATATTACACAGTCATTAAATAGTAAATTACTGTTTTCAATGGGGGATTTGGGGGAATTTAGGATAGTTTGAACTAAACCTTTTTTCTTAAGGTTTTCATTAAAGATTAACATGAATTCATTTTTTTCCTTAAGATTTTCATTACAGATATTATCTTTTGATTAACCTAGAATACACAATTGTGGTTAAGGGATTTGAAGGTCTTTTTATTTTTGTCAGCACTTCCCAATGAATTGTGTGTGTCTAATCAAATCATCCTTTTCTTCTAAATTAAGGGGAAATTTTTTCTGTATTATCTTTTAATCTCAGTGCTAGAGTTGAATGAGAAGGAAGGAAAGATTTCATACAGAGGAAGCTGTTTTGTACACGTTAACCCTGAATGTGCTGAAATTTTGTAATGGATTGCCCAGCTTTCAATTTGGAACAGTCCATTCAAGTTTAAGGGATGTCAATATCAAAATTGAAAAATCGAGCTATCACCGGTATAGAGCCTGGTCAGACTGCACGGATGTGCAGGCTGGCCTGGCTCTGTACTGGTAACAAAGGCTAATCACTTTCGGTTCCAGCAGGTTAAGGGTTAAAGCAACTTTTAATAATAGTTGCATTACAGTGCAGTTTGACTAGCAAAATGTAAAGTAACAAACATGGTGACTTTCTTTATCAAGTTCTTGAAGGATAGATATTTTTGAAATACTGAGTAACCCCTTCCTTTGTTCAGGGATGGTATATTTCAATTATACCAGTCACTTTGGAGTATATCGATCTTTCCATGGTGTATCTGCAGTTAAAGTGCAGTCCTCTGTCACTGACCTTGACCCCTAATAAACTGTATTAACTTTTCACCACCCATTGCTGAAAAAGTATAATTCGCATAAGAAATTATACTTGATAAGTCATACCATAATTTTAAAGGGACTGACTCACAAAATTTAGCTTACAATTATTTTCGTTTTGATTAAAGATAAGTTAATATACTATGAAAAAAACATAATTCTATGCTTCTATACATCAACGAAACTGAAGAAAAAAGAAATAGTTTTTTACAGGATTCAAACCTATGCCCTTCAGGTCAGTAATTTTAGGAGCAGCGACCTAGATCACTAACCCACTATGGAATGTTCTTTACTGTTCTCAGATTTAACAAAATAAAGAAAATATCTGCCTCGTGACTAACAGGGTAAATTTTTTACTGATAAAAGTGTGAAAAAACTTTATATTATGATGTATCTTTAACAAAAAATAAGACAGTAACTTAGTTTTGATATGTTCTTCACAACAAAGTCCAGAATTGTTATATGTTTAAACATTTTCTTTTTTATGCATCGTCGACCCATCAGTGAGTCAGTCACTTTAAAACTAACTTTATTTGGTAATCTGAAAACACAACTTATCTTCTGTCACTGATACTTTTTCTATCGTCTTATCGACACAGGAATAAACCTTTTGAAAATGCTTACATTGTGAAAATGCAATCTAAATATTTACTTATAAATTTAAAGTATACATGTATTAATTGTTTACATTCACCAGAAGATAGGCACACAGAATGATATATTTCATTTGTAATTATGGTAAGTTACAAGTTGCGCCTTTCTCTTTTTTGCCTTGAACCTTTAGAAAAGAAAGTGAGTTATACAGTAAAATGTAAATAATTTGAAAAAAAAAAACATTTTCTTTTCATTTGATTTGTTTAAGATTAAAATATGTATAAAATGATTTTTTCTTTTAACGACAAATACTTATTAATATTAAAATCCATTAATTCCTGATGGACTAATGATATTCTATAAAAGAAAAATGAAAGAAGCAGATAATTGAACAAGACGGGTCCTCACCACTGAATACTTTTGGTAATGTTATTTTTCTGAAGTTTTTGAACTTTACAGGCAACTAATGATCAAATATTTCTTTTAATTATGTCCTTACCAAAGCCAACACAAGTTGTTTATGATTTTATTTATTTTGTTTGTCACATATTTTTCTATAATTGCAACATGTTATGATTTTTTCTTAAACTATGAAGATTTTGTACAAAAATATAAATGGAGGGATTTGAATTAAAGTTGTTATTCTTGATTAAGATGTAAGTTTGACAGTGTTGTTACATTGTTCTATAGCAATACATGTAAATCTATGTGCATACTTCTGGCTGGACCTAAGAAGTAAATGTGAAACAGAATTCTTAGTCAGATTATGCATTTATAATCTTCAAATTTGTCTTTAGTAAAAGTGGAAATTTTTATTACTGCTGGGCAGTCAGTTGTAGTTGTAATTATCAGAGGATTTGTTAAGTTTCATTTAAACATGCATGTTGTATTGACTAAAATATGCATTTTTTTATTTTCTATATCTGACCTACATCCATTGTGGTATGGTGTACTGTATGTCTATATCATTTTGAAAGTAAAGTTACATTTAAATTACACAGATGTCTCAAGAATGATACAAACAAGAAATAAGATGGACAAACTACAATAATAAAAAGTTTAGTTTACATAAAGAATTTTGATTTGTTGAACTTACTAAATTGCTTTAAAAGTGTTATTCATTTGCGGCAGGATTTTATGATAGGATATTACACTCACTTCCTTCTATTCTATAACTTCATTTTGTTCTTAAGTCCTTTTTCGACATTTTATAAATGAACATGCCAGGTTGGTTTTTACAAAGGTCTGCGAAAAACCAGAATAATAGAACTGTTTCATCAAAACACCACATTTGACCTTATCTTCAAGCGTTTAATCAGGCGAAATAGTTTCCTAAATTAACATGCTACAATGTGAAGAAAGACCGATTCAGTAACACGGGTGTTTTGTCAGCAGACAATTAACAATATTTCAACAGTTTTGGCATGCATTGTCTTTTAATATAAACGGTATTTATGATTAGGTTTGAAAATACAAAGTATTATAAAGTGTACAAGAATAGCATATGATTTGTATGATTTATATTGTAAACTGTTTTGTCATTCAACTAAGTTTGGTATATTAGAGAATGATTTTAATACTTGACACACTTCAGTTTGGGGCAAGTTTCATTGTTTTGTCTTGCTTTATTAAACATTATGTTTTAATTAAAAAATGGCAAAGACCTAAAATATCACATGTTAGAGACTGTTATAAGACAGTGGCATACAGTTTTGTCTTTTCATGGGGCATGTCAATATTTTTACAAAATACTAAAGACCAGTGAAAAATAGCAAATGGAAATCAGTTTCATTTTTTTGGATAACCATTTTGTATAAAACAAAGTTTAAGTATGCAAAGGTTTAGAGATTTTTAGAAATTCTGATTGGAAGTTAGTCAGGATGCAGAATATTCTGACAAATATGCTACATTCCTTACCTTAGAGGGGCTTGCTTTCTTTGCCTACAACTTTTTCATTTCTGGTCTGATTTTGATGAGTGAGATTCTGTTCTGTAGAAAAATACATACTCTTTTGCACGATGTAATCTATTTTAACCTATCTTAAGCAGATTTGGAGATATATCAGATAAACTGCTAATGAGACTTTTAGATTTATCCATTTTGCATGAGATTTGCAAAAGTAACCAGTCTGTGGTATTTCAGGTCTTTGAAAAATTGTTACTAATAATATTTATTCCCAGTAATGATTTTAAAAGGGTTTATAATTAAATGTTTGATAGCAGATTTTGTTCTACTCTCATACAATAGACCAATCTTTTACTACTAACAAAACCTCTAGTGCTGTTAGTAGTTCTAGCTGTTAAAAGAAGCTATTTTTTCTACTGATAATTATTTTCATGGTTAGTGCATTAAAATAAACGAATAAAAAAACAAACATCAGGTATTGACTTTTCAATAGACCCTAACAAGTTGCATTGAATGTGGCAGTACGCGTGTTAAAATATTAACAATGTCTTGCATTTCTTTCTACATTTAGCAACACATGCATTCTCATGTTTGCTTTTCTTTCATGCATGAGTGGTGTTTAGATAACCAGCCTGATTTAGGGACATCCAACTCTGAAAAAAGTCAGTTTCTTGTGTACAGTTGCTGTTTAGGGATTGTAACACAAGGAAAAACTGTGTGGTCAACTGTCTATTCTTTCTACACATCTGATACATTGTTGACACCCCACCCACTTTGTTAAAATGAAACTCAGTATGTACCAGATTTATATAAACATTATCATCTACTGTTTTATTTTTAACTATCTTATTATGTTTAATGATATCAATTTAATGTTTGATGTGGTATTTCTCCACTATTTCCAATGACTTTGTCATACAAAAAATTGATTTTTTCCTACCATATGTCACAAGTAAAGATCTTATCTATGAAGACAATGCTGTGACATATTTTGTATCTTTTTTTTCAATATATTTACTTCATAATGTTTTGAGTTATGTGTCACTACACTAAGTTTAAACAAAATTAGAGCAAGAACAGGAAGGATTCAGATTTTTCTTGCTTTTTGTCATATAAAAAGGAGCCATTTTTTAATTATCAATTTTTTAATTCTAGAAAGAACAAATTTAACATGTTTTTTGTTTTGTTTATTAATGATGATAGTTATGGACTTGGCAAGAAAAGTGAAAATTTGGGTAAAAACTACGCTCTTACGAATCATGAAAGCTAGTAACAAACAGATGCAATGCATCATAGAATACACAACCCAGAGTGGGTTTCGAACCCCGATCTTAGCGCATCAAAGATCAACACTCTACTGATCGAGCCAAAGAATCGATTCCCTGATGCAGTTGTCAGAGGTTGTGTTTAATTATACAGTTATAGGAAGATATGCACTAGACCGTAACAATTAACACACATATGAAAAACATTTTTTTCATTTTTGGCTTTGGTGATATTGTTAATTTCTTAAAACTCTGAACCATGCTAGATATCTAAAATGTTGTCGTCCGTCGATCAATTTGGACAGACCCATTAATTGTTAATTGGGGTGCTTATTGAAAATTTACTCATTGAATGTCGAATAGTGTAGACCATGTTTAGTCTATCTGCAGGTTTATTGTGGTCTGCACTGGTTGCGAAGGTATAGTCAGTTGCCTCCAGCAGTGTAAGGGTAATATTAGTTGTTTTTTTTTCATTTCCTGTGAAGTTTTTCAATAACATACATTGTTTTATGTAATGGTAGTAAGTAACATCTAGTGGTTATTATTATATGAAATACTGATAAACTGGAGTGCAATGTACTGTCAAAATTAGTCAGTCAAATTTGTTGATCAACCAGTCAGTCAATCAAGGTGAATAAATGAATTAATTCAGCTTTGTCAGAATAAGAATTCTGTGAGCATTTTCTTGAAAAAAGTGGTATATCTTAGAAAATTATATTATTACAGTGGAGTATTGTCTAGTATTTCCAAATACTGAAAAATACATGAAAATTATGGTCACCATTGTTGACCTGAAATGACCGCCAGAAGAAAAATAACATTTAAGCGGCATGGTGTACAAAAAACTGATACTGTTTACTTCTTGCCCATGTCCCAGACCCTTGTCTCCATGCACTGGATACAGTGGCCTTTGAGCAGCTGACCCATGAACATATTACCTGTCAACTCTTGGATATGCAGACACCATTTATGTGGATATCATACAAAGTTATCAGCAAAAACAAAATCTTATCAGCCAAATAAAATCTTTGTTGGATTTACCTTGTGGTCACATTTAATAGGCAAACTTAATCAAGCCACTATTTTATGCAAATAAAACATGATTGTGGTGAAAATGACTCTATGAGAGTTTTTTCATTGTGAAGTAGCAGTTTTTAATTGACCTCTGTAGCTATGCTTGATTTATGGCCCGTTATCAGACTCAAGGAAAAAAAATCAATTATGAATTGGCAATTTATTATTTCTTTTCTTGATAGAGTAAGAGATGAAGATTGATTTGTGGATGATATAGAGAAAGTGATGATAGTTGATTGTTATTCCTTCACATTCGTTTTCCAGGGTTCAGTCAGATGGATATTTTTTAAACAATTTTCTTCTTTGCGTACCAGACCAAATCTCTGGGTTTTGATTGGTTCAAATCGAATTTATCTTTTATACTTGTTTCTGACCAAAGCTTTTAAGGAAAAGAGTATAAAGCTATATTTTTTCCCAGAACTTAATCTTCATTAACTTGTTACACGTTTTGCACATTTTATACAGACAACATGTGCAACAGATAAAGTCGGTCGGTAAATAGACGAAATAAATGCAAAATGTTGTCATGGCTGAAATTTGCCAACTGATGACAGATAACAGACTTAAAGGCAAACGTGTTTAGATTCAAATTGTTGTACCTGGCATTTGGCAAAGCATAGTGATAAAGGAATATAAATGTAAACTGAAAATATTTTAATTCATTTCATTACCTGAACCTTTCATAAACATAAATATGGTGGATTATTGACTGAATTTTCTGTCAAGGTTGGTGTCTTCTTGCCGGCAGTTAAATTTTTATACTAATTTTTACCATGCATGTTAGAACTTCAGAAACCACTGAGAAATGGTTTACCTTTGTGGATCTTGCCCCAAAAATTTGGTACATAATTTATGTATGATTTATTTGGCCATATGCACTCACATGAAAATTTAAGTGAGGAAAACACATTAATATTATGTCCTTTATTCAAAAGAGCAGTTGATTAACTTTTTTTTTTAAAATTCTTTGGCCATTCTTTTATTGTAACAACTGTTTATCATCTTTGTTCTTTTTTCTTTCCTGTGTAAAATTTCATTAAATAAATGTAGAAGAGAAAAAAAACGTTTTCCTTTCTATCTGTAAGAAAACTTGACACACACGACCTCTTGATCACGTTAGCTGAAATCTAGGAATCATTCAAAACAAACAGTACCCCAAGCCATTTCTGAAACTGCCACTTTCGTCTTTGACTTTGACACAAGACTGATTAATCAGAGTACAGAGTTGTATTTGACACCAATGTCTATGGCATTATAGTCTGTTCTACCCGGTGTTGTTTTCAGTGGATGAATTATAATTAAGTATGCCACTTGCTCTGCGTTACTCAAAAACAGATACATTTCTCAACCCTTATGATGCATTTGCATAATTATTTTAGCATTTTTACGGCTTTGAATCGTTCATTTTTTTCCAGTTCATTACTACTGGACTGTATTAGTGATATTTTCTATAAAGCATGGCTAGTTTAACCCATTAATGCCTATCATCCTGATTAACAAAAGTAGACATAGGCAAACAGTGCAGACCAAGATAAGGCACCGCAAGATGCGTCTACATTGTTTGCATGAAAGACTATCTTCCTGAAATATAATGAAATTGAAAATTTATACCAGACGCCCTTTTATTTCAAAATGGATTCGTCCAACCCGTAAAGATGACATAATCCATTAGGCATAAAAGGGTTAATTCTTCTTATTTATATAAACTTACAACGGTATTGCACTGTCCTCTCGAAATGTCCAAAGAATACTACTACTTGTTAGAGTAAAAGTCGTGCACAACGTGCCAGTGTCAAGTGGAAGGCAAAACCAAACTTCCAAACGTCACTGGACATATGACCCACGTAGCTCGCCGTATTAATCTGTTCTGCATAGTAATTGCAAGTATGTTGATAAATTAAAACATCTCTCTCTCTCTCTCTCTCTCTCTCTCTCAGGCGACAGTATCAAACATGTCAGATAGAGTTAAACACTGGCTTTGTTCAAATATAATTTGCGAGATAGTAGCATCTATACAAAAACAAGACATAACTCGTGCATGCGAGAATGTCTTTAACTTGCACAGAACGGAAACTTGATTTTCCCCCCTTCTGTTTGTCTGTTACCTTGACATTCTCAAATGTGCGCATGCGCACACACCGACGAACAAATGCCTCTTTTTGTTCTTCCTTTAGTATTGATAAAAAAATGAAACAAGATAATCACTTCCACAGTATTTCGACGTTAATTATTTACCGTACCGAGGTGCGATGGAACCAACCCCCCTGTGTTATTATTGATTCGGAAAATATTTGCCTCCAGGTTCAAACTTATCTAAAAATCATAATGAATTTCTTGTCTCTTTTCTTAAGTGGTCTGAAATCCGTTGTGTTTTGATGTTACATCACGGAGATCACTAACAGCGGAGTTTTTTGTCCCAAAAATCAGTATAATTAAGGTTTGTACAAGTTCAAAAGATTTTATATAAATGTAATATCAACAAAATATTACGTGTACGTGAGGTAATTTCTATATTTCTTCATCCATCCACTTAAGATTGCATTGATTTCGATGTAATATTAAAAATGGACGCACAGCAACAAAAATTATTACCACATAAAAATGTCTGTATGTCTCATAAAGCAGTTATAAAGCGAATAGTAATAATTGTCTACGCATCTTTAATGGGGTATCGAAAATTGGTGATTAGCCGAAGTAACATTTCATCATCTATTTCGATCAGCATTTTATTATGTTTTGATTACGTCACAGAAGTTGTTAAGATTATCAGTTGCTTGATTTTGAAAGTATCTTTTCTCCTCAATAATGAATATTTGATATCTTCATTATATATAAAATTGCTAAGCTGAGTGTTATAAAGCCAAGAACATTTCATAGCCACTTACATGGGACGTTTGTGAATTATTGTAATGAAAATAGAAAAAAAGTGATTTTTCATTTCTGTCGAAGATAACTGGAAGGGATGTAGTTTAATCTGTATCAGTTAATTCTGTTAGCTAAAAAGGTTGAGAAATTAGTTTTACAATGTTGATTATTAAAATTATTGTGCATACATGTACATGTAACTGTAACAGGATTGGTATGTCGGCCTTCGTTCAATCACGTTATACTTGCATTTCACCGGCTTTTGAGAGTATTTGCAATGTTCCTTTATGTACACCAAAAATATCTAAAATAACAAGTTAGTACCGCTTCTCTAATACTTTGTGTAAAAAAAGGAGACAAAAAATTAACAAATTATACATTTTTACGAGTATGACCTGTCGCCGTGGTCGAGTGGTTAAAGTCGCTGACCTCAAATCACTGAAGCTCTTATGGTTATCGGTTCGAATCCCACTACCTATATAACTATTAGTTCTTACTGAAAGGGAGTCTAGTACTGGTTCTTTCCGGGAACGATATTCAGGTAGCCTGCCCGCCCAGTAAGACTTTGATTGTTAGTGAGAAACACAATTAAACAAATACCTATCGTCCCAATTTAATCAGAAAAATAAAGGTGTTTAAGTTTTTGTGCAGTGACTTTTTCTGTAAACGATTTTTGTGTGCCCACTTCACATTCAACCCCGACGAAGGAAACCCATTACTCGTTAGTAAGTAAAAGTACACACCGGGTGAGTCGAATTTTATAGTGTAAATGCGGTTTATTGATGACGAACTAATATATGTTGTACGCCGTTGGCCAGAATATTAAAAAAACAACAGTATTTAAAGTAAATTCCCTCATTTAAGGTGTGTACTATAACTGACAAAGCAGAGTTCCCTAAGGACGTGTGATTTTTTATTTTACTTTTTTGAAACCGTTTTATGATCATTAAATGCTTTTGGTTTTGAACTTTGATGTTTTACGTTTTAACATGTTTGAAGACAAGGTGTCCCGTGCTCACCCTCTGTGGGGCTTTTCTCTAGTCTGCTAATTGACTTATACTTTATCAATCTTATTAAAAGCTATCCATTAAAAAGCTACAGTCGTCTTGGGAGAAACGTTTAGTTCTTTACAGTTTTTCTGACTTCACTTTAGGAGGCGGTTGGCTTAAAATCTGTGCATACCAAACGAGCTGATAATGTTCTTAACAAAATAAATGATGCATGTTATTGTTCGAGATAGATGTTGCTAATGTATTTAGGCTAACTTACCGTTCCCGAGAGACGGAAGTTAAAAGAACGGCAGGCAAAGACTTTAAAGTAGGTAGTCGCGCTAAAAGCGCATGTGCCAAACGTTATGGCTTTTTTTTATTTGCAATAGGAAATAATTCAGTTCAGCGTCAGAAAACTTTTACATATTTAAAATTTCATTCTAAATGGGCATCATTACAGTTGTTTACTCAGTAGGTATTAAATATTTATTCTGTATAATGTTTTATTGCAGAGGATTTTTGCGTAAAAGGCAATCTTCCAAGCATAGAAGACCGTTTACATCTGTTCTAAATTATTATTTTAAATATGTGGTTTTGTATATGATTTATCTGTAGAAAGAGTACATACGCAATTTTGCAGAAAGGCAGTTCTGTTTAAGTAAAATGCAACATTATCGCCAATTTATTCAAATATTCACACCAATGCATATATAGAAAATTGGCCAGAGACATTCTCTGAATTTGCCAAAAAGAAAATTTGCTGTTTATTTTCTTTTATAACTTGTATGTGTTCGTGGATGTCAAAGGACATAAAAACATCTACTTTCCTTTTCTGTAACCTCTCCACCATTGCTCGGATTTATTCGGAAAATGCTAATTTGCATACAAAAGTTATTTTTACAAACAACATTTCATTTATAGGGCCTGATAAATTTAGTGCCGATAAGTATTTTGGACAGATTTCACTTCTTCCTCTAATTTTTACAGCTTTTTCTCAGCATTATTAAAGGTTTCGACAACCACGCTTCCGAGTACGTTTAGGTCTATCTATCTTTTTGAATTAATTTAAGTTTTGAACGTTCAACTATTGTTGACTACGTCACGTATTCAGAATTGATCATGTGGCATTGACGAGTCGATTTACGAATATTGGCGAAGTAAGTTCGGCACTTTCCGAAGCAATTTAAACAGTTCATAAAATAGTTTTGGTAATTTAATCCAGATGTATCTCCAGCACATCTTGCCATCCACGAAAATATAAACAAAGGCTTAATGGCCAACTTATTCAAAACTTGAAATCAAAATTAAACTATTCAACAAAGGCCTTATTTCGTAGAAGTGTTTAGCCGTTTCATTTCATACCTTACCTTGATTGTTTTAATATGGAAAATTTTCTTTCATTTCAACGGTTAAGATTATCGTCTGATAAACCACAAACTGAGGCCGGAGGATGGGTTAGATGAATCAATCTGTAGTTAGAAGAAAGGGAATGCTCGGTTTGTCTGGTACTTGGGGACGAATACCATTCTGTTTTGGAATGAATTTATGATAAATTGTATTATGGAAACTATATATCCTAAAGAAATATTGGACAAGACCAAGTATGTTTAAATTAATATATCTTTCGAATTCAGAAAATCAAAAAAGAAAAAATACAACTTGTCTTAAATTTAGGAATTTACATATCCAACACAATTGAACTAAGTGATACGATATATGATATATACAGTGTAAGTTCGAAGTAAAGTATAGAGCAAAAAGGAACAGATTGAGGTATTTAACACTTTTATATGAACAATCTAATCCAGACAGCGACACTGTTTCTGGGTACATTCAGTGATTATTGTACTCTATGACCTTTTTACGAACATCCACCTTTCCAAAACAAGGTCTAGACGGGAACTATATTATCTTTTATTTAGAACATTAAGAGAAAGAAGAAAATATCTGTGTGGCTTTTGTCATCAACGATACCCAAAGAATATTCAAGATATATGGTTCCATCACTTTGTCGTCAGCGATACGCAGACGTCATGAAAGAGAATATTCAAGATATATAGTTCCATCACTTGTCGTCAACGATACCCAGACGTCATGAAAGAGAATATTCAAGATATATAGTTCCATCACTTGTCGTCAACGATACCCAGACGTCATGAAAGAGAATATTTAAGATATATAGTTCCATCACTCGTCGTCAACGATACCCAGACGTCATGAAAGAGAATATTCAAGATATATAGTTCCATCACTCGTCGTCAACGATACCCAGACGTCATGAAAGAGAATATTCAAGATATATAGTTCCATCACTTTGTCGTCAACGATACCCAGACGTCATGAAAGAGAATATTCAAGATATATAGTTCCATCACTCTGTCGTCAACGATACCCAGACGTCATGAAAGAGAACATTCAAGATATATAGTTCCATCACTTTGTCGTCAACGATACCCATACGTCATGAAAGAGAACATTCAAGATATATAGTTCCATCACTTTGTCGTCGACGATACCCATACGTCATGAAAGAGAACATTCAATATATACAGTTCCATCACTTTGTCGTCAACGATACCCATACGTCATGAAAGAGAACATTCAAGATATATACTTCCATCACTTTGTCGTCAACGATTCCCATACGTCATGAAAGAGAATATTAAAGATATATACTAGTAGTTCCATCACGTTTGTTTCCAATTTCCTATCGTATCCTCGGATTTGCATCATACCTGAGTTTGCACTGTCTTTCCACAGTAATACATACGTTCTTTAACTCTATTTAAATATTAATCTAAAGTTGAAACAGGCCAAAAATAGTATGGATATTCAAAAGCAAGGATTTACAAAACAGGAAAAGAAAAAAAACTACATCAGTCAAAAACAATGATGAAGATATATTTCCACTTCTACGACGTGTGAGTCCAAGACCACCAGCCCTTTGATAAGACACCTTTCTCACTTATAGAGCATTACAGCGGAACATCGGTAGTGAGGCTCGAACCTATAACTTTCTGTAGTCAAATGTGGCTAGTAGTTTAAGTGTCAGTGAATCTTGCAGATAGATGATAAGACTTGTTTTAATGTAGAATAATAAATCAATGAGAAATTAGAGAGCAGAGAAAATAGAAAGGCATACAGCAGTATGGACGCAAAGGTTGGCCACAATTTTGAAAACTTGAGTAAATAATGTAAAAAGACAACATGCTTTTCTGGCAGAAAATTCAAGCAAACTGATTTCTTTGTTTGTTTTATTGTGGTTTAATGCCAGCTTAACAGCTAAGGTCATATCCCAGGCGGTCAGTCAAGTCTGGGTATCCTAGGAACAATGGTTAGGTGGATTGGTTGCATCCAACCAGTGTACTAACCACTTCTCCGCAAGTGACTGCCTACTTCCTCACCACTTGCTTTCAGAGCTGAGGGACAAATGACCTATAGATCAATTATCATAGAGAAATTTTGCCGGCCCTGTAGGGGATTGAACCGGGATCGTCAAGATAGACAATCCAATGCTCCACCTGATTGAGATGGCCAGGGCCGTCAAGCAAACTGAAACAGGTTCTGTACTAGACAGAAATAAATTGTATAACGAGCAATATTATTCAGTGGTACATTACATAGTTTATCATTGTGACGGAGATGATAAAATCGGATGATTTCTTTAAATATACGTAGCATATTTTTTGCACGAAACATAACAATGGTGATATATAAATCAACAAAAAAGCATACCTGATACACAAGACAGATGCAGCTTCCGCATCATCAGTATACTGAACGGTAAGAACAATATTTGATGCAAGATTATTTGCTCTCGAAATAGAAATGGTATCTTGACTTTGACACAATCGTTCACGGAACATTTTATATTTTCGAATTTTGTTTAGCATGTTTGTTTGCTTGTATGCTAGTCTACCTAATTGATTGTCTGACTGTCTGCAACTGGCTGGCTTGCTGGCTATTTTGTTGACTGCATAGCTGGTTGTTTGGCTGACTGGCTGTCCGTCTGGCTTTCTGCCTCGCTAGTTAGCTGTCTGCCTGGCTGGTTGGCTGTCTGTCTAGCTTATCGACCGCGCTGGGTAGTAGTAGCTACCCTTTCTCATCTAGATACTTATCTTTCAAACGAAAGGTTGTTTTCAGAAGTCTTTTCAATTTATAGCCGAAGTTGCCGTTTCTTCTCTCTTAGAAAATGTCTCGTTTGTTGAGTCGATATGTATATTTTTACCTTACTATAAAAAATCAAATAAAGCTCCTGTTTTTATTGTTGCTAGAAACGATGACTTTTCAAATTTATCTAGATCAATGGTTATCAGTGGTTATCATAACTGATATTTTCTGTTCCTTGTCTGAATATTTAGAATAATTCGTTTATGTTCTAAAATGTCAATCAAGCGTGTCATATTTTAAAATTATGTATATTATCTGAAAAAGTTCCGTCCGTATGTCACAGAAACACGTAAATAATTCTTTATTATATTTTGTTTCAAGCAAAATAAATTTAGATTTTGTATGGTATGATTTATTTTGAATGCAGAAAAAACGCATGCGGAGTAATCTCTGTAGAATCTAAAGCACACGTTTTTACCAGGAACTTTTTTTTTGTTGCGGAGATCTACATTTAAAATCGGAAGATCTGATACGGGACAATCTCAAAGATAATCACAAATGTCGGTTGGATGCCGCTCGAAGCTTTTAGCAAAGCATGCACCCTTCAAGTAACATCTTGAAATGTGACACACGCATACACTTTGCTTTTTGTTTTTGAAAACAAATGCCCTTTTTGATGACATTGATAAAACATTAACGTGGTCTAAGAAAACAAAATATACACAACTTCAATCATATAACATGCATAGAGTTGCATAAAGACATATTGTACTATAAATTCACGATCGAAGTTTATCACAAAATTTGAAAAAAATGTGTAAATTGCGCGTTTCTTGTTGAGAATTCTTAGTTCATCGTTTTTCTTTTTGTTCTGCCGTAAGTTTTGTCACGTGACATTCCTTCCATGTTCGTCTTGCTTCGAAAACATACTAACTATATAGTACAAAGTCAAGTGAAGTGCTTGATTATTTTATAAAAGGGCCAGCCTCACAGGCTTAGGAGACACCTCTACGATAGTACATATTTACGCCAGGCGCTGGGCGGTAAGGTAATAGGTAATTATTCTTTAACTAGCTGGCGGCTCACCAACCAGCTCCGTCAGAACAAACCCCTGGCGGAACTTAAATTTTCGACCTTCTGCTCCGTTAGTGGACGCGTTAACCAACTGGCCCAGGAAACGGTATATATTATCGTTTATGTACGAATTCAAACATTTCAGTTCTGACCATTTAAAGTTTATTATTTGCTTATCATCAAAATTGAAAATGCCATAAAATAGTGTATTGAGCTCGATGTCATACCAAACACATGATTAATGAATACATCTTGAGGCTTGACAGCTTTTAACAGTATTGATTTAGAGGCAAATATTCTAGACAAACATACCCTTTCCGTTGAGGAAGACCACCGTGCCCCTCCACAGTCTCCGAAACCAACTACTCCAATAGCTCATCCATCATCGGCGCTGACAAGCTACGACAAGTTCTAGCCTAATGCTTAAAAGTAAAGCAAATCAAACGAGTTCCCTCGCATTGTGTATAAACTAGTCGGTAGCCGATTATTTCGACAACGCTTCAGGTTTGTGGAGCTATCAGTGTCTTGTTATTTAGGAAATGGTATTTTCATCAGGTGATCGCTATCAAACTTTCTCTCGGGGAAATCTATAAATCCTGGTCTTGATTGAGCGACTTATCTTTGGCCCTACTTATCTTGACAATTTTTGCTCTACGATTATGCCTCTTCTGACAAGCTAAGCTGGAAATATGACGCAAAATCTCGCGAAACTGATGACAATCTATATCCAAAGCCGTGGAGCGGTTACCTATCTTATGTCTACTTAGCAACACTGATGAGTTATAGCTCTGACCTTGTACACGGAAAAAAATCCTATTTTTCATAAAAGCTCTGATAAGACAAAGGGATAACCTGATATTTCTTTCTTCCAATGTCAGACATGGAATCAATTGTGTGTCGATGTAAAGCAATTTTGTTGACCTGATTGATAACAGAGGTGAATTATAAAGATGAATTTTTCTCCCTGCTACTGCAAATATATTACGAAACCTTCTTATCGTATTCAATGTTACCAAAGGTTGACCTTTTTCTGTTTTAACGGTGTGAGCCTATTTTAGTGCCGTTCCCTCTGACAAACCAATGTGCTAATCAAAGACAAAGTATGCATCCGCACACTCGATTGAATCCGAGTACTTGTATAGTTAGTCTAACTAACAAAAACAAAACAATATATTTACTTTATAATGATTCATTGCATTTTCTAATGATATAAACAAACCCTTAAAGTACTTTATATTGAGATTTATTCAAGATAAAAAAGAAAAAAGGAAATAACCAGACAAGATTCTCTTCAATTTGATTGGTTAGCTTTTGAAATTTCAATGGCATAGGAGAATTCAAATCGTGGACTGGGTTACAGATAACCATCATTTCTTAGAAATAATATACTTTTGGTATCAGACTACGATCTCAAACGATTCAGTAATCAAAATATTCTTTGTCTAATAATTTATGTTCGCTTGAAATGAAAAGTCATAACCGAATACAAGTTAGACTGGGTTATACGGAAAGAAAATAAACTTTTATGACAGTCACGAATTGGTATGCAAATGGCTTGCACCGGCGGGCTGATTGGACCGCAGATAATGGACGCTTTGTTTTAAAAACACGCCAACAGCAAGCTGGATTTTATCAGATACATATATTAGTCATTATAATATTACAAATACCGCGATGCCTAATGTACTGTATGGCGAATATTTAATTTATGTCTTTATAAATGATACTTTGAATGAGATAAAAAAAATAAAACAACACGGACACATTTTATTGTAGGCGTAAAAATTGTTCTAAAGCAAAATAACGAGAAACATCTCTGTTCCGTTCTTTAAACAATACTTTTGTTTCGAATGTACAACCAACTAGCATTGAGTCTCAATATTCATATTTTATGATCAAATGCTAGTTTTGTAAAAGATATTGAAAGTGTATTGCCCTATGTCGAATCCATTGTCACAATAAAAAGATCGCATTAGAGTTAGTATTAGAGTTTTGCGTTTTGGGGGTATAAGTGTACCAAGAAAATGATACACAAAACCATAAAAATTTCAAATATAAATTATGTTAAACAACTTTCTTTTCTTTTCAGAAGAGATTGAACGCAGATGGTCAGAACTTAAGCAAAATCTTCCCAACCTTTAAAGAATTGTTTCTTTCATGTCCTAGACCACCTATTTCCAATCTATCTAATCGAATTGCGGCTGATAAGATACTGCCCTATGATGCTGTGACAACATTATTTGAGAATTTATAGAAATGTTTTGCTGTTGCATTGTCTTACAAAATTGATGACATCACAAAAATACACGAATCATTTAAATAGTTTTCTGCATAAACAGCTTTGTGAATTAGAAAGTAAAATATTGCGCTGTTTTTTATTTGCACCTAATTTTCTTACATTTTATATCTCACATGGTGAAAATACCTGATGCCTTAAATGTGTATTGATAGACGTTTTCATTCTTTTGCCCTTTTCTATTCATGTTCTTTTAATGAATTCGTAATTTGAAAACCGTTGCTACGGTATGTGATATATCTTTCATCAGCCTTTGAGTGATATTGATCATAATCACGTGTTCCAGTGGATAGTTCCTCACTTGATTGACGTTAATTGGACAAAACATTGTTCTGCTCTACTTGGCAAACTTTCCCATGACAGGTACCAGAAGGAAGCAAATATAAAGATGCCATCTCTTTGATTTTTTTATTTTATTTTTTTATTTGCAAAACCCTTTTTTTTTCATTGTAAAGTCGTTAAAAATACAGTTCCTCCCGAGAAAAATTCGTACTTTTTTTTTCTTGAATACATGTATGTTCGTTTTTAAGATTCTAAGCCCTAACTAAAGACTTGATCTCATACAGTTGAAAATAGGAGAAACTTCAAGGGTTCATCAAGAGAGGTAGATGTTTGGTTTATATTTCACTAATATACAATTGTATAACGAGAAAAAACAACATGGACCAAAATAGTAAAAAAAAACACAAAAAAAACATACCGCATCAGTTATATTCTAATACTCGGGTGATCTGGGTTCGATCACTTATTTATTTTTGTGTGGTATTATCACTATATCCAGTGTTGTGATTTATAGAATTCTCCACAATTTATCATTTTTCGCACGGCTCGGTCTGACCTTGTCATACCCAGATACAAAGCAGTTCCGAAGCACTGTTGGAGTATGTAATTTAACTTTCGTAATCATAACTTAAACCATTAAAACTTGAACATTAACTTAGATAAGATATGGCTTTATATCAGGGCTTATCATAGGCTGGTATCTGCGTCTTGATAACGGCTGGTTGTCCAACAGAGTCACAGCCATAAGAACATGAAAAATTACCTCAAAGAATGCGTTTTTGTACATTTAATTTTGCCTCAAAAACATGGCGAACAGTTGTGTTCAAGTTTTTTATTTTCATGCTAAGGCAGTAAATGGTTGTTGTCAATCTCTCATCTTGGATGGAATTTTGATAAGATTTGATATGAAAATGGTTGCTTATCTCTAGAAAACACGCTCCGATCTCTAACTTTGATTAATAGCTCGCCCGCGCTAAATTGATGTGCTAAAATAAATTCAATGTGCAGAGCCGACGCCCGCACTCAGTTTTCCAGAAGAACGCGGTTCCCGCTTTCTTCATTAAGGGATAAATAAAATATATGTTTTTTCCTCTTTGTGTGTATCATGAAACATTTATCATTTACATCTACGACCACTTAAAAGCAAAGCTTTAGCTCTAAATAATACATCACATTTGTACTTGTAAGAACCCTTTTTTTCTCCCTTTTTATATAAACATATTAAAATATTTATTCATCATTAAATCATTTTTCTTTCATTTCTGATTGCACAAACATTGCACGTGACCACCCTGAAAAAAATCCGTACCTACTCAACCCTTTTAGAATATTTACTGAAAATTTTCTAAGAAGTGGTAATGAATTGAAAAAATATACAGAATCGTACTGCTAATTTGTTTTCAGTGTAATATCGGGCGGATAAATATTAAAATCTAATGTTTAACGAGAAGTTGTATAATCTCGCGAGATAATCGCGATGTCTATCAGTGGTTCTAATTGGGATATAAAATTCTTGATCAGTAAAACAAATCTTATCTGACATTATAAGACTGGGTAGGCACCGTGACCATGTTAGAAAACTGCTACAGAGGCATCGGCTGTGGAATGCTGGGAAATTTCTTTCCGTGGCAGTCTTTGAAATTAATGCCGATGCGTTTTCTGATTGGTTGGACAAAAATGACTGTAGTATTCAAACTTTTACGTTAGGTTTTGTCCGAGGACTGGGTGGTTTAAAAAAGTTGCTTTTAAATAAAATACATTTAGAAATTTAGCTTTTGTTTATCTTTCAGTGAAATTTTAGAATTCTAAAAAAAAAGGAATTATTGGTAGAATTTCCGAACTTAGGTCACTGCAGAAAATTGAATGAGTTTCTTTAGCGAAGCATTAAACATAAAATTCTCTAATGTTTACTAATGAATAAATAATTAATATATAATGATGACAAGAAACGGAGAAAAAGTTCGAACTTGCATAAGCCACCTATGATCTCTATTGTCTAGTATCAGTCTTATTTGAATTTCTTGAAGTCGTAGCTACATTGTTTCATCATTACATGTACCAACGCCCATTACAGTGAGTAAGTAAGCAGCCTTTTCCTCTAGACCTAGAACTATACCAGCATCACAATACTTAACAGGATAATGGTGGACCAGTGTTCCAGTGGTAACGCGCTCGATTGGTAATCCAGGGGTCACGAGTCGATTCCCTGCTCCTCCACTTGCACTGCAAATTGTCTTTCTGGTACCGACCACAGATGAACTCAACTGTAATAGATATGTACAGCAGAAATCAGACTATTCTTCGACACGGGTTGCTTTAAAGTCCCAGCATAAGAACCTGTACAAATAACGTAAACATGCCCACACTTTTGCCGTCATTGCGTCTCGCCAAACACAGATAAGAAGCGCAATAGAAAACAAAGTTGGCGGGCCAGCCAGATATGTTTCCAATATAAAACATACATTACATGGAGAATGACATAACATTTGAAAGATTTAGGGGTATTGTGTTTGATTTAGATGGTTTATCAACTTGAGGAAATTTGAGCCGTATATTTACGATGTACGGTGACATGTTTATTGTTTCGTGATAATTTTCATTTTCTGACCAGTAGCGCATAGATTTCAAAATATGAACGTTAGTAAATAACCCAATAAGAATTTCAACGTGAAACAAAATGCTTTTTATTATTTTAGAGGTTTTTTTTTCGGTTATCCTTGATAATACACAATGAGTGAGTTTTTTGTATGACTTTAGCTCCATTTTACTTTTCATTGTTTTTGTATTTAATTTGTAGATGTTTGTGCAGATGCATCAAATGGTTCGCAGATTTCACAAGTACGATCATTTTTCGTTTATGACGTCATTAATTTGTATATTTTTTTAGATGGGTGTACCGTGTCGTTCTCTCTTTGTCGTTTGCTTACGGATGTGCATAGGTTGTTGTCTAACTGCTGAGAAAAAAAGTAAGAATTCTTGGCAATTCTATTTTTGTATCCTTCGAGGAGTAAAACGGGGACTTCTGTAGCTAACACGATGCATTTTGTAAAGAGAGTTATAACAGGCAACAGTATAAAACATAATGCACACAAAATTGTAAGTGATGACATTACAATGTATAGAACTCATAGCACACTTCCAATACCCGAATTAGTATTTAATGGGTTAGACATTTTGTTTTGGCCAGATATGCTTTTGTCGGAAATTTTGCCGAACCATTGTCAGTTCTTATCGTGTCAAAACTTGAATATTACTCGCCTTACACACGCGTGTAGTCCTGTTGAACGTGTCCTATTTCCACTGTCTTTCAGGAACTCAGAATCAACTTTTCATATTTTCAGTCCAAGATAAGGTTTTGTCTTCACTTTGAGGCTGATGGGCCTATTCCATATCTATTGACACGTTAACTAACCGAGGATCTTATGTTATAACTATGTGGGGATATAGGGGTCATAGCGAATAAAACGAAATGGATGAGTTATTGAAACAGAGGGTCATAAGCTCATGGCGTCTTTAGATTCTCCCGGTTTTTCGAATTATCCTGCTCTAGCCATTTGTCACGTATCCTAAGATGGGCCTCTGCGATAAGGGACATCAATTCCTATTTTCTCCATCTAGCTAGCAGAAATGGAGGAAATATTGCCTAAATCGACCGTACTGTGAATATTGAAAACAAATCCAAAACGGTCTGGCATGAAGATTCCTTCAAGATAATGTAGTGTTCAATTTAGCCAGATAACTTGCGCATTTGCCAAAACCCTCATTTGATGTATTTTTGCGATTTTTGACGAGAAACGGATTTTCCCTAGAGAATTTATATTGTCGTTTTACAGTGATGGAAAAATAATGTTCAACCCACATATGTGAGAGGAATTCGTTCTAACAATTCCTTTTATGTGTGAAACAAATTTATGTTGCAATATTTTTATGTGCAGACATTTTAGTTATAATGCTTTATCGATTTCATTCCTTCTGTTACAACATTTTAGGTCCAAAAGCCAATTTCTGAACGATTAGATAAGAGAATAAAACAATGTACAAATCTTTTCATTGACTTCCAGACGACGAAATCTAATACATAAGGCAATGCAAATCGTGTTATGTATTACAGTTTAGTTCTTTCAAGTGCGGAGGGATTTAACTGGAATTACTTTTTACCGCTAACAAATCTATCAACAATTCATTCATTTTCTTAATGACGAGCCTTGTTCAATCGTTTACGGAATGGCACGTGCTTCGATATGACCTGACACGCGCTTTAGTGTGACCCCTGCGACGATTGGTCATTTATAAGCAGTCAATACTTCTTGTAAATTCTATTGCCTCGTTTCGGATCATGAGCGATTTAGCAGTTAATGAGCACAAAAGAAATAACACTTGAGTTTCATTTCTTAACAAAAACTTAAAGTCTTTGACGGAAAACGCTCTTGAAACGATGCGGAAATTAGATTACAGTCACGTGTTTGTCACATGACACTATTGCATACATTAATGAACGAAATATATTTTCACGTGTCTTTTCAAGTTAGCTATTCACATTCTCAGTATGTTAATTAAGTGCAACTAATCGAATTCTTAAAAACAAAATCTCTCTCTTAAGAAAACAGAGGACTGCGAATGCATAATATGATGACAGAACAGTGCACAGCGGCCATATTGCAAGAGAAGGGATTGTCCGCAGAATAATCAAGTGTCGCATTATAACAGATTTAAATATTGTACGTCAGGAGTAACTAGACGTTTAGATTTATTGGTTAATCATTACTATGAATGCAAGATGCAGTCTTTATTTTCTTGTTTTGTTTTGAGATTTGTTTGTCAGACGTAGTTCAATTTATTTGGCATTAATGTGACACACATTCCACTATTTCCAGATTAAGGTTGACATCTCCCAAAGAGACCGCCAAGAAGAAATTTTGCATTTAAATAACTAGAGATTTAGTTAACCGTCGCATGAATAAAGAATTTTAAGGAGTGTTTTGTTCCTAAATCAAAGTTTACCTATTTTATTTGCTGAATAGAAACACAGCCCTTTCACTTAGGAAATCGACGACTCTCGGCTGTTTCCTGAACAGGCATTTAGAGCAATGCTCTATTCCAAACTTAGGAAGTTGAAACAGAAAGTAGAGGTATGTAGTAACAGAGTGTACACATAACCTGGTTGAGGACCCCAAAAATTCGGACATCCTAAATTTCGTACAGTTATTCAGCCAGCCATTTACATGTACTGAATAAAGATATGTCAAACTGATGTAGACTTTTATTATATCTGATTATGAACATACATAGATTTTAATGTAATTTTCAAAAGTGTTGTAATATCAATAGAAATATGTTTTGAATATGAAAACCATATCTTATCTTGGCAAGCAAGGACAAAAAAAGATTGTACCGAAACATATGTGCTTCGAAAACGGTTAGTTACTTTTTGCAACAAATACTTCAGCTTATGCTCTCTGACTGTTATTTATAAAAAAACATAAGTCATTAACTTACAAGCAAAATCTTAAAAAGAAAGAAAATGGAACTTGGCCTATGAGACCTGACCAACCGGGTTTTGAATAAGACAGACAATAAGTATGGTATCCGCCAGGTATCCAACTAGCAAACGGTTCTGTCGGAAAATGAAAATAATTTGATAACACAATACGTTACTTCGTTTGAAAATGCTCTATAGTCATGAACCATTCTCATCCAAATAGTAAGTGAACTGACGTAAGCAATGCCTTTCATGTTGGTGTAAAACAATGCCTGTAACAAAAGAATCTTCATCAGTCGGTCAAATTAGAAGGTTAAGTAACATATGCAAATGGATGGATGTCTCGTAAACAATATATTTTAATGTTTATAAATGCCCTGTAATTTTTTTAACATTTATGCGTGCTTTACGTTAAGCAGAAAAACTGAAAATAACACTATTCTACGGCCTGTTCCACAGAATAATTGTTAAACAGAGATAAAAGTTTGGGGTTCTCGCCTATTGCTGCTAATTCTTTTTTTATAATTATTTATACAAAGCTATCCAAAGTTTCTATTCCATTTTCTGTATAATTTACTTTCCTTCTCTTGCATGGAATCTCCCAGAACATACAGAATCTGAAGAATTAATAATCTATGATTAAAGCTAAAACATATTATGAACGCTATAATTCAATATATCTTTTCCACAAGACATTCTTAGGGTTTTCCAATCTAAATCCAATCAGATGAAGATACCAAAATCGATGGCATCTAATCAAGTGTTCTCTCGGTGAATTATGATCTGTAACCATTGAGAGAATCTGGAATCACGAGATAAGAAGATCAGTGCGCTCACCAAGACGATCGCGTGATAATCATGCGCCATTTTGGATTACAAGTGGCAGCCATTTTGAGCGGAAGTTGACATTGGCTTAAACCGGAAATGAAAATGACTCGACGTGTTTTCCCTCGCCATTGGTTCCAGGGAATCCATCATTACAGGGTCTGCAACGGAAACTCATACGAATTCTAACCGTCGTCTGCTAAATGTTAATGACTTAAAGAAGTTAAGAAGTTAACTGCTTGTCAATTAGAGATTATTTATGTCTGCGTTGGTTAACTAAATCACCCATATTTTCAATGTCCATTAGCATTGAAAAGATGTTTTAAAGAATTTTGTTACCGCGAAGGGATGGCAACGGAATCTGTACATCAATAGTTTTGTAACAAGCAAACCAGACTGCTGTACCATTTCTGTTGATTAAATATTATTTTCAGAGTAGTTGGTTTCGTACGTAACCAGGGTGTTTTAAAAGCAGAAACAAGTAAATGGTTCTGTTCCATTCCGTGTCCCTGAAAAATAAATTTCCATTGCGTGATTCTTAAAACACAGCTGATTTCACAGGGGACAGAGTCATAACCGATTTTCACAGACATTGTAGTGAAGATAGGCATCGTTTCACAGGAAAAGCACCGTTATATAATTCATATAGCAGAATAATCATAGGGGCCGTACTTACTTCAGCGTTTTAAGTCAGGGCTGGGTTTTGCATCAGATCTTTAATTGGTGGTGTATTATTAATATTAAATGAAATTAAATATTATCAAATTCTATCGCGGTAAACGTGATGTGATGCGCTGATCTCTGGAGAGAGACGATAACGGTATTTAAACCTGTTTTGACACAGCTCAATGACATCAGATTGATCGGTGAGATAATGTGTGACGTAATATACCCCAGACGACGCAACATTCTTTCCCCGTGTTGTAATTCAATTATTACAGAATTTTGTTTTTTGCATTTCCCTGTTATAAAGAGATGTTCCAAAAGATACGTTACTTTTTTTCTCGACGACAATTTAATGATTATTTTAGTATTTAGTTATCAGCGTGCAAAGAGCGAACGGCTTTTGTACTTATATTAGTTTTTAGTTTTATCGAAAAATCATTGTAACAAAACAAATTGTTTGAAAGTATCTCTCAAATCTAGTAATAGCATGATTGAAACTCTAAAATATTCATACAGCATATTAGCAGTATACTTTCATTGTAGAATTATGAAAATGATTTTAAAATATTTATGACCTAACCTCCATTCTAATAGAATCTCCGCCGTTCAGAAAGAATGGAAATGAAACAACATGGTATAAATCATGAACGTAAATAAATATGCTAAAGTAGATTTATAGACTTATAGATTCCATGGGAAAAGTATTTAGAATTTTGATTCATTCCTATCAAAATATTCTCATATTCTTTCGTAATGTTACAACTGAGAATTTTCTAAATTCACTTGTAAACTTTTTAGACATTTTCTATTTTTTGGAGGGAGGAACGAGAAATGCTGGAGCAAATTGGAATATGAATTTATGTTTTCAGTTTCATGTCAGAACATTCCAAGGTTTCCGGGTTTTTTTTCTGCGTAGTGATAAGGCTGAAATATTAAACGATATTACGATATGATTAAATAAAGTGAAATAACATTTGACGAATAAAACAGGGCAAACAAAACAGAAGAAAAAAATAGGATATTCACTTTTTAAATTCCGGGCTCAATGTACCACAACATCTAAGCTCTCCTTAAAAAAAAATAGGATAAAGATGGAACTCTTTAACAATTGGTATTGTTTTGCGGGTCAAATAAATAATGACAAAATCAGATGGACGATTTATGTTCATTTTGGTAGTTTTTGTCATGACATAGACATAAATAATAAATACTTATTGAAAAATTTGGAGTTAAGTGCATGTATAAGGGCCAAAAGATCATATAAGTCCCTTAGACTTAAACCAAGATATCTCTGTAAAACTTAGGCTACTGAATGACTGATTTGGAATCTTCTATCATACCCATAATGCATGATTTCTTGTTACGTATGTTACTTCATTTAACGTTAACGTGAGGAATATTTGTGAATGTGATGTTTTCGGTACATATAGAGAGGTGTGGCTAGGCAAAGAGAACTGTTACCACAATTGCCATGGACCACCCACTTATACTCGTATTTTGGTACATGATTTTCGCTGGCTGAAAAGTGACTGGTACTTTTATGTGAAATGTTTCAATTTAATCATGGTTGGGTACTCAGTGACGCATTTTTTTTTAAATAAAAAATCTTAATTATGATAACGACAAAGCCTGGAAAGGTAAGTATATAATTTTAGATACCGTACAATACTGGGTTTAACAATGGAAAACATATTTTCGGGGTAAAAAGACATATGATGATTTATTTTAAGACCACCAATCACTGATTATATCAACAGATAAACGAACTAGAGAGGAATCTCATTACACAAACCGTTTCTTCACTGGTACCCACGTACAGTATACCGTAAAGGAACGAGAATATACCGCAGTGAATGGTATATTAGAACGGATCAGAAGTATAGGGAACAGAACAGAACAGAACATATTTACACTTAAGATTATACAGCTCATCGTATAGTAAATAACAAAAATCAAACAACAACAACAACAACAAAACCAAGAACAAATCCCTTTGTTGATAACTAAGTAGACAGGTGAACAAAGCTTAAATGGGATAAGTTAGAATGCTGAATGGAAAAATAACATTTTATTTACTAAATATTTGGTAAGAATTTTTCATAAATCTTAAAAGAACATGTAGCCCAAAATTGAAACAAAAGTTAAAAAAGATATACGAGAACTTTATTATTATTTTTATTATTATTATTATATTTATTTTTTATTTTTTTATTTCTTTAAGTTATTTTTTGGCATAAGAATATTTTTATGAAATTAATTGAATCAATCGATACTTCAATTCTATCAAAATTGTATTAAATGTTACACAAACATTATGGACAGTATTTTCTCTAATCTCGTCCAGATTACTGGATTACAGTACAAAATTTACTTCTCATTAAAATAATTAAACTTAACGGCATTGTAAAAGTTCCTGTGTTTATAGAAGTTCAGAAACAAATTTCAAATATTTAAAACATAAGAAAAATAGATTTGGCGTTCCCTAAACATTAAATAGAAATATTCCACTTTGTAAATATGTATACGTTATATGTAACAAGTTTCAAGAAAAGTTTATTTTTGTATAACATTAAACATTTTTCTTCCCTTCTCAAGGGTTATTAGGTGGGTTGCGTAACTTTTGAACAAATTCACACAGGAAAATTTATAACACTTTTACCCCCATTCGGGGAACTATTCCTGGAATCTTTTTACCAATATAAAAAGCATTCTGAATAAACCTTATGAATGCTAATCTTTGAGGCATCATAATAATATGAGCGACCTACGACACAGAAATATGCCACAAATGTAATATCATATGCGATTCTAAACACATACAATTAAGAACTAACGATCATGGTGTTTTATGCAATGGTTTACTTTTTGTTTTTTATCATAAAGTCGTGCCGCATTTACTCAGTGGTAATTTGGAAAGAAAAAAACCACCTGTAGGAGTTAAGACATTCTCACAAAAATCTGTTCTCTTTTCTTTTGCTTTTATAAGCACTTTTGAGACAAGTTTGCACCCGAAAGCACTTTTAAGCGCAATTCTTTGAAAATGTTGCGATACGTAATTTCAACTGAATGCAAGATGAAATAATTTGTTTTTTTTTATAACAGCTTTCTGATATTAAAAGTAAAAATAAAATACTGAAAGAGGTTGAAGCTGTATAAGACATTTTTGTTTTGTTTGTAAAATCTTTCTACACGTTAGATGATCAGACGTCGTTTCGGGCGTTTTCAGAAATGTACCGATGTTGTACACGCAGAAAATACAAACATCCTAAGAGAAGTATGTACCATATCACTAACACTGTAAATGAAACGAACTAGATGCTGTATTCACAGAAGTTAGTTTACTGGCATCTGACATGACAGCAAGGAGACGTGACGTTGGAACGCCATCTTGGTGTAATGATGCTGGTCTTAACCATTTATTTTTTTTAATTAGTTTTGTCTTTTATGAATTTATTCAACTAAAAAAAATCTGCTTTTTTTATCTGAGTTCAAATTATTAACAGTTATTTTGAAATAATAATAGCAACAACAAAAAACAACAACAACAATAATAATAATAGTAATAATTTTATAATGATAAATTGAGACAAAGCTAATGCAAATATTCTACGCTCCCTTTTATTATATGTGGCCTTTCTGTCAACTCTGTTTGGATAATCTGTCTAATAATTTTTCACGGATCACAATTCACGCTAACCATTTTACCTAAGTCACCCAGTCCTCGGACGGAATATTTGTAAGTACAACACATGTGTTCATGAATCTTCATGAAAAATAACGTATTTTATCAACATTTTGTATTGTTAGAATTTCAAATACTTTTCAGTCTGTACACAGTAACCTACATTAAATGCATAAGTCTTTTGCTTGAGTCTTTTTTGTAATATCTTTGTTTTGATATCGGGATCTCCTTACTTAAATTCCGTCTGCTGCAAGTCGCGAAACAAATCAAACATTCTGCCATACCACGTACATTAAAAACCCATTTCTCCTTACACAGAGCCGATTTGGTTAAATTGTAATCATTTTTCTTTTAATGGCATTAGAACATCTCTGGAGTTTTAGGGGAAAAACAGTATCTTCGAATCTACATCTTGATAAATCAGACTCTTTCTAAAGCTTCCTTTTTTCATAATTTTAAAACTTTATCATTTAGGAAAACCCCCTATCAAATAAGAATTATACATAGTAAATTGACTATCTGTTTTTAGATCATTTGAAAATGGTGTAATTAACGATAAAAAGTGAATTTGATGTCTAGTAAATCTATTTATGTTAATAATGCGCCAATCACGTTACAGAAATGATGTATTACCTCAGATGCGGACTCCAGATCTGTCTCTTAATGACATGATCCTTTAGATCCCTAAAGCTAACAGTAGTGAGTGCACGATATTCTCTAATGAGAACAGTACTGATAATGAATTTTAACATGATGAATTGACAGAAATGCCATTTAATATCTTCTAAAACAGATCTGAGTTTGGCATTATTGCAAAGGAATCTTTTACTGTCATTAATATATTTTCTTCAAAGTGGTTTGAGGTTTTCTTAATCACCTTGATCTCCTGTAAGACGAGCGAGAAAAGGACACGGAAACTGTTGTTGTTGTTAGTTTGGAGAACTAATGAATATGTATGTATTACAACGTTTTTACATGTTTATAAATAGAAATACTATTACTAATACTATAACTTATATTATTTAGCTCTCTAACGAATGTCTACCTCATATGTATCTAGATTACGAATATTTTTAGATAGTATCAAGTCAGTGTATGAAACTAGATATTACCGTATCTGGTTTTAGAAATAAAGAAAAATAAACAAAACTATAATGTCGATGTTATTTTTAAAGAAAACTTACAAAAGTAATGACAAAATTTCTAAGTTATATTTCTGTTTTAATCACATTTACAAAGCACATTCAAAGGAGACATTTCATCGCTCCTGCAATGTTAAACAAAATGAAAGCTCTTTTTTTCTTCACTTTTCCTTTCTCTTTTAAGATTTGATCTAATGTTCGCATTGATTCAACCCATATTCATTTCACTGCATGACTGATAAAAGATTTGTGTAAAACACCCAAGTTTCGGGTACCAGTATCGAAACAATTATATTATGTTATTGAAATAGTTTCACCTTGCTTTATAAAATTTCTCTTAATAATGTTTTCGTCAGAACACAGAGTCAGTTTATGTGGTTTGCCTAAAGGCTTGAATACATTTTTACTAACATTTATTTACCATGTTTCTGTATAAACGTCTGCAGTTTTTGTTCTGCAGATGAGAAATGGATATGGTGGCGGGAAAATGTTAAAGACTTGTTTATTTCGTGGAGAATTATGTCTGTCGGCCATCAAATTTGGAAGGTAAAAAGAAATACTTAAAGTTACTCATAACACTACCGGAACAATAGATAAATGTACCGACTATCCAACTTCTATGTCACTTACCAGGGACCATTGAAAAAGAAGGCATGTCTGACAACATATAATAATACTGAATTAATAAAACAAAAACAACCAAAAAGGAAACACAGTTCTGCCTCGAAAAAAGTGCATTTCTTCGAAAACTAAAAACTTTAACGGTTAGGTAAAAATGAATTACTTATTTTTGCATAGTAATGTGCCTTCTATTGCAATCACGTGATCAATCAATTGTAGACATATGGATCAGGTGTTATAATATATTCAGAGTTCTCAGCCAATCAAATCGTTGATACCTGCGGCTGACTTTGGCTGCGGTATGTGTGGCAATTTGCAAGCTTCCCTGTTTTAACAGATATAATTTAACAAGTTTCGCACTTCAGGTAAGATTTAATTTCATTATTATGGACAAAACTGATTTAAACTATTGTTTCAATCAATCGTCTTTACCTTCAAGTGGTTCATGTTTAATTTCATTTGTTTATCTGAGACCGATGGTAAAGCGCCCCCGAACATGTAGCTTTTAGGAGTGGCAGTTACTTCGTTGTCGACTGCCACTCTTGCAGACCTTTTAAAATATCTAGTGATAAAAAAATAAAATAATTCAACTTTATTACGTAACTTGCCATTATGTAGCGGAACCCTTTTATATCGTTTTAATATATGCAAATAAGAATAAGTTTTCTAATAAGAATTGTTGCCTGTTACCATATTTCAGTGTTTTAACGATGACCTTTTTCGGCTTTTGTCGACCAAGAATGTTTTCATAAATGTTTATGCTTAGCTAATTTTGACATCGAAGGCCCTTTTGTAGAGCACCGGGCTGTGCTGTAGTAAAAGAATGTGTGTCGAACGTCTTTACGGAAGTTTGTCTGTGGAATTAGGTCGTGTCATCCACATTCCGGCTTTTTTTGTTTTGTTTTGGGGTTTAACGCCGATTTCAACATTTGTTATATCTCGGCGGTCAGTCCACCTAACCGGTTTTCCTGGATAACTAACCAGTAATTGCCAATTTCTCCGCAAGTGACTGACTACTGTTCCCACATGATCTACTCTGAATCAGCGGTGAGAGACAAATGAACATAAGACACAATGTCGGAGAACAATTGTCACGGGGAAATTTTGCCCTGCCCAGGGGTCGAACCAACGACCGATGGATTACTTATCCAGTGCTCTACCTATTGAGCTAAGCGGGCGGGCATCCACATTCCGGCTTCCTACGCTTTAGTCATATACCCGTTAGAACTCGAGGAGTAAAGGTTACAGTATTCTGAAATAATGTGTAGGAACTTTAAGTAAATTTGCTAAAACAAATATGCCTGCAATCAATGCGCAGGAGATAAAATGGCTGACCTGTCACGGATATGAATTTTGCAATCTAGAATTTATTTTTTTAGCAAAAAAAATGTTTTTCAGTAAAAAAAAAGCCTTCATTTAAAATACATAAACACTAATGCTGTCTATAGATTGATATAACTACTGAATATTTTTCAGTCCAAATTGTAACCGACTAGGAGTATCATTAATTAGTGAACAGATCAGTAAAGTGATAACAACATTGACAGTCTGCCTTGAACTTTAAATATACAAATATATCTCAATTTAGAGAAAGTTTCATGCGAGTTTAATCAGTTTCACGTAAAAGAAATAAATATGTGAAAAAACACACGAAAACATGCAAATCTAAATGCTTTTTTTAATTTGTTTTTATACTTTTTTTTACTGCACGCCAAATGAATTTGTAATGTCATCATAGGCTTTTGAGACTAAATGATTGAAATAAATGTCTCTAAGTCTTTGAATTGGAATATTTTACATATAATTTTTCTTGCACTTTTTATAAAGTTTTGTATATCGATAATGCTGTTAGATGAAGACGTTTTATGTAGAAATAACACCATTTATGAGCTGCAAAAAGCCGTTTAATCAGTAGCCTTAAGCAGATGCGGCAGAGAAAAAAATAAACAAACCATGTCATTATTAATTTATGTGAAGGATTGCTCAGAAAATTGTTGTACAAAATAAGTGGTCAGTTCAACCAAACAACTAACAATGACAGAGAAGTTAATTAAATTTTCCAGAATGTAATATTACAGACACGAAAACTATTGTGTTATTGTCAATTAGTTCTCTAAGTGTGGCCTCAGTGCCGCCCGATTGTGTACAATATGAAAATGAATACTCAGTATTATTGAATATTTTCAGTGGTCTTTCAGAACGAAGTAAACTACTTGATATGAGAAAGTGCTCTTGTGGCACCAAATGTTTTACCTTTTCCACTTTACCTCAAATGAAATTACTATTTTGAATTTGTTTGTATATGCAGTACGGACTAGCGTTAACACTTGTAGTTGGACCATTGTGACTGCTAAATGAGTTCTCATTTCACTGTTATTTATACTGTTTTAAATTACTGTGACCATTGTTTCCTGTCTTTCTGTCTGTCTGCTAAATTGCAAAGAGTATTGGACTGAAAGAAAATCTAAGCCTTTGAACATGTTAAATGTTATATTTAGAATCAAGTTTAAGAAATAAATCAGGCAGATTATTAACTTATTCTTTGAGCACATTTACAGATTCGTTTAATAGTTTAAATCTTTCCAGTTTTGCTTTTAACTTTTAATGATTTAAATTATGAAAACGGATGTAAGTGCATGTTTCCATCAATCTATAATGGTGGTTGCTTTTAGAAATTGGAAAGCGATATTAATGCAGCAAAAAACTGAAATTAACTTAAAATTTCTGTTTGATATTGACCTTAAAATTAACAAATTATATACTTGAAAAATTAATAGGAACGTAAATTAAAATTCTTCTTGTCTAGACGGTATCGTGACCATAGTAAATCATGTTAATTAACTTGCGTGAGTGAGTTGTATAACCCAGCTTAACACAGCTAACATACAGAACACTATTATTCAATATACAGTTTTTGTGTCTGCATATTTTCTGAGTCGTTGGAAAATAAGATTTTTAAGTATTTCAAAGGTTCAGGTAAAACTGTTTTAACTACATATAGAATAAAAATGCAGTAGAGTGATATTGCATTCAAATAAAGCTTTTTTCTTTGTTTCAAAACTAACATACGAGTCCATGTATGTATCATGTTCTGAACACCTCTTAAAGACATTGGCAGTAGCAAATCATCGGAAAGAGCTGATTAATGGTCCAGTTGTAGCGCAGAGGACTTGTAATTTAAGGGATTACGACTTCGATTCCCCTAGCAATACTACTTGCCATTCGTGTGTGATTCTAAATCTTGGTCCCATGAAGTACTATACACTGACCATATAAAGAACCTGGAGTATCCCTAGATGTTCTCTTTATTTTGTACTATCAACCTCAATACAAAAAGAACCAAATTTCTCCGAGGGCGTTGGTCATACAGGGTATCGGTACCGACAGTAAGTAAGCTCAAATAAATGCAGAATGGAAAACTGTAAGACATTAGAACATAAGTTTCTAAAGTAGAATAGAAATAAGTTAAAATTAAGTTGATTAACTTGGCTGTCCATAAACTTGTACTGTCTACTGTCTTGGAGAGATTGTGTTTTCATCAATATAAGAACAATTAAAAAATACATTATTCTAGTAAAGGATGTTTGGTAAAAATGCAACATCGATTACCTCAGAAGAAACTCGATAAGAACAAAATAAAGATCAGATATGATTTGTCATTAAAAAAATAAATAAAATAAATAATATTACACATAATAACATGTATCTAAAAATATAAACATTTGTCAATGCTGCAGTCTCTGACCAATGATGTTCCCTGAATTCAAGTTTGAATTTCTAACACTTATTTCAGTAAAGAAAAAAAATGTGTAAAATATTATTACTATCTTTAGTGTACATGGAAAAAATATAAACGATACTTAAAACTTGATAAAATTAGTTTCTGATGTGTGAAGGCATTCTGTGATATACAATCAAATAAATCGTTTAATAAGAAAACTGGTAAATCATCTTTTAAACAGGTAATCATTATGTCAGCTGATTTGAAACGTCATGTCTCTCGTGTCTTGATTTGTAACATTAATTTAGCCCTAACACATTTATGGACCACACTGAAAGAAAAGAAAATGCTTGCACATGAGTCATTTAAAGTAAAAAAAAATCCCTAGCGTTCATTATGCCCCGATGATTAAAAAAAAGTAAAATGAAACTGCCATATATTGCCTTGTGAATATTTGACATTTAATTAAACAAGCTTTTATCATAATAATTAAATGTACTGATAAACAAAATTAAAAGAGTTTCATGAAAACGTCGTGTTTGGTACCACAACATATCTTGGCACTGTTGACGGTTTTAATGGAGACCAAACGCTTTCGTTTCGATTACGGTTCTGAGATAGCAGTTTTTATTCTCTCTAAGCTTTGTTATGTTGTATCATTTTTAGGTATGCTTTTAAAGCAAAATGTCGCATAATACAGTAAAAAAGATTATCATTTATTTACAATGGTCGTCATTTGAGCCGACTACTGTTACTGATTTCTGTTCAAACTGACTTGTTTGAAATGTCTGTTGACTTGTCTGAACATTGCATTTTTAGAAGAAGTGTGTCTGCATGGTGACTTGGCTTCGCTGCATACAAACTTGCTTATAAGTGACTGAGAAATCTGTGGAGCTAATCGAATTTTAAAAGTCATTTTTGGTCATAGAATTGTTTTTACAAATTGCATATAGTATTACCATTCTAACATAGATATTTCTCAATATTAGAAAAAAAACAATCGTCAAAAAGAACTTTTCACAAGGCTTGTATCCTGATAGCTAGGGATGTATATTATATTCTGACATTGGTGTTGGTCTCGGTATAGGACTGTCTTTATCCTATATTCTTATTTCCTTCACTCATTCTCCTTTCTTTCACTGGCCATTCCACTGAAACTCTAAAAGAAGTTTTACAGAAAATGCTTCATAAAATCAGTAAATTATCTTCCTAGTCAAAATCTTTAAACGCTACACACGCAGACGATTTGCATTTTTTCAGATTCATATATAATTAAATTGTCACCAGGCTGATTTGTAGTAAAAAATATAGACCTGCAAAAATGTCTAGTTCAGCCTTTTTTAAAAGTCAATCACTGATTCTTGACTGTTTCCACAAACACCTTTCTTTACCAGCAAAATCTTAAAGAAACATCCTTCCAATATAGCTAGAAATTTCCAGAAATTTCTTCCCTAAGCTTCACAGTGATTTCAAGAAACCTTTCTATGTGATTTCTAGAGAAAGGTGAACATTTCTGGAAACCTTTACGTGATAAGAATTTTTTTAAAACTAAATTCTGGAAAAGCAGAAGCACTCAGAAATCACAGATTTGTCATGAATTATTTTTAGAATTTCGGAGTAGCATAATCTTCCCGAAACATGTTTCTGCAAAACGGGTATTTTCTTTAGAAAGAACCATCCTTGGGTTTTTCTCTCCCCTTCTGTGTTTTAAGCCAATTTGTTCATCCTCAAGGTCATTATTTATTTTATTTTCTTTGTCTTTCCTTTGTATTTCTTTGTATTTTGTGTTGTCACGTTGACTATGTTCTTTGTATATACATGTATGTTGTATGTTACCAAAACAATGTACTTCGTACACGTCTAATAAACGTTCTGTTCTGTTCTGTTCTGTGAAGAGCAGAGACTTCTATAAACATTTTCTTCGAGCTGAAGAGTTGTCAGAATTTTTCCCTGAAATATGCTTTTATAGTAATGATATCTCTTAAAAAATCTCAGTCTTGATTTAAGCACAAAATGATTTGATTTCTTGATGAACAGAAGTTTTTAGAACCGAAATTTCCAAAACATTTATTTTTTCTAAATAAAAGTTATTTCTAAAAAAATCTTATCTCAAAATCAGAATATTTAAATTGTCTTCGTCTTAGAGGCAGATTTATTTTAGAAACTTACTTTCTGACTAGAAGGAATTTCAAGACCGCGTTCCTTGTTTAGAAATGTAGTCCTGATGCATCTTAAGACAAGAAGAGAATGAGGAAACGATTCAAGGTCACAAGATCTATTCGATATGAAAAATGTATAAAACAGTAAAATATCATGAATAGTTATCAAATGGTTTTACATTTTGTATTTCCTGACAAGAATTAGACATAAGCTAATGTATAATTATTATAATGGGGATAAGAAAAAGCTCTTATTTACCTATTGAAATCATCTTCTTGTAATAAAAAATAAGTATGTGAAGTTGGCTTGTACATTGTACATCGTAGTTCAGCTTGTAATTCGCCAATTAGCTGAATACCCAACTACTAGCTTGTAATTCAAATATAATGTATGCTGAAGTATTTGGTCCGAACTACAAGCTGAATACCCAACTACTAGCTTGTAATTCAAATATAACGTATGCTGGTGTATCTGGGTTGAACTACAAGCTGAATAACCAACTACTAGCTTGTAATTCAAATATTGTGTATGCTGGTGTATTTGGTCCGAACTACAAGCTGAATACCCAAATACTAGCTTGTAATTCAAATATTGTATATGCTGGTGTATCTGGGCTGAAATACAAGCTGAATACCCAACTACTAGCTTGTAATTCAAATATAACATATGCTGGTGTATTTGGTCCGAATTACAAGCTGAATACCCATCTACTAGCTTGTAATTCAAATATAACGTATGCTGGTGTATCTGGGTTGAAATACAAGCTGAATACCCATCTACTGGCTTGTAATTCAAATATAATGTATGCTGGTGTATTTGGTCCGAACTACAAGCTGAATACCCAACTACTAGCTTGTAATTCAAATATAACGTATGCTGATGTATCTGGGTTGAACTACAAGCTGAATACCCAACTACTAGCCTGTAATTGGCGAATTACAAGCTGAACTACGATATACAATGTACAAGCCAACTTCTCATACTTATAAAAAATGGATTATTGGTGTATAAAAACCTAGGCTGTTGTGTAGAATATAGAATTCATTTCTGAACTTCGTAGAAATATTTGATCCATTTTATATATCTTTTCTTTAAAATCTGTCGCATGCCACTGCTTTGCAACAATATATGTTGTTGTTTTCTTTGCCTTGAGGAAAACTAATAGATCATCCACAAACCCTGTTCTTTCATGTTTTCTGTGTAATGTCAATGATATTTCAAATGCAAGTAAATTTGAATCCATTATAGTAATGTTCTAATGTTCTATGCTGGAATGGAATTGTACAATAAGGAATCAGGTTCTTATGGGATCAAAAGAGGAAAAATGCGACCTTCTTCTAGAGAAAAAATGATACATTGAATGAGTGGAAACTAATCGAAACTTCCTGGTTAGAGATGTTTCTTACTGGTTATCAAAAAGACAGTTGATGTTTAGGTTTGCTATGGCGAAGAACCTTTATCAGTCCAGACTTGACCTGACTTCTGCTCTGACTAATTGCTTACACAAATGCTCGGCATGAATGACCTTCAAACATTGTGATTTACGTGCAGACAGAAATTGTGAGATATCATCTTCAGAGAAATAGTGAAAGAACATCTGGTGCCATGCCTCGACATAATCGAATCTAGCTTTCCGTTAGAAAAAAAAAACTGCCCAGATCCTCATTAAGAAGATACTTATCTGAAAGCATGATCGAAAGAGAGATTGTGGCGAAACAATTTGTTGCTGCAAAATTACAAATGTTCTTGGTTTCATGATATACCTTTTCCTTTTTACGTTGTTTGGCCACCCCATTATTTCAAAGATTTGAAGAACAACAAATATGTCTTTTTCGAACTGCTACCTGGGTTTAAGTCTTGGTGACCAACAGGTATGTGAAATTTTCTTCTGAGACTTGGTTTGTGCACAGCAGCTAGTGGATGGTCCAGATGATTATTCTCTTGCATTGAAACAATATTATTGTCATGTTTGATATTTTTGGGTGAGTCTTCTGGTATGTGCGCTTTGGTTTGCTATCTGTTCAATAATATTTGTATTCCTTGATTCAATGTTTTGCAGCAGATTAAACGTTTGTTGGTGTATGACTTCCATGATCAGTTTGAGAACAGTATTATATTTCAAATTCTGCAGCACTAATTGCAAGGAAAGAAGCAACACAACCGCAGTGAAAACGGACTGACGATAGCTGAAGACGAAAACATGCACGAAGACTACGATGCATTTTACTATATATTTTTCGTTACATTAACGACATATTTTACGATGAATTTACGATACATTTCACGATGTACATACGATATATTTTACGATGCGTTTATGGTACGTTTTATGATTCTTTTCACGAAAAAATAATCCACGTGTCCAAAACAGTAATCATCATTCTGCTAACGATGACAAGAGACAAAAGACAAAAAGGATAACACACAAGAAGACAAATATACAAACATGAAACAATGTTGCAAATTCAAAATATTAGTATGCAATATTTATATGGATATGGCCAGTTATAATGAATAGGAATATTTCATTTGGTATGCTGTATGTTATGGTAAGTTGAGTTAAAAAAGCATTGCAAATTATTTGAACAGTTGAAAATAGGGATGTTCGCGATTACTGAGTAAAGTATACTCGAATGATTTTAACAGGGCATTCCAATAGGTAATACAAGCAAGTTTGGCATTTACTGCTTATGTTGCTTGATTTTAAAGTCATTGGATTATTCAAGGCAATTTTAATGTATCCTGATGACATGCTAAAGTAATTCATTCACAGCCCTAAACATGAAATGAAAACAAACGAAATCTTTGCAGAAATAGTGTAATCTAAGTTTATGTTTTCTAGACAAATGATACTTTTGGAATGCCACTATATCAAATTCAACTTACTACGGTGGAGCTTTGTTATGTAAAACGGATCTCGTTTACTCCAAGAAGAGATGAAGATGTTTTTTTTTTCAATTGATGCGCCAGTGATTAAAGACTTACTGCATAGTTACGTAAAAATAATCATAAGTCAGCATTATATGCCGTTACAGTTCGGGAATAGCTTTAAAGTCAGAACACAAAATAAAAGCACGCTGGACGCCATGATTGCTGTCCGATGGAGAGGACGTACCACTAAAGTATCATTCTGTTCTGGATATATAAGTTTTTATATAGTATAGAGTGTTGTAAATATATCGTTTCCTTCGTAAAATGTTTCGGAGCAGATGTGGTCGAGTGGTAACGCTATGGATTGGTAAACCAGGGGTCCCGACTTCAATCCCCCGCTCCCCCACTAACATTACTAATAGTCTCAGGGGTGTCTCTGGAATGGGATGTTTTCTGTATCTTGCACTACCCCCTCAACATAAAATAACTAATCTCTTCAGGTGGCGTCGGTCATATGGGCAACCGGTACCGACTATAAATCAGCCCAAATAGATAGATAGGTAAAATGTGAAAAAGACTTACTTTTGCACAAACGGGTTGATGTTAATTTGGCCAGTTGTTTTAAGAAACAGGAGAGTCAAACAATAACAAGCAAACACATATAATAAAACAGTTACAAAATCTGTATTTGCCATCCTTTGCCAGTGAACCCAGTGCAAAGGTTTGTGTTTAAGTAGGTCAATACGAGACTACAACATTGCTACATATATACAGACGTTTGTATGACTGTTTGAAGTACTAAGATTTAGCATGATGGTTTAGAATTTCAAAAAAAGTACACGTAAAACCTGTATTGGCAGTGTGGTACATTTAACTCAGTTTAAATACAATGTACTTGCTTTTAACATTAGGGTTAATCACTACCAGAGAGCCAAAGATGCATAGAAATCATGAAAACCTATCAGTTTGATTGATGTGAAAATTCACGAAGGTCCAAGCTGTCACAATATGTCTGAAAACACTCGCAAGATTTCAAGATCAAACATTATCTTTATGTTATGTTTGATTTTTCATCATCGGTAGTCACAAATGTTGCAAGGAACGTGCCTCTTAGTTAGCTTGCACGTTTTCCACATTTTGTAAAGAAATATGTCCCCTTCTTTCTTGTTAAAAAATGTACAATGCTATTTTTTTATATTTTCTATATGATATAAATCATGAGATATTCCTTCATTCTATACCACCCGGTTGCTATCTTCATCTGTTTTACTGTTCTGCTGCGGCCATGGTTACCACTAGATTTGAATGTTACATATTTTTGCATTGGTACTTTCTGGGGCAATCTAAATGCACATAGTTCTGAATCAAGAAATCTGGTATGAAAAGATAGGCATGGCTTGACCATACTTGAAAAATAGCAAGACAGTATGACCAGGTAAATCAGCAGAATCTGCTCTTCCCGGCTGTCGTGTTTTTAAGATTAACAAATCGCGCAATTTTATATAATATTATCCAAATCACAAAAGAAAAATATAAAGACAGAATAATAAATTGCCTGTAATAAGAATGTGCACAATGCCTGTCTGAGCTTTGCTTGAAGCTAGCAAAGGAGTCGAACAGCCATCGAGTCTAAGCGTGTGACTACAGTCAACAGAAACATTGCAAAATGGTCACAAAGATTAAAAAAATACTTTGTTGCAAAGTGAAACAAGAAACTGTGCCAGAGTATATCTATCCGAGCTCATTAATCGTCGGTACCGGTTTTCAGTTTGACCGCCTCCACCAGAGTGGCAGACACCATTTCCACACAGAAATTCAGCGACCAACTACAACTCAAACTGTGACCGCCTCACTGGCAATCTCAATACACCAACCTGAAAAGAGAAGTACAGCTGTTCTTCCTGAATTGGAGACAAACTACACGTATAACATAAACATACATTTCAGACTAAACAGTTCTCTTGAAACATGAGCTGCAATAAAAAAAATTGCCTCTAAGCACAGTGGCCGATGCAAATTCTATGAAATAGACAAGTCGCCCGAACTTTAATGTCCAATCATGTAGTCTTAACACCGCATGCCTCTTGTTCGTCTGGTATGACACACCTAAATTAGATAGGTTTAACTTCCGCACTCAGCGACCTGCTTGTGAACTACAGCTAAAACCAGTAACCAGCCTTCATTGGTTTCGAATTTCAAACCCCTGCTTCATACTGAATGAATTTCAGTATTGTTCACTGATGGAAACAAAAAGAAACCTCATGCTGACCACTCTTAACACCAATATTTTCATGTGTTAATTAACTTACACTTCAACCATTCACATATTAATTGATCCTACACTAGCATTAATAATTTCTACATAGACAATTCGAATACATATATGGCATCGCCAAACCGTGCAATTTGAATCCATAGTATGTGTGTGAAGTTAGCTCAGTAAACGACATTCGTCCCTAGAGGTCCGAGTTATCAAAGCATTAAATTTTGAATGTTGTGCTAGCACGACATTCGTCATTCGAATTTGGAATCTCTTGAATCTTGTTTAGCTTAAACTCATTTATTTTACATCGATTGGGAAGCAAGTTCTTAAAACTTATATTAATCCCTCTCGATGACTGCTTCATGGGTTCGAATCAGTACTCGCGCCGAAAGTGAGGAATGTGGAACGTTACTGGAGACTCTCAGCCATGGTTGGATTCGAACCAGCAATTTTCGGATCGGGAGTCCGGCGCTCTAACCCCTCGACCACTGTTCCTCGTCTTGTTCTTGAATCTTGTATGGTGTGCTAGCAGAACAAGTTTAACCGTTTGTGTTAAATATTTGAATTTGGAATCACTTGAATTTTCAATGTTGTACTAGCATTCGATGTTCGACATTCGAATTTGTATTTATTTGTATTTGAGTGTTTAGCTAGCACGACATTTAACATGCGAAGTTGGGGTCACTTGAATCTAAAATGGTGTGCTAGCACAACATTCGACATTCAACAATAGAAGTCGTTTTGACTGAATGCTGTGCTAGCACAACATTCGACATTCAACAATAGAAGTTGTTTTGATTGAATGTTGTCCTAGCACGAAATTCGACATTCAACAATAGAAGTCGTTTTGATTGAATGTTGTGCTAGCACGACATTCGACATTCAACAACAGAAGTCGTTTTGATTGAATGGTGTGCTAGCACAACATTCGACATTCAACAACAGAAGTCTGTTTGATTTAATGTTGTGCTAGCACGACATTCGAATAATTTGGATGTTTTGTGTTACACGACATTCAACGCTGACATTCGAATTCGGAATCACCATAGTTTTGAATATCTGACATTCGACATTTGATATGTTGTGCATTTGTATTTGAATTTTGTGCTTTCATGACATTCGACATTCGAATTTGGAATCACTTGAATTTTAAATGTTGAACTACCATGAAATTAATTATTTGAACTTCGAGTTCAGAGATGAGTGAGCTTGGATTAATCTCTAGGGTACTTTGCAAGAATCGTTAGTTGTTTTCAAGTACATTTGAGATCTCAATGCTATTTTCATCTGAGTGGTGCGCTCTCCTTGGCTTTTGTAGCAACTAGGTTGTTTATCACTTTAAACAAGGTGGTCGTTCTGCCAGTAGGACTTACATATTGTAATGAAAAGAAATTTTAAAAAAAAGAACTGTCACTGTAAGATGACAATGCCCCCGAAGTGGTGCTATGACTTTGAGATTAGGGCCAGTCATTCCAAGGGTCGAGGTCTTATAAATATAAGTCATTGGGATGGTCTTGTCCAAAGGGTTGTTATTTCCAACTATGAAGTAAATCGACTTACTAATAAGGAAGTTATGGGCAATGTTAAATATTTTGGACAATTTGATCTTCAAGGTAATGGTCATTCATGGGTCAAGGTCTGATAAATATAGAACAATGGGAAGGTATTGTCCAAAGTGTTGTTGTGTCAAAGTATGAAGTAAATCCAGTTACTAATAAAGAAGTTATGGTCAATGTTACAGTTTTTGGACAATCGGATCTTCAATGTGAAGGTAATTCAGGGGTCAAGGTCAAATAAATGCATGGTCAGTCGGAAGGACTTGTCAAAAAGGGTGTTGTGTCCAAATATGACATGAATCCATTTACTAATAAGGAAGTTATGGTCAATGTTAAAGTTTTTGGGAAATAGGATCTTCAAGGTAAAGGTCATTCAGGGGTCAAGGTCAAATAAATATAGGTCAGTGGGAAGGTCTTGTCCAAAGGGGTAACGTAGTCCAAGTATGAAGTAAATCCAATTACTAATAAGGAAGTTGTGGCCAATGTTAAGTTTTCGGACGGACTGACGGATGGGTGTGGAAGGACGGACGGACAGTTCAGAAACTATATGCCTCACTTCGGGGGCATAAAAATAAAAAAATGTAGTGTATTGTGCCACAGTTTAAAGAGAATGTTCTCCAACTGTTTTATCTAAAGAGCAACACAAAAGATTGAATATTACTCAGATAACTATAGCATACATTGTTCTGTATAGAAGTACTACAACGTTCTGTACTTTGTACTCTTTTGCTTTTGTTCATCATAATGTATACAAATGCTACGCTTCTCCATTTCAAAAGTACCGTTTGCAAATAGCCAACAACAAATACTTTGTTCTGTTTTTCTTTTATGTGCAAATTTCTGTGGAGGTTAAACAATATATATGTTATAAAATAAGTAAAGTGTCTCATGTTAAGTTCACAAAAATATTCCTTATCTATTCAAAGTTAATCATGATAAAATCATAGCTCTTTTAAAGAGTTATGAAAATTAAAAAAAAACAATACCAAAACGCATAACAAGGTGCTGATATGCTTTATGGCTGTTGCAGTAGACAATATGTGTAAGAAAAGAACATTTAATGAATAAATGCATTATATCGATCCCACCTCAGATTTCGTCAGTGCATTTAAATGAAACAAATCAAGGAAAGGTACAGTCAAACAAACCTAACAAGAGCCATGTTGACATGGCCATCACCCGCCGAATGTGTTTGTTTGTTAGAAAAAGTATGTATTGGAGAGGAAAATAATTCATTTTTAAAACGTTTTTATGGTAATGAAGACTAGGTGATTGATGTGATTATAGATGTGAAACCAAATTCACCAAATTTTATGTTATTGTCCGAACAAAAATTAAGCATGAAAAATAACAAAGGGAGACAACTTAAATATTATGAAAGGTAGAATAATCGTTCTTATTCTCTGCACTCTTTCTAAATGAGATATATCCACCTATGATGTTTCAAGTTGATATCTCAAAAACTTTTCCAGTTATGCTCTGGACAAAAATTAAGCATGAAAAATAACAAAGAAACAATAACTCAAAAATAATGAAGGGCAGAGTTATCATTCTTGTGCACTGCACTCCACCTATGAATTTTCAAGTTGATAATTATCTCAAATATTTTTCGAGTTATGCTCCGGACAAAAATTATGCATGAAAAATAACGGGGAAATAACTAAAAAATATGAGAGGTAGAGTTATTATTCATGTGCACTGCATTCCTGATCGGTGAGACCTATCCACCTATGAATTTTTAGTTGATATCTCAAATACTTTTTGAGTTATGGTCCAGACAAAAATACAAAAACGTGGGACGAAAGGACGCATGGACGGACGGAGACTATTACCATATCCCGCGCGCCGTTTCGGCGGGGGATAATAAAAATGTTTTTGAAAGCTTATAATTAAAATTCATCCTAGAAAGTTGTAAATTAAATTTCAGTTCGGTACTCCATTTATTCTACGTAAGACTCATTATAGTATAACATTCAAAATTCAAGTGATTCGAAATCTGAATGCCAAAAGTCAGCTCTTGCTAGTAGAATATTCAAAGACAAACGTTTAATATTCTATTCTTGAATGTCATGCTAGCACAAGATTCAAATGCAAATGCCGAAAAGTCTAATGTCAAATGTCGTGCTAGCACAACATTCAAAATCCAATAATTTCAAAATTCAAATGTCGAATTGTGCGCAAGCCCAATTATTAAAAATCTGGTAGATTCCAAATTGGAATGTCGAATGTCCTGCTAGTACAATTTTTAAATACAAACGATTTAATTTTAAAACACAATTGTCGAATTTCATGCTTTCGAAATGCAAGTTATTTCAAATTCAGATGTCGTGCAAGCACAGCAATCAAACAAAAATGTCGACTGTTGCGCTACATTGCAACATTAAAACTTCAAGTGATTCTAAATCGGGATGTCGAATGTTGGGCTAGCAGAACATTCAGATACAAAAGAATAAAGATTCTAATGCCGAATGTCATGTGTTGAATTTACGCCATACATTTCGAATATTTTTTCTATTGTTTCAAATTTAAATGTTGAACTAGCATGACATTTGAATTTTAAAACCATTTGTATGTGGTGGCATGATATTTACTTTCAAATTTGAAACTTACTTAATTTTGAATGTTATGTTAGCACGACATTCGGCATTCGTATGCTTATCATTTGTATTTGAATGTTGTGCAAGCACGACATTCGACATTCAAATTTAGAATCATTAAATATGAAAGATTTACTAGCACAAATAAAATTATTAACCCATTAATGCATAGCGTCTACAAAAGTTGACAAAAACAAACAGTGCGGACCCGGAACAGACGCCGCATAACAGGGTCTACTCTGTTTGCAGAAAGGACTTTCTTCCCTAAACAGAATAATAATGAAATTTTATATCAGAAAGCATTTTAATTGAAAATGGACATGTCCCTCCAATAAGGATGACACTAATCCATTAGAAATATCTGGGCTTAAACGACGCCTACATAAAGAAATAAGAAGAACTGCATGTATTCTAGTGAAGTTTAATTCATGCTGCTATTTTCATCTGAGTGGCGTGCTTTCCTTGGCTTTTCTAGTCACATAGCTGTTTGATCTTAATATACAAGCTGAAAATTGGTACACACGATTTCGCTAGCAGATCATATAAATTGTAACACAAAAATTAGAAAACAGATTAAAAATTGGTACACTGTGCCACAATTTAAAGAGAGATTTTTTCGAAAGGTTTTAACACCAAATCCATGTGAGTAGTAGGACAACAGATTGAATATTACTCAGATTATCGCATCAAATTGTGACTATTACGTTCGGAACTTCGAACACTGGCTTTTCTCTTATCAATACGTACATAAATTCTAAACAGTAAAGCTCCTCCATTAGGAACAGACAAGTTTCTCATATTAGTTATGTATAATTTCTGCTTTTTATAAAACTAACCTTATGTACAGTATTCGGTTATATCATTTTAGCTGTAGTGTTGATAAAAAAATAAAACTTTCAGCATAAAGAATAATTTCCAAATAAATGAGTCCACGTTGTGGTTATATTTGTATGTGTGTTTAACAATGAACTGATTACATATGAAATTATAAATTATAATGAGTTATTTCCCCCATCCACTGATATTTTGTAGAATTGCAAGAATGTAGTAGAAGAACATAACTAATACCTAAATGCCTTATAACTTATTTCTGTTTAGAAATATCAGATAGACTACTATTTACAACCATCTAAAGTTTTGTTTACTTTAAAAACATACAAATTAACAAGTTTGTGATTTGTCGCCGCCAGTTACGGCACGCTTTTTGAAATAAACACAAATGTTACATGATAATCCATTGTTTGGGCACAGGCAACATATTTTGATTTCAATTTGCAAACTGTCAACCAATTAACACAAATCGTTATGCAATTACCGTAAAGCAATCTAGAGAGTCGTTATTTAATGTCGCAAAAGCAATTACCGTTATTGCAGGACTTTTTTCTGTTTTAATTGAGTCCGTTTGTTCTCTTAACACTATCCGATTGCTTATATGAACATCTTTTGTACCTTTCTCTTTCGTACGTAGCTATCATTGAAGCACAAACAGTTGTACCATGGCAGAACGGTAATGGAAGTATCAGTGAGGACTACTCGTCTAAACAGACTCGATTTCCATTGTCAGCTGATAGTAATAAATTTGGGTTTACATTTCGTTCATCTCAAAGTCAGATCATTTTTAAGGCAAAAATAAATTAATCAGAAAGAAGGCAGATCGCTCTAAAACAAAATCTTTTGTGATATCAATAACATAAACTTGGAGGCTCGGCCAATCCGTCACCGGTGGGGAAATTCATATTCAGAACTATATAGTCATCAGGGGTGATCGTAACAGACACGGTGGATACGTGTGCCTATGTCATAGAAAACGAGAAGCAGACTTACATCGTGAGGATGCTGAAGTTGCTGCTACTTCGAAATAATCCAGTTTACATCGGAAACATATACAGACCACCAGAACAAACTGCATTCTAACAGAAATTTGAAAATGCTTTGAAAGGCTTGAGATCTGTGAAACTTTTATTTTAGGAGATTTTAATATTTGCTTTTTAGAAACACCTTTTCTAAACAAGTCCTTTTCTTAAACAATACTGTGGTATTTTAAGATTATTTAACCTTGATATGGTCATTTCAGAGCCCGCTCGACTGTGTAATACATCATCTAGTGTATTACACCATTTATCTAAAAACAAAGAAACAGTCTCTCAAAGAAGGGTTATACTTGTTGGTCTTTTGGGAACATTTACTTATCCTTTGTACACAAGAACAAGAAAGAAGAAAGAAAAACTGTAAAGGTTAAAGTCCCGCTCCTCATAAACTTGAAAATATTTCCTTAAAATAACTGCAATGGTATTTTATAAATGAGTGATTGGTAGCAATTTTGAGTTCTTGGTTCTCATCTAGTGATCTGAAAAGTGCATGTGTATCCTTTAAATACCTTGTTATGTATATATATTCTAGACGCAGTAGCACCAGTGAAGAAATTCCCTCTAAAGTGTTCAGTCCGAACCTTGGTTAAATTCAGATATTTTAGAAAATGTAAAATTAAGGGAGCTGCCTGCACTGATTTGAAGCACATGGTATTAAGGATGATTAAAACAGTGTGTAATGTATAGAAACCAAGTGCAAAAGAGGTATCAATTTAGCCAAGTCAATAAAATCTAAGAAAACAAATTCATACCAAAGATATACTTTGGTATGAACTGAAACCAATAGGATACAAACATAGCAAAAACGTTAGTCCAAACATGGTTTCCATTATTGATATTGAGGTTTGTCATGACACTTGAAGAATTGCTAGCTATTCTTATGCATTTTTACTAGTAGTGCCACTGTCTTTGTAGAAAACAAAAATATGATTAAAAATCAGGTTGTTCTTTACAGTTCTATAAAAAGAAAAATCTTGAAAAAAAAAACAAATTACATTTGAGACATGTTTCTGAAGAGGTTGTGTGTAAGGAACTCAATAAGGAACTGGTGTAGACGGTATACTAGCCGGAAATTTTTAATGATGCTCAGGTCATAGGAATGCGTACTACATATATCGTCAATCTTTCTATAACAAACGACATAGCCCAAAGAGTTTAAAAAAACAACAGTCAAACAATTACACAAGAAAAAATAGCACATTAAATGCATACTATAGACCTGCTATTAGTGCCATTTCTAGAGTTTTGGAAAGGGCAGTTTGTGTTCAGTTAGAATTATTTTAGTTGTATGAATACAAGTCTAGCTTCATCATATTCATTTATATTCAACTGAGAGTTGCTTTATTCACCTACTGGATTCAGTTAAAGGTAATACTGCATGTGGTTTATTTACTGATACGATAATTTAGATCTCCAAAAAGCATTTGATACTGTTAATATTCTTTATATATATACTGTTATATTATTTGGAGCATTAGAACTGAGGGGAGTAATATCAGTTTTCTTTGGTTGGGTCTTACTTGTCTGGACGAGTCACTTTTTTAAGTTTCATGTCAGGGTACCACAAGGTACTATTCTAGGGCCTCTCTTTTTTCTATGTTATGTAAATGATATGGTTTTTAAGTACTGATAATGACTGTAAACTAATTGTGTATGCGGGTGATAGCACTATATTGTGTACTCATAAGAATTCCTGAACTCATCTCAGATAAACTTAGCCAGGTTTAGAAAGGAAACTACTAGATCATACAGAATAAAATGGTTAGATTGTTATAAGGTATACTCATAGAATGTCAATTACAAACAAGATTGTCTGCATTTAAACATGTTAAATGTTGAAACCCGTGTAAAACAGTTGAGATTCATATTCACCGAGTCTGTTATAACAAATGTCCGTCGTATCTGAAAAATAACTTTGTTCAGGTGCGAAAGATAGTACCCTTAAAAGATCTAGTTGATTTAATCTTATTGTACCGAATGAAAATAATGTTAACAAACAAACATTTTAGTATCATGGTATCATAGACAGGAATTCAGTACCAGCAGATGTCAAAGGTGTGAAGAATTGCTAGAAAGTGTAAGCTCCTGGAAAAAAATATTTAATAGATAAACAGGTAACAGTCAGTATCCATGATTTTATATACTATTTATATTTTATGTCAGATTTATGTGTCTGTAATAGTAATGCTTGGTGCATACATTTAATACCGTTTTGACCAAAGTCTTATATATATATATATTTACAATTTACATAATACAATTCGAAAAGGATTGGGTAGAAAGCTATTAAGCTTTTTTGGAAACTCTTTCCTTAAATGAAGACATGACAAATGGTGAAGAACATTTACATATCAGAACAAAATATTGTATGATTGTATCCCCCCACCCCTACCACACACACACTATTTATTTGCAATTCTAATATCTTTATTTTCTGACAATGGACCCCATTGGAACAAACTTTTAGCTTAATGGGTTATCCATTGTTCCCTAGCATTTATAAAAAAAACGCATGTTAGACTATAAAACAAGAGTTATAAAAAAGTATGCCGTCGTGGTTTGTACCATGTTTAAGTATTAATGTGCAGGTGACACTTTTTTCATTGGTATAACTTTAAAAAGTTCAATAAATATAGATATTAACACTTAACAATGCGTCAGTAGCCCGTATTTTCGGAGTGGCCGCAAGGCGGTTTTTTTCTGTATTATGATGCATTTACAAAAATCAAATGTTCAATGTCAAAGGAGTGGATGGATGTTAATAGGTTTGAAATGAGAAAACGTGACATTTGTATGTCCGTTTTCAATGGTGCCCTCAATAGACACATGGCTTAGTTGGAGTTACAATCACAATAAGCTGTCCTCACGGGAGCGCCGGAGTTTTTCAAACTTTTCTGTAACTAGTTATTACGGGCGGCGAAAAATATGGGCTCATTAAATTAATATCAATTTATAGAGCTTTATAATAGAGAACAATTGCTAATGATCGGTATCGATTTCATTCCTGGAGCGAAATAATGCATTTAATGTTGAAAAATAAAAAATGGGCGGGCCCTTAATCAAGTCACGTGATTTGTGGATAATTTATGTAAATATTACTGCGCCCGTAATACTACCCCACCTCGGAAACCGGCAATAAATATTCAGTTTCTCATCAAAGTAAACATTTTAGGGACAGTTTCTCATTTTTGAAAATGATATTAGATCATTATCAGCCAAACAGTAGCTTTGTTGAATTGTTCAAATTATATTGTAAACAGAGGAGAGCGGAGTCGAATGAGATATGACTATCACAAGTTAAAGAAATAATATTGTGGACCAGCGCGATAACCATCTATATAAATGGTAATTATACCGATCAATCACCATAGAGGCAAATATGCTACAGCATTTGGTCCTTCAATGCGATTGTAAATAATGAGAAATGTTTTCCCGAGAGCGCAGAAAGGTTGCAGCTACCAAGTTTCGAACCATTATTTGTTTCTTACGGCTCGATATAATTGCTGGTATGAAAACTTGTTTGAACGGTTAAAAACTCGACACGGAAATGGCTGCTGAAACCAGGAGGGGTTGAGCAGGGGATACTTAGCAACCGTCAGGCGAAAGAAAAAAAGTGGTGAAATCCTCTCCTCTCTAACATTTTTTCTCTAACATCTCTAACATGTTTTTTACTTATATAAGTTCTGTAAGTGAGTGATTGAGATCCGTAGAGCATCACATGCAAGTCAGTAATGATGTTACATGATTACGCGTGTTCTTAGTATCAGCAAATTATGGGCTAGACTTCTTAATTTCAATCGTTATAAATTACGTATATAGACAATAACTTCTGTTATTTTGAATCTTGAAAGATTAAATAATGCAATGATTGAGAGCCGTATCCGGGCTCACATATTGTGGTTCCTTGAGAAATCTAAGATCTCTAAAATCCAAGTTTGTTTCCATTCGTATATACGTACCTAAGAATGTCATTGTTAAGAAAAGAAAGAAAGCATTATTCACATACTTTCATTTGTCTGGCATATTTCTTTAAAGCAATGATGTGTGTTTTTTTTTTATCTATACCTGTATGACAACATAAGGACGTTGAATGTGACATCTGCTCTTCTGAAACTGGAAAAAAAAAACGTTTTATAGAAACAGGAAAAGATTACCTAATTGAAATTTATATAAACTTTGTTTTCGAGTAAGATCAATGCCATCCTTTAGACCAGCATACATTATATATAATTTACTTTATCCTTTTCTTCTTTGAGATTATTGCGTGTTCATCTTTCACAAATGAATGAAAGAGAAACAAAATAAATGAAATGACAGACACAATAAAGTTCTGTCTAGAACACGTCTGCCATTCATTTCTATCAAAGAACTTCTGAAGAAACTTATATCCTCAGATTAAGATGCAAGCTTTCTAAAATAAGTTACGCCTCGGTTCATCACAGGCACTGAATCTGAACGAGACCGTTATTTTTTCTGCACGTGACAGAAAGCACACGAAATATACAGTCTACAGTCTGCTGATTGACATTGGCAGGTTCTCTGACAAACTTTTAAATAATATTCACATGAAAAAAACAGCTTTTGACTCCTTGACGCCATCTTGGTCAAGCGCCTGTGTGAGCCTGTTTATTGCATTATTGGCAGGTGTAACGACTGACACCGAGGGATACCAAATGAACTGAAACCAAATGAAAAGCTTCTGAATGACTCGGAACAGCAGCAGATTGTAATATGGTCGGATTTACATGGAAAAGTGAAGTAAAACTGAACATTTACATGGAAATCTAAAAGATACAGCCACCGATTACAATGTTAATGAGTTGCAAAGATAAAGATTTTATTTCAGTATTCCCGAACATGAAGGATTTTCTCACGAGACAGTTAAAAAGAAAACGTAGCCGGCCAAATTAAGTAAAAAGACTTGCCTGTCTGAACAGATAAAAGGCCAAAAATTTCCTTTCAAATTTTTGAAAGCTTTTTTGCAAGAATTTCTCTGACGAAAGATGAAAAAAACTTGCATCTGCATAATCATATATTGTTACAGTATCTTGGTCTTTATACTTCCTAGATTAATTGGCTTTATTTTTGTACCAACATTTTCTCTCTTAATTTACTTTTTTTTATTTTCTGATGTACATGCAATTGCTTAAACAGCAGAATTCACAAAACAGTGAATCACGTGCTAGTTTAAGGAACGTATGTAAAATATGAAGGGCAATAATTATGCTTGCTATTTCATAGCTTAAGGCAGTCCATATTTGTAAACAATAGTACACAAAATTATTTCAATGCCAGCAGTGGTAATATAGATGTCATTACTACATGTGTTTTGTTAAAAGTTAATATGAAAATATTCTATCTAGATTTCCATCATTGATTGACCTAAGATAATACCCTTCAAACATTTGAAACAACATTTTTGCATCATTTTTACTTGACAAGTACAAGATCTGTAGTGACTGAAACATTCTTGTCATTTTAATTCAAATTTATTGATTTCTCATTATGTATTTGATATCAATTTATTTTTTAATCATATATGTGATCACCTGTCCGTTTTTTTTTCATTCATTCATTCATTCATTCATTCATTCATTCACACACTCATTCATTCGTTCGTTCGACAAATCGTTCGCTCACTGATTCATGCATTCATTCATTTATTCATTTGTTGATTTATTTATGCATTCGTTCATTCGTTTGTAAGTCTGTCCATTCTTCGTTTGTTTGAACTCTAGTTTATTCGTTCTTTGTTCGTGATAAATTGTAACATCGACTTTCAGGAGTTCATTTGCATGTTTATTTGCCTCCTTGTTTTTCAATTTACTTAACTTTCTAAGGGCTCTTTGACACAAACTTTGCCCTTTACACGTGTTTTAATGAAATGTTTTCGAATTAATTTTATAACTGTCAATGTCACAGTATCAAACATGATGAATAAAACAGAGTCCAGAAATTTAGGGTTTATCAAAAGGTACGCTGTTATTTAGTGACTTTTTTCTGAGACTGTCTGGTGTATGGATTAGGGGATATAAAACCAATGTTAGGGGGTAGCCATTACATAATGACATTCTGTCATTTTTCGAATAAATCGAAATTAACACATTTGGTTCGAGATAAGATTTCTGGCTGTCAAATCCGTATAACGAATGATATGTACCTGTCAGATACAGTGCTGCAATCTGGTTTATGTTTTAGCACACCGTTGATGACATCTCCATCTGGCCGATGTGGCTTCCAGCCATTAAACCGTGCGGTTGTCACGATAAAGTGATTCTTACGAAGCGTCCGGGAGGTTTGAAACATGGTCGCTCAATTTGAAAGAAAAAATCGTACGTGTTTAAATGTAGAAAATTATTCTTTTATATTTTTTTCCGTTTTAGTGAGACTAACAATTGTTCAACTTTGAAAGAAAGCAAAAATTTACAAATTATGTTGCTTAAATACCATATGTTGGTCCAATAGTTTTGTCAATTAAAACTAGAGAAACAGAAACCCCAAAAAGAGGTTAAAAATAAACACAGGTGCTTTCTAAAAAATGTACTTTTTTCACGACTGCAACATTTTCTTCGTTGACTTTTACGCAAACTTTAACCACCCATCATTCTTTTACTTGTTTTAATGGTATACTGAAAACAATCCAAGAGTTTGGCGTTAGATTATCCTGACAAGGGCATTAACTCTTTATAAAATTTAAAGATATTAACCATTTATCAGCAGGCATCGTGGGAATATACGAGACTTACTTAATTCGACTGTAAAATGTTCTCAAATAAAAAATGCCTCGAGAGGTGCGGCTGGTTTTTGTATAAAAGAAATAGACGAAGTCATCCGATTCGATTAAACTATAAATTAGTTTCGAATGGTGCATTTTCAGTGATACTTTCTGAATGAAGTTATATCATTATATATTTTGATTTATTTCTAATTTACAGATACGTTGGGGAAAAAAAGAGAAGAATAATGCGATTTCATAATTCTGTCAGGTATTTTTAGATAACATCGTGCAAAATCCAACATTTTAATTAAACAAGCTATATTCATTTTTGGTATAATCAAGAAATAATTGGGTTCTAAAGATCAAATGATTAACATAATTAATTTTAAATTATATAAAGATAATGTTCTAAGTCATTGTCAAAAAAAAGCACCAAATCTATCAAATTACCGCATTTTTTAACCGTATCACACCGGTTGCCGGTGCTTAGCATGAAATAAGCACGCTGTAATTTGACATTGTTTTAGACATCCCATTTTACCATTATGTTACGAATATTTAGTCAGTCTTGAGAAAGTCGATCAGAAATTCTGAAAAAAAATCTTATCTCTTTAGAACATCTACTGCCTGTGTAAATTTCAATTAAGCAGCAAACGGTTAGTGTATCTTTTTTGTTTAAATGTGACAGTTCCATCTAAACGGTATTGATTCAACGAAAATCTGCTTGTCCGGAAAATAAAAGCTTTTACGAGGTTTCTTATCTCTCGTCTTGCTCATGAATATTCATAAATTTGTTGCCCTTATCTGAGCATTAACGCGGCTTGATCGATAAATGCTATCCGCTCTTATTTGGACAATAGTGTTCCCTGCTACTTCCTTTTCTCAATATCATTTTCGCTGGAAAATATTAATGTAAACAAACGACTTTGCTTATTGTCCAGTGTCGAATATATAACGAATAACAAGTGAAAAAAATAAAATGTAACCAAGCTTTATTATCGTATTGTTTAGGGTCTAAAAGATTTGTCGCGTTACAATGAAGTCCTACTTTCACAAAAGCTTTACATCACCGAAAGAATCAGGGTAGCGAGATTGAGAAAGGATTTAGAAAACATACAGGAAGATGACAGGCTATGAATTCTAGAGACCAATATAAGTGGCATCACTAATAGAACAGAGTAGAAAAAAAAAATATAAACATAATTGCACTAAAGGAACGATGAAATTTGACTCATTCGACAATTACAAAAAGTCAAGACTTAAATTGCTCACAAAACCACAAAACGTAAGTAGTTACAAGTACTAAAACACAATCTATACTGAGAAGAATTGGCAATAAATCCTGTCTTCCGATTTAATAGAAGTTAAAAAGCTTAGCACGCAGTTTCTAAGTTATATAATTGGCCAAAAAAAAAGAAGTATCAATATAACGAGTAGAAGATATATATATATTATAAAAAAATCTATCTGTTTTATATCCACGGTAATTCTTTCCTCGCTGATAAATAAGATCTGATTTTATCGTCGAATTTCATATGATACATATGATTATGATAATTTTACAGAATGTATGTTTTATGCATATCATGTCTGATCTTAAATCATTGATAATATTTTTGATTTGATCGAGATACGCCCTTATCTGAGCAAATAACAATTAGTCCAAACCTGGTTCTAATTATAGCACAGCGGTTTCCGGAAATCCGCGAAGATATCGCCAAGACACGGAAAGGTAACAGTATGGTAATGGAATTTAAATAGCTTATTATAAATACATACGAAAGAATTTTTATGCAACGTCACTTCTGAAAATATTTGTTTTACACATTTTTTGGGGGTAAGTTCTAAGAAAACAGTTTAAATATTGTGCATGTCTTTTGTTCGCGTTTACGTTTTATATTAAAAAGAAAAAACTTTAAACATTGTTACAGAAAACAGAAACAACACTTTGTAGCCACTAATGCAAAAACAGAAAATCAATACAGCAAACGCCACCTGTTAAATTTTAATTACTTAGCCTTGGGGGCATGTTTGTTTTAACAACAGGCATTAATAGATAGGGATTGATCAAGAAAATGTTCATTTATATAAAAATACATTTTATTATGTTCTGCAATAACACTCAATGCAAAGATATGAAAATAAGATTGCATGTAGAACACTTTAAACGAATCGTAAACATTTAGAACACCTGGGAGATAATTTCTGGCCACAACAGCTTTTGCTATGTTTTATAATTATCTAAAGTAATACAGTGTTAACTTAATAATTTTCAATCTTTCTGTTTTTCCATCAGTTCCTTCACTTTCTTGGTTGCAGTTCATTTCAAATAAATATACATTGTACATGCATGTTTCTGTACAACAAATGCTGTGGAACACACATATCCATAAACGTTTGTCACTGTGATAACTATTATCACGTTATCCCAGTGGGTGATAACTAAAAGCAGTAGGTGATAACTTAACACAGTTAGTGATAACTTACTCCAGTAGAGAGTCCATCATAGTTCCCGCTATCATTTTCTAATTTATCTGTCAAAATTTCACGATTTTTCACTCCTTGTCTTAAAAACGCTTTGTCAAGCCTCTATAGGACTGCCATATAGATTACGTAAAGATTCACACCGGTGCTGTTACCTAGGCGCGTGCCATCAAAATTATAATGAAAAAATGCATGGAAACCTCTTAGATGATAATAAAGATGTGGTGGGTATATTCTCGCGTTTAGAAATATCTGATTTTAACAAATCTGATGAAATATTTATGATATCTCCTTATAACGTGCATAAAAACAGTTGATAAACCGCTAGTAGACAAGTGTTATCTCAATCCTATATATATTGTATAAAATCGAATAGCCCAGATCCACAAAATATGTGATCATTCTATGATTAGACGTTGTATTTATTTATACGTCATTTTTCTTGAATGATTTTTTCCCATTTACTGTCGCGTTGATTGAAGCTTTTCTTTGTTTGGTAGAAAGGACAGTTAATTTTTTACCCTTCTTTTCATAAAAATCTTATGACATCTTAATATGCAGATTAAGAATTCTTGGCTTTTCGCCGGTACTGGTGGTAAAATGGTATACGTTCATGTTAAAAAGATAGAAATCATTTTCCTTTGGCAAATGCTATGAATAGAAATTCACGTTAATATAAGGTATAAAGTTAAGCAATTGGTTCATAGTAATGCAAGCAATACAGTCGTTTTAGTAGAGTCGTAGAATATAATTTTTGCAGTGTTGATGGAAGGTAAGACCGGTTTATTTGTCAGCGTTTTATTTTATTTTGACCAGATTTTGCACACATTTCGTAGATACGGGCGGAACGTTTTCTTAATGTAAGAAGAAAATAAAGAATAGAGAAGATAGAGAATAAAGCTTCCATTCTTTTGAAAGAAACAACGCATTAAAATGGGGTAAAAAAAGTCTTTCTTTTTTTGAGGGGAAAAAAGAAACTCTGTTTAAGAAAAGAAAAAAAAGGTGTATTATTTTCAAAAATATGGTTTAAAGCCCGGAGCAAACCAGGGCGGTGTACGAATCTTAAAAACTTTTCAATCTAGATATTGTTCTTAATAATAATAATAATAATAATAATAATAATAATAATAATAACAATAGTAATTACTTTGTATTCTGACTCGGCACCACCCTGACTGTTTCGATATGCCAAATGCATTTATTCTCATTTTCTCAACGACGCCTTGCGGAATCAATGATGAGAAAATCTAAGATAATTATGATTGGTGTTAATTTTAAAAACTGAAAATTTGCCGAAGAAAAAAGTAGGTAAGTAATTGAAAATCTCAAAATTAGAGTTAAAATGATCGCATTGTGGGTCTTATATAAAATTAATTTTCAACAGAATATCCATTGATTGTATCATGCCTTTCAGTTTTCTGAAAAATTATAAAGGCTCAAATAAAATAATTCCCACTCAACAAAGGATACCAAGATTTATAATGATTTAGGTCTTATTATTCATATGAATTTGTCTAAGAGAAAACTGACAATTTCCCGCCATTCCTGAACCATCGGCAAATGTCGACAAGACCGCATAAATTTAACGAGTGTTTGCTATTTACAAACTATGTCATCAATGCTTTAATAACGGGCTATAATTCATACAAATATTCTCTGATAGGCCCCATGGCGAAGTTTCGCAAGAGAACTTTCATTCAGGCTCCGGAATAAAATAGAATAAGTCGAATACTTTCCCACATAGCGCTGGAACTAACCCAGGTCCCTTCTCAGACCGCCATTTTAAAACGCCAAACTTCAAAACTTTCCCATAAAACATTATTAAAGTGATTAGTAGAGCCTAGCATCTTTAACAAGAAAGTATTATGAAAAGTGAATGATTTATGACTTGTTTCATGACTTCATGAGAAAAATAAGGTGTTGCCAATTATTGCGCCGTGGTGCCAATAGGTTAAATGGGATTAGAGTAACTAGCCCTTTTGAATAGGCCCTTTTCAAAGAGGCGGTTTGTTGCGATTAAAAACGGCACTCTGACAAATACACTTTTGATCTATATCTTTTTTATTATCAAGGGAAAGTAATATCAGACATGTATTTATAGATTACTATTATGTGTGAGATAAATACAAACAGATAAGGCAAAAGTACCAGAAAAAAAAATATAAAATTATAAAATCATAAAAATGACAAAATGGTTACTGCTTGCAAACAAAATATATTTATATTTGCTGGACTAGTTGTTTGGTTATCATGACTTAACAATAAATTTAAAAATGTACTGGACGGAAATATGATAGGAAATATCATGTGAATGACAAAGAAAATATATAATATAAAAGTGAAACTTTCGAAAACGTAGTAAAAAAGAAAATACGCTGTTTGAAAATTGCGAGAAAATTATTAGATGTTTTTCTCTCATTTTTTGTTTATCAGCAACTACGCATTCGTTTTTATTATATTTTTCCTGTATTTTTTATCTATCTCCTACAATCAGTCTAAAGAATAAATTGTAATCTAGTTTTCAGCCACAATGGCGTTCCTTCCGAACTTGATTGTACGTTTGGCTAATTCAATTAATATAAACAACTTTCCAAAGTTGGTTTAATGTAGTTCTTATCTGAAATATTAATTCCTCTACGAAACTCAAAGAAAATTTATTTCGATATTATCAGTACCTCTGTAGATATAAGTAGATGATTTTAGTTTTCCCAATAAAATATATTTTAGATTTAATCAAGAACAATCTTAGCTTATCTTCAGAATTAACACGTGTTCTCTCTTTTCTGCAGTTTGCAGTTAAAACACAAAATTCTGATAAAAATCTGAAAAATTTAGATTGACTATCAGTACTAAGTTTTAAAGTGGTTCTGCAAAAATATATTGAGCGTGTGTCGCAACGCCCGTAGACTGAAATTCAGTGAAGAACAGGATTTCACCACAGTGATTTGCTTAAAATGATTAGCTCTTATCCGACTTAATATCGTTGTAATCTTTTTGCAATAATTCTACTCGAAATGGCTAACTAAGAAGAGGTCCTATTGTGCGGCTATTGTAACGCGGGCCTGGGGATCCCTTTGACTATTTGTAAATCGCAGTCAATTTCGATCTAGCAACAGCCCTCATAATTTTGTTAACAATACTTGAATGACATAAAAGTCGATAGTTTACCTCCAATAGCATTTCATTTACAAATAAAGCAAAGAATAGAAGCGTAAACCCAGTTCTCCATTTCCATATGAATGACTTCAGTAAATGTACTCTTCCGCAAACATTGAACAGCGGAGGAATATTGGCCACGCCTCCTGGCCAATCAGACGTGCGGAATGTTATCGTGGCGATCAATGGCGGAGCAATAGGACGGCAAGGATACGATAATTTCTTTAAAATGTTCTGTTTGAGTGGCGTTTTTGCTGGATTTTCGTGGTGATAATGTTTCGATGAGGGGCGGGAACGATCGTTATCCTTGCTAATGTCAAAATCAACAAAAGTTTTTCATTCCTTGATTGGTCCATAATTTTCCATGTCGCGTCATTTCGGTCTGTTACTGGCGCCACTGTATCCTCGTTTGCAAATACGCGAATGAAACAAATATACATTTGTGTGTAACATCATAAATACAATATCTCTTGCACCTGAATAAGCTCTATTGTAAAATTGGAGGATTTGCGATTTGGATTTCTCTAGTTTACACTTTGTAAGTTTGAGGACAAGTTTACTCTTTAAGTATATCTTCGTGGAACTTGATGAGATTAGTGCACTGTCTTAATGCTTCATTATGATGGGATGCTGTGATTTTTGATTATCCAGTGAAAATCATCGCAGTACCTCTGTACTCTGTATCTACTGATCACGTGACTTTAGATAGGGAGCACTTGATAAGCCACGGCGTAAGTCGGATTCCATTCAGGACAGTTTTATCTCTACCGTTTAATCAACGAACGAGCGACAGTTCTGATAATATTTTAACCGTGCCGATTTGAAAAAAAGATTTGATACATATCATGTGTAATCTAACATCCGATTTTCTACATTGTCTTTCCGTAGATATTAGAACTGAATTAGATTTGATTTTTGTTAAGATCATTTTTTTCTTGAACAGAGTAAATTTGACTGCATGAGTTTCAACATCTGCTTGAATTCATCAATTTCTAGAAACTATACGGGAAATATTCTCACTGATTAAATTATGTTTTTCTTTTTTTCAGATTGATTTCAACAGCATATTTGGATTAACACTTTTCCACTTATGGGACACTGAACTGTACAACTTATTTGGATTTTACAAGACCGACACACATAATTGTGCAAGCTTATAGTGTTTTGTTTTCTTTGAGTTTTGATTCCATATATTTGTATCTTCGATGATTGTATCTATACAGATAAGATTAAACCATTTTACTGATTGAAATCTAACGGAGAAAGAAATAACTAAAGTGTATAACAGTTTGAAATAGCTATGGATATAGCTACAGAACAACAACACGCGGCCTGGCTGCGCCCGGATACAAACAGGATGGGTAACGGGTACGAACCTCCCGTAGGCTTTCCCTCAGAAGACATTAGTGAAATGTTCTCCTTACAACACGGATTTGATGGCAATAGCTCACACATGAATCGCGCAGCGGCTGCTAACTATTATTCGCAGCACTCTGCTCGTGCTATGGCCGGCTACGGATCCACACACAGTAAGTATTACTAGGTGCATTTTTTATATCTTTCTTTAATGTTATTTTACAGACTTCAAATAAAAGATTGATTCCACAACGAAGGTTAAGTCACTTAATTTGAAGCAACCGTTTTATTTTTTTTTACCAACACAATATTCACTTGTAATTATTTGAAGTTATAAAAGATAATTTTATTACATTTTGTTATTTTAAAAAGGCAGTTGTTTCATTTCAAAGTTATGTTTATATGATATCTATTTTGTAAGAATTTTATACGATCATCAAACTCAAGATTTACAGAAATGAAAAAAGGGATCTTGAAGTGTATAATAATAATAATAATAATAATAATAATAATAATAATAATTGATAGAAATAATAATTCATTGATATGAAAAATGTAGATAATTAATCAAGGACTCATCTATGAAAAGAAATAATATTAATAATTTTACAAGTTATCATATTAAAGTGGGGATAACCATTTTACGTTCTTGATCATGGAAAATTAAAAGTGACAGTTTCAATTTCGGCTTCTGCTGAGTCTCAATACACTTTATCTAAATCAAAGACATATTTGTTCAAACAGAAGTATTCGAGATAAAAAGCGGAAGTGGCCCCCGATTGTTGGCCGCTTCAACCCACTTACAGTATAAGCTTATTAAATTTCATTATTATATTATGAAGATTTTTCCCTAGTTTACCACTTATGTAAAATGATGACAATATTTGGCGGTCGAAAACATTAAGTGGCAAATAGGAGCCTGGCTGGCGCAACTTTAGTCTCGTATGCTCGACGTAATTGTTCAAAAACACTTAAATAGCTTAAATAAGATGGTATGTGTATGTGTGTGTGTTTTAAAATAGCGACAGAGAACAATGTAAATAGAGTAAGACTTCAAAATTGCAGATGCATACACATTTTTTTTTCAAGTGAAATGATACACCGTATTTGTTGTTGTTGTTGCTATCATTATTTTTTTTGCTAATATTTTATGTTACATGAAAATAAGTTTATATGGTTTATATATGTCCTCGTCTTACCTAAAGTAATGTAGGGATAGTTTGATTTTATGCATTGATGAAATGTGATTTGCGGAAATATCTTGGTAGTTAGACACTTTAGAGAATTTTCTATGCGAGCAAAATCGCCTAAAATGTGTTTCAAATTGTAGAAAACCGCAGTGCTTCGCCATTATATGGCTTTACAGTCGAGGAGTAAGCAATAACTCGGCATTGTTAGGGAACTGTAAAACTCTTTCTCTCTACAGAGTTGTTAAAATAATGTCTTCTTTTTACAACACATGCCGGAGAAAATTATCTTCACTGTCAGGTCTCGATAAATTATTTTTTTTCCGTCGACATGCTTGATTTAACGCAGAAATTGGCTTGATGAGCTAGGCTATTATTTAAATAAATATCCCTCTTCTTCTTTCCACCGTTCCGTTTTGTGTCACTCGGAAAACATTAATTTGTAATTTACGATCTTACAATGGTTTTCTTTCAATAATTACATAGATTATATCCTCATGTTTAAGCCAAAAAAACCCAAAAAAACATAGTCATAATATTTTGCCGTGATTTTCATTTTTGGAACATTTCTTTTTGTATTTATTTGAAATCGTGGTGAAGAAACAACGCGTGTTTGAAAATATTTACATTAAGGCGGGCAAGTGGTTTTTCTCAACTATTCTTCCATAACTAAATTACAGTCTTTACCGCACCTTGGAGCATTTAACATTTTCCTGAGAATTTTGAGAGCTTTGTGAAGTTAAACTCTTATATACACAGACGCGCTAATGTCTGTTACATACCTAAAACACATTTTTCTTACGGTCTTCACACAAAAAGTGAAAGTTTCCAACGATTTCGTTTTCTTCAACCTCACCGCCTATTTAAACAGATACATTCTAAAACCCCTGGTTCCAATTAGACCTCAATTAATCCAATAGAGCCACAATTTGCCTCAATTTGGAGCAAAGTACACTACACGGATAATTTGAAATAATTTTCTGGAACATTTATCTGGATAAGTTTTATCTTGCTTATCCCAGTCTTGTAGACTTGTAAGCTAGCGCATGTTTGGTTTTTGTGAAAATTCTAAACCATGTGTAGCGAAAGTTTTCAGAAATCGGAACAAGATGAAATGAAATAGAAATAAAATTATGACAAATTAATAAAAATGAAGTTATCCTATGCAGGGAACAAAAAGAATGGCGACCATTTTTAAAACTTTCATTTAGTTGTCAAATACATATTTGTGTGTAAATGCAATAATTTTTTTTAATATATTTCTTTCTTCGGTAAAATGGAGTACATTGTCGGTGCAAGAGTGTCAACGATATTCAAGACCCCCCAGCACACATACACACACACACACCCCGCGTACACACAACAACGCTCTTACGTAGCTAATCACCAATTATATAGATATATATAGAAGATTGTAACTTTATATCGACGCTTAAATTTCTTTATTTTCCAGTATGTAGTACAAGTATAAGGCCATACACTAATTGCATTCATTAAATTTAGTATTTTTCAGTGTAGTTGTACCGATTTCAACGGCAGAATAGTACCAAAATAGCACAAAACAAAAGCTACCGTTGCCTAAATATTAACTTCATGCACAACCTATTTCAAAGTAATTCGGTTAGATTTTTTTTTCGAAAGTGGTTTAAAAAAAGGGAAATTCAAAAATTGTAAAAATAATATTTTATTAATACTTATGAATTACCTGCATGCAGAAAATTAAGATAGCATGCTATCAAATCAATATTTCTGTTTTCTTGTGAACAGTTTACATTTAATATACATTAATATAAATGTAAAGGATAGTTTGCAAATTGAATGTGTTAGTTTGTAATTAGTTTGATCGATCAGTTCACACGTGTTGTGTAAGAATCGACACGGGTAGGACAGATAGTCGTGCAAATATTTACATTTTTATGTACTTTAGTTGTAGCGAATGTTGCCGCTGATTTAAAAGGCATATTTTTTTGTATGATATCAATTAGGTAACAAACACATCAATGTAATTTCCCGAGTAACAGGGTGTTACGTTGATTTCTTACAGTGTAGGAAACAGAGACAACAGTATTTTCTATTAAATGATCTGCGTTTTCGTCATATTGTAATTGTGGTCTTTATTCTTCTTTTCTAGGTAGCAGCAACATTTACAGGCCAAACTTCCCACATCCACTGAACCCATGGGCAGCCATAGAGAGCAAAATGCCCGCACATACAGGATGGGGACTCTACAACAACAAATCCCTTAGCCACAGTGGTACCACGCCCCTCTCAGTACACCCAGCGACTAGCATAGCCACGTCTAGCTCATTTAACTTCCCGCCAACACCTCCGAAAGATGGCACCCCGGACAATGTTAATAATAATAATAACACATCAAATTCAGCGGCTAGTTCGGACTATAGTTCAGAAAAATCCGTGTCAAAACAGGAGGACTCTGATGCCGCTGGCCTGTCCCCATTTATGCCACCCAGCACAGGTCACACGGCTCACCCTGTGCCCACGTACCCCTCGTATGTTGGGGCAGATTACGGCAGTGGATTAGGGTTTCATCATCCAAGCATGTTCAAAACCTCACCTAGCAGCTTGTCGTCAAGACCAAGACAGAAATCCCGGTCAAGCGCAGGTAATTAACTTTTCTCATTTTCATTTCAGCACTATTTAATTAACTCGTCATGGAGACTTCATTTCTGACAATCCAATAATGACCAATCAGCGTCCACATTTCAAGATAAGATTGAAATGACGTAAATATAATTAACATGGCGAACTTTTACAAGTCATATTGTTAGTGAGCATCATTTTGAAATCTTCCAGATTCCCTACAGTTTTCTGTTTGTTATATTTTTTTGCTTCTAAAAGGTTTCCATTTCAGTCTTGTGTCAGTTGACGTATATTTACAACGATGTTGTCCGGGTTTACAATTTACTTCAGCTCTTCATGTTAAAGTTATTAAAGTACCCTTCAGTGTGTATGACTTAAATACTCTTGAAGTATTTTCCTTGATATCAAGTGGAAAGGCTAGCATCTTCCGTGACATCTTTACAATAAAAATATTAAGCTCTTGAAGTGACATTGCTACGGCTTTTAAGTGCACGTTGTCAAACAGCTGTGCGTACATGTATGTCCAATTAAGCTGGTATCCGGATAGACAAGTGCCCGGATAGATCACACATGAGGGTTACTTGATTCATGTAAACAATCTAATACTTTTTATTTTTGGATTGCAACTGTGTGAAAAAATGAAATGATACCGAAACGGCAGTTTTTGAACCGATTAAATATTTTCGGTGTAATATTTTCATTGTAACCAAAGTCTATTATACCCTTAGTGCCACTTTAAACTGGCACTTGGAGGATTAAGGGGTGAAGTCAATGGCTGTTCAGCGTATAGAGACATATCGTCGGCCCTATGTAATTATTGCATTAAGCATTGGAAAAATATTTTCCTTTGGAATTATACAGGATATTTTTGCAAATAAATTCGTCGGAATGACTGGGAGTTTTACTGGTTTGCTCTCTTGATGCAAAGAGAAACAGATGAAATATTTTCTCTTCTTTTTGTAAATAAAACATCAAGAAATGTTGAAAATAAATGCAAATATATATTTAAAACAGTACAATCATACCATCCGACTGTTGAGCCTTATTTTCATAAATTTATATATATATTATATTTAATAATTATACTTTAAATAATGTTTTTTCTTCGTTTTTTTTCGGTCATATCTTCTTATTTGTGTGATTGTTGAGCCTTATTTATATCAACATATATACAAATCTTTAAATAATTTCTTTCAGTGACTTTTTTCTTAAAAGATATAATACAACTCACCATTTATTTTCCTATTAAAAACAACAACAACAACAAAAATATCTTCGATGTAGAAACATATAAATATGACATTTTTATATTCACATATAATCAAAACATGTCACAGATGGTCGCTGATAAAAAATAGATAAAAACTTTTGTGTTCTTATTAGAAAACCTTAATTGAGCGCTGTCTTCATTAGATGCATTTTCTCTAGTTTTTCAATAAACAACCATTACAGTTTTGCATCTGATTTCACGGGTACTCATTTTTCATCCATAGAAAACCCAGCGACAGATGCCCTAGGTCCCCATTCATACCCAGAAATACTCGACCATGTTAACATTGGAGCTCTAAATGAACACAACATAGACTTAATTTGAAATTAAAGCCGGGTTCTTTTTAATTATCGACGTGCTCTAAACCGAGGGAGAAAAACAGTTCAATACGTCGATAGGACAGGAAAATTTGTTAAGAACAATAAACACAATTTTCATGCCTTACAACATCTTGATTCTGGTTTCTTTTATGATTTCGAAGCTCTCTTAATTGGTATTTCCAATTATGTACAAATTCATGTTGTTGTGAGACATCTTTTATCACGATGTACTATTTTTGTGATGATAATGATGATAGTGGAAATTATGACAGATTTTGGCAGTTTAAAACAAGAAAGGTTAATTCTAAGTTATTCAACACAGAGCGATGATATTTGACAGTATTTGTTAAGGATTCATAAAACATGGAAGGATGTTGGCCTGTAAAAAGAAAGTACGCCAACCTGTTTGCTGATTCTGGTCGCGATTACTAGTGACATCGGTGTATACTTATGTTTCTTATTTACACGATCGTATTGACACCAAGTTCAGATACTTATACCCAATTAGTAGCAATTATCTACAAGAGGATGGGATAGACCACATGTTTACACCCCAGGGTGTCGATTTGCCCGCGCCAAGGGTATTAAGACTTATAATCCGCCATTGTAAACAAACGTTAAAAAGTTGAGGACACCCGTGGCTGCGTCTCCGGACCTATGCCGAAAGGTTTTCAGTTTGACTTTCTTAGCTGAAGCAAAATAATAGGCTTAATTCCAAAGGGAGCCCTTTTTAGTATGTTGTATCTACGTTTGGTTGTAGCGGTGTTAAGAAAAAAAATCTGTGAATTATTATCCGTTTAAGATTTAGAGGTTGTAGTACATTGTTAAGACGCTCTCAAACAGTTGTCAATACCTGTTCTTGTAGAAAATAAATCTATTTCAGAATGAAGAGAAAAGCTAAGAAATTGCACCTTTTAATCGTTACAGCCACTTTGTCAATACTCGAAAACCAATTAAATTTTGACATTTTGTCTGTTTCTAATTAGCCGAAATGCAGTAAATTGGGTGTAAGTGGAAAATCTTCACTTTCGCTACGTAGGAACGGATTTTATGCGATGCATGTAGAAAACAGGTTTCCACGATTAAACAAGAAACAGGAGCCTGGTAATTTCTTTTATTATCAGGCGTCAGAAAATTGCTTCAACACAGGGAATTACATCTTGTTTTTGTTCTTATTTTCTTTTTCTTTTTTTCGTTGAAAACTATTGAAAAAAAAAATAGAAAATTCAAACAAATTTGCAAACACCTTTTTTCTGATGCTTCTAAACTTATGAATGTAGACAAATGAATTTGCCGATAAGAATGTATTGCAGCGCGCTTCACTGGTGCTGCTTTTCGCCTTTTAAGACCTATTGTTTTACTGTAAACTTTGAAATTTTGATATTCTGTTAGTCCTGAGACAAAGTTCCATTTTATAACCCAGTGTATAATGTATTTGGAAGATTTAAAACTATGTAAAAAATCACCAAAGAATAATTTGTATGGCAGATAATAAAAAAAATATAGGATGTCATTAATCTTTGACCTTTGTAATTTTAATCTCCCTTTTTTCAGTTTTCTTTTATTATACAAAGCGTATAAAAGTTTAAGACTACTAAAAATGTGGAACAATGTCATATATCTAGAGGTGTCCATAACGCGTTCAATTTTTGAATGAAAATGTTATCGGAATGTTATCTGAAAGATAATCTCAAATCACAAATAGTAAATTGCGAGATAAAATTGTAACAATCTGTTTATAATGTCAGAGTTAAATTATTACATAAGTTATTTCTTTATATTGATAATCATAAAAACAATATTTTCCCGTGTTTTTTTATTCCATCTAAGTAACAATAATGACAAATCTATGCGTGGGAGAGATTGATTTTTTTATTAATTTCATCATTTTTAACTCGAGTAGTTGCATTTACAGTCAAAGACGGCCTTGTTCTTACATTCAAAACTTGTTATTGTAGGGTTCTCAGCTGTGATGTTTCAGCGGTATGAGGGGGATCACATAGGAAACCAGTCTGCAGGTCAGCAAAACCCCATTGACCGCAATTTGTAACCCCCGTAGCACTTTTTTTCGATCGTGTGCTTTTTTTAAATTTTAAAGTCTTTCAATTCTCACAATAATACTTCTACGTGTTTACATTTTTGTAGTGTTTTGCACATCACTTAGGGGAAAGGATATTTTTTTGGGAAACAGGTGTTTTTATATATAATTTGACTTATTTTTCAGTGTTTCGTACAATGTCGGTGAAGGCGCAACTTTTCTTACATATGACCAAAGCCCTGGTTTAAGGGTAGACCAGTATAAATTAATAACACATTTTTTTTTATCAAATATGTTTAACGATTTAGAATAAGCGGTGACGTCAGAGCACTGAAAACCTCCTTTATATGTAACACAGGAACCAAAAGAAAAATACAACTTAAAGGTTGCCGTCATTGATTTCACAAGGTGTTTCCTATTCTGCACTAAGACATGACATGCATATACAGCCTCCTTCAGTAGACCCCTTAATTTTTACAAACGTTTAAAGTTTTAGCATTTTCCTCTTATCATAATGTAACACACAAAGCATTAGAAGAAATGCGATAGGCAAGTACGACTGCTGCGGGTTACAGTAACGTTATCTGAAAACTCAATTAAACCTTTCAGTTATTCATTACCACTGCTTACAATATGTTTACTATATTATCTATGTTTACATACAGGGCACTTAGATTAAAGACAACATAATCAAACAGCTTCTGAAAAAAACTCACACATAGTTGCGGAGTTTGACACAGAGCCAAGCAAGCAACATTGAAAGAAAAACGGCTTCACTCTGCGAATTGTTATGGACTTTTATTGACAATGAGAGTAAAATAATAATTCAGACCATGCATGCCTCAAAATGTACTTTCTTATTGTGTTCGCCATTCTGCACTTTATTCACAGCTACTTCTGAAAGTGTAGATAAATATGTGAAAATGTACTTTAGTCTTCTGAAAGCAAACACACACAAAAACAAAACACAGATTTAAGGACAGGTTGTCTCGTAAATTATTCCATTTTATCTAAAACTTAAAACACTTACTCATTGCTTTATTATTGTATGTGTTGGTTTGCTAAATAATCCGTTGACATGGCATTTTACTTTTTTATTGTAAATGGCGGTGTTGTGGAGAAGGGAGGTATCATTTCAATATTACTCAAGGAGAAGGGAGCTAACTTTTCAGCATTTTTTTGTATTATCTGGATACCAAAACAAACCTATTAATGAATTTAGTCTTATCAAACCATAGAAAATCTATTCAGCAGTCTGCATATTTTCTTCATTATCTTTTGAGCCTTGCAGTATTCTATTTTGAAAATACCAGATATTGAAATAATAAAGAAACCTTATTATTATATATATATTTTTTTACTTGCAGAGGGCCGTGAATGCGTAAACTGCGGGGCCACCTCGACTCCTTTATGGCGACGGGACGGGACTGGACACTATTTGTGTAATGCATGCGGTCTTTACCATAAAATGAACGGACAGAACAGACCACTCATAAAGCCAAAACGACGCCTGGTGAGTCTTTTTTCTTACTTTAACATAGAGATACTGAAGCATATTGTATTTCGTTAGAACAAACAAGAAACCAATGGTTTCCTTTCTTTCTCTTTATCACTGCTAAAAATGTTAAAATTTATTCAGACAATAATTGCACAAGACTTCAAACAGTATATTTCCTCCTTTCATTCATATTTGAGAGGAAGTCATTATGGTTTTTCAGATAGAGAACGGACAAACTAATAAGTGCGGTCCGTTAATGACCTTGTATAATGCACAACGCATTAAAAACAATGCAGGTAATAAAACGTCAAATGAAAGTAACCGAACAAAATCGTTTAGTGTTTGTATAAAGAAACACTCTTACCAGTTAAAGAGCAAATTTAAACGAATAAAGGCCGATGATAAAACACCGACCCCCGAGGGAGCGGTTGGTTTTTAGAGCCTAGTTACCAGCAATTTGTGCGTCGCCCGAAGTGGCGGCTTAGTCTTTTGTTCTCCTTGATTTGAAAGCATCAGAAAAAAAGCTTGCGTACAAATGCTCTGTTATGCCGTACATCACGAAAACAGGCTGCGGAATAAAGATCCACTTGTTTCATGAAACCGCTTCAGTTGTAATTTGTTTCTCATCGCATTCCTAAGTGCATGAGAATAAAATATAAACCTTCTGTCACTTTTTGGGGCTTTTGATTTAAACACTTGTAAAAGGCATGCCTGTTCGACATCTTGAGTAATGATGTAGGGGAAATATGACGTGCTCGTTTTATAATTATTTTAATAGATTTGAATAATTGACAGAAGTGGTTAAAAGCATCGTCTGTTTTATATACAGACGATGCTGCAAACACGATGAAACTTTATCTTACTTGAATATGATATACACTCAGTGAATACAAATGCTTCGTTTTAATATTAATGACCTCAAAATATTTTTGGAGACTTTCGAATCATTGCAAGTTTACAAATTCTGACAAAAACTGAATGGAGGGTGTGTTAAACGCAGGAAAGATAAATGAATGTAAAAAAGTCTATTAATATTCTAGTATCAAATTCACGCGATTTTTGAAACATATACTAGGGTTAAATTGCCAAGACCTTGATACGGCCTCTTATGCAAATTTATGAAAAATATGGGTTTAGCGTTTTTACGCCGCACCGGGGAGGTAAACAAAAGCATAGAAATAATTTCATTTTTTTTCAAATTGAGTAATTCCGTGAGAGAGGCATAAGCACATTTTCTAATTGGTAATAATCGCAGTTAAAGGTGGTCGAAGTGTCAGAAACATCGGTAAAGCAATAAGTTTTCACTGCCAAAATTCGCGGGGCTTGGTATCAAATTTCTACTTATTCACCGTTTGATGTTTATTACACGGTGCCATGTTCAGTTATACGGCACCCTTGCCTACTAGCGGGACACACAAAACCATCTGGGTTTCGACAGACAGTGTCATTGGCGTTCTAGTGCGACGGAGCATTGCTGTCACGATATAAATTTATTTCAACCAATTTACAGAATTATGCTAAATTTCACGGAAATCTTGAAATGTCTTTCTCATTAGTGATTAATCCTGTCAAATTGTACTAAATCAAGAAGTCGACAGTTAGCTTTCACTCTCGTAGGAATGTTGATGTAATAACCATGGGTCGTCGAGATTTTTTACAGTTCTAAAACAATTTTGCAGCCTGTGACTGGCTGGGTAATCAGCGGCAGAGACGTGATTCGGTTATAAACTATATACATTCCCATATGAATGTTTATTTTCACTACAAATATGCGTCACCAGCATGCAAACAAGATTTCGCCAGTATAATAAACGAACTCTTGTATTTCAGCGAGCTGTTAACTTTCTCAGAATTCGTGCTATTCTAGAGCATACCGGTCGTTTAAATGGAGTCTTTATTACTCATTGTTTATAAACAACGCAACATGCGAGCGTTTCTTTGAGTAAGATGTTTTCGTCTGCTGCAGATTCAAAATAAACCATTTAGGAAAATTACACTACAGAATAACGGTAGAAAGAAAAAACATGTATGAGAAAGTACTGTTTGAAAATAATCTGTGAGAAAATTAGGTCGGGGGTCTAAAGTGATTACAAAAAGAAATTCTAACATACAACAAAAACTATTGTTTAAAATAAGCCATTAGGCTGACAGCAATGTGAAAGAATTGTAGCATGTGAAAAAAATATGTAGAAACGGTTTTATTGCTTTTTTCACATTGTTTTCACACAATTTCATTTTTTTAGATACATGCATAATATGTCAGACGATAAGAGATTAAAAAAATAAGCTAAATTTTAAAACTTGCATAGAAAATGTAAATTTATATCTATGTCAGCATTAAACGTGTTAACAAAAACCTAACATGCAAAGCCACAAAGCAACAGTGTTACAGACTTAGAATGCAGAACAAAATGCAGGAAACCAAAATTTGTACTTATTTGTTTTGAGCATTGACATTTGGAAAAAAATATATCCTAGTATATCTTCTTATTCTTACTCTTATCGCGAAAAATCATGAAATTTTCGAAACGATAAAGGGATTTTTTTCCTATCCTTTCCTGATATCGACGTCCTGAAGAACATTGCCTGTCAGTATCAGCGGATCTTTAATTAGCTAAATACCTCTGGGCTTACAAGGTGTTAACTGAATTACTATGCCAGAACTAGCAAGGCTTCATAACTCGTGTCTATTTAGCACTCAGTCATTAAGGCATTAAAACAAGTCTAATCAGTGTTATTACATTGATCCTACCCTAGACTGCGACTTGCTGGCTCTGACTAAATGCTTCGGTTTCCAGCACAGCGGCAATTTCCACGATTACACATGCTTCATTAAACCCGTTGCACGGAAAATTTTTATGGACGACAATTTACAGGCGTGCTTTGCTTATTTACTTAACAAACTTTCAAACAGAAACCAACGGTCACAGTAACAGAAACGTTTCGTTTTCTTCCTTCTGTTCTTTCAACTTTTTGAAACAGCGAATAAAAAAATGCACAAAAATTGTAGAAACTTTAATGCATGCGTCGCCAGTTTCTTGGTAACGCCACATCTACGAGATGTCGTAAAAGTTGTGCCCGACTTAAAGTGGTAAAAATTCAATGTGAAAATACTGAAACAACTGTGCGGTCTTCCATTAGCATATGGGGGGAATGGTATAAATCACAATTTTGTAAGAGTATACCTTAATAGCTCGCGAGATGTTACGGGATTTGATATTGACATAAACCCTCTATTACAACATGGAGTGTTTACTCGTTTACAATTTATTTATTTACCCAATTTCTCCTATAGCTGCTACCTTGCTTTAGTGTCTGTTCGCGCATTTCAATTGAAGTAACGTACACAAACACCTGACGTAGATATTTGACAACATGAAATTATCCTACACTGAAACCATTAATCTATTTATTTATATGCCACTTCAGTATTGTGTATCTTGCTAATTCAGAAATTGTTAATGATTTCAAATGTAAATAGAAAAGAAAAGCATAGACCAATGGTTAAGAAAATGACTGTTTATATTTTTTCTGCTTACGTTTCTAAGGTGAATTTTGCAGAATTGTGATAAGCCGTAATTGAGAAAAAATTTACCATATATTTATCTATATTTATATATTGTTTCCCTTTGCATTTTCTGAATTTTCTGATGGGATGAAATGAAAACATTAATATGTTTGAACGGAACAAAAGTTAAAAGCCAAAGATATATTTTATTTCAGAAAATTCATTTTTTTTTATTTTGTTGTCGCTAAAAAATCCTTTCAACTGCTTTCCGACAGGTGCAATGCCGTGAAATATAACAGCTGTTGAGGCTGAAACGTACACTTTTTACAATTGTTTTTAGAGTAAATAATCATTTGATGATAATTCTGTAATTCGCCTACTTGTACAAACTTTTCATTGTAATGTTAGCTCCTAGTTCTTTACGTATGTAATGTATAAGGAACGGTGAACGACCCTTAACAGGTGTAACATGACTTAATCACCTTTGATTTCTTTCTCAAAATATTTTGTACATGTTTAGAAAATATGATTTGCTGTTAAGTTAAATTAATAACAATACGCAATTATTATTATCATATTGTCATGTTGTGAACATTCGGGAAGTAGGTTCTTGATTTTTACCTTATTCAGTTTCTGATATGACTGAATCGAGTAAAATTCCATATTATTTATTTCGATCAAAACGACCTACTGCTGAAAATGGCTGCGTGAAGGAACGGTGTAATCTGGAAGCAACAGAGTTTCCTGGTCGTTAAAACCGGATTTTACAACTCATTCACATACAATAGAAGCTGAGACCGTGGCAGTATATCACAGATGAAAAATTTAACCTTTCTAGAAAGGAGCAATGAATAATTTAGGTGATTTTCATAAAGATAGCTTATCGTGAATCTCGCTTGATAGACCCTGATATTGAACAATACCAGAATTAGAGCTAGCACCCGCCGTTTAAGATGAGATTTGCTGATCTTTTTTTGCAATGGTAAAACTTAGTATGCAGTCTATCGTAAATAATCTGTTTTAAAGATTTACATTAAAATGTCATATATTTCTCTCATTTAGGAATTTGAAACGTTTAATGACTTTTTTTATCATTTCATAGTGACGTCAGATTGTCCCGTCAACTAAAGAGTAACCAAGAAACGCAATCGAACACTATTTTTTTTTTTCGGAAGATTTCCGAATCGAACCATGATGGAAATGTCCAAAGTTCATTTTAACGTCTGGTATTAAAATAATGGTATTTTTTTCTGGTAGGAATACAGAAAATTATAACAATTAGCAACTATGATTTGAAATATTTTATTAACGATCCAGTGTTCATCACTTTACACGTGAAAAAAATGCTACGCTAAAATCTATTCTTTCTTTCTCTATAGAGCGAAATAAAAAGCAATATTATTCAAAACTTTACGTAGACTTGTGGCAGAATGATAAATAACGTTTCATGTCTGAAACATCACTTGGATTAATTAGAAATTAATGTTAATGAAGAACGGTTGTAGTTAATAGATCACCGTAATATAACGTAAAATCTTAATCATTAAATGTAAATGTAATGAAGACACAAAATGTTTTGTAGACATTTGTACATGTTTAATTTTAATTGAAATGTCACTCGATGCAATATTACCTAACTACATAGCAGATTTTATCTAGAAATTCTTTGCTGTCGTTGTATTCGGGGTATTATTCGGGTATATGAAAGGGACCTGCTTGTTCTGTCATGATGTCACACTAATCGACCGTGACAATGGCCCTGTAACGATGCGTAGTGATAACATCTGTTTTCTCACAAAAATTCGCTCATCACTGAACGCTACAAAAACTGTCCCCCTGGCCATAAGTTCGTCGAGAACAAGTAAAAACGTAAATGGTATATTTGGCTAATGGCTAAAATCTTTTGTCGTAAAAAAACAACAACAACTAATTGGGAATGTTTCTCATTTTTATAGGTCCTTGATAAAAATCAGCGATGGTGGTAAAAAGTGTAATGCTATAGACTATTTAAGTTTTATTTTTGTGAAGAAAAAATGGCAAAGATGGCAAAGTCTCAAAAGAATACCTCAAATATATAATTCATTCAGGACACAAAAATCTTTTTTTTTCTTCGAGTAATTATGTGTGGTATAATGACTTTGCTCCTTACTGATAAAAACATTTTTGGTGCCAAATAGGAAACATGAGAATGAGTTTGTAACAAGGAATTCTCGTATATTTTTGTTTGATAAATTAATCATATTATAAAGATATTGTGAAATTCCAATTCCGTATCAATGAATTACGGGGATCTTATTTAGCCCTACCATCAGATAAGAAAATCTGTAAACCTGTGGAACTTTGTCACGAACACAAGACAACAAAACACGACTGTAACCATACACCGTGACAGAAGTCACAGAAATTCTACGTGTCTATAGCCTACCCAAATGTCTATACCCTACCGTTTTTTGGCAATTGTTGCCAAAAGTTGTCACAAGTGTATCTTTTGCATCAAAGACGTCGTTAAATGCTTGACAACTCTATTGAGACGCAATGAATTGAGCTGGCTACTAGGGGAGATGAAAAACTAAGACATTAGATCGGCCTAGAAGATTGTACGAAGATAAATGCCGTATCTCACGAGTTGTTTTTGGCGTTAAAGATGGCAAAGTTAGCGAGGATAGGTGTATTATTTTTCTTTTACGAAGAGATCGAATAGTTGATAACTACTAATATATATTCTGTTGAAAAATTAAATCACATTAAATAGTTATTCACAAATGGGGCAGTACTGGATAGTATTACGTTGTTATCGGGCTATCAAAACGTATCAAAAATGTAACTATGATGGAATTCAAGGATGTAACAAAACTTCTAGACATGTTTTTGCTTATCTGAATGACATTATATCTGTTTACCTCATTCACAGCACAGATGAAAAACAATTCATTCAAAATTATTTGAAATTCTATTCTGATATAGATAAAATAATTCTTTCTACGTTATATTGCGAAGTCGAAGAAACTCTAAACGTAGAAGATACTACTTTATCTTTTATACTAAATTATGATTTGAATACAATAAAAGTTCAGATAGCAACTATGAAACTTTTGTTACAGATAACTCAGCAGAAACTTTTAAAAAAAAAACTTCATATCAACTATTTTGATATACAGCAAACGACAATGCCCTCATTGATTAATTCAGTGATTTAAATTAGACTATTAGATGTTTTGATATGAATTCACCTTATGTATCACAGACAAATATCAGATTTGTTTGATGAAGCTGATATCTCATTTCAAATTGATGGCAGCTGAATTATACATATAAGTTTTTTTTGGGGGTAAAAGTTGTACTTTAATTCGTACATGTAAAAGTTAGTTAAGCCAGAAATGAAACGAAACGAGCTAGTAATAATTCCTAGGGCTGAACATAAACAGATGGTTCGGGGCTTCCCAATTTTACACCCCGTAACCCTTAATTGGCAGGATTAGGTTCATCTTTGTAGAGACTCAGTTAATGGCCCCAGCAAATAAAGCCTTCAATCCGCGCTAAAGCTGATGGGTGATATTTCTGAAATTGAGGTGAAAAGAAAAGGCGGTGCTCTCTTCATTTTATATCTAGTTTGATTCGGGCTTTATAACGCGAGCAACCTAAACGCAAATTGTTATTGCATTTTAAGAGCCCCTTGTCTTATGTGTTTTAATATACAATAAATCATGTCATTAAGAATTGTTTTATTTTTTGATCACAATAAAGCCGAAGTATTGACGGAATGGTTTCAGAATATTAATAAATTGCTTAGGTTCAAAGTGCTCTGGTCGGACTTGATCCATTTAAGTAGCCATTTTTGCAGTTTACATGATTTGTAACCCTTAAATTTGTACGTTTAGTAGGTAAGTAATAATACTTGAGCAATGGTTAAAGCGTACTTATTACATGCTATCTCAAATGAACAAGCTCGCATTTTTTCCCTCAAATTAAAACAGAAAGTGATAGCTTACGGCAAAACAAAACTTTCTTTGTTTATGTATTTCATTTTACCTGTAATGGATTTTGAATATTCCGTTTCTATTAACATGCGAATCAAGGAGTAACCTAAGGGTCTGTTTTAAAAGCTTTTTCTTTTAATGTATATATATCGACGGTTTATTTTACTTAATGTTTCACTCTAAACGTGTCATCAACATTCCTGTTTTGAAACAAATGTTATAGTCGGAATTTAAGTAGATCAATGAGGTTCTCTAAAAATATGTTCAACAATGCATACGATTGGGCAGAAAATAAAGACAATAATGAGAAATATACGAACAAACAGCCAAAAAGTAGACTGGCAAAATAATAATACCAAAATCTCTAGTTTGTCTCAAGCTTGAAAATTATGATCATTTCATGAGCGCGTTTCCTCTTTTCTGACCACAAGAAAGATTTGGGCTAGACTGACCCGCGTGGGGCAGATTACACAAATTAAAAACAAGTGCCAGTCTGTCCATCTCGTTAACGTATGTGATCGAACTTCACGTAATGTTGGCACGTTCTGTAAGCCGATTAGATTATCTAGATGTAGATTTTCGGGCAGGTTATCCCGATCTACAACAGACCGAGTATAACAATATTTAGTCTATGAAAATAAGATAGGAAATATTTTATACATCTGTTGAGTTAATCTGAAGATTGACATAGGAGATAACAGCAAGTTTTACAAATGGAACGGCACACTTTCTTCTGAAGCGCCGTGCCCCGCGGACAAACGCATGTGGCCAGTGTACTCTGTACGTTCCATCGAACCAGCAAACGTCAGATTGTATCTACCATATCATACAATCTACAAACATCAACAAAGTTTGCTGATGTTTCGATAAAGCATACATCACAAGCTCCAAAGACCTTGGTTCAATTAATGTCGCATATACGTTATTTGACAGTACATAGAATGCTTACAGTTCGTACCTCCGACAAGTGTTTCATGACAAACGCAATTTTGATCGTTTTCTCCCAGAATTGCATTCTGACGCCAGCTCGTCTTGCAAACTCCAATTGGACGCGAAAGACATTACTCGGGTTTCTGTGAGGTAGATACATACACCGGTGTCTGTTGTATTCTCTTGATCATCTGTTATGTATGCGGACATGAGGGTTAAATGACTAGGGCAGACATTACATGATTGTTTGGGAATCAAATTGCATTTTTTTTCTCTGAAGGTAAAACGTTCTTTCCGAATACAAATCACATGTTTATCATTTCCATTATCAAGGAAACAGTGAAGTTTTGTAAATTGTTGAAATTAGCTTTTGCTATGCACGTTATATTTTTTTTAAACAAGTTTTATCAAAATAAGTAAAACCCATTATTAGATTTGTGCAATTTGAGGAACAATAACATGGAAACAGTCACGAAAACCGCTTATTTCTAATCGCTCGTAACGATGTAACATCACCCCTGTGGTGAAGGCACATTACGTGATACAATATGAAAAGATTTCGTTAAACTGTACAGACATTAGGCTAGGAGAAGAACACAGGTCACTCTTAACTTGCCATCTTCGGCTGTGCGGTAGACTCAACACGCAAACTCCCTATACAAATCTACCCGAGGTGTATCAGTGAAACGCCCTTTATCTTAAACATGAATAGATTTCGGATGACACGCTTCTTCGGACATTTATACAGAAAATTACACGCCTTTATTTCTACAAACTAAATGGGGCATTTTCAACAGGGTTTTAAACATGTACACAGTCATTCCAAAGAACATTATTTTGCATAATTCCTTTTTTTCATGGTTCCTACAAATACAAATAATACGAAAAACTTAAAAGTGCGTTCGAAATATAATATTTCATTCATTGAATTATTCGCTGACAAAAATGTAATAAAATTTTCTCGCCTACCACATTGAACCAAACTCTAAAATCAAGGGTAAAATAGAATCAGAATGTGATACTGGATCACCAACGGCAAAATAACCAAACAAAACGTTAATTGTGTTTAGCTAAATGAAAACTTTGTTAAATTATTACTTTATTAGTTTCAGTTCAATTATAGATTGAAACAAAGTTATTTTATATTGGCTGGATCAAAGAAAATATTTGACACCGTCTCGAAATATTAACATTAAATTAAACAAGGTTCTTTGGGAGAACAGCAAATTAGCTATAATATTTCAATACATGAAAAGAACGGAGGAAACTTTTGATTTATTTCTCCGGTTCTTTAGAAACCGATATTTTCTATACGTAGCAACATGAGAAAATGAAAACATATTAATTCAAGTAACTGTAATTACATTGAAAATAGTTTCTGTGTTTTTCACCGGGCATTTTGCGATTAAACATTTAGTGACAAATATATATCTAAATAATTTTTTATTTACACTATATTCTTATTTCCTAAAACACTTCAATATAAAAAATACAGTTTTCTCGTGTTTTCTATTTTGATGTTATGATTTTATTCTCTCATGACCCATTGTTCTGCATTTTCAGTCTGCCGCGCGGCGTGCCGGAACAAGCTGCGCAAATTGCGGGACAACAACAACAACATTATGGCGTCGTAACGGAAACGGAGACCCTGTCTGTAACGCATGTGGACTCTACTACAAACTCCACAATGTAAGTATTTCTATAAATAGTAACAAACATTTTTCCTCCATCACAATTAGCTAATGCATAGTCATTGGTTATTTGAAACGTATTTCTAAATATCTAAAATGCGTAAGAAATCAGTTCAGTAATGCACATAAATATTATACCATTTTGAATTTTACATATACATGTCAAACCTAGTATGAACGGCCATAGAGAAGATTTATCGTTCACAGAAGATATATTTCCTTCGCATATTAATCATAATTATGATTTTGTACTATACTTCGACTGAGAGAGAAAACTTGTAAATATTCTGGCAGCAATCATTTTGTCAAATACTTCATAATGAAAATACCCAGGTTAGATTCAATCAAATCAAATTGATATTTATGGTACAGAGGTTCTTCGCGAATGGTTAAGTAAGAAAATTACCCATTAGTGGTTTCTTGCCTACCCTCTCACATATTTAGGTAGCGCTGATCTGTTTCTATTCGATTTCCGCTATAATTTATGGGCTATTTCGAAATCAGACATTTACAGAATAATTTTCACGATGAATGAATAATGTCATTTTTGCATTTTTAGTCCAAAAGTCATCAAAATCAGCCCATTAATTTAGGATTCGTTCTTCCTCAAATGTTTTATTGATAGTGGGTGCTGAATATAGCCTTACGAAGGACACCGAATTTATCTATAAATATATGATGCGTGGTAAAGCCTGATGTGTCATGGGAATATATTTTGCCCATATATTTTGATGATTTTTCCCCCTTTTTGCTAAATGGTGCACTCAGGCGGAGAAATATATATGGTATTTTGTGGATGCTGGTACGGGACGGTATAAAACCCGAAATGCTTTAATTCCTATACAGGGTTTGATGGTGCGAGAAACGAGCAGGAAATGTTGTGGCATACAATACACGTTATTATCTGTTCATCTTGTGGCTCTGATAGTTTATGAATTAAACTGCATGTCTGATTTAACGACAGGTCGGATACAGCGGCAGAATCTCCATAAAATATATTATAGGGGATTTTTTGACGTGTCAAATCTATTCATAATTTTATGGACATTTCTAAAAAAAAGTTATATTTGCATTTTATTACATTAATGCTCCCATATATATTTCAAAAGCCATCCAGCATAACTCTATAAATTTCAATATTACGGCGATTACAGCAAACTTAAGTGAAGGAATGAAACAAGCAAGTTTTTTTAATCTTTTATCTATGCCTGTTCAAATGCTATGACATCTAGTTTTGAAATGAACCACTTTTACTCAGAATTTCTTCTTCAGTGTTACACTTTCAAAAGAAACTGAAGAATTTTAGAAGACATTTATTAGATTGGTAGACAATCTTTTAATCTAAGATAAGTAAGAAAGGAAAGCATGCACACACACAAAAGCTTGACAACTTTATTCAAATGTAACTGTACAAATACAGGTCAAAATATGCAAGAAAAATATTATTTTTTCCTTACTATATCAGATACAAAATCTCTTTAGCATTAAGAGAACGTTTTAACTGCTTTGCAATATCTATTAGGTCATCATCTCTGTTCAGTAATTTAACGCATAATTTCGCGTGAATCTTTTCGGCTTGTTAAATCGCTTATTCTTATAATTAAATCCCCATCGTAGAACTATTACACAACAAGCAGCACTGTTTGTATTCAAAATCAAAACTAAATCAATGCCTAGAGAATAGACGTCAGAATTTATGTGAAATATGCACCACTAATTCAATATTTCCCTCTGAAATAAAATAGCAACGTTAATAAATAAATAAAGCGCCATTAAAGAAATAATACTATAAACACCCATAAATGACACCGTGGCACGAACACATTTACTGTGGTTATATATTCCTGTGATTCCTAGGGCAGTTTATTCAGGAAGCGAGGGGAAATTCTGCAGTTGTATAAATGGTTGATAATGGGTCGATTTAAACGGGGTACAAATCAATAAGTGTAGGATCGATAATTCAGAAACGGCTATTCTCATACTGTATCGTTGTCGGACTGAGAACAGGGTTTTAATTATAAAATCGAAATTTTCTGCTTCTTTGTTTGCAAAAACAATATTTTACATGCAGACGCTACTGTCTTCATTACCTCGACCGTGTATTTGTCTGATTTACGGGTATGTACACACACGAGTGTTTTAATGCATGCATTATTCGTGCTTGAAACTGAATAGTCTGTATCAATGGCTTAATTTAAAGGTGTGTTGATTTGAAACAGACAACAAGTCTCCAAAAGTCTCCAAAACAAACTAGAATGGATCACAAATAGCTTAAAAGACTAATATTTTCAGTATTTTCTAAAAAAAGTGAACTATTACGTGAAGATTTTATATACTTTCGTTGTCTAATCAGCATGATACTAAAATGTTTAGTAGGTTATATATATGCCTAGGTGATTTAAAGCAAGATTAGTCTGTTATCTCAGATCCGATTAATTATCATTCGGAATCAATCAAGAGATAAAATCTTATGCATAAATATATGAAAACAGTTTAGATTGATCTCAAATAGTAAGGATAATGAATGCCTTTGCTTTCTGTAATAATGATTAAGTCAAGGTTTTCATTAAAATTTTCTCTTTATACTATTTTTTTATGTAAAAGATGTATAAAATTAATTTATCAGAAGATATTTGTTTCATTTATAAGAAAAGAAAACAACAACTTTTTTTATCATTTCCTCAACACGTATTTTCCACGTCATCTTTCCTCAGCGAAAAAAAAACCTGGTCTATAACAAAGAACTTAGAGGTAATAACTTTTATTTGAGATTTTTAATTTTATGTCATTTAACTTCACACACTTAAACCACGTGTTAACATGAACGAGTCGACCATTTTTTAAAACATTACTGTATCAAGCAGATCAGGACAAGACGCTAGCAGCAAAACGGATAAAATGCCATCCGTCGTCGCAATAAAGAAATAAGTTAAAATAGATTTGAGTAAATATACATTAAAACGAAAACAATGAAAAAACAGAACATGAGGCTTGTAGGAAACCCATGACTGTTGTTTGATTGACAGGTCCTGTCTACTGAGACACACAGGAATCTTTTTTTGTTTATTCCATCAAGCATCTCAGTGAATCAGAGTGAATGTGTCTGACTCACCTGAACGCTTTACCGTAAACATTTGTATCATAGATCAACTTCCGGCAACTTTAGTCAGTAGTTCAACGAACCTAAATATCGTTTTGTTTCCTATTATTAAGGATAGTTATGTATGTCCTACGTTTAATGCAAGAGTGACTTTGTTATTTCATTTTTTATCCGTGTGTAGAAATAGGAACATTACGTGTGCAATATTTCATTCCGAACTTCAAAAAGAACAAACCTATAGTATTACCAAAACAATGTTATTGTTTTGTATTCTTTGCCAGACCCTTAAAATAAAAGTTCGACTTTCATGTTTCATATGAAAACACGGAATTTCATTTCTTTAACAGTAAAGCACCCTTGACCTCAATACAGACTATCAGACACTCGTCTTTTTGGCTTTTTACTTAACGACCTCTTATAGCGTTTTGACATTGTTATTCAACACACCTCGCACAGAAATATCAATTACTTAAATATACTCGGCTCAAAACGTTTCGTATTCTTTAATCACATTTTGACATTGAGTTGTATACATTTAATACTAGTGGATTTGAGTGAATGTGTAAAAATTCCTTTGCATGAACAAAAACCTCGACATCTTGCCGAAGGTCAAGATTTTAATATTTCTTATAATACTAATTACTCTCTAATTGTGGTCGAAACTTTAAATTTTCTCATTGTTTCGCTTCAAGATGTTTATCTAAAACATGTGTCAACATGGAAATTGAAGGAAATTAATACACACGTCATTGGGACGATTATAAGATTTCCCAGTCAGTGAAGAGTTGAAAAGTCATTCGGTCTGAGAGTACTATAAGCAAAGGCATTAAAGTTTTAAGAGCTCAAAGCCGCAGATTGTGTCAGTCAAAATATAGACATGTTGCCAACTAGGTGAAATATTGATATGGTAATGATAGGAAACATAACAGGTCCTTACTATGCCTACTTACTGTTAATGCAAACGTTTGCTCTTATCTGTACAAGAAAATGAACTATCAACTTTTCATGCAAATTTTAAAGAAACATCCAAACTTAACCATGGCAGAAAAATAATTTTGCAAATGATTTAACTGATTTAACTGTTTTTAAAACGAATTTACTTTCAACTGAAGTTTGAAAAATAATTCAAATATGCTTAGGAGTACTTTTGTGGATAAATAAAAACATACAGAAAAAAAACAGACACTGGTCATTAATCACTTGTACAAGCGGACATTCACATAACGGGCGGCCATGTTTGCCGTGGCTCATTTACTTGTCTGTCTTTTTCAGTAACTGGCTAAATTGTAGGGTTGTTCTTTTTCACGCCATAAAAGTCCAACATAACCTGTTATTATTGCGCTCGTAAAACGCAGTCTTTATGGCGGAAAATCAGGAAATGAGGGCAAATATTTATAATAGGATGATAAGACTTGACTGGCACCAGAGTTATAATGTCAGGTTATTTCTAAGTAATTGAAATGAAAACTGAGTAATTACGAGTGAAAACTTGTCTAAAAACGCTGATTTAAGAAATATGGTCATAGTCGACATAGTTGGGTGATATATAAATATTTTACTGCGTTTTTATGAGTAAGATGGGAGCGTTAGTACAAATTTTCACATATGATGAACATTCAATTTTGCAACACATTTATATTAACAGAGGTATGTTGAATTTAATACGTGGGTTCGAACTTGTTTTAGTACATTCAGGGGACAAGTACTTGGATAATACTGGGATGAAACGTATTTTAAAGTTTAACAGAAAAATTCTTATAGTTGCTATGAGTCAAGACATGAGTTTAAGATATGAGAGTAAAGACTATGATTTGCGGCATAAACGAAAGAATATGTAGAAATATGTTTTCAGAACCGCTATGACGGCATTTGAGTCCTTTAATGTGTTATAAGTCAGTGACATCACATTTCATACTTCTGAATATTAAGAGAATATGTTGTTTTACTAAGAGGTAGTGTCAACTAATTAGTGGGAATTTCCACGCGGTTTCGCATCAGGTAATAATGTACCAATAGATTATTTCGTCCCCAGACGATTTCGACCGCGTTTCATGCTGCTGTGTTTAATAATTCACTAAGTCGCAGCGTGCCTGAAGCAAGCTTCAATTCACGTTTAGTCTCTGGTTCACCGTTGCCGTGGCTATAAATATTATCCCTGATTGTCAGTTGTATAGCAGACGATGGTCCCCTGGGTAACATTTGGTAAGGAAGGCTTGAAAAAAGTAATGAACTATACCGACATTACTATGACACCACAAACACGGCTGTCTTTATTTATTGTGTTATAATTTCATTAAGAATATAACCTGTATGATATAAACATTGAAACACAGATAAATCTCAGAGATTGTTGCATGAATTTTAGTTTCAAATAATAAAATAAATCTGTTTCCATCTGATTGGGTTTTTATGGGAATTGTAACATTTAAGTATGTGTATTTAAAGCGCAAAAATAGTAACTTTAGCATAAATATAAAATTTATAATCTTGATAAGGTATTTAACTGTGTGCAATTGTGTGTTGCACACTCATTTAAAGGGTGTAGTAAATTCTTTTTATATTGACGCGAATGTAAAATGCATTCAGTAATTTCTCAGTTGAAAGCTAACAATGATGACAGCAGAAAATTCCAGTCCACAAGTAAGGGAGAGAGAGGGGCGGTGTTCCCAAACTCCTGTTAAAATGTTATGATTGACCTGAGGCCCCCATCCGAGTGTTGTCTGATTCAATTAAATGCGGTCTGTCGGGTGTGCTATGACCAGTTAATCACCGGGTATTTGACACACTAATTTAGGTTGTTACGCTGCTCAACGGCCAATACTTTCTCCTGGTGAATAGCGCTAAATGAAAGTGGTCATCAGGTTGGCGACATGAGCAAATTACCCCGAGTAGTGACCAGTCCTCTACTATAAGGACCATTACACGGCTGTATTCCTTATTTTCCCTGTCAGACTCAAGCACCGCCCATGAGGTAATCAAATAATCAAATAAATGGTACATGACACAGCTGAATTAGGAGATGGTATGCTTGCTTGGATAAGGTACTCAATCAAAGTAGGAAGGGTCTGAATCTGGACCATTATGGCGTGTTTGTATATGTTTAAAACCTTAATAATGGTTGAGTAACACTATGTCGTCCATCTTGTAAAACATTGTTAGCTATTTGTTCAGTCTCTTGTCCCTTAAATACGGTTGAATGCCCTTGCTTTCTTCAGGCGACGTCGCGAAAGCATTTCACGGAAACACATAAATAGTGGTTACAAGTTTTTAATTTCAAACCATAACAAACTTCGTCCGCTGCATTTACGTCTTTGTATTTTATGTCAGAAATCAAGCGGAGTAAAATTTACAATAACCTTCCGAAATCTGAACAAGAACGGTATGGCCTCAATCACAATATTGACAAGGAAATAGTCGGTATGTTTTTACAAAGGAAGGCTAATTATTCAACGACTCTCATCTAATATATCCAGTAGTTTAAACATTTTTCAAGCATGAGTGTGAATCATTACCCTAACAATTCATGCATACATATTAAAACCTAGACCATAAATAGTATACCTACCGTCGGTATAGCGTTCTGTAATAATTGACACCACACCATAGTTTCGTTTGAAATCATCCGAGCCTTCTATTATTGTAAGGGCTATTTAAACAGTAATGTCTGGCGCCAGATGCCCATACTCGGATACCACGATCAATAAAATCAAAACCTTGATATTTTTTTCTTTCAGATATATTCTTTATTCTTAATTAAAACTTGTTTAAGGAGAAACCTTGTATTTTTACCATATTAGTTTCACTGTTTTTGATCACTTTTCAAAAGGAAAATTCATTTTTAATTATTCTACAATAATTCATTTTTAATGCGCAACTAAAATGAAAAGAAACCAAGTGATTTTCTTATTGCTTTTAATTCTTACAGTGAAATGAACCTTGAGTAATTAGTGTTTGAATTTAAGGCGTTTTACCTTTGCTGCAAAGACCAGCGGGTATAGAATGACAAAAAGAATGCTTTCAGGTAATAACTGAACTTATAGAGTGCATTTAAATATTAAACCAGAAAGGAATTGTTTACAGACAGGGTTTTGCTATATCTGGCATGATATTTAGGGGATATAATTTTACTAACCATTGTTCATTGTATAGGACATGGTCAATTGGCGCCCTGTGTCTGGCCCAGCCTCCTCATTTTCTCGAATTACGTCTTACCTATACACAGGCAAGTAGGAGCGGTCTACTGAAATTGTTGAACTGATAGCTATTCTCAGGCATTTTTGTCTGGGAGCAAATTACTGCCAGAGACAGGAAAATTAGAAAGTATTTTCTCAGACATTGCTAAGGAACAAGTTACATACTGATCTTGATGTAAATTGACAGCAGAGAAAGCGGTAATTTTACGACTATATAAAAACCCCGCGCTCCCGTAATGTTCCGTATGAAAAGCCGTGAGTAAGAACACCCAAGTAAATCATATGACCATAGAAAACATGCCAGAATATGAGAAAATATGAATTATATTTCAGTTATGTATTACATCTGACAAATAGAAACGGTTTCTCCTCATAAATCAGTGGCTGACAGAATTCATACATTGTTTTCTCTTGGATGTATTGGGACATACGATAGATTTTTCAATAATTAGACTAATCGTTTCATTCTTTATTTTCCTAGGTTAGCCGACCACTGACGATGAAAAAAGACGGAATTCAGACGAGAAATAGGAAAATGTCCACAAAGAGTAAGAAGAATAAGAAATTAGCTGCCATGTCTGACCTACTTAAAGGACCTTTGGACAAGCTGTCAGGTTTCTCACCGATGAATCATCCCATGCACGCACCTATGCCTACATACATGCACGGTGGCTCCTCATTTGGATCATCCTACCTATCCCATGGTGCACCGCACATGCAGGGTTCAGCCGGTGGCATGGGTGGATTCGGAAACTCCTTCCCATCATCGCTTCAGTCAAGCTTTTCATCGTCATTTTCAAACATACCAAACGCACCTTCCGGTTATTCATCCGGGCTATCGTCTGGACTAAATCTGTCAACGTCATCAAATATGGTCGGTGCTGCTATGGCCTAGACGAGTGTTAAAGGGTGTTAACTCTATGTGACATTGTCGTAAAGCCATGTGTGTGGTGTTCTAGAAGGCTTGCCGAGGCTGTTTCCAAATAAACAACCTTGTTTTGTGTAACTTATGTAAGTCTTGTTATTCGTTCTGTGAGAGCTGAGTCGGTGTCGAGAAGGCTAACAAAAACAGAGACTGCAAAGTACACATATTTACAAAAAGCCAAAGTGTAACGCTATAGGACCTAATTTATAGCCAGGGAAGTTTAAAAACTAAAAAACATGTAATAAAAATACTATTTTGTGCAATTATTCAACAATGAATAGGGCGAGCAAAGTTTCGTGCGTGACACAGTGCCATTACAAGCCGAGGATGAAAATGACGAAAGAATGTGTGTGTGAACGAACATGAACCAGCGGTGGTAATCATAATACACGGGGCCATGTGAAGACCTATCAGGTATCATGGTGGATGTATTGCTGTACAGTTGAGCGGATAGGGCTTTATTTACAGAGGAGCTATAGTGAACGCTCTGGCAGTGAAGGCAACTTGCGAGTAGAATAGCATGTTACGCACTGATAACTGTGTTAAGAATAGGCTTGAATTTGCTCGTCACAGGATCGTAATTTACAAACATTGGAGTATCATGTTCACCAATGATGCACATTTGTATGAAACCTTCATTCATTATGAGTTAGGTAAAATCCATAAATTATTGTTGTTGTTAGCACTGTAAAAATGGAGACAAAAAACTGAGATTATATATACGAGAAATGACTATATAAATAGCAGAATTGTTATAATATTGTCCATATTATTTGAAATAATTTTGTTTTAAAGTAAAGATAAAGAGAAGAAGAATTAATGTCTCAATGTACAGAATTTCTAACGTGTGAATTTATTTGAAGTTTCAGTTGTTTGACGTATGTTTAGATTGCGGTGCTCAAACTTGACAAAAATTTAAGACAATGTCTGTTTTGATTTGTGAACTTACAACAAAATGTAAATAATTTATGTACCATGCCCTACATTCAGGGATGAACTAATTACAGTTTAAGCGAGAATTTGCTGAAACTTACACGTTTTTTAATTACAAGTTTATGTGAAGAAAAGAAAATTTAGATCTGCAGAACCTCTGTTGTAGACTATTTGTAAATATTTTAATTTATTTAACAAGAAATCGAGAGCTAGTTTTGTATATAAGTATATTGGCTTACTAGGGCGTAATAAAAAGTCTGTAGGCCTCGTTTTTATAAATTTGTCTAGTCCCGGTATTTTCATGAATGCATCAAACTAATCACTATTAAATCTTCGTCTTCTGCATGTGAAATGGGGTACAAAATTACGCATATTATGCCACAGGTAACGTTCATTTTTGTATATTTTGAAGTGCTTTGTTTATGAATAATATTTGTCTCCGAAAAAAACGGATCTGTATGAAATCCAATATGGCGCCGCCCATGTTTATTTTGATGGAAACGAGGCAGTCTTCCGGTCAGAATAACTTGCGGTCGAATCGCCATCTTATGTCATCACTCTTATCATCACTTTACAGTGGACCTACTTTAGAGACATTCCAATGTATGATCACTTTTCACCTGTTCATACATTGTAAATGTGTCATTTTTTTATGTTTCTTTATGTTCTCTGAAGCATATTCTTAAATCTATAAATTATGTTTTTGCATACATTGAATTGATATCCATTTTGCCATTATATATGAAAAGAATATCGTAATAGACTGTAAAATTGTTTTAAATGAATAAAAGTTATGAAAGTGACACCAGTTCTTTGCTTGATAAGAAGTTACATATGTTTGACATACTCATTTTGCCAGGCAGAATGGCAGAACAGCAGATGTTATACACGGATAACAAAAAGTACACAAGTTTGTTCGACTTCATTCGAAAGAAAACCAGAGGTAACTTACTGCCAAAGAATGTTAGGATTCCTAACTTAAGAAGACAGTCAACACAGCTACTGCAACTCATTAAATCATGAAGTTTATGCAGTTTGGATATGAAATTGCTTCTTCAAGTTCTGTCAGTGAACTGATGTTGTACTCTCACGTTGGTCAGTTTGTTTTTAAAATGTTAAAATGAAAAGGAAACCGACCTCCCTAACTTGCCAGTTAAATAACAAGTGCCTAATAACAACTACCTATCAGTCCGGACTCGTAAATGGTACTCTTATACAGAAATAACATGCCTTCTTCAAATGCCAAGTTCCAAAATCGTAGACCTGGAATTTAAACCAAAGCAAATTATTAAAATCTGTTTGAACTTTGTCACGTTGTTCTTGGCAAACAAAGTAAATTCACAACCATGGGAGTTTCCTATGGCCTTATCTATTTAATTATTCGTCGATTTCTCCAATTATAATGGAAACATGACCCGGCATTTTTTCTGGTTTAGTACCATATCAACATATAAATGTCAGAATTGGGCTTCTCATAAAAATGATTCTTCCCCAGTAGACAGAAAGTAATGAAAATTAATAGAGGAATCATTGTCTAGTAGACGCTTGTAAATTGACAAAACAGCTGCGGAAAGAATAGGAATATGAAACGTCTACGTCATTACAATATCACGTGAGCGGAACGCTTGGCCGTTTGTGTCTTCCCAATTATGAATTAGTTAATTATTCTGTGAGCGAAATAAACGGTGCCCATTTTTAATTCATTTTTGTTTGTTTTGGACATTTTTAATGTTCTGAAACACTCAAGTGAGACTTTTGTTGTGCTGCTTAGTATTTACTCTGATATTCAGAGTAAATAGCACACTTAATATGTTTGTATTTTGAGTTTCTGTCATATTTCAAATGAGGTATGGATAAACAATTATGTGATATGTTTAAAAATAAAGAGAATAACAGGGAAAGTATCCGCAAATATACGGGGGTCTTCAAAAATATGTGTACCAAAGAAATATCACAATATTCTGAATAATATATCCATTTGTAACTATTAACGGAATAATATAGTGACACTATGATATCAAAGGAATGAGCTGGTTGGGTTTACGTCCATCTTCTACTGTAGATGAATAAATTTGTAAATATTAGGACCTATTTTCTTCCAATAATTAATAATATTTCTAACTACTTTTTCCCTAAACTTTAGGACCACATGCCCATTTGAATGAAGGAAATCTAAAAGCAAGTCACACTGTTCCGTCATTGTAAAATATATTTTAAATATTAAGAAATGAAAAAAAAAAATATGGTAAGAAAAATTTGCGTTTCTTTCTTGTGATGTATCAATATAGCACGATATGAACTTGCATCCAATGTAAATGGAAAAACTGAATACAATCGCAACACATTTTCCTTTTCTTGCGTGAATTGTTAGGACGTTTAAGTGGACTGGAACAAAACCAATTCAGTTCACATTGGCATGTCAATCAAGAGAAACAGATGTCCTGTAGTATTGAAAATAAAACAAGGTTGTAAATGTGATGCGCGCTTTTAACTTGAAGAAAAAGAGCCCATTAATTCATATGTCTTGTTATATACATGTATGGTCATGATGGTTTTGTTGAGAAAAACAAACGTACTTAACACGATTGTTTAGAGAATTTATGATTATATAGCTGTTTTTTTCTGTGTTTCTTGTCCGGTAAGACCAGCAGGTAATCACACCAATATTTTCTCTTATTATTTAATGCTTAGAATTGTCTCTGTTAATTTCACAATATTGTAGACAGGACATACTTCGCTGGCTTACATACTTAGATTATATTCCAGCAAGTTAATCTGATTTCATAGTGACAGAAGTTATTATACAATTTTCTTAAACGTGTTTCTAAATGAAACAATTATGTTGACACCGAATATAGCTTGTGTCGGAAATCGAGAATAAAGAAGAGACACTCATCCAAAAAGCGGATATCCGGTCGCATCTGTTGAATGAGGAGGTACTTCAAACGCCTAACTGATGTAAAAACAGCTTCCTAATTTCAGTTAGTATAAATTTAAGATATGATAGAATACAAAATAAAAATGTTCTTACATCTTCAGAAAAGTTCTGAAATTTTCCTTTTGCCAGAATCAGACCAGAAATACAGGTCAAAGCCATCTATATAAAACGCATAGATTTTGAATGGATCCATACATATAATGTATGGTTGCTAGGCAACCAAAGAACGTCATTAGCATACATTACTAAACATAAGTAATTCGTGTTTTTTGTTTAAAGAAAAACAAACATTGAAATAAGCTTTACAAAACTAATTATAGTTTCATTTTGAATGTTTATTGGTGATTAAAAAAGAGTTTTACTTGATAAAAAATCAGAATAGTTTTTTACGATGATATGTACATATTTATCTTTTGATATTAAAAAAAACAGATTCAACTTGGACAATGTCTGCTAGATTAAAATATCGACAATGCTCTTGATATTTTTAGAACTACACATCTCTTTTTTTGTACATAAGGGGTGTAGCTACTATAGATTTGTAACTTACAAACATCTTTTCTGAAGATGAAGACTAACCAAGGTCCCCACAACGTTCGTCTCGACAAAATCAGGACCGTGCGCATGCGTACTGTAGTACGCCTTGGCGTACGAATGGATCCATAAGCAACAAATATATATGAACCTGAAAACAGTTGGAAAAGGGCCCGGACATCAAGGTAAGAACAGTTTCGGGATAAGTTTTGTTAAACAATACATATAGATGACCAGCAGCTTTCTTGTTTTTGTATCAAATTGAATTTTGCATTTTTAACTACTTGACTTGTATCTGATTATGAGAAGCTGCTAAAGTCACACAGATGCATGATTTTACTTATATATATCCGAAAAATGTCCGTGTCAAGAAGAGGGACCAAAATTTATCCCTATCTTTACCTCAAAATAAATTTTAAAACGTCCTAATGATAGATGCTCGTGCTTTGGAGAAAACCAGAGTTTTATTCACGATTCTACAAGGACACAAAATCAGCCAACATGGGGTTCCGGGAAAGACGGCAGTAACGCCATATCATGTTTTTTGTCCAAACTTGACAAAATGGAAAAAAGTAGTTGGTCGAAACGACATCATGATCTTTGTGAATAAAGAAATCATATATAATCCACGATCTACTGAAAAACATTAAATTCTTTCATCTGGGGCTTTATATATTCCACAATAAATGTAAAGATAAAGGGCTTTTTGCTTCAGTTTATTGTTACCATTGTAGCTTCTTTTCTATTAAACTGAGGGCAAGTTTATCAGTTTCATCTAAACCGTTTGTCCATGTACATTTGTATTATACAGATGTTTTAGATTTTTTCCAGGTTCCAGGCCTTTTACCGGCCTTTTTCACATTAAGTTGAACTATGTAGGTGCTTTCTTGCCTTTATAAAATATTGTGAGTTTTGTACTGCCTGTCTCCTTGTCAAATGTAAGGAACTAATTCGTTATTCGAATGCTTTCGTCTCTTTTATACCCCCCAAAACAAAGTTTGGGTGGGGGTGTTTATGGAAATCACCATGTCGGTTGGTCGGTTTGTCCACTTCTTGCTCGGGCTATAACTTTGTCATGCACGAAGGGATTTGACAATAAGTTGACAAATATGTTAACCATAATGAGACCATGTGTTACATACTACTCCAAGCTGCGTATCTCAAAGGTCAATGCCATACGAAGAGGTCGTCCATATTTTGTGTACACTGTAACTTTATCATCCATGAAGGGATTTTGAAATAATTTGGCACAAATACTGCCCACACGATAATTATATATCATGCTCCATCTTTAAGGTCAGGGTCAAACATTGCAGAATAACAATGTACAACTGCTTATATATGCATATTATGAGACGAGGTCGTGTCCGGGCAATAATTTGTCATGCATTAAAAATTTCGAAATAAGTTGGCACAGATATTAACCACATTGAGACCATGTGTCGCATACAACCTCAAGCTGCATACCTTCAAGGTCAAGGTCACACCAAGAGGTCGTCCATATTTCGGGTCCGCTCTGTAAATTTGTCTTGCATCGAGGGATTTTGAAATAATTTGGCGCTTATTTTGCCCATATGATTACAATGTGTCGTCCATAAACATCAGGACCCTGTCTGAAAGGTCAAGGTCTTGATTTGCAAAAACAATGTGCCACTACTTATATGTTTAACTTATGACTTATGGTCGTGTCAGGGCTATAACTTCTTGTTATGCATGAAGGGATTTCGAAACGAAACTTGGCACAAATGTTAAACACAATGAGACCATGTGTCGCATACACTTCCATCTGGGTACCTCCAAGGTCAATGTCACACTCAGAAGTTGACCATACGTAGTTTCCTCTTTACAATATTTTCATTCATTGATGGATTTTGAAATAATTCTGCACAGATGTCGCCACAAGATAGCGATTTGTCGCGCAAAAAGTTTAGATCCCTATCTTTAAAGTCAAGGTCATACTTTGTACAAAAATGTACCACTACTTATATGTGTATATTACAAGACATGGAAGTGTCCCGACTGTAACTTTGTCATTCATAAAGTGGTTTCAAAATAAGCTTGCATAAATGTTTATCACATTCAGGCAATGTGTTTTGTACACCTCTCAAGTGTACGTCTCAAAGGTCAAGGTTATACTTAATGGTTGTCCTTGTTTCTTGTCCGCTTTGTAACTGTTTCATGCATCAAAGGATTTTGAAATAATTTGGCGCAAATATTCCCCACATGATTACAACATGTCACGTTAAGTCTTTTTTGATAGAAAAATAATATAAAATGTTGTGAGGAAGTTTGGTATACAAGACTTATAATTCTACCTTGCTTATGTTGTTCATACTTGATATATTCCCCTTTTGCCTCCGACAAGGTGGTATTGTGGGGGTATTAATCGCACTCAGTGATGACTCTTGTTTACCTCAGATTTCTTTCTGAAGGTAAAATGATAAATATTGATATGTGAGAATGTTATACAAAACACACATTCTTTGTATTTCACTTCAAGTGGAGATATTGAGCTGCGAAAACGATTACTTATATCCTTCGAACGACTGACACTTTTGCAAGTATTTTCCTAGAGATCCCCTACCTCCAAGTTAAGTCTCTCAGTCCGATTTGGCACTAAACTGGGATATTTTAACCTTATGAAAAGGCGATTTAGTGGTGTGTGACATATTTTCGCGCGTAAGAGTTCGTGATTCTAGAAAATGACTTCATGCGCAGGGCGTCATGACAATGTATGATCGGCCAACTTAAAAAAAATGGATGGAATGACACAGTTTCAGTGAATCCAGCATGCATAGCTTTGTCTCTCTCCTCTACCTTGAATGTTCGTCTTTTCGAAAAATACAACATTTTGGCAGGAAAGGTCACGTGACACGCACCTGCTCAGAAACATGTGTTGGCGGTTGAAGTCAAATTTTCCATTTTGTCGAACTTGCACGGACATACGTTTTTAAATGGATACAGCGGTGTCCAAAATTCGTCCTTGACCTTGATCACGTGACATCCCGTATTTTGCCATATATACTTTTCAATGTTGGGACCGAATCCATATTTGGGAAGTTAATGTGGAGGCCTAAAGGTGCCATCTTCGCAAATACGTTTTATTACGTTACCGTCGTCCAAAGGATATACCGTTATTGATAACAATGCTGATAATAAAGTGTTTTCCTGGCTGAAGACTGTTATATTGCCCCTAGTCCTATGGCCGAGGATATGTGCCACTGCCCGATCATTTTTTTTGAAAAAGTCGTTTATTATCTATACGCTAGTGTAATGTTACACAAAAAGATATTACTTGGTGACACATTACATTCAAAAACGAATGAGATATTTGTGACGTGACTTGGCAGAACCAACAATCTGGTCAATTTTACGTCATCGAGAAAACGACGCCAAAGTTTGACGTCATAAACTTATTAACGATTTCTGCAAACACACACCTCTGAATTACCATTATCGGTTGTCTTTGAAAAATGCGTGTTCTGTCTTTGAAAGTTACTGAAATCTGGATGTGGATCACATAACAAACTTGTGACTATCTTGCATGATTGAATGTTACGTGATCTGGCATCCATAGTGTCAAAATGAGAGAGATGTTATATATACATTGTTCATTCCACTATAAGTGTACCTTATGGTAGTCAGATTGCGGTAAAAAGTATATAAACATAATTTCAAAACAGTATTTTATATAAAAGTTATAAGACATAAAAATGTAAAATTTGACCACATTGTTGATAATCTCACGACACGACCTATTTATGCTACAGCTCATCTCTGCAAACGGCATTATCGAAAGTGAGATGTTACTATTTGTTTCTCTCTCGCTGTCTGTTTACTTATCAGGATTGATTTCTGTATCCTTTCTTCAATGTTTTGTTTTCTTTAAAAGAAGAGAAGTATTCAATATGGCGACTATCACAAAAATGACAGCAGGTCCATCGGCATTTTATGCAAACAAAAACGTAAATCTGTGACCGTCAGAGGATCTGCATATTATTCAAATGAAAGAAAAGTTCTTTGACGGCTCGTCAATTTGCCTGTCATGCAATTAGAAACAAAGATCTGTGCCAGGTTGTAGATTCACATGTCATGCAACTAAAAGCAAAGATCTGCGACGGGTTGTCGATGTCCCTGTTATGCACATAAAAGTATAGATCTGTGAAAGCTAGTCGATTTGCCTGTCATGCAATTAAAAACAAAAATCTGCGACAGGTTGTCGATTTCCCTGTTATGCAAATAAAAGGATAAATGTGTGACAGTCACCCGATTTGATTATTATTCAAATATAAGCACAGATCTGTGTCAGCAAGTCGATCTCCCTAGCACAGATCTGTGACAGATGATTTGCCTGTTGTGCAAATAAAAGCACAGATCTGTGACAACCAGTTGTTATGCAAATAAAACACAGATATGTGACAACTAGTCAGTCTGCCTGTCATGCAAATAAAAATCTGTCGGTCTGCATATTATGCTTATAAAAGTCTAGATATATGACAGCAGGTCAATTTTCCTTTTATGCAAATAGAAGCATAGCTCTTTGACAGCTAGTCGATCTAAGCTAAGGTTTGTGACAGAAAATAGAAGCATATTATGCAAAAAAGCATAGATCTGTAGCAACCAGTCGATCTGGATATTCTGCAAAAAAAAAAAATACCGAGATCTCTGGCAACGTGGATCTGCACATTATAGTTACAAAAGTAAAGATCTGTGATAGCAAGTCGAGTCTCCCTTTATGCAAACAGAAGAATAAATCTGTGGTAGTTAGTCGATCTACCTGTAATGCAGATATAAGTGAAGATCTGTGACACCAAATCGATCTGAATATTTTTCAAAAAAAAAAGATAAAATAAAATACAAAGACCATTGGCAGCCAGGGGAGCGGATGTGGTCCAGTGGTAACGCGCTGGACTGGTATACCAGGGGTCCCGAGTTCGATCCCCCGCTCCTCCACTAACGTTACTAATAGTCTTTCGGATGAGACTTTAAACCGAGGTCCCATGTATCAGTGCTATACACTGAGCATGTAAAAGAACCAGGAGTGTCTCTGGAATGGGATGCTTTCTGTATCTTGCACTACCCCCACCACATAAAATAACTAATCTCTCCAGGGGGCGTCGGTCATATGGGCAACCGGTATCGACGTAAAATAAGCTTAAATAGATAGAGATTTGGCAGCCAGTCGATCTTCATATTATGCAAATAAAAAGCATAGATCTGTGACAACCAGTCGATGTGACTGTTGTACAACTACAAGTGACAGCAAGTCGATCTGTATTTCATGCAAAGGAAAGCATAGGTCTATGGCAGAAACCATTATGTCAATATCATTATTTTTGAAAAACTTCAGGGTGTGACAAATACCTGTCGCCTATATATTTTACTGCTGATGAGCGCAAAATTGAACTTTTTTGAGAAAGTTGGCCCTATTTATATCTTAGTCAATAAAAAACATGGAGTCTAAACAAAATATCTATCGCCTTTTGATGCACAAAAGAAAAGAGAAAAAAATGAAAAAAATGTTACTTTACAATTCATCAAGTCTTTATGTGCTATTGCAGAATGAAAATGAAAATTAGGCTATAATTGCCATGTTTTCAATATATTCTCCCAAACACATACAGCAAGTTGAAATATTTAGTTGTAAGTTCAAGACCTATACCCAACTAAGGTTGAAGCGAATGAAAATGTGACAACAAGAACTATACCTTTTTTTGCGAATGAAAATGTAGATATTTAAATATATGTCTTATCACCCTCTCATAATTATGTAAACGGAAATATCGAAGTATAACATTAATTCTATTGCCTTTTATAGAGGTGCATTGCCTCTATAGTTTTTATATGGCTGTTGGTACAAATGGGAATATTTTTGTTGTTACTTGACTTTAAATACTAAGGTTATTTGGATGTTTCTGCAAATGAAAGTATTGTATTGTGTGACTGCAAGACTAACCAACTGTTTTTGTTCCTGCAAAGCATTCAGTAAAGGTTTTACAGGATTACCTTATGCTATCACTTTTAAACAAAGGGAAGAAAGAATGTTTTAGAAAATGTTATCGACTAGTCATGCAACTGAAAATAAAGAAGACGATTCATTTCAGCTGGCTGTATCTCCTGACACCCGTTGGTCTGAATTGCAATAGAGTGTGACAGTAAAATTCCATCATCTATTTATGTTTTTGCATATGAAAAGGATGCATAGCGCTGAGATAACAATTTGTGATAGATATCTATATTTCTGCAAATGATACAGGGTTGTAACAGCTTAAAAATATACATTCATGACAATAATTGTTTGGAGACTGTATGCAAGGGTCTTAATTCATCTGTGGCCGTACAGTATACACACCAGATGAGGACGCAGGTTTCAAAACATATACATGTTCCTTATCAGGAATTTCAGGTTATCGACACATTTATACCAACAATAGATTTCCTAATTAATATCCGTCCTGTTTATCGATAGATAACAATACATACTTAATAACTGATAAATGATGAGTGAATTTTAACTGATTTTGACGGTTTGTTTGAGCTGTTACTTTAATAATATGCTCGAATGTATCCACCGGAAGTGATTGTCGTACTGATTTCATCATGCTGCTTCTGTAAAAAAATATCGCGAGGTAAAGCAGTAAAAATCAAGTTTTGAAGCACTTTTAAAAACTTTTCTGTTTTATTTTGAAAAAATGAATAGGGCAAACTGTTGTATTTAGTAGTTTCCGTGTATTTTTGAACACTATATTTAGTTATTTTAGCTTATGGATTGATTTGTTTAAGTTATTAGATGGCATTCCTATTGACAACGACACTGACATTTTAAGGACTTTTCTAAGCCAATTAATATTTCCTTTGAACTCACCACTGGCATTCGTTAAGAATTGGTCGCTATATTTTTTTCTTTTCAAGTTTTATGCATTATAAAAGAATCTTTTGCCTCGGTTTGAAACACGTTATAATTATATATTTATATTATGTAAAGAAGCATCCTAAATTGCAGAGCCTAAAATTAGCTCATGTTGGCAGGCAATTGATGAATTTATGTCTAGAATTTTATAGTGAAAAACATCCCTTGTTACTTGTTTCAAGGGGCATGACCTAAAACACGGCGACTTTATACTTCGGATGTATTTTATGATATCATTTTCTTTAGAAAGTAGTAAAAAATAATTGATAATTTAAAAAAGTTTTCAGCTGAAGAGTTCTCATTCGGTTTAAATTTTTGACGGTGTAGTATCATATGCTAAATAAGTACCGAACCCCAAGCGGCTACACCAACAGGTTCCTATAAACACCAACGTATTTCCTAGGAATAGGGAGCACGAACATTGAATAGGCTGTAATTTCTCCATATTTATTATAAAGATGAGTCATAAACTGAAGAAATTTAATTGAAATCCTATCACAAATTAGGTTTGTTATATCTTCAAAATATACATTCATTTGTCCTTCGGAGAATTTAACTATAATCGTTAAATTGCTGAAACAATCAGTGGGATAGGAACTGTACTGGTTACTTTTATGTGAATACAAAAATGTATTATATACTTAGGTTGGTTTCGATTGACAAATACTACAGATAATAAAATGGTGAAAACATCTGTTACAAGGTTTTGAAAGAACAATACAAATATGTCGCCGGTAAAATATAAAATGTCGATAACTTCAAAGCCAAACGATGAGAAAATTAAATCAGAACACGAAGTTTGATTTATGGTGTGAAAAGAACAGTTTATAAGTATGTTGCCATCCAATTAAATACTTACCAGCATTTCCTGACGTGCAGTTCTACAACAGTGATAAGGGAAGTCACTACTTTCAATAAACTTGGATTAGGTAGTATCGCGGATTTTATTTTAAAAACAAAAGCAACAAAATCTAGCACTTGCCAACTACTGCATTCTTTTTTAAAATTTGTTAGTTGCATTTATTTTTTACATTCAAATCAACATGATAAAGTAGATATGTAAGTTTCTGATAGTTTCAGTAAAAATTCTAAAATAATGGAACCAGTAGTTATAACTGTCCAAGAATTTCCTTGCAAATTTACTATAACTAAAGACTTATGTATAGCATCTGTTTGCTACTGAAATTTAAAAATGAAAGTAGTGGAGGTCACGTGCCACTTGTGAAATCCGTAAAGTCCTAATGACTGCGAACAAAAATCATCAAGAAAACACAGTCAGTCAAGAAAACTAAGGAAATGTAATCACAAACTTGGTACTTATTTACCCCACCCATTTCATGATGAGTGAATGATATTAAGGTAAACTTAAATATATATCTTAGGGGATTCGAATTAGCTATTATTAATTTTATACATACATCATTCTGAACAATCTAGCACATTATAAAAAAGTATACCGTGTAGATTTGGGAAAAAATAATAACTGTAATCACTGATACCCAATTTTCATTTGTTTTACCATGATTAAGGGTTGAAATATATGTAAAATGTAGAAAATTCAATTTTGTTCTAATAAAAACTAATATTTCAAAACCAAAATAAAGCAAAAAGCCAAAAAAAGATATGAAAAGAAAATTGACTTGAGTGGGGTCTGAACCCAAGTCTTTCAGTGAAAATGTCTCAATCCTTCACAATGCAATTGAATTGAGTACTCTTCAGCGTGGAGGTGCAGTATTATGGACCGTATACCTTAAATCAGTTCAATGCAGGAGTCTGGTTCCGGGGAAATGAAAGGGACAACCTTAAAAATCTTATTGATAAAAAAACCCTAGCTTAGACATTTCGTTTATAGCATAACTTGATTGATCTCAATCAAGGATTTTTGAATTACGCCCTTAGGGTCACATATCTAAAACTGACTTGTACAGGAAATACTTGGCACATTTCCTTGTTCTTGTCTGAAACTGTGACCCTTAAAGCCTTAATATATGGAATATAGCGTTGTACAGTGGACGTCTATCAGGATTGCTTAAATTATGCCTTTTGGGTCCTGGGGTCAGATTTGACCCTGTGCCAGGGTCATATTTGTCTATGACATTAACTTTTTGAAAATCTCCTTGTCTGCATTGTGTGTTCTAGAGCTTTGATATTTGGTATGTAGCATTGTATAGCGGACTTCTAACAAGACAGTAAAAATTATACTCCTGGGATAATGTCGAGCCCGCCCGAGACTAAACTTGTTACATAAACATATAGAGGATAACTAAAAATACCTTTTCTCTGAAACAACAGGGCCTGGAGCCTGTATATTTGATGTGAAACATTGTTAAGCTGACATCTACAGGGTGTTTCATCATTTGATAACACTTTTTAGTCATTGACACACTTTTATTCCGATGATAGAAAGAAATAACAAATTACAATATTTAAGGGAACAGGTAGACATTTCTATACATATACTACTTGATATATTGTGATTATCTACAAACAGTGATAACCTTTTATAAAAGACGTCACCTTTACAGCATATACTCAAAATGACGTGCATTTAGACGTCGCAGAATTTCCAAACGTTTCATGAAGTTTGTGATGACAGACCAGCATATGTCATTGGTGATCTTTTGGATTTCATGTGCATTTGACAGTTTAAGTTCGTCTGTTGATGTCGGCTGTGATCTGTAAACACGATCCTTGAGATGAACCTTAGAGGAAAAAATCTATTTATGATGTTCTGGCACTTTTCAATGGACAGAGCCATCGTTGAAAAAAAACCCAACATAAATTGATGTCGTCGTTGATTGACGTCATGACGTCAATGTTTTCCCTGTTTGAGGTAAAACTTTATAAAATGGTGAAGTCTTCTTGTCATTTTGGTGTAAGAATAATTTTGATATCTGTCTTATTAGAGAAAATACGTTCATTTGAAAATGTATCAGATATTATGAAACACCCTTTACCAAGTTTGTATAAATGATGATCAATGTTCAAAAATTGCCCCGCCCCTGGAGTCACTAATTTCTACATTGATTTACACAGAGCTTAGATACCTAGTGTGTGGTACTGTGTTGCGTTCCTCCTTAGAGGTTACTCAAATCATGGCCAAAGGATCAAACTGGCCCTTCTCTTGGGTCATACTTACATAGAAATTAAAGATTTTTTTTAATCCCGAAGGCGTAGAAGATATATATTTGATGAAAGCATTGTCTACTGGTTCTATACTTAAGTTGCTCAGTTTATAAACGAGCTCAGAAACGATCACGCTCCAGTGGTCACCTAAAAATTTACTCAATATTTTGGAAGGAATCTTTGTGTTCACATATTCGACTTTTTTGTTGATTTCCATGAGGACTTTACTTTGACCTAAGGACCTACTGCCTTGTTTTTTGTTGTTGTTTTTTTGCTACACCATTGACGTTTGAATAATTCGTTCAATTTTGCATGCAGATTTTAACTTTGACCTGAACATAGACCTACAGACCTACTTTCTGTTTTTGAAATTAAGTCTATCACATTTCGACCATATGTACTTGCAGGTAGATTTCAACTTTCTTCAACATGGGTTGAACTTTACTTTGAACTTCTTCCTTGTTATGCTATAGCATTGAAATTCAAACTACAAGTATAATTTTGCTTGTACATTTTACTTTTCATTTTTGGCGACTATGTCCTTGACCTATTGACCTTCCTTCTGTTTTTGACGTAAATTACATGGGTGACGCCAAATTTCTAAATTACTTTCTTGTTGAAAGAATAGAATGGCGTGACTTGTCATATATCTTAATTGAAACCCCCTACAGTATCTGGTTAGACTGTAGGGGGCAGTGTCAAAGTAAGGAACTTTCAGTTAAGTGGAGATAATTATATAGATGTATGCTGCACTTCAGTTGAATGCTCTCATTGGCCTTGCTATCTATAGCAATAGTACTTAGGTGAGCGATATAGAGTCATGATGGCCCTCTTGTGTTATTAAGAATTAATTACAGTTATGGAAATTGATTTCATTTCTGATTTAAAATCAAACTTTCAACACCAAGTTGTAGAAAAATGCATTGTGTTGCATGATGATGAAAAAAAATGAAGTGAAGCTTGTTATAAATGCGATAAATTTAAGTAAGAAGGACCCTTATGGTTACGTCTTTTTTCCATTTTATTTCTGTGAACACGTGTTGACTCTTTTATACATTTGAAAATATATTACAGCATACGTCCCTTGCGTTCGTCACACATATGAATTTTAAACTGGGCCTCAAAGTGAATTCCGTGAAATTACCTGGTATTCTTTTTTTCTCAAAACCATGACAGACATGGCAGCAGTGAGAAATAAGTGTGACTAAAAGAAATATAAGTGATATGAAACTTACGATAAGATTTTTTTCACAGACACATTTCAGGCAAGTGTTGCCTTCTGTTACTTGTCTTGTCCAGTCAAATTTTAGCCAGACGACATGCTCTATTCGGAATCTCCTCGAACATAACCGGCGTACTCGTGACAGTTTTCAAATCTGTTATCTACAAATGTAAGTTGGTGTACTTGAAAACCTTGAACATGTTTGGTATTGCATGCTCCATTCTTTTGCCTGGTCGTTGTCCTGGTTGTTTAATTTCATTCAATATTAATATAGTCATTAATTGTGATGTATAGACTGGAATAGAATTATTGTTATTAGTGTATATAATGTGCATAGTGATTGTTACAATCAGTTATTCTCCATAGTCCAAGCATCTGCCTTATGACTGTCTGGTAAAGTTCGATACATTATTGAATTATTAATAGTAATTAGAATGTGTGCGTGTGTTTTTTGTTTCTGTTGAACATGCATTGTTTTCTAAGTCGCTTTTTCTGAGACGCTACCAAAAGTTGATGCTGAAACTCTAGGGCCTGTTGTTTAAGGGTTTTGTCGTTACTGAAGCTCCTGTTACCTTCATGGTCATAAACATGTAAAGTGTCACCGTAGAATGAGACGAAAAACCGATAAAATTTTATGGCATAACAAATATTGTCAGTGATATTGTGTTATATAAAAATGCAGCTGAGTATCAAATTGAATTATGATGAATAAATATGATTAAAAAATGACACGGGGGTCTTTGATTATATAAACAATACTTATTAGCAGTTTCACTGCATTTTGTTTGCTTGTTATCATGTTAGAACAAATATGGCGTTTATTAGAGTGTACCTTAACAGTTCTAGGTAAACATCTCCGCCCCTAAAATTGATAAAATTACGACTTCTTTCATTTGTGATTAGATCTTCACTAACATAGCTAGATCACGGCACTCTGCTAAACAGTTTTATAGTTAGTTCAATTTGGAAAACAAGTAAAAGTTCGGTTTCTGCGAATGTCCAGCAAAATCTGTTTTAGATATGTTTAGAGGTAGCTAAATATTTTATAATATTATAGTATTTAGAAACGGTATTTTTAATGTGTTGATAAAGTTTGATTAAATTGAAGTTTATTTCTAATAATTTATTTTTAGTAATATAACCCTTAATGTTCCATAAAAACAACAAAAACAAACCGAAGATTGCTGAAGAAAGTGAACTGTTTTATATACAATGGCGGGAAAAGTGTATCTTTGTGTATAGGTATTTCGAAGTCCAGCAAACAGAAGGCGACCATTAATTCATAAGCCTGGTCTGGCGTAAGAAATTTGAGTGCCTGGGAACAACCATGGTGAAAGTTTCTCGTAATTTATGAGCAGGAAAAAAGCTCGGAGTATATGCCAGGAGTATTGGCAGTAATAGATTTAAGTTGTACTCTGGAACATGTAACATGGCGCTGTCAAGGAAGGTGTTTTATATGTTTTACATTCTATGAGGGCAAGGAGGCATGACACGAGTTAGACAAATGACCTGCTTAGTGTTAAGCTGTGTTTTGTCAAACTCAAATGAGCATTCAGTGGCCCATTTATATAAATTACTTCATTTATCTCATGTTTTCTTTTTCCGTTGAAAGGTACACAAAGTTCGCTGAAGTTTTTTGGCTCTGTTAACGATATTTTCCCTTTGGAAGAGACATTGAAGCTGAAGTTGTTTGGTGTAGGAGTTCTGGAATATGAAGTTCAAGAAACATTGGCTCGTATATTTGAAATCTTTATCTGGTTTGCCACTTGTGTGCCCTATTGTTAGACAGTTCTAATTGTTACATCCCCGGCTAGTTGTTTCTGTCTCATTTCATCAAAAGCTCGCTAGATCTCTTTCCTTATTCGGAGAATCTAATTTTGGAACCGTGTCTAAGACAAAAATTAATAATTTTGATTGGTCAGAAATTACAAACATGTATATTATTAGGGACAACGCAACAAGTGCGACCCCTAGAATCGCACATCTAGTCGGCAGTTGGAAAGGTGAATTTGTTTCAAAAGGATTAACTTTCGTTAAGAAGTTGAATTTACTAAGTTTTTGTGATAAGCAGAAAGCATTGTTCAGTAAGTTTTAATTTTGTACATTCGCCTTAGCTCTGATAAATTTACAGACGCATAACTTTTTCTTTATTTGATAAATTGTTTTACTCTTTTCAACTTGTGTAAATATGCAGATTTAGCAGACAATATCAATAACATTTTTTGATTAACGTTTTTGTTAACTCTAGAATATTGAAAACATACTATTGTGTCAAGAGACAGATTTATTTGATTTGTAATAATCTTATGAATTCAAGATATCTATGTTAAGGGTATACTGTTTTATATTGTTGAACTGTAAAAATTGTGTATTGCTTAATTACCTTTGCACTCATATTGTTTATTCAATCACTTATAAGTCGGTTATTCCCGTTGAAATGTTGGTACGTTGATTCGATGACACGTCGATTCGTTGAAACGTTGGTTCGTTGATTCGTTGAATCGTTCAAACGTTGGCACGTTGATTCGTTTATTCTTTGATACGTTGATTCGTTGGAACGTTGATACGTTGATAGGTTGGTTAGTACGTTTGTTACTGTGGTTTTACAGAGATGTAAATAAATCAAGTTCGACGTGTGAATTGACAGTGTGACGTTGTTTTGTTCCCAAACGACTTAGCTGAGGCTCGAACCTGCGCCCAGTGTTAACTAGGTTAAAGGCAGATCTAAGCCAGTGCTTAAACAAGTAAGAAAGTGGAAGTGTGGATCTTGGACTTTTTTCGGAAGAGGAAAGAAAACAAATTCAGTGTTTCGTCTCAAACGCAAAGAAGTCGCTTGAATCCCTTGAAGGACGAATAAGGGTTGTGGCTACTGAGACCCATAATGAACTCAGTAGTAGAGTTAGTGTATATTCGTCGGCCACTTCAAGTACGAGAAGGCGTGCACAGTTACGGAGAGCCCATCTTGCGAAAAGGCAAGAGCTGGAACGACGAGAGGAGGAGCACGAACGCCAAAGAGCTGATGTCAGGAGAGAAATCGAGATGCAAGACGCTCGGCATGAGGTCGAGTGTTCGGAACTAAGTGACGACTGTGTTAGCGAGGGCAGCGTTAGTAGAGAAAGAACGAGAGACTACGTAATGAACCTACCAAGCGAAGTTGCTCCAGGAAAGAGCGCCGAAGCACCCGGGAAGGAAAATACAAAGGAAAATGAACTGTATGGAAATTTAAGAACAAAGACAATTTACGTACAAGAAAGCTTAAATTTGCCAAAACCGGAGATATTAACATTCAGTGGACACCCTGCGGACTATTGTAAATTTGTGCGTAATTTTGAAACAAATATTGAATCAAGAGTTTGTGCCCAGTATTAACCAGGTTTCGAGACAGCGTGTATTGACTTTTTAGAACTGCGCGCGGCGCGTGCAGTTACATTTGGCTCTGTTAACGATATTCTCCCTTTGGAAGAGACATTGAAGCTGAAGTTGTTTGGCTCTGTTAACGATATTCTCCCTTTGGAAGAGACATTGAAGCTGAAGTTGTTTGGCTCTGTTAACGATATTCTCCCTTTGGAAGAGACATTGAAGCTGAAGTTGTTTGGCTCTATTAACGATATTCTTCCTTTGGAAGAGACATTAAAGCTTAATCTCAAATACGAATCTCAAGTTGCACATACAGAAATTGCTTTGCTTTGTTCATTTCTTTGTAAGTTAAACATTTCAAAGAAATATAATTATTTCATATTAAGCATTTCTGAGTTTGTTTCAATGTCTCTGACAAATGTGACTGTTTTTGCTTTATATATAAAGAAAGAAACTATTCAAAATGAAGTTATTTATCAATAAAGCTTCACCGATGATCTTCAGACTGCAGTGTGGTGTTTGAGCCCGTAAAACTCTAAAGGTGTGTGGGGTCTTGATGCAGCATCTGTTACTGTTTACGACATGTTACAAGTAATGAAGTGAGTAGAACAATATGTGCAGTCTTGTTTTGGTATTGATAACTTGATTGTTTTTAAAACCAGCACAGTCTATTATATAGTTGTTAACCCATATATTTTATAATTAATGATTAGTTAGTATTATTTAGTCTACTGATAAGGTTTTTTACATGTTAGTTTACACACAAGTTTGGTGTACATAAAAAGTCTTCAGGGACATAACTTTATTGCAGCTGAAATAAGTACATGGTACTTTCTGTTAAACTGACATATTTGTTCTTTAAATAGACTCTGGGCAGTACTTAACTTGTCAGAAACTAGCCTGGGGTCAACGTCTAGAAAACAATCCCCGCTAGAAGGCAACACTGAAATCGAGCCGAATCGAAGTCCCTATTGAAATAAGCAAAGTAATAACATGGCATCGTGCATAAAATGCTTATTTTTATAATCGACTGTATTTCTACATGTTCATAAATTGCCAACGAAATCCATGCCCATGATTATTAAATACAAAAGGTACCAAGGTAAAATTGAGAATTATTACGATCAGTCTGTCTACGTTGTACTTAATTAGCCAGTAAGGTGCAGAAAGAGTAATTCTGACCTGAACCGTCTGTAAAGTTTTACTACGGACTTTGTTTAACAGAGCAGTGTAGGAGCAAACGGACAGATCTGAACTTAGTAGGTAGAGCAACATGTTTCTGCTGGCCAAATATAGGTAAAATGAAAACAAAAGATACTAAAGTAAGTAAGAGAATTAAGATGACCAAGAAAAAGAAAAGGCTTATAAAAACAAATGACAATTTCAAAACAGCCAAGACAGTAATAACTTTTGTTTCTAAACATGTAAATTGCTTTCTACATACCTATTTTAACACTTGTGAAGATCAATATGTGTCTGTATGTATATCAGTAGTCAGAGTCAAAATAAAAACTAAAAGTACGAGCTGCCAGTTTGTACACTTTCCTGTTCGGACCATTTCGAAAAAACCGAAGACTCTAGCTGGAATTTCATGAAACTATGGAAAGCATCAGCCTTGAGAAGTGATGCGTACATATCATTAGCATGTTTTCCATGAGTTATGTGCCCTTGTAATTTATAAACAGTTTACTGTAGTATTACCAGTGTCCGTGCCAGGTCTTATATATAAATTCTTTTAACATAAAAAATCAACATTATGACTAGACGGAATTCACATAAGCAATACAACTTGTACCACGGCCTTAGACAGTGCAGTGGTTTCAAAAAGTCAAATGACATATAGTATCATTTGTTCTCAAGGAAACTTAATACAAGAGTTATCAGCCTTATAGGCTGCGAACAAAATAAAATCACAAGCCATTAATTCATATTATGGTTTAATAATTAATACCATTGTTCTCTGTCCGTTTGCAGAAGTCTACAGGAAAAGATGACGCACTACTTTTGAACATCACATATATTAAAATCCCCTTCGAATACTTTGATACCTGAGCCTGAGAAATAAAACTGAATTGCCAATTTCCTTAAAGTAAATGGAACGTCTTTTTGCCTACAGGTGTAACCAGCATTCAGAACTTAAACTCACTTTTTATTAGAGCTGATGCATTTTGACTACTTACAAGCGAACAGGTGTTCACGGGGGCACGCCTAGCCTTAGATTAACAGAGCAATTTTTGAAATATATTCAGGAGACATAATTTTAATCCATGTCTGATGCTTTTTGTGTAGGCTTCTATATCAAATATTTTGTTAATAAGGATTTCTAAAAGAAAGAAAGAAAAGAACCAAAAAGCCACAATACAATGTTCAGATGATTTGGCCTGGGAGGGCTTGACACTGTTTCAGTTATGAAGAGATGTTAAAACGTTTCTGCAAAGTTCAAAAATATTGTTAGCTGGAACAGCCTCGAAAATTATTCTCAGAAATCAAATGACTGATCTCTTTGAGATATTTTTGTTCAAAGACAACCTGACTTAATTGGCTAGCACCCCTGCCTCCCTAAACACTCGCTCCTCGTTGCATTCCCGTCATCAGTGTATTATCGCGTCATTACACGGCTAGTTATACTGAATTCAGTCTCCGTTTGACAGTTTCCTGCCGTGCGAGACAAATTTATTTGTTCGGCGAGAGCGTCTTCGGTCTTATATTTATTGCCCCCAATGTTCCGGTACGTGAAAAACGGAATGTAAATATTTGATGATGGGTTAATAAACTCCTGATCCCCTGCAGGTTACCTGGGCTCCCCATCAAAAGAAACATGAATATAATTTGACCCCTCGGACTGTACAAAATCTATTTATTACTTTATCAGATAAAAGGTGAGGGGTATCCAACCACTGCACAAGCTTCGCGTTGCCCCCAGGGAGTTGTATTTTTGTGTAAAGCCCAGAAATTTATGAGGCTCCATGCCGGCTTATTGTAAATGATGGATTGGTTTAAATGATGAGTGAATTTAAATAGAATGATTTAAACCCGTTTTAGTGAAAGTAAAAGGGCGTTAAAAACATGATTTGCAATCAGCTAAAAGATAGTTATTTGTAAACATGTTTACTTTCTTAATGACTGTCTGTTTGCAAATGTTAGTAAACCTGTTCCCTGTATGTAAATATACTGTTTTGTGTTTTAATTGCTTATTTCACGATGTGTTTGTTTTGAAAACGATATTGATTGAGAAAATAAATTTAAAAAAATACAGATGCAAAATACGTTGAAGTTACTTAATGAAATGCAGTCCACTCGTTAGCCAGGTATATCAATAAAGCACGTAATGTATCCGAGGTTAACATTGATCCTAGTAAATTTGTAGACATGACTATATCATATCTGTACAACATCTTGGGTGGTAATATATTTCAATTAAAACTGATGATACTGAACTTAAAGCTTCATCTTCGCTCAGCATGTTAATTAAGTAATTAATCCTTTTAAAAAGTTAAGAGTTTTATGTTAAAGCTTCAGCCTAAAAAAGCTTCCATGTTGATAGACTTACTGTAACGCCATTACAGGTCATGTTACACTAGAGTTAAAAAATAGTTCAGCTCTAATCAGCCCACCCCCGTAAGCTTGCAAGAACTTCAGAATGGGTTTTCTATGTTTCTTTTTGTTTCAACATGGATTCTTGAGGTATTAAGACAAGTTTGAAGTACTTGTTTTGATGAAATGTCTTAAACATGTTTATAATGTTATTAAACCAACAAACAACAACAAGAATATAAGGGGGATACTGAGAGCTTTATTACTTTAAACTAACTATAGCTCCAACTAAAGATGCGCAGCGCGCCAAAACACATACTTAAGCAAATCAGTTATGCGCATACATAGGTAAATTATTAAAACAATAAAAGCATGGATCACACTAGTTTCAGCATATGCGTCATAGAGCAAGTATATATTACATAACAAAGCACAGGTAAAGTATAATAAGCAAATTATTCTGAGTTACGCAACATTATAAAATACATGTGACCCTCCGATAATAATAATATACATGTGAACATCAATACAAAGTATCGTCAAGTATTACCTAGTGTAAATAAAAAAAAAAAAGAAAAAGGGAGGGTGTGGAGGGAAATTTACAAAACATGCATTATGGAGAGAAGCGCGAACTAAACTGACCACGGTCAGTTAGGTAACTCTCAGAGACCCCTGCAACTGGTCACGTGGCGGCAAAGAGGCGCTGCGAGGGGCGCTGTTATTTGAAAGTCTAAACGAAATTAAGAGACTTAATTCTATCTAATAAAATGATTAATTTTATTGTGTTTTTTTTTGTAATAAAATTGACAAGAAAAAATGTAGATTGCTTCAAACTAGGAAATGCTAGTATATGTAATGCTAATGTGTTATCCTGATATTTAATTGAATACTTTGAACGTTTTCATACATCTTTTTAAAAGGCTCTGTCGGTTTGGGGTCTAAAAGAATGAGGGGCATAAAAGTGATTAAACATGTATACTCTTGCTATGTAGTTGGATATCATTTACAAATTGTTTTCGTTTCACCCCAAAAAAAATGCAGTTATATTTTTAAAGTTTTCTAAAAGAAGTCCATGTTATTGCTGATATTTGTAAATTCTCACAATCTGAAGCAGTGGACAGTGCAAGGTTTATTTGAGGTCTCAGACTTAACGTGATGAACACCTCTCATAAAATCTCATTGCTTACCATTAGTATTGATCTACTATTTTTGATGCTGTTGAGAAATCATTTGCAGATACTAATACAGTAAGTTCTCTCGATGATAACGAAATAAATATTGTTTCCTCTAAGATACATATCAACACAGACGTCCAAATATTGCATTTGCAAATTATTTGAAAAACAAATTGATACTTCTATATTGTTTCCAATCTTTCTAATGGCATCCATTTTCGCGTGATAGTTTACAGGCGTTCTGTAGACAGTTTATTTCCTTCAGTGACAGGAAAATCATATATGTTTTATTGAAATCCCAGTTTATTTTATCACATCCCGATAAAGTTGAAGGCCCATTATCTCTCACCTCACACGTATTTATTGCCACAATGAACATTAAAGAGGTAACACCTAGGAATACATGTTATTTAATACGAAAGCTTATCTTAACATACAACCTTATGGAAGCTTACTACAAGAAGCACGCTCATAAAGTATGGTCTAAACTTCACTCACAGTTCCATTACGAAGACAGTGAGTCTAACCAGGATTTATTTATTGTTCTGTAGATCGGTAATAACAGGTGGTATGAAACAGAAAAAAAATCTCTGAGAATATTTACGAGTTTTATATGAACCAAATCAAAATTGCTCTAGAACAAATGTAAGGTAATTAATTATGCATACATGCGTTAGGTTAATTTATTTGAGAAATACAGAAAGAGATCTTTATTTTCGGAAAATATCAATATCATTAGAAACGGGTCAACAAAATGTTATATATACTAAGTGTAATTTTAAGAAGTCTTCATAAATCTCTAAGTACACTTTTCAAAAGTTTTGCAGCTAGCTTGCATTTCTGTTAACTGGTGTCAGCCCTTTATGAAAGACTGAGTTATCATTAGAGCCGCTACATGTTAACTAAATATTCGCTTCAAACGTAAACATGTACAATCGTCGTAAAAGAAATGTTAAGTCATCATAAACTTGTACGGGAGTAGCTCCACCTGTAAGGCAATGCCAAAAATACACCGTTACCTTTAAGGACATTTTAATTGTATATTTCAACAAGGTTCCAGAAATTAACACCCTTGTAGCGCACAGTTTGATCTATGCTACGTCAAACACTTTATGACCATAAAAATGTTTCTACTGACCGCCGTACAGATGTTATCATGCTGCGGCAGTGGCCAGTGTTGACGGCAACCTTCAAAGTTTATACATTTAACCGATAGATCAAAGACTGGTTATTATCACTGTAGAATTTTATTAAAAGGCGAGTGAGAAAATACTGAAAATAATGAGGTACGCGTGTGTGCGCCTGCGTGCACGTGTGTATAATGCATCGTATGCAGAAGCGCCATATCTAAAACTCATTTGGTCTTATAAATAATAAAACACATGAGTTTACAGAGAGACTTCATCTCATGTAGACAACTCACAAGATTGATGATAAAGATATTTTAGTAGATCGTGCATGCTTACTTTGTTATAGGATGTCATAAAGCAAGAAAGCGTTTCTTGCAGCTTTTGCAGTCTGTAGCTAACCTAAAACCTTGGGACATACTTGTACAGATCCCCACCGACTCTGATAACATTTATGTCGAAAAATAACGGTACAGAACAAGTATTCGATGTAAATATATAGCATGTCATTCAGTTGAAGATGGTAGTAAAGTCCCGAGTTTTACTGTTCAGATACGCAGACTAGTTGTTTCCCAATCGATGTTAAATAAGTAACTTTTAGCTGAAAGATATGTGTCGACTCACCTTGTGTCAAAAGGAATGAAAATACACAGAGCTAGGTAATCCAAAGAGACAGTGTCCAATCAAGGACAGTTTTTACAATTCGTGGGACGAATGTGTAAAAATTGTAAATGCTGTAGAGTAATGAAGCAAACAACTCTTGTTCGCATTCACCGTCGAAGTTATTTAAACAAGAACTTGAAGCAGGAAATACATGTAAATCCTAAATAAAACACTTGAAACAGAATTAGAAAAAAATCAAGATAAGTGCAAAAAGGACACCAGAATATGGTTACGTTCCTAGACATTAATTAAACTAATATAAGTATATACAATTATATATCATTTCAAGCATGTGTAGCTTCAGAGGTGACATATATGCATTGCTGCTAGTAGCCTAGCTTACTCTTAAAGAAAACAATGGGTTTTATGCATATCTTCGAGATAAGTTTATAGCACGTTTCTCTACAGAGAATAAATCTGAACTAAGCAAAAGTTGCCATTCAAATAGAAAAAGCGAGACATCTTATTCGCGACCACATAAGAGCCTTAAGCTACCTAACATCACAAAGGTTAAAATGATTTGACTTCTGGAACCTACTAATACATTAATGAAAGCGAGGGACGTTTATATGTTTGAATACAATACTAGTTTGTACTCTCTGGCGCCAGAAGGCGGTCTATTTGCATTTATTGTATGTCCTTTGTCATCATATTCAACACCTCTGACCCTCTTCATATTTACCAGCTCATATTTCACCCACAAAATATAAAATGTACCCTCTAACATCCATAAAAATTATATTGTAAAGAATTTGCAATATTCTCATATGATATTAAAATTTAAAAAAAACTACATTTTGTCGACCGTGACCAGTTCCCGTGAACGTCGTTTGTAACATTGAAAATTTATTTGGCTTTGTATGGTTGTAAATCAGTCTCACGAGCAGAGCATTTGGCAATTTGTGTCATAAGGTAAAAGAATTATAGCTCTTTTGTATCTCGATATATCCAAATAGTTGACCAATATTTATTTTCTGAACATTTTAGTTCAGCAAAAACATATCTTGTCATACAGAAATGTTACACATAAAGTTCATTTATATGCATTTACATTAAAATTGAAGATTGGTTGCTTTGTTGAATGTTAACTTTTTTGCTGCAATTGGATATCTTTACTAAAATGGTTACTACGCTAAATGAAATAAAATTCTGATAAGGTTTTGTTAATATGTTCTCTAGATCATTTAGATGGCAGTTTTGGCTCTTTTCATATTAATTCCTATGAATTAAAATTCAGGGCATTCTGAAAGCAACATTAGCAGAGTTTTAACTAGTACAAAAAAAGCAAACTTCACCATTTTTTTTATGCATCCTGGAATTGCATATACTATATACATATGTGGATTTTAAACGGGTAGTGGTATTTCGTTATTAGACTCCAAACTTTTACTACAAATATGTGTTCTAAATTGAATCTGATTGAAAAATCAGTAAACCTTAGTATGCCATTTTGCAATTTTCATGCTTTCAATAGCCCCCTTTTCAGCATCCCTGTGCCCTTTTATAAATTCTAACTAGAGCACTGTTTTGGTCTTTGTTATTCTAATGTCAAGGAAATGTAGCTAGTCGAATTTACATGTGACAGTTGTTTCTAACAGATTGCAATCAGCTAAGTGAATTTTCAACTGTAAGCCATCAGTGTGGCGACGAGAAGGTCCCCGACTGGTACCCTTTTTTAAGACAGCGAGGACGGTATCATCCTCGACGCCACAATGGTATGGCGTACACACAACAAATTGCAAAATACTATCATTTCATCAAAAACTAATGGATGAAGGCCTTTTTCTATACGACCTTTGTTTTTCTTATCAAAGTCTGTAAACCGTAGTTTGTAAGATAGCATTGTTGTTTCCTTAATGGAGAAAATGCATTAATTTAGTCATAGTATCAAGATTTCCCCCTGTTATCAACGTTAAAAAGAAGCTCTAAGTACCTCGATTCGATTATACTTCTTCACATTTATATTTTGTAATGTTTTGAACACGGTTGTTTCTATATATGTGTTGTTACGTGTCTTTCAAACCAGAGGACAAATGGAATTAATTTGATATTATTTCAAGGACCAGCAAATAAGAGAAACACTTATTTTCAACTGGACGTACAAACCGTTCTTTAAGTTTTTGAACGGTCAAAAATAAGGGAGTACAATATTATGGATTGAATGTAAGGAAAAAAATCATATATGCTAGCTAGAACGGTAAAAAATAACGGGAGTACTATTTCATTGATTGAAAGTAAAATCAACAATAAAGGGATGCACTTCTGCCGATTGCCGATCAGAAAACTCATATTATTTATATATGTATGCTCATGATCAAACACTTATTCAAAATTCAAATAAGGACCTTAAGTCTCAAAAATGTGGTGCATTGGCGACAAATGTCTATAACAAATATTCTCATGGAAATATATGTCAGACTTCCATTTTATTTTGAAATTCTTTACCAAAAACTTCGAGAACAAATGTGTATTATGAAAGAAAAAACATAAAAATGATTGGTGGGCAGAGAAAAAAACCCCTGCTGAATAAAACGCTGATGTAAATCTAATGGTGGTAAGACGTTATCAGTTACCTTATCAAATACCTGTCAGTTGAAATTCTTGAAGACACAACGTCTTTCTAATATGAAACTATTGCGTAACATATTTTGCCTGAAATTTTTATCTCAGATATCAGTGTGTCAAAAATACTGCATTCTGGTATATTTCAGTTTTGAAGGGCAGTTGGTTATGTCATATATCCAGAATCGCTGTTTTTCGTCAGTTTTTTGTACATTCACGTAGTTTCATGTCAGTTTTGATAGACTTGTATAGTATGTTTTTCCCCCTTTAGTTTGTTTTAGTAACACTTATCACTCAATAATTTCTTTTTTTTTTATTTTGGTATACATGTGTTTATCTTCTCCGTAGATTGACGCTGTGGTCGACTGTTTTGGCTTGAAGAAATTTAAAAATGAAGTTAGAAGATTTTAGATGGTCCAAAGGATATATCTTTTAAAACTACTTGAACTGAACCTTCAACCATTTAAGAAAAAAATATAACAAAGTATAACTAAGAAATGTTTTCACTTACTCCAATATAATAATTGTGCATTTATTATTTACAATCAAACATGAAAGTATGTTTAAAAATAATAAAATTGAAACTGAAAACAGGACGTAAGAAAACAACATTGAAATTATATGACAGATACTGAAGAACACCCGTCTTACTGGACATATTTCATATGTGTTAAACATATTTTTTTCATGAAATGAATAGAAAATATTCTATGCTATGTTTGTCAGTACTTTTTTATATCGCATGCTTTATTTTCATTTTTGAATATATGTGTCTGAATTTATCCGGCTCCTTAAAAATATCCATTTTTTTTTAGCTAATTCATGTTAATTGAACATCGGTGATGAAAATAAAAAGTTAAACGACTTCAAAGGTAATGTAACTTTACAAATGCGTTTATAAATAACAATTTTTGGGGTGCGTTTATGCGGAATGAAATTTTATTGTTGAATTCTTTATTCCCTTTTTGTTGCTTGTAAAAAATGCCCTATGATTTCTGCGAAAAGACAAAGAAAAAAATCATAATTGTTTGTGATTATATCTACCATTCTTAAGAAATAAAAACTATTACAGTAACTAATTCAGTAAGTTAGCCAAATGAGAATTTGTTTTCATATGTATGGCTAAAATGTAAATTGTGTTAAAAATTTGTTTGCATAATAAATAAAAACTAATGTAAGCCGCCATATAAAAGCGGATGTTTAGTCAAAAATAACTTGACATAGTTGTTCCCTGTTATTTCTCATTAAAACTGCGTACGTGTTTAGCGTTTTAAAAATGTTGCTGAATCGACTTAATAGTTTCATTCAAATTTTTTTTTTACAGTTGAAAAATTCACGAACTGATGGCCTTGCTAAACGTTGGAAAATCAATTGATTAATGTAATAAATAAGAATATAACGTTATGATAAGTCAATTCTTTTTTTTTAAAATAATTTTGATTTCTATTTATTGCCCACGATATATTAGATATATTTATGATGTATTTTCGCTTTCGTATGGATTCTGAGTATTGTGCACACTTCACATATCTGAGTATTAAAAAATTGTATGTCTTTTCCACACAATATTAATTTCTCATTAAATTGTTTTCATTAAAAGTTTGTTTTTAAAAGTGCATTCATAACGTTCTTTTAGCCTGTTTTTTGTGTTTTTTTTTTTATAAATTGATGAATTATGTCTTGTCTGTGCTTATTTAAACCTGAGTTTGTCAAATATTTCTTAATTTTTTGCTAAACTTGGTTTGAAGAGAAGTAAAAGTGAGATGACACATTGATATTTCTAGTTTTCGTTTAATATTAAATAATTATATTACTTTTCTCCGAAATGCCACGAAAATATACAAGTATTTATTAACACTGTAGAAGTATTTTCTTTTTCACATTAAACATAAACTTATGAATATTAGGATGATTAATGTATATAGGGATGACTCGCGATTTTCTATTTTATAAAATTTGTGCAAGAAGGGACGACAGAGAGCGCTCGCAACATGGTACGGTGATAATTTTATCATAAATCTCTTTATCTTACTTTTAATGTACAACTGTACATATGAAATGAAATAATAAGTAAATGGCTATCATTAAGGCAAGTTTTACTTAGTAAAACGCAAAAAGTGACTTTATATCATTACAGATTTAAATGTATTCAATGTCATTAATGGCAACTGGTTTTTATTCAGAATGTTGTTCAATCTTTGACAATTTAATTTCACGCCTTTGAGTATTTCTTTTTTTATAAAGTTAGGTCTGTGTTTATGACGTTTAAATGAGAAACATTATTTTCTCTAGACGCTCTATATATCTTGACCCTTGAAAGGACGAAAATAGTTCATGAACATTAAGTACCTTCTAAAACATAAAACATAAAATATATATTATAATTATATTCGAAATGTATTTTTACACAAACTTTCCGAAGCGGATTTCATGTTTGTAGTTTGTGTTTTGTAAGCGCATACACATTCTTTTCATGACCGATTATTTTTTTCTGACCAAGGATGCCAAAGGTTTTAATTTAATGAATTACTTATAAGAAAGAAATATTTAACGAAATAATCATGCCCTGTTTTTTAAATCAGATTTTAGAAGAACTTAAGAAAACATGGTACTGGACCAAGTAATAATGTCACTGTATCTCGCTTGCAACCGTTGTATTCAAAGCATTTCAGTAATGAAACTCAAATGTAATCCTATTTTTTGTATAATATTTTTATTTGTACTTTTGAACGAACATTTTCTCTATTATTAATGAAGACATTTGTATGCATACTGTGCCATGAGAAATAGCAAGTGGTTTGGTTTTTATTGATGTGCAACTGTATAAATGCACTAAAACCTTTGTCAAAATGTTTGAATTGTGTGGCATAAAGACATATTATTAACGTAGGGAAAAATCGTAAAAACTAGCAAAGCTTCACTTTACTGATCTATAGTAATGTACGCGATTCATAAATTTGCCATACTTGACTAACATTGCTAAAATAAAAAAAGTATTGCAGTTATTTTATTACCTCTAAGAAGACATAAAATATAATATTTACATTTTACCAGTAAAGATTATCTTAGATAGAGAACAAATCTACTGATTCGTACAGGATAAAAAATAAGTGCCATATCGTTTTTGATAACTTAGTTACATGTCAATGAATATATTTTCAGATAATTTATGGGTCTTTCCCGATACAACAGATGTGACTGTAAAGTTTGCTATTTTTTTTCTTTTTTGCTTTATTAAATATTAGCTAAAAATATCTGCCCCTAGTTTACATTTAATACGAAAGATGAAAGGAAGGATTGCATAAGAAAATAACTCAATACTCTCATGAAAATACAAAATACACAAAAATGTGCTAACGTAACCATACACACAATTCAGAATTCAGAAAATTAGGATGCCATTCTTTATAAACGTGCAAGTAAACGAAATAATTCACAATAAATTAATAAACAAGATATGTCTACTGGACAAGATACCTGCTGTTTAACATTGTCATTGACTGGAAAAAATGTACTCGAGTGAATCAAGGACGAAATTTGTCGGTAAGATGACTGGCGGACGAACAGATGTTGCAAAGACATAAAATTAGTTTTATGTCATTAAGAACTAAAACACCTTTCACATTTTGTTTTGTTTTCAAATGGCGCAATATTTTGTCTGTTTCAAACTGCAGAGTGCCTGTATCTTGTGTCAGAGATATATCAATATTTAGTATTCTGATAAAGAGATCTTTTGTTATTATTCACATTGTAAAAGAAAAGGTCTTTATGATTGAAATACAGTTATGTTCTCTTCTCTTAGGGACACTAAGAACACAGATAAATGACACGGCCAAAAGCTCATAAAATAAGAATTTTGAATATGCTCTAAAAAAATGAACACACCTTATTTCTAGGAACACAAAGCAAATCAAAACGCACCTTTTGTGAGAACAATACCTTTCATATTCATGCAGATAATATTATCTGCTCAAGAAAAACGAACATATGTTCAAACACTTCACAATATATATAGAAATATTTCACAAAACAATAATATAAAGCATTATACACATTCCCTTTACATCTCACGTAACACAAAAGAAAATGGACAACAGTTTTGAACACAGTAACAAACTGTCATTTCTTGTAAAACAGAGAAGTAATAGAAATACATAACACGAAACAAACTATTGTTTCTTTTCCATGATTAACTGACTTTATGAAAGGAAAAAGAACAAAAACAGAAACAAAGAAAATACGACACTCTTTCTTTCAGAAGTGTATCAGGCTGCCTTTTTAGTTAGATTGCCATCAGCTAATTGTTCTGTTTCTAAAACTTCATTTTCAAAGATGTTGCATCGCCTAAGGGTAGAGATATTCTGGAAGTATTGCGCAATCTGGAAAAAGTGAAAATAAATTATGCTTGACATATGGATGTAGATTCTTAAGAAAGGAATCATGACCAGACATTAAACGTCGTTTCCAAAGTCTTTCCTATATGACAGTTACACAACGACGCAAGATGTAACACCTTGTTTATTTGAACTAACCGTTCCTAGAAAGAGGTGAGTCCAAAATGATGCGACATGAAAAAACGCGGTTTGCTAGGATGACAAAAAACATTCTTAGTCCAAATATACGTTAAATGAATGTCTCGTCTGAATTGTTATTCTCAATAAGGGCATCACAAGTTGTACGCGAAAGAAAATCTGGCAACATGTCAGAGTTCTATATAATCAAAATATTGTGTTAAATTATAATGAAAAATATTGTCCATTAATTAGAATGGTTAAAACGGATTATGTTATGCGGTTGTATAAGGTTTATTTATTTTTATTTAAAGCTACTCTTTTGGAAATTTTCTAAATAAACGTTTCGAAAAAAAATTCTTTGTTGACGAAGATTTCAAAATTAAGTAAAAGAAAAGTCGAGATTAAAAGATTCAATTATCTTTTATTTGGACACAAAGCTACATTTTTTTTTGCTAAAGATATCAATGTTTTGTCAATTGAGTGTACTTTTTTGTCATTAGAGGGAACTCGGACAATTTGACCTGAACATGTAATAATTGGTCAATCTTTTTCAAATAGTTTTAAGATATTCTGTTAAAAGCCTGTTGGTCTGTTATTGATATAATGTACCGTAACAGACACCTTCATAATATTATTTTCAATAAATCGTACAAGAGTTTATGATATGTCTCTCAATGAATACAATTTCGTGTACTATCCGGTACGAATCTATTACTTCTTTATTCTCTGTCACCAATTGAACGCCTTCAGAACTGATATCGAAACCTTTTCAGATTTCGGAAGTTTTCTCTTGATTTATTATATAAAGGTCAAAGCTCCGACAAGTGTTTGATTGACAGGAGTGCGTTGATATGTCCCGTACCCTCAATCAGATGAAGCCGTCTTTCTAAGCATTGGCTTATCAGCCTGACCTCTAGACAAAACGAAATAACAAAACGTCGCTTTTTACACCAAAACGACCTAAAAGTAAACGCGTTAAGGTTATACTGTGATATTTTCTTAAGTATTCTTGCGTTTATCAAGATGAAATAGTCAATCAGTTTATTAAAAGATTTATGTATTTATGGAAATGAAGAATGCGAGGAAGGCAGATAATCTGATTATAAGTGAGAATAATCTGTCATGAATGCAGTTTGGAGTCATAATTTCTGCACATTTTGCACATTCCTTCAAATAGGACAAATTATATAGTTAGTAATAATTATAAGCAAGATTTACGACCACCCTCATTACTGTATGGCCATACGGTTACTCGTAACGTTTTTACCACCAGTCGAATCTTAGGAGCAAAAACATACAGCTAGCTTTTTTGCGTTCTAGATCGATCGTCGGAATTTCCTTGGCAAACAATTAAATCCCCGATAAAAATTCTAGTAGCACTGTAGATAAAAATCCCTTATTTAAACTTTATTTGTAAAGTATCAAGTATTAAGTCAAATGTGATGCTTAAAACCTTTCCTTTTTCTTTTTGTGATTTGACCATGAATGAAGTTATTTTTTAACGTTTAGATTCTAGTTATTTAACTTTCTTAAATTGTGTAGAAGTCAGAACTTTGAAAATGATTGAGAAAAGAATTGATGAAACTTAGGAAAAAGAAATTGAAAAGCACAGATTTCTCTCGTTTTATGTTTATAGCATTTTTATGAGAATGTTTTCAGATAGAAACAGATAAATTTAAAAATAATTTTCTTGCGTTTTTAACTTTGCGTGTTATCCATGAATGAAGCGTTCTTTGACATAGAATCATCATTAAACGTGTTCTGTTTCCGCCGATATCGCGATTTTCTCTGCCAAAGTTTCATCATCCCTGGAATGATTGTATCATGGCACGAATGCTCAACTTTTTTTTATAATTTTGAAATATGGAACCATTATCTCTGATAGCATTTTGATTTTTTTGTCATTAAAGTTAAATTTATGCATGTCATGCTGGAAAGCACACACATCACAACATCTCTATCCCATTCAAGTCATCATATTTGACTTCCTTCCACCAAAAAGACTGTTACATGCACTTTGTTTTCGCAGAATTAAAAACAAAATGGCGAAAAATGTGTTTGGAATTTGTAATTAGATACCCACAAGGTGCATTAATATTACAGCGAATTTTAATATTTGTTTTGCTTGTTGATTGTGACGTAACACAACCTTTAATTAAGTATTAAAAGAAATGATATTTGAAAATAATTTTATGTGATATGTTTGTGTCTATGCAGTTTTTAAAAACACCGACTGCATGTCACGTGTACAGAGCAACATCTTGTTAAAGAAATGCTTGCTTCAGATATAGATAATTACTATTTTGTTTTTTTCATTGTAAGTTTTTCTTTTTTCTTATATATTTTCTATAATGTTCTTAGATGTTTGCTGAATATTTCCCCACCTTTTTGTACTGCCATATTTTATCGACAAGTACTGTATCATGTTAATTCAGAATTAATATTTATGTTACCAGAACTCAGTAGAAAAGAGTTCTGTACGCTGCAATGGCAATGTCAACCATTTAGACTGTGCAGATACACCCGCTTGAGGGGAATCTGCGCATGCGCATAGTCACGTGACTCTTGCTTATTGATGCTCCTTTAAATTAAGCTTTACAAGAAAAAATATTTTATAAAATATTACAAGAAAATCTTTCCTCGAAGCGTGCTCTCTATATGTTAAAGTTTTGTCTTCATCGTAACTTTTCATGCAACTTACACAATTGAACTGTATGTTGCTCTATACCCAGACGTGTTCAATAGTCACAGTTCGTATGAAGAAATTAATATCCATTTTAACCAAATTTTGAGTGAAAAATGTCGGACGAACTCGCGTTTACTTGGTGAATACCTTTGTTGTTCTACAATGTCGGTTTGCGTGTTCCTAATTAATACAGTTCTTTTTTATGACGTGATGAAAGCATTTCCTATATAAGAAATAAATAAAGTATGACTCCACGATTTTTAAAAGAAATAACAGTTTTATTATGTTCTCATCACGTGACGTTATTTTCATTACAGCACAATAGTTGCCGACTCATTAGAGCCAAATTTACGGGGAAAGATTTCGTCAAAAAGTGAAATGTAAATAAAGTATATTTTTACTATTGTTACACGTAAATATTTGATTTGGCAGCACGTAAATTGATTGATAAGGTAATTTAGCACATAATGAAGAAAGTGTTTGAATGCTAAATAGACCTTGTCACGGATTACTCTTGGCCTTAGAGTTTTAGCCAATGTTTTACTGATCTTACTAACGGTTTCTCGAGTCTTTTTGCTGGTACCAAACAGAGAAATTTGAAAAGTTTTTCCTCCAAGAAAACAATGGAAGAAATCTGGATAGTCAGTAATGTGTAAAATTGTTTTGAAATTCCAACGAAGTAATGCTTAATATTTGTAATTGTTGATTTGTTATTCTAATGAATGTTTTACCAAATACCAGTGTGTTTGATGTAAAAGATAATTTCAAGGCAAAGAATTGACATGTTTAATGAGTGTTGCTAATAATAATAATAATAATAATAATAAAAGAAAATAATTATAATAGATGTAATGATAATAATAATACTGGCTTAACCTCCGAAATAAAGAACAACGTAATATTAAAAAATACTGTCTTTATTAATCATGCAAACTTACGCGCCAAAAATAAATGACGTCAAATAAACAAAATAGTCATTTGGAGTATTCAAACATCTAACATGGTAATTTCCAAATACTGGAAAAGCAATTTCTAGTAACATCCTGATAGGATGTAATGCATTTTACATTTGGGATTTGTGAACAGTAATAAATTTCGACTTATTGAATCAAAATTAAGATCCTATCTCTAATATGGGGTATGATTCATTGAACAAAGATAGCTATCCGTATAATGACTTGATTAGATTTTCTCTGTCTGGTTTCCTTCTTTATGATTTTTATCCTCCCAATTTTTTTCATGTATGGAAGATAGTCAATAAAATGAAAAAGTAGAACCTTTGTTCATATTTGTTTCATAATTTCTTTGAAATATATGTGTTCTGGTCAAAAGTAAAATTTGATGCATGGAAAATGTATGGCCACATCGGACGAAAATTCTCACGTCATTGGGAAGAGACAGACAATTTAAACAGTGTATTTGTTTCAGTTTAGTAAGAAACATTTATGTTTAACCCCAATTGTACTGGAATCAGAATGCAGAAGTCGGTTTGAAATATTTCAAAAACCCTAATATATCATTTAATTTATATTTTTTAAATGTTTTTTTTTAATGTTTTCAATTTTCATTTTAGCATTTATATATTTACATGTATATTATAAACCAGAGAAGCAAGAACTGAAATAATGTGATACACATGGTTGGTTTTGAGAATATATTTCGATTTGACTTTACACAGATGGTGTATGAAATATATATACATGTATAACCTTTATCTGCTTACTTCATTCTTTTTAAATTACTCGTACAAATGGTTCGTAGCATCATTGATAACGAATTATGTAAGCAATTCGTTTACAAAGTATATGAAATTAAATTTGACAAATTTCTTGGGAAAGTTAAAAAAGAGACGCTTCAAATTAAAGTATGAATTCTCTTAAGTTATTTCAGGGTGTTTTTGTGTAAAATATGTTTCGTAATAAAATGTCAATAAAAATGTCGATATTATGACACGTTGTAGATTACTGAAAATGTTGTAATGAATAAAAGGCATGAGAAAGTTTTTATTTGACGAATGAAACAGTCCCGTGTATTGGTGTAGACATTACCGACATCCTCTATTTACTGTTTTCATTGTCAGCTGAAGAGCAATAAATCTAAGGTAATACTGATTAGGGGCTGATTGAATCTCTAGTTTTTACAACATACCGTATTTATCCAAATACCCGCAACGACTGCAGTATTCTCACAATGATCAGATTATGCTTGGCACATTTTCTCAAGGGAATCTTGTAACAAGTGGTTCACTTGAAAAGGACCATTCTTGAGACTTCAGCGTTTCATTAAAAATGATTTAATTTACTATACAGAAAGGTATATTCTCATCTATATTTATCTTAGTAGTGAGAGAAGTAATTTTTATTTGCTGCAGCTTACAATGTCACGATTTCTGAACGTTTATTGTGTTTTCAGCATTTATCTTGAACGCAAAGTGTCTTGGTCAGTTTGAACAAGAATATAACTTTAATAGTTGAAAACAATATCACAGAGTGCATTCTTAGTGTGGTTCAGTATCGGCGTCGACCATATGGGCAATCGGTAACGACGATAAATAAACTTACGCAGGATTATCATTCACAAAAACTGGAATAATAGCTGAGTATCATATATTGCTCAAAGGCAATGCAAACCTTTCGTACAATCTTTGATACATATGCTTTTAAAAATGTACTTTTGTACCTACAAAACGATTGAACAAGTTTTCTAAACGAATTATTAAAAACTGCAATATCTGACAAAAATAAATAGTGATAATAACAACACATGGTTGAAAACTTCTCGAATAAACCGTGCATTTATCGTGATAAATATGGCTGAAAATGAAATTGAAAGCTGATATAATCAGAGTTTATTTCTGGATTGTTATATGAGTTATATAGAAAACATGTTATGATAGTACGTTTCACTGGTTTCTGAGCTGCTATCTCCCTTAATATATGCTGTATTAATTATGATACTTGAAGGTTTCATAGTTTCCTGGTTTATTGACAAAATGTTTGCTGGTTACATTACGGAGTTTTAATAAATATGTCACTATAAAAGTTTATTGTATCAGCACTGTTTACACTACATCAACTGACAACGTAGAAAAAATCGTGCTAATTTAATGTAAAATGAAAGTAATATTTTCATTTGATAGCACCATGCTGGACAAACTGATTTTATATGAATTCTGGTTGATGAGTTTTAACTCCTGACTGTTTTATATCAGAACATTGTAGCCAGCACTCAGAAGAAAAGTATTCAATATCAATCTTAGAATTTGGTAGTCATGACGTTCAAACAGAAAATAAGTCATTTATTGGTGATAATTTCGGTTGCATAGTTTTATCTGTAATATATGCACTTTACTCGAAAGCCTTATTTTAACCATTCCTATGCTACCGTACTTTGATACAGTTTAGACAGAACTCATTTGGAAAGATTCATAGGTGATTTTTTTTCTCTTTATCACGCAGATAGACAACAATGTGTATAGAGGTTTTACAGACAGTACAAAAATCGGAGGTCAGTATTCTCTCTCTTTGCCAAATTTTTTAAATACATTTCCTCAACCCTAGCTTTTGTTTTAATTGAGGCATTTCTAAGTGGTTAGTTTTTTTCTTTTTGATCTTGCCTATTATTTTGATTTGTTATGGCAGTTCAAACACAGTTTGTCCATCCACAAAAATGAATGATTTCTGTACACAAGTGACCAGTTCCTGCCTTTCAGAATTACTTCTGTCATAATACATTAGTAAATGATTTTAGTAAGGCAGACACATCTGTATGAGTAGATAACTTGCTGTTACATTGCTAAGAGTTTTATGTTCTATACAAGTCAAATGATGTATCACTGGCACAGTCATATATACATAATTATTATGCTTTTCTGTAATTATAATAGTGTCTTCTCTGTAAATATAATACTGTATTTTCTGTAAATATAATTGTGTATTTTCTGTAATTATAATTGTGTGTTTCATTATATAATATGTTGAATAATTTATTTGTAATGTCTAATTTCACTGTTTATATGTTCATATTTTGACTTGACTTGACTTGACTATTAGTTTAAGCCTCCATTTTCTAACTACATTTAAAATTCTATTTTTAAACATTTACCTGCATGATGTGGATCATTGAATGAATTGATTTTTTGTATATATTGTAAAATAAAAGAATAAAATTGAAAGTGGTCTGTTAAATGATAATTTATTTTTTTATACTAATCTTGACTATTCTAAAGTAATACGTGTAGGCACGGTAACTTCAATCACGTGTCAAACACAATTATGGAAAGTTAAAAAATCTATTAAGATAATAATATATGTTTATTTCTGTAAAATTTGATAAAAAAATACCAGTACAATACTTTTCGACTTAGTTCTATGACTTTTTTAAATATAAATGTGTCACTATTTGATGTGAGTCTGCATTAGCAAAATATATGGAAGATTTAAAATTTAAGTTATTCCGACACGAATAAGTAAGTTATCCTGCTGTATTTTTGTCAAACGATTTTGCTGATGAATCTTCATTATATTTTTTTTCAAGAAAAAAGCTAAAGATTTTGGTGCAAATAATGAATATGTCGCTAACAACACGATAGTTATGTTAATTCCATAAAATCAACTTTTGTATCGTTTTTGTAAACTCCATCCAGTCATGCAAGTAGTAGCTTTTAGAATAAGAAGACGTTTTGAAAATGTGTAAAAGTGATTTTTTTTATGTCATATACAATGTAAAATGAAACTTATATTTTCCACGCGAAATTTAGGCACTCCAGTTTGTATTTTAATGTTTTTATATGTCATGTCAATCATATTCAAGTTCTCATATTATAAAACCATCATTATTCTGAAATGTTTTCTTCCATAATGCCCATGTATTAATGCTCTATACGCACATTTTAGTACAAATTAATGTATTCCGGTATCCAGTACCCCAGCCACACGTCAATTTACGATGCTATATTTACATAATATAATATCCATTAAAGAACATTTCATTCAGTAGAAGCACGTAAATAATTACCACGTGAAAATAACCGTCATCCATATACTGAAATTAATGACTTTTTATATTACTTTGAGACGCCAATGGTGTTTATTTTTATTCAAACTTTTGGAATAAATTTTGCTCCTCGCCTCTTATTAGGCCATGAAATCTGATGACAGAAATGAAAAACCCTCTGTCGGAAATATTGTCATTTTAACAACAATTTTGGGTTTACAAAAGGGTAAAAATGTTGTAAAAGATTTAACGAAGAAAAAAAGTACGACTGAGAGTATGGTATAATGGTCGTAATTTATTTATTGTGACCTCACCCATGACCTTCCTAGACATTTTATTGGACTACAACATTTTACGTTACATTTACTTCCGTATTGTTCGCACTTACAGTTTTCTTTTATTATTTGATAGCCCTAAATGAAAACGTGTACGATATTTTTGGCTCCTGTGCAATTTAAAGAAATAGTGTGAACTGTGAACAGTTCAAAAATGCATAATATTTTGCATTTCCTCTTCAGTTCAGAAATGCATATTACAATGTTTTATTTTGCATTTCCTCTTCAGTTCAGAAATGCATATTACAATGTTTTATTTTGCATTTCCTCTTCAGTTCAGAAATGCATATTACAATGTTTTATTTTGCATTTCCTCTTCAGTTCAGAAATGCATATTACAATAATTTATTTTGCATTTCCTCTTTATTATTATCCAAAATTGACAGTTAAAAGCATATTTAAGCGCATAATGTTTTGATATAAATTTATATTTCAGACGCAGGTGCATGATATAGTTTTTTCAGGATAAGGTCTTTAGCTTTATGGCCGTGACTATGCTGCATTTTCACCGATTTCTCATCAGGCAAAAGTCACATATTTTATATATACCCAGAGAGAATCCTTTATAAATATGTGCAGTCTTATATAAAAGGTAATGGCGTAACATTGCTGTTAGCTCAAGCGTTTGTTTGTTTGTTTGTTGTTTTCCTTATACGGAAGTCTATTGTCTTATTACTGAAATTGCGCTATAGACTATAGATTTGACTGTTACAACCTTCTGAAATAGTTGTAAAATATTCATTGAAAAGTAAAAATAGAATAGTTATAGTTTCTACGTCGTATCGCTGGACACGGCTTCATACTTAAATAATTCCAACCGTTGACTTGACGTAGGAAATACAACTTTTAAATGATATTGTTTAAAGACTAAAGACTGTTACCCCGCCCATCGTGACAGATGAAATCAGAAAAATAAAACCTTAATACAGGATATTGGAAAAAGCCTGTTTTAGAGGCCAATGTCACTTGCAAATAAAAATATGTATACTTAAATTACAGGATATACAGGATATACATAAATGGTACAACTATGCTTCTTACGGACATTCTCCTTATTCAAACAGCTAAATACAACACTGTATTTCTGTAGATACACAAACTCTTTCACTTACTTATGATACAACAACTTAATGCAAATTAGCTATAGTCATGTTTGCTGTCATGACAACGAAGGAAGATCTGCTAGTAACAGACGTAGCACATATTAAAATCATGTGCTTTGAGTAAATGCTATCTCTTTTAAGTAAAAACTATACTTTTAAACTCAAAAGCAGAACAAAAGTAGATTTCATAAACAACAAACATCTCACAGCTCTTGCTTTTCTTGAAAGCTTGTTCAGAGCTAATATCAGATGAATCATGTCATAACGAAAGGAATTGATACAGACTAACTATTTATCATCAACAAGAGAATACCCAAAGAATTAAATGCAAATATTTATAAAGGTAATGAATTTATGCATTGTTTGCTGCTGTGTTCCCGGATGGGTCCAGATTGCAAATATCATTATTGTTTAGCATTTGTCAACATGCAGGTTTATAACCTTTGCAGAAAGCCTCATCAGTAATTTGAGATACTTTAAGCGTTTTGTCACCATTTTAAAAGGCACATATTTTTTCTCCTAAGATCCAATCAGCGTAATGAAGTTATACAACATAACAGTTGCCGAGATCAATGTTCTGCAGTTTTATCTTGGTATTTTTGCATAGATAACCTCTCAATGCAAATGAAAATTGATGGCCCGTTTCACGATGCCCTGATAAAGCCGAGCCATCGAGCAGAGCTATGCAAATGAGACCCTGGTAGGACTTCGTTATGGCTAATAAAAGAGAAAACATCTGATTATCAAGTTTAAAGAATTATTTTTTTTCCGCAGAAATTCTACTAAAACGTCTGAGCTATTCTTAGAAATGCAAAGCGATATTTGAAAGAATTTTGAAAGATTTTACAAGTACACTTTATTGTCATTTCATGTAACAAACGGTTTCATCTAAGTATAAAGAATCTTAGTTAACCTTGACAATTGAAAAAGATCTGTGAAATGCCTAAATATTTATATTTTATTTACTTTCTTTCTGTGCTGTGGAAGAGAAGGAGACTCTTACGTTTGTCATTCTCTATTTGTAGACCGCAACACACCACCAAAGTCATAACTGGTTTAACTTGAAAGACATGCAGTTGGACCTAATCTTGTCTTATACGAAAACCGAGCACTTTAAGAAAACATTTGTAAGCTAAGGGATGGTACAAAATGTTGAAAGACTTCTTACTCGTTTGTTTAGTTTTGTTTTGTTCTTATTATAAAAAATGATCATTTCCAGATTCAAAATTATGTTCTATTTCCAGCAAATAGAATTTCAGATTTAGGTTGGCTGTTTTGTTCTACGAAACTTTAGTAGGGGTTTTTTATGACTTTTATTCCTAATTGCAGACAAATGTAACCGAAAAAGCCTAAGCAAATTTGAAATAAAGCTTTTGCTTCTACAAACTGTAGTTTACACAAATAAAACGTGGAGGTCTTAATTCTTCTCCCGTTTTACAAGATTGTCCTTAGATGTGACATGAATTGTCTTCTAGATCTACCAACCCTGACAGATGTAAACTGTTTTCTTTTCTCATAATCGCAAAAGCTATGAAAAACTTGTGGCATATCGGCTCATATGAACACTAATTACTCTAGCTGTAGCCGGAAAGTCTACATATTTTTATATATTATGTCAGCTCCAATAAAAATAACAACACGGCTGATTCTGATGTTAGTTGTCATGTCACAGGCGCGAAGCAACCATGGCGGATGGTCATTTCATTTGAGAACGCTGCGTTCAACATGTGCCGGACTTTTTTACAGTTTTTTTATATTGGTGCTTTTTTACTTTCACACACTTAATGCTACAAATTATATGTATGTGTCAAACTACGATGTGTTTTGCAAGAGCTAATAATAAAACAATCTTATATTTGCATAATGTTGATTATTCTGTGTGCTTTCAGTGAAGTCAACTCACTTGGTTAAAAAAAATGTGCAAATATTTTCGTTTATAGATGTGGCATACTTGCGTTGATCTTTTAGTGACATAAGTATCAACAGATTCGGTGAAAATGAAATATTAATTGCCTTATTCATTCCAGTTTCTTTTTATATCAGCATCATTTGGAACACGTCCCAATTAGAATTGGTAGAAGTTATGTATAAACTATAATGATAGGATTTTTATCTTTATTTTCAGCGGAGTATCGCCAAAAAGTATTCATATTTTATGCAACTGGAGCTATTACAGCGGACATAAAACTCAAGAAAATGTAATTTTGAAAGAAATTCTTAAGTATACTTTTATCTGAAATACAGAATTGCCCTCTTGTAGCTAAGATAAGCAGGTTTTATATGCAAGTCACACTTCTTAGACAATTCCGGAATATAATTAGGTACAAACTCGTTCTATGGTATTTTAATGTGAGTCTATCCATCAATGGAGTATTAATTCTGAGATAAGGTTCAAAATCCTTTCATCAGCAACATATTGTTAAGAACGCAGTACTGTCCTGTGGCGTGCTGGAGTGTACGTTTAGATAACATTTATTGCATGTTTTGATCCTGCGATAGTCAAAGAAGTTTTAATAATAACGCAGCCCAAATAATGAGCCAATACGGCTATTCATTACCTACTTCATTGAGAAGTTTTTTTTTCGTTTCAAAAAACGGGTTTTATTGCAACATATATGTGGCGTATTCATGTGTAGGAGGAAACTAATATTCTACGAACACATAACACATCGTTGTCTGTTTGTAACAAACATTTCTGAGACGGATGATAGATTAGACCATCTTGATAAAAAAGCTAGAAACTGAAGGTGGCTATCAAACTTACCTTGTCGATTTTAATAATCAAATGATAATTAAGAGTGAACGTAGGTCTTCATGTTTTATGTTGATTAGTTGAAACTAAAACTGAAACACCAAGATTGTTAGATTTCGAGATCATTTAGTTTTAATACTGTTATGCTTATGACTGGACTGATCTTGCATGTGCCTTACTGCTTTGCATTCATTAAAAATCGAACTGTACAATAAAGTTGACAAAAACGTTGTGTCGATAGAACTAATAAGCAGCATTATCATTTCATAAAAATACAAAATATTTTACTGTTTCTGCATCAGAAGTGCCCCAACATAAAGTGAATAAAGATATGTACGTGCCAGTTATGCACTGAAATTTTAATTTTGTAATATAAGGAGAAATTGCTGTTAAAACAGATAAAAAAGTGTTGTTAACAGGAAAAGATATATTTGAAAATTGCATTTTCTTTAGCCTGGAGCAAGTTTGTGAATTATTAATCTTATAAAGGTGGTTCAGGACTATAAGGAAAGGTGATAAATATCGCAGTTTTTCTTAATGAAATATAGATAGTTCATCTCAAATATGGGAAAGTAATAAAGATATCCTCTTCAGAAAAGTACCGATGATGCCGTTTTAAAATGCCCGAAGCAGCAAATACACACCATAATGTTTAAATATAAGTATTAAATACAAGTTTTATAATATGTATACTTATGAACGTGCATTTAATGAGCATTTTATGTTCGCAAGTGTCCACATAGTTGCTATCAGTATATTTAAAAATTCTAATGACGTCATCGAGTTTTTTTTCTTCAAAATATTCAGCGGACTTAATCAATATTTTATAAATTGCTGCAAGCATGCTTACCGCAGTTTTGGCGTTTATTTTCTTGTCTCAAATATGGATCCAAATATTACATCAAGTTTTGCCATTTAAATATGTTCATGCGCTTGAGTTTCATGCAAAATAGCCATGCTTATTTCGGACGGATTTTACATTGATTTTGCCATTACATTACATCTTGACGTAGGAACTGAGGAGTCAAACATTCCATCAGTTACACAGTGATAAAAATATGCGCATACATGCATCTATAAATTATAGATTTACTGATAAATGCTAAATATATATAGATTCATAAATACATTATTTCAGCGGTTACCCTTATCATCATGTTATGTCGTTGCAGAACCTTGACATGATTTTGTATCACGTTTTTCACTCGTTCATTACTCTACAATTTGGATATTACACATAACTTTATATGTATATGATCGTAAATTAAGGACGTGTTACAATAAATATATATTATCACATTAGTAGGGTATTTCTTATCTAAGATATATTGAGAGCATTAAACTATAGTGCTCTATTATTGTCATTCTTTTTTGAATAATAAAGCACCATGACAACATTACGGCTTTAATCTGGTAATGCATCAAAACAAAATGTAGTTTGTATCAGATAAGTTTGTTCAGGATCGGAGATGGTACCCCGATTGAGATGTGATCGCTACACGGTCGAGGAAAATCATGTTAAAATGATTCGAATAATGCTAAAATTTCCATCTAGCAGATAATATCTTCACTCTTCAGTCTATTGTAATGTTAAGCTAGGATGAGTTTTATTGTGAACAAATGTTACATTTGTTACTCTAATTCAATTAATGTAACACATTTGTATTTTATTTGTTCAAACAGTATTTTTTATCTGAACAAATTCCCCCTCTCCCTAACTGAGAATTGACATAACAAGCGTCACAAGATTGTTGTAAAATTGCAATGTGTCATGCATGGCCTGCAAATAAGGGTAGTTATGTGATGTGATTTTTTAAGTATTCGCTGTTGTAACAATATAATTTAAGAATACCTGTGCTTAATTTTGAATTATCACATCCATTTAAATATATTCTTTTAAAGAAATAAAGATTTCTTTATTTCTATTGTTTTCCAAACCTTTGCAAGAAGAAGCTGTAAAGATGAAAAAAATATTTAGAGAAAATTGTCTTCGGTAATCTGGACATTTTTTTTTTTATCTTTGTTCGTTAACAAAGAAATGCAAAATTGTTTCTAAAACACGAGTTGAAATAAAACGAACGGGAATAAGAATATAAAATACAAATGAGTAGTCATCATTTTCCTAGGCAGAAGAAGTAAATCTGTTAATGATATCTTTTAAAGAGCATCCTTATCTGTAGATATGAAAACTTATTTTATTTGATGTATCGGTATCTTATGTTGATATCTCCCGTGATTACATTATATGGTATGGCGGAATCATTCGTGCACCTGTTTTGCCGAGCTCCTTCTAAAAAACCAAATTAAACCTCCTCTTTTAATGTCTGCTGGCATACGCAAATTGAACAATCTTCACTTTTCTTTAAGTGGTCCTTTCTTTGATTATGTACTCTTTTTATAAGTTGTTATGATACGATCGATGTAGTTATTAATTTCAAGTACCATAACTCTTAAACGACGGCAGGCCAATTCTTTGGCATCATTTGTATATAGTTGTTTCTTAAGGGCCATGCTTTCGACAGAGGTTCAGCTTTCAAGATGAATTTTACGAGAGTACTTCAAACACTTAAATATATGCACTTGTTTCTTGCTCTGATGTCAAATTTACGACATTGAAGTAAAGTATTTTACACATTAGCGACAGTTTCTGCCTCTAAAATTAACAAATGAAAGACAACTAACAGATTTTGCGTGTCCAAAAATAGAATTAAAAGTACTTTAATAGTGGAAATTACTACAAAATGATGAAAATGAATTTTTATTGCTTTAAAATTGCGCAGTCAGAGGTATTAATTTGTTGCAAAATGCTTTGTTATAGTGTCTTTTTGTTTGAAGTGTTTAAAACACTAAAGGTGTTCTTTGTGCTTGTTACAGACCATTTAAGACAGTTAACAGAATTATTCACAATTTCATATTTATGATGTTGAGCTATACAGCAACAGCTCAAATATTTAAAGATTTGTAAAGGGATTATCTTTAAGTATTTTATCGATAAACAAACTTTTTTAAGATTATCATTAAGATAGGCATAAATTGATTGTAAAATACAACATTGCCGGAACCAGAACAGAGGACCAGCTACTTTTCAAAGTAAAAATGTTATGTTTAGAGAGAACATTCGGTACAAAATGCTTTAAAGGTGGCGAATGGCGGAATTCTGTGTCAAGGACTTTGTCAATATCCGAACAATAGATATTTTTCTAGTTTCTCTAATTCGAGTCGAGCATGAAAGCAAGCGTGTTTGATAATGGTAACGAGAATGAAAACAATACAAAAAATTAACAAGTAAAACTATTCGTTGAAGTAAGCCCCGTTATAAAGAGTTAAAATGAGTGCTTAAAAGTAAAGTAAACCTGCTATTGTTAATATTTGCATGTACTTCACCTGTCTGTTACGTGTGAAACAAATGAAAGCAGGAATGACATTATCGTGCACATTATGTAAAGAATGGCATGGTTGTTTAGAGGACCATAGATAGATAATGTCAAAAAAGACATGGTTTTTTAGGACCATTAGATATATGTTTAAAACTATAGTATTGTCCTTCACAGATGTGTACTAAAATTCTGGAAATGAATATCTTACACATATTCGTTTCATTTTATGTGAGGTTATTGTAGAAATAGGCTTGTTTCTTCAGTCGATATCCTGTAAAAAATAACCAAACGGTGTTCAAAAGTAATGTCAAAGCTTATCTTAATAGAAAGGCAAGACAAGCGTTTTTCTTCACGTATTCACTCCTTTGTCCTATGTGCAAGCTTTAAAAAATCTCTTACGAACTTTTGTCCATAAGAGAAAGATGCTATGTGTCTGAATAAGTCCACACGTGGGTTTCGACCTTATACAGATTAGTTATGAGTAGTGTTAACAACTAAAAGTCTAGACCACAGAGCCAAAGAAAAAATCCTGCTGGATTTGTCAGAGGTAGAAACACAGATAGGTGTGCACTCGGTCGTAGTAATAAAGGAGGCTATTCCTTAATTTTCGTCATGAAAAAAGCAGTTCACTACTTCGCGAAAAAAATACCCGGAGTTAAGTTGGATTTGGCCTTCAACCTTCATCTCAGCTTTGACCATTTGGTCATGTAATTGGCACAATTAATAAAAGCGGTGTATGTTTTCTGTTTTAAAAGCAGGATTGGTCATTTGTGAAAAAAGTAGTTTTTCTGGTCTCTTTAAATGAAGACATTAGCACTAAACTGGCATTGATTAATGAGAGTGCGTGTTAAAGAGCTCTAAAAATTTACCGCCATAAAAAAAATTACGACTGACAACTGAAACGTATTGTTTTAGTGGGTGATTCTGTTACCTGTTTGTTTTTGTTTTGAAATTGGTTGTGAAACTAAATACGTTCAAACCTAAGTCGTTGACAATACCGATAAAATGTGATTTGTGAAAAGATAACGCAGATAGAGATCTAGAATTCGGTGCTAAATGACCCGGTTACACGCATACTTTTGTTTTTAGCCAACGTAGATTAGCCTTGCGTCAATTCTTTCATGACGCTTGACGAGAATTAAGCTTCTTCGTACGCCGCCTCGATGATTTCAAAAGACTTGGAGTTTCTTTGCAAGTCAAAGAGCAAGGTAATTGTGTATATTCGAAATACAATGCCATTCTATGAACGACTCAGCTGAAGTATTTACCTAATTAGCCTTTTCGGTAGTTTTTTTGAAAATTCGTTTTCAGACACTTTTGGTATTTCAAAGGTCGTTGGGTTATTATGCTTGCACAATCGAAGCATTTTGTTTTGCGTAGTTAGAAATCTGAGGACATATAAAAAAGAACCAGTCTACGCTGCCAAATATTTCCTAATTATTTCCTTCATTAGACATAAACTTAGGTGTCCTACCAGTAATTACCTAAAATATTAGTTATTAGTATAATCTTAGTTACGTATCCTTATAGTTCAGAAATTATGATAAGGCCAAGTTAACATTCACGGGCAATGAAGAAATTATTAAATTAAACTCGCACAAAAAGTCTTATAAGGAAATCAAAGTTAATTCTTTTCAGTGAATGCAGAAATCGAAATTACAAAAGTGAAACGAAAATTAGGGTAGTTATGTCTGTCAAATGTAGAATGCAATTATCAAAAGCGACAGACAGTACCAAGGTCTTTAAAGATTGTCGTCTGCGGAAGGGGCATGACATGAAGTAATAGCCTTGAGAAAAAGAAGCCCGTACCATCGACATGATTTCACCATAATGTGTCCGCCCATTGACCGTGCACAGAAAAATTACTCCAGGAATGCAGTTTGTTTCTAAAGACATTGTAAAGTACAAAACCTATTAATTCAAATGTTTTATAAAAATAAAATATTGTAAAATTGAGTGAAGTGTGCTTAAGAGAGAGAGAGAACGCCTTTCTCGTTTTAAGTTAATAACACTAAATTCCCCGCTACACTGTAACTCATCAATATTGGCAACTTTCTTGTCTGTTCTGATGACTGTTGTCGATCCTGATATAATCTTACTCTCCGCTTTCCTGTTTTAGAGCATTGCTAAGGTCTGCCTCGTTCTGAGTATGTTCTTCTCTTATATACCCTTTTAAAAGTGTTATGTCTTATATTTTGTTTGCTTCGCTGAGTTATTCACTTCCCTGTTCTTAATCTTTGTTCTGTTATATACCAGTCTGGTCTGTCTGGATTGCTTTATTTTGTTCTGTTGGCAATACTGATCCGCCTTACTTCGTTTTGTTTCATTTTGTTCTATCACTGGTTTTCATCTCTTCTGTCTTACATTGCTTTACTTCCGGTTTGACAAAAAAGTCAACGCCATTGTTTTTCGCTAAGTTCATGATAGATACAAATACGTCTTTGAATGAATACTTCAGTTGTTATACGCCGATTTATTTGAACAAATCTTTAACCTATACGTCCACTACCATTAGGATACAGATTCATTTAAATACGAAATCTAGTTTTCTTACTTTTGTTTCATAAACTGTTTGACAGAAAGTGTGGTTTATTTTTAGATGGGCCTCCTTATACAGGTCAGTCTGTATATGGTCGTGATCTTTCACGATTTAATACACAAATACTAAAAGGGATGTAGTTCGTTATCATTAACTGTTCATCAATAATTCTGTAAATACAATTATTGTGTGATGTATGTCCTTTTAACACTTTCGGGATTAAATGTTTATCTTTTATCACAATTTTGTTGATTGACGTGTTTATCTTCTCCCACTTTTCAATATTATCAGTTGATTTTCTAATCTTGATATTTAGAAGTGGTTCAAATGTATAGACACACAGGGTCAAACCTAACTAGATAGAACTATTTTGTAATATCTCCAAATCAGACAAATCCTGACTGGTTATGTGTGAAAATGTCAAAATGCTATAGACATCGAACAAAAGGGAAGTGGTATTTAAGAACCCGTCTATACCATATATCATGCGATATCGCCATGATCTACATGGAGTATTCGTTTTTAAACTCGTGTTTTGTAAGTTTGTCATATCATATTAAGACCTCAATAGGTAAACTAATCAGCCGGAATGTAGTTATTTATAGGTGCACATATCGCTTTTAAAACACATGCAGTATGAAAATGAAAAGCATGTCCTTGGAGTGAATGCACAGTGTGTGTGTCCGAATTTTCAGCCAGACATATTGTCGCTATTTTCAATGAAAAATAGAATAGACGAGTGGTTAAGTGCAAGAGTTACTGATCAGATTAAAGAGTATATCATTCATATGTCGTTAAAATGGACATATTCGCAGAAGTAAACAGATACAGTTTGATAATGAAGTTGTTGCTAGCCTTTGGCAAACTTTTTAAGTTTTGTTATATTGTTCAATTATTTAATTATTAACTTTATTTATTAACTTATTATTTTTAACTTGTGGAAACCTAAAAGATACAATCAGCACTGGTGAACTGGATTCATCTGGAAACTGTTCCATGGTCTACAGTTTAGAGAATAAACACCGGCTCAACAACGAAATTTACTCCAGCCATCGTTTCTTATTGATAAAAGTTTCAAATATCAGTAATTATGGCCATTGAATGTATTACCAATCATGACATCTTTTCCTTCATAGAATGAAGGATATCAGCATGCTTTGCAAAGAAATATTTTGTTTTCATTGAACAAGTGTGTATCATACAAGAACATTCATATTTCTCTCCATTCGTACGCTTTAAGTATTTCTCTTTAAATCTGACAAAATGCTATATTACCATTTCACACGAATGTCGAAAAACTGAAAATGCAAGAAGTGGAGCCTTAAAAATTACGTTTTAACTAGATGCGTAGACACATTTCCCTTTTTGTTGTTAAATGTGTGAGAGTTACTGTGCCTATCCTGGGAACATTGGCAATAATTTCAACTGTCGACAACTGAATTCAGCATAATTAATAGGCGACTAGAGTTCCTCTTGCCTTGTTCTTAAACTAAGGATTCACAGGTTATTCGATATTCAATAGAACGTTTGTCTCAATCATTTATGTACATTGAAAAAATACATATTGTCTGGTCTTTTTTCCATTCAGTTCACTTTGTTTACATTACTTGTGATTTTATTTCGGGTCAGATGTCAAATTAAACTGGACAGAAGTGTGTAAAACAATAAGACACATATTCGAATATTTTAAAAATAATTCGAAACTAATCAGTCGGAGTCAGCATTCTGTAAATCAAGATTCAGCATTGTCAAAGTGTATTCATTCATTCGATATCAGTGACTTTATAATTGAAATCAAATTGACAAAAATAAATTTGTTTTAAGCATAACACGACGAAAGCTGTCTAACCTTGTACGTATGACTCGGACTTTTTATAACCGTGTACACAAGGCGTGTTAAAGGGTAATTATAAAGTTACTCAATACCGCTTTGATTTTCGATAATAACCAGTATAGTATTCCTTCTTCAAAGTGACTGATTTTTTTCATAAGTACTTGTAATGACTTTGTACCCCATTTTAAAACAAAACAATATACAAAACATGCTGCAAAAAACTGACAACATGCAAATCTTCACTTGAATATGATCAGTTATTCTCTGGTAAAACTATAATTAAGAAGAAAGCCGAAATAAAAAGCCATTGAAAATTTCAACCCTGTATGAATGCTAACGAAGTGGGCATTGCACAAAATGAAAAGAAAATATGCTTAATTTGTTGTACAATTAAATAAAGCCTTGTCTACAACTCAGAAGAGAGTCTTTAATCAACATGGGCTTTTTTGTAATCTTGTAGATGTATATTTACTAAATAATAAGTATAGCTCTTCTCCTTGACTTATTACTGTGCATGCATGAATTAACTGTTGTCTTAAAAGCTAATTTATAAAACAGTGGGAATTAGTTCTGAAAGAAACCCTCCGGACAATAAAAAATGACCCATGCCTAAAGATTCTCCCACTTGAAAACAAAATGTATATAGGTAGAAATCAGTCATATGCCGGTCAATGTAGACTATACCTAGACAAAGGTTCTTGGGTAAAAATGTCATGGCTGAGATACTTAAGGCTTTATCTAAAACCGTTCAAGTTTAGTTAGTGTTGGACTTGCTCGTCTATGACTTTGCTTGTTGATGGATCAGCGACTAGTACACGAAGAATTCGAGACATTTTACCTTTCCTCTCCATGCGCTTTTTTTTCTGAAAACTTCATCACTTGTAAAAATAACACCATAAAGTACAAAGTAAAACTGTCTGGAGGATTGAAAAAAAAAAATAAATTACTCCTTTAAAATTTTCAAATTCACCATGAATTGTATGTAGACCAACAAAAATGACCTGCACGAGTGGTGTTCAATAAAGAAGCAGATGTATAATCGTTTTGCTTTCACCTCCTCGTATTGAAGAACGGAAGTGTCAAGAAAATCACAGCCAGATATTAAGTAATATGCATGACTGCGCGAAAAAGGTAAGGCTTCTATATTTTGTTCTGCATTTCAGGTTTAGGGATTCCAGTATATATTTCCTGCTGCTTACGAATGAGCGCTAAGTTTGCGCAACATCTTATTAGTACGTAAGTAGAAAGCCTGAAATTAAAATTGTTATAGTTCCGGAATATGAGATGTATTTGAGGACGGAATGAATTACGGATTTCTCTTGCGCTACTGTACCATGCCCGAAACACCGTGAAAACAGGAGTGGTGGGAAGTGACGAAAAATGGATATGAATAAATTGGTTTCTAAATGCAAATCAATGGTAGGATATTTTCGAAAACCTCGTTGCCATGTCTTAATTGCTCTTTTGAAGAAAATTAGTTTTGCCCGAGTATATAGCGTGAAAAAGTGAGAAAAATCAAAATATGCAATTAAGACCACATTGATCAATTACCAGAGCGGCAGGACATCAAAGAAATAATTTCAACCTGTTAGATTGCTTGTGTACGATTGTTTCTGTGATAAATAAGGGTCTCTGATAAATGAAAGATAAAGATATTGTACATAATGACTAGCTTTAAGCATCAGATGATTTTCCTGTGTGCTTCATGAAGCTGTGAAGACAGTGTTACAAATATTACAATGAGAACAGTACCCTATTAGTTTACATTGATAAAGTTGTACCAGTGAAATATATACATTAAGATATAAACTGGGCATAATTTTAAAGCCAGTTTTCTGAAAAAAAACCCAAAAAAAAAAAAAAAAACATGTAAATACCATGTCCATATCTCCTAGGAAAATTAGAATTGTCAGTGATCGTTCTGAAGAAATTATTTTAGGCGAACTATAATTGTTAAAGAATTGGTTCTTTGATGTTGAGGCCGTAGAATTCTTCGCTGAAAAGATAAGATATAACAAAAATATAAAAACTGATTTTATTTTCCATTTGCACTGCATATTTGTACATGTATTCACTTTGAAGAATTTTGTACGCAAGCCCTTAATACTTTCTCCATTCCGTCTTCATCGTCTGCTTAATTCAATTCAGTCAGCTTTCCAATCCATTGCTGTTGTTGTTGTACTGTTTTTCAATCAGAAGGCACAGGTCAGGACATATGCAATGTGTTACCACGTTTCTTACGTAAGATACATTTATATATTTGAAAATTATGTTCATTGAGACAACAAAGTGAAGACTGAAACACCTGTTTCTCTTTCTCGGACAAGGCCATCGCATCAATGCAATTTCTAATATCAGTAACAACACTAGATTCTGTCTGGTGTTTTAACAGCATGGACGCATGATCTTCGCGGCCAGTATTACTATTCCAATACCAGAAAAACTATCTATTGACTTCGACAAAAGTCTTTCAGAAATATTTAAACTATCTTTAAAAAAAGTTTTTGCATTTTGAATTTTCATGTCGACATATGATAATAAAAACTAATTTATTACAATACGAATGAGTAAAGACGGGATTGATTGTCTGAGTAGTGAGTGAAATATTGACACGTGTTCTACAGTTCGAAAAATCTTACCTAGTTTTATATATTAAAAACATATTTCACCTGTGAAAATGCTCATTAAAAGGATGTGTTAACATAATGTTTAATAAAAAAGAAAATTTACATAAAAGCGAACGCTGCAACTAATATTTTCTAAGGTAATGGATAATTTCTGTTTAAATGGATGAAGTAAAATTGATAAATGGAATTTGACATATTTTCACAAATTAACAAGATTTTTGAATATCAATATCAGAAGGGCCCGTACAAAATATAATAACATTGTATTCTCCGACCGCTAGACGCTCGGGCCATAAATAACTCCTCTTATCTAGACAGGAAAAATGATTGATTATAATTATATTCATGAAATATAAACCGTCAGTCACCCCTTTCAAGAAAATTAACTTTCAAAACCAATAAAGATTGAAAAGAGGTTGAACAAGACACAGTGGAGAGTTTCCAATGACATCGTGTAGCTAACATCATTTTCATCTCTCGCCGTGTCTTAATACACTTTTTATCAAATTGATCTTGCAAACATGCGGTAGGTTTATATAACACCTTGGCTTTAATATTTTGTGAAATAATTTTCGACTTTTGAGTGTCTGACTAAACATCTTGCATTGTGCAGATTTCGGCGATAGAGTTGCGCCTTTACAAACTCGGTAGATCGCGTAACAATATATCTGATAATGCTACTACGACAAGGATAATGAACAGATTTCAAAGATATTAATGATTTTGTTATTGATAATCTGGGTCAAAGGTCAAACTGATATGATACCTATTATAACAATGATTGTGAACGTAATTTTCTGGTAGTGAAAATCGCTTATCGGTACTGAAGATATAAATTTGATCACAAAGAGCCGATCCGCTATCTTACACTGATCAAGATTTATATTATGCAAGAAGTATTAAAGATAATTTTGTTTATGGACATCGCTTAAGACAAAAATCAGCTGTAATATATAGTCAGGACCAATCAAAGTTATTGCTATGGCTGTCTGTCAACCTTTTGGTGAAATTGTAACGTTGAATTGTCCATATATGTATGTCTATTGACCAATTTTCCTACTATTAACATGACATTACTATGACTACGAAAGGAATATTGAAAAACAAATTGAATGTTCTTGATTTCTTTCCAAACCTTAAAACCATTGCTCATTAGTGTTTAATGATGACGTCATTCATGACGATGATGCGTATACATCCGAGAATAGAGACAATGATGCTGAAATATGACATTTGTGTTATTCCAAATTTTTCTTCATTTATGTTTAATTATCTTCAAAAATATTGCAAAAAATGAAAACGAGAAATAGTGAAAAGTATGTCTGTCAGTTCATAATAATATCATAATTCTAATTTTGATGTAGGTTTTTGTCTGAGAATCTTATGATCGACATATCGAAGTGTACGCCCAATTTATATTCTGAACCTGAACATGTTCTGAACGGCGTCTCAGTGGTGTCAAATGTTTTATTCTGACATCATTTCCTAAAAGGATTTTGACAGGCTCCTAAAACAAATCGGTAATTCAAAAAACCCTCAAAATTCATCTATTGTTCGTTATCTCTTCCTGCAAAGAAACAAACGTATTGAGAATATCTCATGAGATTTCGATAACGTCACGTGGGTATGTCGTCTGCCTCATTGGAAAGTATGATTCTCTTGATTTACAATCAAAATTTTATCGTAAGATCTCGCAGAATCTCGTTTTTTGGATCCCAGCGGAGTTCACACGGAAATAGGTTTCCGAAGAAATATCACGACTTTAAGAGAAAATAGCCTTAATGTCTTGCAACCGAGACAAACTTCACCTATATAATAAAAGGTATGATATTAATATGTTTTAACACATCCATAATGACTTTTTGATTTTCAATTTTAAAATGGGTTTCATTCACCTAGGGCATCAACACATTTTTATTTCGTTTCCGGTACAAGTTACAATTATCATGCACACATTTCAAAGCCTTATGAATCATCTTTTAATCGAAGCAATGAAGAGGGCGAATTAAACAAATGGCATTTTCAAAACAACAAAGTCTGAGTTTGAGACACTTTATTTTTTTAATAGTCCTTCAACAGAGACAAGTTAATGAAGAAACAGGCAAATTAATGGACACTAACAAACATAACGTATTAAAAATAGTGCCCAGTGCTAGAAACAGTAAGAATTAGTAAGCAAGACCGACGGACAGACAGTTATACAAACATATTTCTTATGCTTTGGGTCCTTAGACTGATTCACTCTTCTGCCAACATGGCACATTTTGCAGAATTACTTCCACTTGTTTCATTCCTTCGTGTACGACTTACACTTACGTTTGGCACTGATGTATATCTAGTGGTCACCTGTTTTAATTATTGCGTACAAAGTGCTTTACAAGTGGTCACTTCATTTCAGTGGCGTACATAGTTAGTGTCAAATATTTAGAGAACTTATAAATCAGTTTATTTGTAGAGAAAAATAATTAATCTAAGATGTAAATCTAGTGAAATATCCATTGTATGTTGTATATGTAACGCTTCTTCAAAAAATATGCCAAGAGTTTGAATTAAAGATAGTCTTTATTTTGTTCAAAAAGTATAAAATCAGCAATAATAAGCGTGCATACAGGATATGAATGATAGAAATTGAAAACACTAAGAGAACAAAACATATAAGGACTCATTACAAATCCAGCGTGTATTCATTCAATATTTTAGGCTGAAGTTATCATAGTTATTAAAATATCTTTAAAATGTCTTTGAAAATCCTGGTTTTATTTTTCAAGAAAAATTATATGTAATTCATATGGACAGTACTGAACTTGTTTTAAACGGTGATATATCCAAAATCTGTAATATCAAATAGATTTTAATTACCACCTTGCTGATTTCCCTTTATTTTTAGTTTCATTCACAGAATATAAACTGTAAACTTGAAAAGCAATTCAAAGCCAAAGGTACCCTGTGGAGAATGGAATGAAAGTATCTGAAAAAGATGAGCTTTCTTTTAATTAAACGTTCCAGTAATGCACGTTGAACCTCTTATGTTGTCATTAATATTCGGAATTCTTCTTATCTTGTCGTAAATATATTCGGAACGCTTCTTATCTTGTCCACCTGTCCACTGCACCCCGTCGCTACACTCTGCTGTTGGTGTTAATTATACTCTATAAAGTTAAAATATCACTCAGCAAATCTCAATGAGATACTAGCGGTACTTTTCTTAGTGATGCATATCTATAATTAAACTGAAGGTGAATCTGGAGGGGCAAGTATGGTAGATTTTGTTCTCCATCATTAGTGTTCCGCAAATATTTATCGCTGCAATTCATCAAAAGATGCAAGTCTTCTTATCAGATTCAATATGGAACTTTGCGTGTTTATCAAGATTGCGGGTTATATTGTTCCGTTACGAAGATTCGTTCAGAATTGTAATAAAAACAATGTGTGTACCAGTCCTATACACTTTCATGATAGGCGCAGGTTGTATTGACTTAGTGATGTGGTCTTTTTTGTCTCACCAAGTTTCGTAAAAATCTGCATATATGACAGGTTATATCGAACTATCATGGTAATAAACTAAACAACAAGAACAACACTGTCAAACTAGGTCAAAAAGTACCATGTGGGGCGGCCACACTGCAACATTGAAACAAAAGAGGCAGCTCATCTATTTTTACTTCGCTAGCTGAGTTGACTGACCAGATTTTTAGCTACCTAACATGGAGCAGAACAGAACTATTTTGTTCTGTTCTGTTCCCTAACAGGGGTAGAATATTTCCTTATGTTTCTTCAAATATTTTTTGCTAGTGCGAACAAAGACATACAAAATGAGACAAGATCAAATTAACAATAAATAAATAAATTTATTTAAAATAAATGAATAAATAAATAAATAAATAAATAAATAAATAAATAAATAAATAAATAAATAAATAACAAGTACACGTATTAAGAGAAAAAAATAAAATAAAGAACTTTTCAATTTTACATGAATAAACCAAGTGTTTGATGAAGTTATTATTAAAGGCAGTTTATTAATGAAGTTATTTCAGGCACTGGTGAACCGCTTGCAGTAAACAGGCACTTCGTTGCTTTATCCGGCGAATAATAGCAGATTGTATCATAAAATACTTCGGCTAAAAAGTAAGATACAATCTTTCTTTTTGAAAATGAAAGAACACCATGATTGCTGGTGAGACTTCAAGTGTTCTGTTTGCTTCAATTTTGTTTGTTTACTTCATATACTTCCGCGACAAATGTATATCTCTTAGGAAATATCTTTTGTTTTGGCACCCTTAAAATAAATTAGAAGTGGGCAACGGAACCTAGAGGGTTTTTTTTAAATGAACAGAGTTAATTTTGGTACCAAGTTCGTAGCAAATATTACACATCAGAAAATAGTTACAGTCACCACAGCTACGGTATATGTTTTATTATCATAATCAATTGATTTGAACCACCAGCATTTTAAAACAACGTTCCATCTCCATACCGGTAGTGTCTATTTTTATTTCGATGATTCCTAAGAACTATTGTTTTTCTTGCTTATTGTTTTATTCATTTTCATAGCAGCTTTTTTGTAGTTTTCTCTGGGAAGTCTTTATAACACTTGTTTACCTGTTAGAAAGCTTTACAAGTCTTTATAACACTTGTTTACCTGTTAGACAGCTTTACAAGTCTTTACAACACTTGTTTACCTGTTAGACAGTTGTACAAGAGCCTTGTCAATGTTTAATTCTTTTAGTGACTTCATAGCAATGATGTCTGATTCATACGCCTCTTAGGAAGAAAATGTCACAAAATGATCTATTAACAATTTGTGAAATGAAAAGAGAGAAAGCCAGTGGTGTAAATATTTACCGTGTATAGGCCTTGGAAGAATGATATAATTGTACAGTAATAAATTACATAATTTTGCATAATTGTATTTTGCAATACAACTGATAGTCGAAATATAACCTTGAAGTCATATATCATATTATAGTACAAATTATAACAGAAAGATTACTTACAATATAAAAAACCGTCTAACTAGTACTTTTTGCAGACTTTATACCGAGTCAACCCCTGAAAAGTCACTTGCCTTTTGTACAGAATTCTAATTAGGGGCAAAAACATGACAAAGTGGTGAATACGTCACAATTAGCGTTTCCATATTTGAATTCTTATTTTAAAAAGGCCATGTTACGGCAAAGGGATAATACTACAAAATGTTTTGAGCTCGACAATTTGAGGTTGTGATTATTTGAATTTTTGTATACTATTTAATTGTAATCGTTGCTTCATTAACTCGAACCATGTGTCAATCAAACGTGTCACTTTCTTTATTTTAATTTGTATGCAATTTGTCGCAATGCACCGTCAGCTTGGGTGGTACCAATCAGCGATATCATTACGTTAGGGTCAAGTTACGTTGTAGAATTACCTAAAATGCACTTATTGGCATTGTTCCTAAGGATAGGAAAACACCACACTGAAATAGAAAATGCATTGATTCTTTCATGATAGTCCAATGTAAACCTATATAAACTTTGCTTTTTTGCGTTAAGTCTTATGTTGTTAAACATTTTTGTACTGAATACTGCTTGCAAGAGATTCCTAGAGTTTTCTCTCTTTTATTTATTTATTTTAGCCTTTCGTTTTGCAGTTTCTGATTTTCAACATTTGAAGTATGAATAAACAGTCCCCATTTTACTACTGAGATCAAAACTCATTTTCATGTAATAGGCATTGGTCTAAGGGAGGTAACTTGGTCTTTCTTTAGTAAACGCAATGATTTTCACTGTAAGCAACCTATTAATGTACATGTGTTAAGTGTATACGAAAAAAAAAATCAACAACGACGCAAAATGAGTTGCACATCTATTTCCAATATAAAATGATGAAATCAAAACTAAAAATTTTATAGACAGCACTTAAAATTGCATTAGTGCTCATTAGGGGATTTATGTTGATATTCTGAGACGAGGAGAGACGCACATATTAGATTGGCTATATCAGCCTGTGACTGGTACTAGCCCAGATCAAACACTATCGATCATTGTCAATAGAGACATTCTGGCGCGAAACATAATCAGGCTCGATTAGCAGTCTACAGGGGTATATTACGACTATATCGCATGTGACAGGGTATCTGGTGGGGCTAGGAAAATCACAAGTGAAAAAATGTAAAACGGTATGAAGGTAAATCGAAAAGGTATAAAAATTAATGTTTTTCTTTTTTTAAATCATCCTTGTTAGATATTTTACCCTCAGGCAAGGAAAGTTGTGGTTAGAATATAATATTCTCACGGTTTGGTAACAAAATAGATATAGAAGTTGATTCTCACTCTGTATGAAATACAAATCAAAATTGTATGACAGTCATCTAATTAATAGAAGTATTGATATGCGTGAGCAGTGATGGTCGACAATCTCACATTGTAGCATTCTGATCAACCGGAGTCTTATAAAAGCCATTCCAATCTTGCAGTCTGTTTTAAACCATTATAAAATTTATCCAGCAATATGTATCAAAATAGGTTTAAAAATCATATTTTTGATGTGAGTGAAATTCAGGCCAAACATTTTGTAGCTGCGTTTTCGAGAACTACAATCTAGAAAAAAATACTGAAAGGGAAAATAGCACGTTATGAAATGACGAACAAGAATTTTAAAGCATAGTTAGATACATTTTTACGTTTTCTTTTTCTGAAACGCATTGACTGCTTTATCACCACTTATGCTAAAACACGTGGTATCATGTGTGCTTAAACGTTTTTTTCTTTCTTACACAAGACTACATGTATGTTTATTTTTAGATAGCTTCGTAAAATCTAAACTTATTTCAAAGTTTCTAACCTTATTTCTCGTCACTTTGGATGTCACAATAGACAAGTACCTTTAAAAATAATTAGAAACACATATAATTATGATTTTATATTGTTTCCCCATGTGACAATTAATACAGTAAGAAGATAATGATGATAATAAACAAATAAACATCAAAGGGAAACATTTCAAGAATTAACATTGGCTCACAAAGTTCACGGCTCTTAAACCATTAGCTTTGCCATATCTAGCCATCTCACAGCAGAAGCCGTGAACCATTTCATTTGCATATTTGGTCCTTTGCGAGGGAATTATTTCATTACCTTATATATCTGCTATCAGGAAATGTTAGAAAAGAGATATTAACCTTTTACTTTTTTTGTCGTAAAACTTTCCCAGGGTCAATAGTCTATATTAGATATGATTTTTTATGATTTGTCGAATTTAGACTTGCAACTAGCTATCAGTGATAAACATGCGAATGAGGAACATGTCAGTAATACAGACTTTTCCCTGGCAAATGGTGAAGCTAAAACAATGTATACAATTCAGTAGAACTCTTTCTATTTTGCTTTATGTTTTAGCTTTGGAAGTGGACGAGGAAGAGCAGACAGGACAGAGCAAAGCAGAACAGAGGATGGCAGAGGAAATCAGAAGTAACGCCGAACATAGCATGGCAGACTAAAGCATAACACGCCAAGACAGAGCACAGCAGACCAAAGCATTGTAGAGCAGATCAGAACAGAGGATGGCAAAACAAAACAAATTATAGCATGGCATAGCAGAGCAGAGCAAAGCAAATTAGAACAAATCGTGGTAGAGAAAAGCAGTACAGTTCATGAAAGAGCATAGCAGAACTGAGCATGGCAAAGCAGACCAGAACAGTGCATGACATAGCAATGCATTTCAGAGCATGGCAGAACACAGTAGAGTAGAGCATGGTTATGCAGAGCAGAGACGAGCATTGCGAATAATGTAGAACGCAAAGCAGAATTGAACAAACCAATTCAGACCATACAGATCCTGGTAGAACTGACGAAAACAGAGAACAGGGCTGGGCAGAGCCGGACAGCTATGAAGTCGAGAACGGACGTAACAAGAAAATTGCTTTGTAATTTTCACACAATATATTCTAGCATTATAAGTTCAAATCTAGCTCAAGGCAAGTAGATTTTCTGGGTAAAAGGAAGGAATTTCAATGATTTGTGTACACTCCTCACCCCCAAACGAAAACAAAACCAAAAAAAACCGGATTATTTTAGCTTGATTTGGGCTTACCATACTTGATTCTCTAAATAAGGTACTATAATTTTTTAGTATTATTAAATTTTTAGGTAAAGGAATTAGTAAGAATCCTTTATTTAAACTGCAGTCTCTAAGAAATGATTGTTTATTTTTGCTTTGAAGTGAACTTCATTTTCGTACAAAAATTACACATGCATTATACATTTCTTTAAAACTCCCAAAGTTTGTACGCTTGTCTCTTGAAGAACAATATGCAAACATACATGCGAATAGAAAGTTTTGTACTGTTTAATTATTAAAGTTTACATCCTTGATACCAAAATATTAGATTTTTTATGCAAATGATACATTTTGACATTATAGATTAGAATTTCTCTTATGGCCGGTATTTCAAATTTAAAGAAGAAAGGCAGCCACCTGTAGACATCTTGAATGGATCATCGTTTCATTTATAAAATAATAAAGATTAATTTAAGTACTTTGAACAATAATTTATAATCAAAATAACATGTCAATACATTCAGCTATATAATATATATAGTTTCCGTACCTTTTGCCATTATTGAAATAAAAAGATTGTCAATTTTCTCTGCCGGCTCTAACTTGCTACATTTTACAAAGTCATTAGTGACGAACGATTCTTATCTGAACATCCACGGCCGCTTTATCTCGGGCCAATTAGAGAAAAGTCCGATTAATTCCGATATTTCTTTGTCTATAAAACTCCAATGAAAAATGTATTATGGAACACCTTTAATGACTTTTCCAAGCCACTCTGTCTGCGATATCTTCAACTACTAAGTCAATAATATTAAACTTTCGCTTTTTACTCGTACCTTTGATGTTAGAAAATTAGTTCTCCTAATATCCAAGCCTTTGGGGCAAACAAAAGTATACAGAAGAAGATTCGTCATTACAATCTGTCTTAAAAATGAGTGATTGTGCAAAAATTCTGAAATAGTCTCCAGTTAAAGAAGATCTGTAAACATTGGTACCTTTCGGCGAAGTTACAATAAGTCACGGCGATAACGAGAAAGCTTCACCTAAGGCCACTCATCAGCAATAAATTTTGGGTTTAGATGATTCTAACTCGTGTAAAGCTGCTTGCGAAAGGATTCTAATAAAATCATACTAAACCTTTGAGTGATACTTGCAATTAAGATTAGTTTTGTCATGATTAAATGAGCTACAACATGTCAGAAGCGCGTTTGACCACCGTGATGGAGTGACGTAAACGATGTATTAAACCATTAATGGCAAATTAAACGTATACTTCTCGTTTTAACCTGAGTTGATTTCTTTTTTCAGTTTAAGTCGATCCGTCTCCATTGTTGAGTGGTTAAAGTCGCTGACTCCAAATCACTTTACTTTTCACTGTTGGATGGTCATAGGTTCAAGTCCGACCAATACCACTTTCGTTAGAAAGTGGTTTTCGGTCAAGTAACGGTCCTTGCCAGGTACACTGCCTGCCTGATAGGATTTTTGACTAGATAAATTTACAGTCTAAAAAATACTTCGATAAAATGCATTGCTAGTGGCAGTTCCAAACTCAACGTGTATGAGCATGATTGATCATTATTTTCATTGACTAGTCTCATTGATTCTCTTACATATTTTTGACGTCTGTATTACGCTCATGCAGACAGGATTCAATTAAAAAATATTATAAACTGTTGACAATTGCCTGGAAAATAAGAGGAAAAGTTATACATTGACTGTCCTTACTTCAATAGCTAATAGGCCATTTTAGCACTCAATGAATGAAATATGACCAAGACTCCACGCCTACGTATGGAAAGCATGTCTGATATTGTATTGCAATATGTGGGCCTGTGACACCCGTGTTCTGTTGCAGTATGTCAAGAAATGCATAGAATTACGTAATTTACTGCTCACGGGAGAGACTCATCTTTCGCCAGACTGTCTGTAAAATTGTCATATTTACGTTTAATTACCAAGTGTAGCCGAGAACATAAATACAAAAATGGAAAAAATGCTTTTAGGTGTCTTGTATTGATATATGCCGTACTGTCAGGAAAATGTCATGCACGCTTTGTTTTTTTAATTATCCGTGGTAAGCATACGCAACATGCCTTTCATTATCACATTTAAGATCAAATGCCGTTTCATTATCGAAATAAGGCATCACAGAATCTAATTTGAAGATGATAAGTTGATACTTTGATTATTTTTCATCAAAGAACTATTAATAATGCATTGTTTCTGTAGTTTCTGACTTAGGAACAATACTCCGGTATTTTTGATGGACAATTTTCTGGCTTTCAGAATCTGAGTTGATCTAGGTTAGGCGATTTGCATTCAAATATATTCAAATGTATTCCATTTTATAATGGCTAACCTAATCGAGCATAAAATTGCAAACCGTTGCTTTATAGGCGTAGAAGTACAAGCAAGAGAAAGTTAGAAGGGAGGGCAATAAAAGAGTCATTCCGTAGCCATTTTTAAACCAATAATAGGGGCGTGAAACATGGGGGTTTAAAGTATAGTGAAATATTATTAAGTGAAGTGAAAAAGATTTCTAGTTAATTTGGCTCTCTAACAGAACATTCTGTTGCCAAATTGCTCCAAAATAATGAAAGTCTTGTTCACGTTGTAGGAGTCAATGAATTTGGACAAAACCTCGCCTTGTGTCGTGATCTCAAGGGATTTAACAAAACTGGCAGAAGTGAAAACCATTTACGTTCCTGAAAAATCTCGGTTTCTTTGAAAACAAAAATAAGGGTGACATTTTAAAATATCATTTTATAATTAATAATTAATCAAGTATTAAGGCGGTGTCAGTTTTACTTAACAACATTATCTAACATTTTTCTAATCAAAGTTAATAGACAGGAAGGGTGTCGTGATAGTTTCTTGACAGCAATCTTTCCTGATAACAATAATAACAGCAAAATTAAAAAAATGCAACTCTAAAGTAATAACAGTAAAAACTAACAAAGTAAAATATTCCTTGTTTTGATTTCAGCTTCCTTTACTTGTTTCAGATTTATTGCTAAAACCACTGGAACCAAGAGGAGCAAAGGATTAAAAGACTTCTTTTTAATTTTCCCATATATTGTTTTACAGACATTGTTAGGAACTTTTCTTTCGCATCTTTGTAAACCATCTTCATTGTTTGCCGACGATTTTATCGTTTTAAAAGTTATATTAACAAATTATGATTCACTTATTAAGGAGATTTTTTTTTCTGACGAAGAGGGAAAGGAAATGTTAAGAAGTGAAAGCTCCAAACACGTTGCCTAGAGATCTTTAGAATGATTTCTATAAAAGATTTTAATTTCCCGCGAGACAAGTAGATAATTATAACGTTTAAAATTGTTTGGCTAGAGTTTTCCGCCATGAGCTATATAAGTGATAATATTCAGCAGATATTAAACGTCTCGAAGCCGGAGAGAAAGCCAAATGTTTTCATATTAAAAGTAGTTCTTTATCAACGAACGCCGTCAAGAAAACCACGCAGACGATAGCAGACGACAGTTTTTGTTTCAGCAGAAGACCTTAGGCAAGTTGAATCCTTTAATTTAAATCATATTTGATAACCTTTAACATTAGATGTGTTTTCACTTTGGTCCGGAAATAGCGCCACCTAGCACAACCACTTTTGTCGTCTGATGCAAAAATATAACAAATTATAGTTTATTGTTATGATATTTGTCGTCCTAAAATTTGAATTTTTCCCCATATGTACAGTTAAACATAATTGCGCGCTTGAAATACGTAATCAATTCCTCATTATAATTCAAAGGTAAGCGACAAAGTCCTCTGGCTTCACAAAGAACTACTTTAGTATACTGTCACGGGAATTTACCCTTTCCCTTTATAGCTGACTTTTATATCATATTTTCCTATTAATTACGTATGCTAAATTGATAATTGAACACTTATAATTATATACAAAATCATTTTGTTTTCGATCAGCATATATTCCAATATAATATTTTTGTTTTAACTCTGTAATGAGGTTAAGACTGATATTTTATCACAAAATGTTCAAAAGGTAACGCCATTTCTTTTTACTTTGTTTAACAGGTAACCCCATAAATGGGTGCCTCAAAAATGAAACAAATGCTTTGTTTGGGAGTTGTTGTTTTTTTAAAAACTTTATGGCAAAACCATTTTTAATCAAAACTATCAAAAAAGTGAACATTTTTGATAATACAGAATTTTTCTAACTGTGTATATGTTTTAGTATGCATCTGATATCGACAATCAAGGCAGCGAGACATGTGTAAGAATTTATAAATTATGTTTTATTTTTAATAAAGATTTCTATTTGCAATTTTGATCTGTCAGTTTATCACTGCAATATTTCATAGGTCATGTAGAAAAAAAAGTAGAAAATATCATCGACACACTTTTGAGCCAACAATATTTTGGCAACTTGTTGGAAGCTTTCACTTTTAAACATTCTTTCTTTCTTTCTTTCTTTCTTTCTTTCTTTCTTCTGTTTTCCTTCCTTTCTTATTAAAAAAATGAAAATAATATGACAGTAAACAATACGCAAAGTGATTAATGACTCTTTATTAATGTCACCGACTTAAGGACAACATTCTTAAGAATTAACTTTACATACTTAATTTATGACGTACTTATGGTTAGTTATAATGCGGATACTTTTTAAGCTTTTTTTTATTTCTGTGTTTAACCCTCACTTAGAGTTTTATCCTTGATAGAAAGCACTGTTGTTGTTTTTTTTTTTTTTGGCGAAATACCATGACGTCACATACATTACACATACATTTACACTGGCATGCTCTTTTTTATTTTTGCTAGTATTTTTGAAAACAATTCAAAATTCGCCTCTTTACTCAAGAACCGATTCTTAATGTAAAAGTATGCAAATGATTGTTAACTCTTACAAACAGGAGCTCATGCACTATCCGGAAATTTGTCGAATAAAGAAGAAAGTAGTTATAGTTAGGTTTCAAGTTTGAGAAGTCAAATTTTATTTGGTAAACTTTTTATGGTTACATTTTTCAGTAAGATTGAAAAAAAGACGTGTTTAAAAAACAAAATAGACAATTCTATGTAAACTTTAAAGTGTTTCTAAAGCAAAACTGTTGAAAATATCCAAAATAAGGGCAAGTAACTCTTAACTTGCAAATTACTGTTATAAGTAATATTAATGTTCATATCATGTTGGTAGTTTTTCTGTTATCAGAAATATATCAATGCATATATTCCATACAGATATCAGAATAAAATTATTTCGTTTGTACAAACAAGTTCTTTGTTTTCAGCTAATGGGGAATAAGCATAATTTTATGGTACATAATTTTAAAGAAAGACCTTCTATTGATTTTTCAACACTCATTTGAAATATTTTTTGGTAAAGAAAGAAAAAAAATACTCGGTAACAAAAACAGTTAAAATTGGGTGATATTTTTTCTTTCTTTTCTTCTGTTTTGAGCTGCATATTATGTTCTGCATATTATATTCATATCGTTTAGAACAAAACACTATTAGCTTGCATGTGGAGCTTTTTTATGAATAACAAAAAAATAAAATTAATATATTTTAAGAGCAAATTTTGATATGGTAGCTAACACACACCTTTAAAAATAGCAACAAACTAACTGATAAACTAACTAACTAAATAAATAAATAAACAAGCGTATAGATCAAAAGATAAATGAAGAGAAATATAGATGAATAAATGAATAAACAGATGAAAATAAATAACTTAATATGTAAATAAATAACTAAATGAAGAAATAGGAACTATGAAATTTTAAGTAATTATTTAAAATACTGTAACATAATCAAATTGTGTGTAGTGCTACTAAACATTTTTCATTTTATCAAATAACATGTTAAGGTTTATCCATCTCTTTCTTTTTATGGTAAAATATGTAGATCTGAAAATAATGCTGATATAATAAGATTGTTAAATGAACAGTTAGTTACACGGGGATAGCAAAAATGTTACTAGTATGTGCTTAAATCAATGACAAACATTTAAAAGAAGCCAAATTGTCAGCTATCGATTGGTCATGTAACAAACTTGAATAGGTGGAAATGCAGCTGGAATATTTGACAAGCGACAAGAATTGATTAGAAATCAATACTAATTATTTTTCAATTGTGACATCATAAAAAGTTAATAATCTTTGTTCCTTTGTAGAATTGATGGACTAAAAAGAAACATAAAAAATATGATTAATCTATTTACGTTCTTGTTTTGGATTGCAAAAAGAACTATGATTTTTCGGTTGATAAAGTTATTATATGAAAGTCTAGTTCGAGATACTCTATTTTTGTTCGTTCGTTGACTGGTAATTTATGTGCACTCTAAGAGAGACAACTCTTGTTTCAGAAGAGAGAACTTGCTATACAAGTAAGCGCCCCTTCAATCCTACTAGAGGATATCAGCGCAAAATGCCTTTCACCGATTTAAACGCGCTGCCGCAGGAACTCTGCATACTTACTCCATTGATGTAAAGTATACAGCGTAGTACTCAGAGGTGTTTCATGATACTCGTTGCAAGCCAATCATACACGGCAAAAGACAAAGGTACTGGGTTGAAATCTGACTTACATACCCTCGAGGAACCATAGTGTGCACACATTTCTAAATATGAATCAGAAAAAAATGTTCTCACGGGCTTTTGATAATTTTCGAAAGCACAAGACCAAAATAAATATATTTTGAACGTAAAAATCGTAAAGATTGTTTAATTGAATGATCTAATAAAGTCATATATTCCGGGTTCAAAAATGACCAAGATAATGCCAGTCAAGATAAACGCTGATAACAAAGTGATTGTTCAAAAATCGTATACATTAGAATTATCAAAGCATTCTTTATTCTCTGTGCGATATATAAACGGCAAGAAACCTTCCCAGTACAATGGTAGATTTTATTTACAACTAGTCAGTCATTAAAGATATTTACCTTATTCAAGTCAACTCAGTGGAGTTTATTAGTTTCGATGGATGTATTTAACTAAAATGTTGTTTGTTGTTTCTTTTTCTAAGGATACACATCTACAAGATATGTGCATTAAACTCATACACTGATGTAACCTTTGCTGCACAGCAATAAAGCACGCCACTCTGTACTTATTATATGTGACTATTGTCAATTTTGTCTTTATTCCAAAAGTTACAGTGTAAATCACAAGACATTAATTATTGTCAGCAGATTTTGACCTTTAAACATTGATGTGACCTTCACCTCCGAGTAAGTATCCCAAATGCTTGTTTATTTTTTAGTTATAACCATGTTTTATTATCATACACAGTATTTTTGGATTTTAAACAAATGCACATTAATTAGTAATGGTCATTATTTATAATTTAGACATACGGAAAAAATGAGTGACAGAACACAGAATAACATATAATATATTACACAATAAAACAAACAAAAATGCATTCAATTGAGAAAAAACTTTTAATAAACTTGACAAAATCAAATGGTTTTTTTAAAAAAAAATATCAAGACTATCATTATGTATAAAGTTCCATGTTACATTTCAAATACCAGTCCTACATAGCTTTGACGAAAACAGGCCTATGATGTTATTATTGTAAACTGGAATTTCAAAGCATGGTTTATCCCACGATAAATCAGGAGATACATTTGTAGTTTGTTGAATACTTTTTTTAATCACTCGCCGTAAAGGCTGCAGGGGATATGGTAATTGTCTCCGTCCGTCCGTCCATCCGTCCGTCCGTCCCACATTTTAGTCCGGAGCATAACTCGAAAAGTATTTGCGATATCACATTGAAACTTCATAGGTGGAAAGATTAAATCAAGAAGGAGTACAATGCACAAAATAATACAGTCATCTACTATTCATAACTTTTGAGTTTTACCCTTTTTTTTATTTTTCATGCATAATTTTTGTCCGGAGCATAACTGGAGAAGTGTTTGAGGTATCAACTTGAAACTTCATAGGTGGATATACCTCATTTAGGAGGAGTGCAGTGCAAAAGAATGAAACTCTATCCTTCATATTTTTTGGTTATTGTCTTTTGTTATTTTTCATACTTAATGCTTGTCCGGAGAATAACTCGAAAAGTATTTGTGATATTACCTTGAAACTTCATTGGTGGATAGATCTCATTAAGGAAGAGTGCACTGCAAAAGAATGATAAATGTTTGTCCGGAGCATAAATCAAAAGGAATTTGTGATATCAACTTGATACTTCATAAGTGGATAGATCTCATTCAGGAGGAGTGCACTGCAAAAAATGATAACTCTATCCTTCATATTTTTTGAGTAATTTTTTTTTTACTATTTTTCATGCTTAATTTATGTCCAGATCATAACTGGAAAAGTGTTTGAAATATCAACTGGAAACTTCATAGGTGGATACATCTCATTTAGGAGGAGTGCAGAGCACAATCATGATAACTCTACCTTCCATATTTTTTAGTTATTGCCCTTTGTTATTTTTCATGCTTAATTTTTGTTCGGACAATAACTTAAAAACAGTTTGAGATAATCAACTTGAAACTTAAAAGGTTGCTATATCTCACTGAGAAGGAGTGCTGTGCACAAGAATGATAACTAAGCAAACACATTCAGCAGGATATGGCCATGTCAACATGGCCTTTGTTAAATTTAATAACACTATGTTTGTGTTAGTTTAATAAAAAATGCAATTGACATGACCAGATTGACAGATTTTTGTTATGCTCGGCTGAACAAAAGAAGTTGCATGGTAAAGATCGTTATTCAATTGAAATGTTCTGTTGTTGTGTGTGTGTTTTGCAGTTTGAACCTCTTGGTTTTGTGAGCCAAAATATTTACTTGTTCTAATTCATTGTGTCAGATTGTCACTTGCGTAACCTTTTTTTACATTTTCCTCATCGTCGGAACCCATGGGTGTTGATTCCGAATGAAGTGTATACGTAGAGAGTACCCCTGGATTACCGAGGATGCATTTTCTATGCACTGGTAAAGTGTCTTTTAATAATTATGCCCCCGAAGGGAGGCATATAGTTTTTGAACTGTCCGTCCGTTAGTCAGTCCGTCCGAAAACTTTAACATTGGCCATAACTTGGATAAAGTGGATTTACTTCATACTTGGACACAACACCCCTTTGGACAAGGCCTTTCCACTGACTTATATTTATTCGACCTTGGCCCCTGAATGACCTTCATCTTGAGGATCCAATTGTCCATAAACTTTAACATTGACCATAACTTCCTTATAAGTAAGCAGATTTACTTCATACTTTGACACAACAACCCTCTGGACAAGGCCTTTCCATTGACCAATACTTACTCGACCTTGACCCTTGAATGACTGGTCCTCAGCTCAAAGTCAAAGCATTACTTCGGGGCCATTGTCATCTTACAGTGACAGTTCTTGTTGTATTTTAGCATTCATGACTGAAACAGTTCCAGTTTTGAGAATATAGAAAGCTTTACTCATCCCTCCAAAGAAAGGAGAGTCAAGAGTACTCAAAGCAAGATTATGTTTGTATACGTATTGGAAGTAACAGGTGTCTCACAAGTCCTTCCTTCTTGAGGCCGATCAATAATATGAATGGGAGAGAATTCATGTCCTCCAATAAATAAGGCATGTTTTTTCTCTGAGAATACTCCAACTTTACGGAATGAATTATTGTTTGAAATGATTGTTCAGGTTGGACGTCGTGCCTATGAACATCTTCACAGCCCAAAGAGGGATTATGCCATTATAAAATTAGAGTTTAAGTGTCGTATTCAAGGAAGTTGTTACTTTAATTAGTAGTTGACGTTCATTTGTTTCTATAATTAAAGAGGCTGTACTCCAGATTTGACATAAAAAATCTTTTTCATAAATTATATATTTAGATGCCGTTAGATTATAACAACATGATATTTTACTTCAAAACTGATTATAAAAGTGAAAATAGAATAAAAAAAAATATTTTCGCTCCAGCCTGATTTGAACTCTGGACCCTCATGTTAACAAAATATTTCCAACTCTTTTATTGTCACCACCATCGCCGCATGTGATATTACAGGTATTTACTTTATATCTTATACGATATAGTTATACCGTCGCGTTACGGTATAGCACTTTGAAAGGGAAAAAAATCAATTTATAATGTAATTATTTGACTTATTTTTGTCAGTAAGTTATTTTTTAAGCATTAATCATAAATATTACAAGAAATTTATAATACAAGAAAACTTCCTTTTTTTGTCATCTGGAGCACAGCTCCTTTAAAGTTATCCATACGCAATGTAACAAGGACAATCGTCAGCCTACCAAAATAAAATTTCTTGAAAATAAAAAAGAATATGAAGTTGTAAAATCGAAATAATAAAACTTAGACGTGAGTGTAACGTAGATTTAATCATGTTTATTTTATGCCTACCAATGAAATATAAGGAAATATCAGTGAGATAAAAGTGATAATCCACTGTTTTGAATCAGTGAAATTACCATTTTGATAATCCACTGTTTGTGCCGGAACTACTTTTCCCCACCACGTAAATACAAGAGAATCCGCTGTATTTCAGACAGTGACAGCGAGTGAAATTTATTTACCTTGTTAAATCCAGTTATAATATTGAATTCCTGAGCCTAACTAGTTGTGAACAATTATGAAATTCGCCATAAATTATTTAAAATGTCTGATTTGTTTACATAACTCACATGGACAATATCCAATATGGCCGACTTTCAATTCAATTGATTGAATATTACTCGGTATTAATCCGCTTTTATAATTAAAGTATGTATGGCTAAAATTCAATAAATATTGATAAACTGTGTAGAGAAAAATAAATGTTATTTGATGAAAGTGTATTCAGTTTATTTCAGCAGAAGTAAAGTTATCATATGTATTGGAGATTGTCTGCACTTTTTTTGTGCGGAGTAACGGTTTGACCAAAGTACGCATTAACTGATTTGGGGCTCACCATGGGGAATTTATTGAAGGCCCTGAGTAAAAATGTCATAAAATACCCATTTTTGACGTTTTGGCATAAAATAAAAAGAAAATTTGTTTGTTTTTTAGTGGAAGATGGGAATTTATTTCATCTTGTGAACACCATATGTTTATATTTTCACTCGTGGCTGCGCCACTCGTGAAAATATCACATATGGTGTTTACTCGATGAAATAAATTCTCATCTTCCACAAAAACAAAAAAATATCCTCTATGTAGTCGTGCAGATTTATTAGATTAGATCACTAGCCCTAGCATCTTGACAGCCTCGTGATATAAATATTACTCATCTAAACCCCACACCTGATTTAATCTACGTTACACTCACGGTTAAAATTTATCATATTTTAAATATAATGTGGAAATGTATGGTTATTTGTTTAGAAAATTTTAATACTGTAATAGAGGACTATATTACACAAACCTTGCACTACCCTTTTCTCCTTCCAACTTCTACATGGAATTTTCATCAGTTTTAGTTGTAGTTTTTGTGTGTAAGTAGTTTGCTTTATAGGTCCATATGAGGTTTTCTTTCTCTACTTTCCTTGAATCACCAATAAGAAATATGAAAACTTTTTTGTAATTCACAATACATTGTAATCATGAAGGGAAAAAGAAACGCAGGGGAAAATGCGGGGTGTAAACGGACTAACTAAGATTCATAAAAATCGGTCAATCGACATTTATTGGTCAGTGTTATCTACCTGTTCTACAACAAACCATAAAATGAACCATTAGGGAAAATTGTAAAAAGTGAAAAAAGTTAAACAAATTATGAATGGCCATCCCTATGACAGTATTGGAAGATTTACAACCACAAATTAGATGAAATCTAATATTCTGATGAATACGGTTTATGAAAATTTGTCGTAACGTGCTACGTTGAAAATGTCGCAGCCCTACGACACTGCTCCTAGGCAGTAGGGCAACAGTTTTTTCCCACCTCACCATCAACGGCTATATTCTGATTCCTGTAAGCATCTTGATAAAGAGCAAAGGCTACAGTTAGCCTAGTTGCTGATACAGTATCAAGATGTGTTTTCTCAAGATGAGTCTGATCTTGACAATTTCACTGTCGCAAAGCATGTTATTGAAACGTGTAACGCAGCTCTTGTGAAGCAGCTTATGCGGCCTACGCCTGTGTGTTTCGTTGAGGAGGTGCCGGCCCATTTTAATAAAAGGCTTAAGGCCGGACTGATACAAGAGCCTACATCATACTGGGCATCTGCTTCGGTATTGAACCAGAAGCGGGACGGTACTGTTCGTCGGTGTATAGACAGTGATTTGAATGAAGACAGTGAAGGACGTTTTTCCAATGCACTTTTTACACGACTGTCCCGTCACACTGTCGGGGAGTGAGTGGTGTTTCAAACCGAAAGAAGACAGCATTTTCAACTAATTATGATCTTTTTGAACATGTACGAATGGGATTCTTTGAGGTCTCATATAAAGATACCTGAATATTATCAAAGTTATGCAGAAAATGTGTTATAATATCAATCAAAATTTATTTTTTACACAACATAACCATTCACTCCGACTTCCAAAAGAACCCAGATAGTATAAACTGTAAGCTAAATTTATTTATAATTTTGCTGAAATCTGTTCCATGCGGGACTGTAAATTTTTTTAAAGTAACACTTTTTTAAGGTAACAAGGAGAGTAACTGGTTACAAAACTCCAGAACAAGGGCAGGAGAAGCTACTCCTACTGAGAATTCAGTTAATGAGGAAAACTGAAGAACATTTTATTAATTCTAATATAGGGCCTCTTATCTTCAGTGGAAATATACATAGTTCTGTTAAAATGAGCCTCTGTTTACAGGGCAAGTAATAAAGTAATACTATATATGCTCAACACTCATAGTTTTGATTCTGATGTAACCTATATAATACGATATCGTACACAGGATATTTTTGCCTAAGATTTTAACATGCTTTTTCAAATTTACATATTCATTTTTTTATTATATTCAGTATAGGATATGGGGGTACAGACTTTGTTCAGCAAGCAAACTGAGGATGATACGGATTATGATGACTGATCTTTAGATAAGGATGACAATGAAATGACTAAACTACAATATTGAAAAACTCATTTATCTTTCCTCAAGGGAATTTAATTACAAAATAAATGTATTCATTATTTTTGACTTAATTTTTCGCTATATAAGTTTAACATTTTTGGGCTAGTAAAAACCTATTCGGACTAGTAAAATTTGCCAAACCATTTACCCAGCTGGCTAGTGGTATTCTAGCCCTTAATTTTTGACTGAAGATGTTGCTATTTGTTATTATTTTTAAAATCATATAACTGCATTTATTCAGCTATGCATCAGTCATTATTGTGTTCTATACTGTATACAGTCCGCGGTACCAGTTGTCAGGCTATGTAGTGGCGTCATGCTTAATGTATAACATTGAAAAACACCGCGTTATCAGTATTATGGTGTTTATTTTAAAACTTGTTATTTATTTGTGCATATTTCAAAGGTGTTTCATATTCAGCAAATATGGTGATTGGCAGTCTGATTGGGCTTGTGACTTGTTATCATGTTTGAGGCTATACAATGTCAAGTGAATCCACTTTATGACAACTGGCTCTAAAATAGATGATCAAGGCAATCACTTTGAGCAAGTGACGTGGAATAATAATAATGTTCAAAATGCTTTAGAAAATCTGAATCAATGTCAAGTTGTCTCTTTTTACAGTTAAGCAACTCTTTTAGAGAACAGTCAATGCTTTTCAGAGTTTCGCCAATGGTTTTCAATTCAGAGAATTGATGTGTTCCATTACCATTATATATTCAGCAGTGCTTCCTGAAATAAAAAAGTAAGAGTAATTTCATTGATTTTCAAAAAGGAATTTTACCTGTCCCTATTTATAGCAGATGTGGATATTATTTAATAGAACACTTCTAGCCTTTTCCTGGCAGACAAAAATGTCTTGGCCTTTGTGACCTGAGCCAAGTTTACATCTATGTAGTTTGTTTATTATTTCAGTTGCTTTTCAGTCCTTAATTTTCAATAAATGATTTTCAATAAACTGTTTGATTAACTAAACAGGTTTGGTTAATCTAAACACGTAAAATTGAACTGTACCTGCTGACGATTATAAATGCAAAAGGTATTTTTTAAGGATTATATATTGTTCAGATACATACTTCTTGGTCTCTTTTTAGATTTTTCCTCCGAGCCACGAGTGGATATCTTACTTTGACACAAGTTTATTAAATACGTAGTCATAATGCTAATGAAAAAAATGTAGAACAGACATACGAATTTTAAAAGAATTCAGACAACTTGAACATTTCTAGATATATAGAATATATTGTAATCTCTTTTGGGACTTACGTTTTAATTAACATGTACTTCCCTTATAATTTGTATACAAAAACACTTTTGCAAGAAAGTCTGTGAACCTCTTAAATCCAACATCCAATATTTGTTTTTTTTTCTTTTCAAAAGAAAATATATTAGAAAAATATTAGTCTATGCAAAGCTTAGTACCTTAGCTGCAATGTGACATGCACTAGTTTTTTTTCTTTTGTTGACTGCAGTAATTATTTTCATCTGAAAGAAATTTAGAATAAAGACCTTGAAGAGAATACTATCTAAATTACACATTTCAAATTGATGCACTACACTGAAATCAAACGTGATGTTTGTATTCAGTAAGATATTTGTTCATGTCGATAATATTCTAATGAATTCTACAACTCAAATAGCCTGAGGGACAACTACTAAATGTATATAATATTAAAAGTATAATACAAAAAGATAATAAAGTTTAAACTTGCTGAATTTTCATTTATCAAAATCGCATTTATTGAAACATATTAAAATGCAAACTTACCAGTTCTTCTTTGCACATTTTCACAGCTTTCTTTCTGTGTGTAATCTGTATCATCTGAAACGTGTATGTATCTTGCATTAGTAAGAACAATGTCAAATAAAAAGGTATGAATTTCCAAAATTTTTAGCTTACTGAACTGATTTTATCTTTGGCTCAAACTAAGAGAAATGAAAACAATCACATAAACATGTACATGTTGGCAACACTTTTACTTTATTTTTTATATTAACAGAAATAAGTCAATACGATATTACATGTGCAGATATTTCAATGAAAAAATACAAAGAAACAAATGCAAAAGATATATTAACTAAAAAACAATGTATTACAACATGTAATAAATCAAACATAAGCAGTTTGATAAAAATTGCAATGACTGAGTAAATATATACCTTCTGTTCCATTGCTCGATACGTCAGCCACACCTCCACCAGTCTTCTTCAACTCAACATGGCTTTTAACTTCTTTTAATTTAGTTTGACTGTGAATAAAATTTGAGATCATAACAATTCACATAATAACAAAGTTTTTTTTCAAAGTTCCACTTTAACACTCATTGGACTGACTCATATCCGAATGATTCGATTTTTTTACATACTGTCTGAGGTAAATGTCAAAGTTTTCATTGTGTAGAGAAATTTTCAAAGACAGTCTTGTGACAGTAAGAATAACATCTATCAGGCTTTCACGCAGACATGTGTTGCAACTATTCTGATTTAATTACAAACATGACTGTTGATTTGTCTCATATTCACTGTAGAAATTCAGTAAGTAATGCAACATTCTTCCTTTGATATGCTTTATCATTAAGCATTAAGAACAACAAACACTTTTAGCAGATATATACACAAGTACTACTTTCTTTAAGATCTCACTTGTTGCACTCTTTTCCTACACTGCATTAATTCTGCAAATTCAAAAATGAATGTTCCTAATTACAGTTTAAAGCGACTACTCACAGATTGGTCGGCGGTGTATAAAAAACAGAATAGAAATCCCTAGTTGTGTAAATTGTGAAGAACATAATAATCTAAACTTACTTACTGTCTCATTTTTTGTACAGAAACACATCATTATATTGATTTCTTACATACTTTTAACCCCGTTAGTTACGGGGTAGATACGATGTTTATTATATTGTTAATTATGACTTTAAGCAATAACAAGCTTCTGTGGCAGAGTGGTTAAGTTTACTGCACTTAACTTTACTGATCCGAAGGGCATGCGTTTAAATCCTATTGAAATCAATTGTTCCTTCAGTTTTCGTGGTGTATAGAGGCATAATGTTATTTTTTCATAGTATATATTAACTTCTCTTTAATTTTAAAGAAAAGAAACAATGTTTTTTCAAGCCTAACTTCTGTGGGTCAGTCGCTTTGACACTGCAAGTGAAATTAATTCCTTCTTCTGTTGAATTTGGTCTGGATGTTATACCAACACCATGACACCCTCAGTACAATCCAATAACTATTCGCGATTAGTAAAACCTGGTACATGTACCTCATAAATTTCATGTAAGACTAGAGAATCCTGTTTCAGCTTGGATTTTTAATAAATGTCTATTCTCTGAATGAGCTTAACTGAGTGAGTTTTCCTTAACGGATAGTAAAAAGGCACTTTCTAGTCCACTATGTACTCTTTAGAAATATGCAGTGTCGTAAACAATGCCTTATCCATGATAATATGCTTTTCATAAAATTACTTCTTAACTTTTCCGTCATTTCGACCCAGAAACGATGTGTACGCTGGTCCGAACTTCCAGTCAAGGTTTGTATTCCCAGTGACCATTTTAACGATAGGATTTTTCTTCACTAATGATCACAGGTTTTTGGCATATACCTATGATAATATAAGCAGTATCTTGTCATTTGATACAGGTTTCCACCGTTAAATATTGTATATCTAGACTTTAGGGACAAAGTGTTAGCGGAAGTAGCAACTATACTCGCGGCCATGAATCTCGCGGTGTCACTAAGTTCTCGTTATTAAAAAAGCACCCCTACCCTATGTAAACAAAAACAAAAGTGACCTACTTTTTCTGCTCTGAGAAAAGAAATATCTCCCATCTACATGCCGCAGATTTAGGTGAGTAATATACTTAAATGATAAATTTTTGACATATTCATCTACAAGTATCAGTAATTTCATTCACTATGTTTGTTTATTTCTCCTCAATTCCTACAGTCGTCATTGAAAGTCTACCATCGGTCATTTTATCTGTGAAGCTGAGGTGTAAAAGCACTAGAGTGAGTTTAAGCAAATTGATAGGACTGTGTATCAGATCCTGTATTTAGGTATAAAAGTACTAAATCTATTCCTTGGATAAATTATCTTCCAGGCTGTAAAGCTGAAGACTCTTACAGGAAGATAAAAGCCTAATGATAGGGAGAAATTAAAGATTGCATACCAGGCTTGCCTCAACGGCACATCAGTCTATAGAGCCACCAGAAGAAATAGAACTAGACATCTTGACAAAATGTTGATATTGATTGTTCTATGGGGCACTACGTCTGTTTAGTGAGGCTGAGGAGAGGCAGCTGGTCTACCATATTGTCTATATGGCATCAATTGCTAATGGGTATGGATCCAGCGAGCTCCCGATTATTTCGGCCGACTATGCCAAGTCACTTAAGAAGCTAAACATTAAAACCTCTCTAAGCAAATGTTGTGTCTAAGTTTTCATAAAGAGATACCGGGATGAATTGAAAGCGGTGAAACCACAGAAATTGTCTCTTAATAGAGCGAAGTGTGCATCGGCAGAGGCTAACTCTGTGTTGCGAGAAAATGATATGCTTGATAAACCTCAGAACATATTTAACATTGATGAGAGTGGTTTCTTCACAGACCTTCCAAGATTGTGCGTGGGAAGCAGCTGAAGCCGCAGTGTGGTATCTGAAAAAAATAGGTGACATTAATTGGATCAGCTAATGCTGTAGGCAGCCATGTATTTCCCTTTTATGTTTTCCTGGAAAACGCTGAATGACTGAACTTCTCAATGCGTGAGCCCGAGGATCTGATGGAGACATGTCAGAGAGTGGGTTTGTTAACCGGGGGTTGTTTGAATCTTACATGGCTAAACAAAGCAAAGCATGTAAATTTCAAAAGTGGTAGTAAGACAATAGTTCTATATGATGGCAGCAAAGCTCACCTCTTACTGACTTAAGCAAACTGGGCTATAGGAATAATGTGGTATTATTTGTACTTCCTCCATATTCGTCACATCTCACGCAACCACTTGATGTTGGGATATTCGGTCCAGTGAAGCGCCACTTCTATAGTGAATGCAAGCTCTTCATGCACGCCAACCCAAGGAGATACATTTCTTGGTTTGAAATAGCAAAGCTTACTGCAAGGCAGTATGCCAAGCCTTTTTCTACTGACAACATTGCAAGCGTTTTCAAGAAAGAAGGCTTATATCCCTTTAACCCTAGAGGTTATTGTTGAATCAGAAACAGCTCCTGCAGAGATATACTCACCTGAGCTTGTCCAAAGCATCGAAAAGGTTGAAACTGCTATGCCATCGATTGCTGCCATTCCTACTGTAACTCCCATACTGTGCATCTGAAAAGTATGTCCTTGAAATAGGCAAAGAATTCCTTGAAAGTAAAAAAGTATCAAAGTGGAAAAAATCAAGACCAAAGAAAAAAACTTTACCTCCCCCCAGCCTCGAAAATTGTTGGCAATCTCTCTCCAAAAAAAACATGGAAATTCTGAGAAAAGTATGAGAAAGCAGACCAACAGTGAAGTGTAAAATTTGAAAAAAAAAGAACTCAGGGCAAATGCAAAACCAATCAACAGCAATCCCAAATCATCAGCATCAGGCCTTAACAAAAACAAATGAGGGTTAATAAAACTAGAGGAATCCACTGAGAGTGAGGACTTCTCCTTTTAAAGATGACAGTGAACCATGTTACCAATGCAAGAATTCATTCCCACCACATTTTACAGGGTACCCAGGTCTTGTTATCCTCAAATGGGCTCATTGTGTACAACTAGCTTCACTGTTGTGGCACATCATACATCAGGATAGGAGTCAGTTTTTTTTTCTGTAAATGTTGGGAATAAGTTATGACTGTCTGTTAAATTTCTGGGATAACAATTTGTTATTGAATTTACTAATTAACTGGTTGTGACAGTGACTTTGATCTGAATTTCTACTTGACTTAAAAAAGTTATTTTTGACCTTACAATGAAAAAAATGTTTGCATCCAAGTCTATCGCGATTTTAATGATCTCCCCTGATTATAAATGGTTGTCAAACTGGATGAAGGTTGCAGTAGACAAGTTGGCTTCCTTTAAAAAGTAAGTCCAAAGAGAGGGCAGCAGCTGTCGTCACTGAAAGAATGAATCTACTTGTTTCCAAGATCATTTTGAATTTTTTAAACGTGCTGTGACTTAAATAATTATAAAAACTAGTAAATCTTATTAGGCAAAATGACCGAAACTGACTATAATTTAGTTATTTCAAATGTTTTTATAGTGGCATATCTATCATTTAAATAAATGAAACAAATTAAGATAACCTCATGTATTTCATACCTTGTAGAATCTTGGGGATCTTCTTATAAGCCCCTAAGGCTTTTCTCCCCCCTCTTTAACAACAATGCATGTAGTTGTTGAAGCCAGAACTCCCATGTAAGCTGCTGCTTTTTTAGGCTAATTAAGTTTTGTTTTCCCTTTCAAGCTTTTATTACACCTTTCTTAGTCCAAATGTTTTACAAAATAATCAGCGTACAGTATCTGTTAAGCCTGGACTAAATATTAAAAGGGCGTAAATTTGATCCAAATCGAGGAAATGGACTTGTCAAAAATGCTCTGAAATTCGTAAAAGATATTTACCATTTTTTCATGACCATGGCTAAATATTAATTTGTTCAACAGGCTGATGAGTTTCTCAGAAAAAAAAATGCATTTTAGAATTTGTAGTTTTTAAAAAGTAGCATGCATTATAATGAAATGCATCTCTATAATTGTATTTTTTGTGTTTAGTTAAGCGAATACAAAATTATTCTGTACGTTCTGTTCATAATGGGCCGTTTTAACAATGGGCCGTTTTGACCCGATATTAAATTTTGATTTCGTTTAAATAAATTCGTATTTTGATTCGGAGCATGCGCATAACTATCTTTGTAGACTGGTTTTCATGATTTTAGGCTTAATATGAGATCATTCAACTAAAATTTGATACGCAAAAATGGATGCCGCCAGCAATTAAAGCCAACACTGTGAATAAGTAATTGATGTGGTAAATTTGTATTTCATATTTTATTCGTTGTTAAAGTGTCAGTACCGAAAGATTCGTGTTTATCGATATACAGATGCTGTCGTCCGATAAACGGAGAGTTTAATGACCGGTATAGGTCTAACAATAATGTACCGTGATTTCACGTACCATAAAAAGCCCGGCCATTGATCTGAAATACCGACACAGCTGAGTGTCTAGAAGTTTTCAGAACTTAAAACATTGCGTTAAGACATTTATATATTTCCTGGTTTTGTTCTTGTTATGAAATAAACGGTCCATGATACACTGAATAAAGGTATGTCCAGAAATGGCTCGGTACTTGAAACATCCTCACAGGTATATGGCTGTCATTTTTGACAGATGTGACGTCATAATGCGCACTGATTTTAGACTGAGCTTCAAGCGAATCATTGTCTATAGCAGACACTGCGACATTGCAGCGCGTTGATCCAGCGAATGTTTTAATAAAACGGTCCAACGATATTGTATCAGCACTATTTATATACTTCCTGGTTTTGTTCTTGTTATAAAATAAACGGTCCATGATACACTAAAAAAGGTATGTCCAGAAATGGCTCGGTACTGGAAACATCGTCACAGATATATGTGCTAACAGGCCCAAGTGCGTTCATTTTATTTCGAACTTTTACATTTAAGATGATTTTTAATAAAAGCTTACAGATTTAGGTTTGTATTCTGACAATATGATTAAGCGACAGTACTCTGTTAGTACGCTATTTAACTTGAGGGAGACTTAGATGTGTATGTAAGACTGATCAATATGGATCCAAATTAAGCAAAATGTCTTTGGTTTTCTAAAAGTTTTATGTAGAAAAGGAAACAAAAGAACTGCATTAATTAATCAATTAATCAACTTTAAAACATTCCATGGAATTCTGAATTGTTTTTCCCCTCATGTAATAGGATATTTGTGTTATAAAATTTAACTTAATGATAAAGCAAATGTTATATACTTGTATATTGATATTTACATTCAAATATAATGAAAAGAGTAAAAAAAAAAAAGAATCTAGCCATAGAGCAAAATAACTTCTCAACATTTGTTTATTTACTCATAAAACAAGGCAAGATTGTAATGTTTACCAAAAATGCGAATCTGATTAATGTAACAGAAAACAAGTTTCAAAATCTTGATAAATGGAAAAACACTAATTATATAGTTCTGTCCCAGTCACTTTTCCTAGCTTAATTTTAAATCAAATTTTAGACACCGTTTCTACGGACGCTTCACGACCCTGGAATTCAGCGCCATATTGATATTCTTTGACTTCCGCCCTGCTGTTTCTCCAGTGCAGGATTGCCTCCTTTATATCTTTTTTATTTAACACTGATCTTGTTTTCCCGTCAAACACAAATACAAAGGTTATGGCAGCTCCGTACAAAGGTCCAGTTAACGTTGTACAACAAAAGCACTCCGAATGTATAACCGTGCACTGCATCTTGAATACGTCCAATGACTGAGAACAAGCGTACGATGAAATACACAATTGGATACATTCGAAGCATTCGAATGTCCGCATGCAAGGTCTGAATATCTAAAACGCCGTTAACCGACCGACTTTCTCTTACTTTCTTTAACATTTTGTATGCCATATGAAACATTACAACAAAGAATGCGATAACAAACGATATATCCCAAATATACCAAAGCCCTAATCTCCAGGCGACATCATTCTTGACCCAACACCATGCCCCGGCAGGTCCGTAAGCGTCTCCTATGAACGGTAACGCCATGACGATAGCAGGTACTGTCCAGCAAAAAACTACGATGAATCGCTCTTTTCTATTCCAGTCTAAACCGGAAATAGCTCTTCTATACATGTTGGCAATAATGCAAACAATCCAGCATAAAACTGCCCAGACAGAGAAAGTCATCAAAGCCCCTTGCGCTTTACAAAGGGGTGTGGCTTGTTCTTCGAATTCACCCAACAAGTAACTTACACCAACTAGTAGTGAACCTAAACTCAAGTTTGCAATCATCCGTTGTGTAAATTCTCTATACTTCTTAAAAAGAACTATGATCACTATGGTTAAAAGTGATCCAATTATTGACAACATAGACGAGAACATCTTTCCATACTTCAGCGTTAAACATTTTGTCTCTTCACCATTAAAAAGAAAACAACCATTGACACCAGTGTTGTTAAATGCTTCTGTAACATTTTGGATACTTGCAGCGCCTGAAGTTAGATTCATACTTTTACTCCAAACAAAATTTCTTCTTAAAGTCTTTTTACTTGTATTCTTATATATATCTGTAAGAAACTCATAAAAAAGTGTGCAAAAACTACATAGTTTTGTTACTACAGATAAGACAATTCGATAAAGTCAAGAGGAAGTAAATGTACTTTCGTATATCTGATAACACTGACATGTAGACCAAATAATATTGATTTTGATAAAATAAAATAAAATGTGCAGTGTCTGTATTAAAGTAAACCTAGAAGATAACAGTTTTCTACCTTAACCTCATGTATGAATGATTTTATTTTTTACAGACTGTCTGAGGTAAATTTAAAAGTTTTCATTGTGTGGAGAAATTTTCAAAGACAGTCTTGTGACAATAGGAATAAAATCTAGCAGGCTTTCACGCTGACATAATTGGGAATTATTTTGTTTGAATTACAACCATGACTATTGATTTGTCTCATAATACACTGTAAAAATTCAGCAACTAATACAAGATTCATCTTTAGATATGCTTTATCACTAAGTCAAGAACAAAACACTTTTAAAAGATATATAAACAAAACATAAGCTACTTACTTTTAGATCCCATCTGTTGCACTGTCTTTTTTCCCATCCCCAACCCCTGCATTAATTCTGCAAATCAAAAATTAATGTTTACAGTTTAAAGCGGCGACTACTTCACAAATGTATCGACGATGCATATAAAAAAGAATATTATAAAATTGCAGCCGTGTAAGAACATATCTAAACTTAGTTACTGCTTCATTTTTTTTTTACAGAAACACATAATTATATAATTATATAAACTTTTATCCCTGCTAGTTACGAGGTTGATAAATCGTTTATATTGTTAATTACGACTTTAAGCAATAACAAGCTCCTGTGCCAAAGTGGTTAGGTTCGCTGCTCTTAACTTTACTGGCCCGAAGGGCATAAGTTCAAATCCTGTTGACATCAAGAATTTTTCTTTAGTTTTCATGGTGTAAAAGGCATAAACGATGTTTTTCCATATTATAATTTATATATTAACTTCTTTTTAATTTCAAAGATAAACATTTTTAAGATAACTCCCACAAGCGGGGAGACACTTTTAACAGTGACCTTCTGCATTCCTCACTCACAGCGCGAGTACTTGTTTGAACCCAGGAAGTAGTCATCGAAAGGGATTTAAAGAAGTTGCAAGAACTTTCTTCCCAATCGATGTAAATATATAAGGTTAAACTTAGCATTCGTGATAAGTAAAATCTGATATGTACATTTCATGTAAGACTGGAAAATCCTGTTCCAACTCGGATTTATAATAAACGTCTGAATGAAGTTAACTTACTGAATGTTCATTTTTCCTTGAAGGATAAAAACAGTCACTTTCTAGTCCACTCTATACTCTTTTGAAATATGTCGCAAAGAAAGCATTATCCATGATAATATGTTTTTTTTTTATAAAAGAAAAACATAGCTTCTCACTTCTCCGTCGTTTCGACTAAGACAAGGTTTCTATCACTCAATGTGTTCGCTGGTCCGAACTTCCTGTCAAGGTTTGTATTCCCATTGACCATTTCAACGATAGGTTTTTTATTCTCTAACGACCACAGATATTTGACACATACCTAGGGTAATATATGGAGTATCTTGTCATTTTTTGTACAGGTTTCTACCTTAGATATTGCATATATTCTCTCTGGGACTTACTATTAACGGGATTAGCAGCTACATGTACTGATTTTATGTTGTCCGATAAACGAGGAGTATAATGCACGAACATTTCACGGTTCATAAAAAGCCAGTATACACTGAAAATAAGGTCTCGGTACTGCAACAAATTATCATAGGTATATGGCTGCCGTTTTTATATGCCCGAAAGGAAGCATATTATGTTATGGTCCAGCGCGTCCGTCAGTCCGTCCGTTAGCAATTTGGTTTCTGGAGGATAACTTGAGTGCTCTTTGGCCTACAGTCTTTTACCTTCATTTGGTTATTGAATGAATGACCCCTATTGATTTTGGAGTCAGTAGCTCAAAGGTCAAGGTCACATAGACCTTAACATTGAAATTCATTTCCGCCTTATAACTTAACAATCATTTGTTATAGAGACTTCAAACTTTATATCATGATTGCACACATTGACTGGATGACCCCTACACATTTGGGGATCAGTATGTCAAAGGACAATGTCATAGTGACCTAAATTTATAGAATGATTTACACTCTGTAACTCGACAGCCATTTATCATATATATTTCAAAATTCATATAATTGTTGCAAGCATTGATTGAATGACCCAAATTGATTTTGGGGTCCGTAGCTCAAAAGTCAAGGTCACATAGACCTTAACATTGAAAACTATTTCCGCCATGTAACTTGACAATCATTTGTTGTAGAGACTTCAAACGTTACATCATGATTGCACACATTGAGTGGACGACCCCTATACATTTTGGGATCAGTGTGTCAAAGGTTAAGGTCACAGTGACCTAAATGTTTAAAATCATTAATACTCTGTTACTTGACAAGCCACTTGTCTTAGAGACTTCAAAATTCATGTAATGGTTGACACATTGAGTGAATGACCCCTATTGATTTGGGGTCAGCAAGTCAAAGGTCAAGGTCACAGTTATCTTAAACTTGAAAACCATTTCCACCATGTAACATGACATTCATTTGTTATAAAGACTTCAAACTTTACATCATGATTGCACACATTCATTGGATGACCCCTGTACATTTTGGGTTCAGTATGTCAAAGGTCAGGGTCACAGTGACCTAAATGTTTACACTCTATAACTCGACAACCATTTTTCGTAGAGACTTCAAAATTCATATAGTGGTTGCACACATTGCGTGAATGACCCGTTTTGATTTTGGGACAGTAGGTCAAAGGTAAAAACAAATCAAAATTTAAAGCAAATCATTTCATTTAAAGCCTAAGGTTTCCTCCCTTATACCACAAATGCATCGTACTTAGAAAAAACACCCTTCAGGCATATAATGCTCCGCCCAACGGTGCTCTTGTTGACATATGTGACGTCATAACCGGCACTGACTAGACTGTGTCTCAAGCGAATTATTGTCCATAGCAAAGACTGCGACATCGCAGCGATATTGATCCAGCGAGAGTTCTAATAAAACGGTCCTACGACATTGTCGTTGAGTAACGACTGCGATAGAAATTTGTCAGTAGGCTGCTACATACTGATAAAACGCCCCACTCCTCTAGATCGAGACGTCCAAGTGTAACGTCAGACGTCAGGAAAATACTATTTGGTTTGCACATTTACAATATCACCTTACAGTCTCAAAAACTGCTAATAACACTGTAGGTGCTCATAACCACTTTGTTCGCCTTAAAACTGTAAGGAGTTCATTCACGAAAGCGGGTTGTAGGCATGTCGTTCATACGTCGGTCCGCCTCTCATTTGAGCGCGTCAGCATTGTTTGGTTGCTCATGCTCCCAGAAGATTTACAGTGAGACAGGGAGGTCTTTTTCACTCACCCTTTTCGGTCTAACGGTCGAATTCGTATATACCGATGTAGCGGGAAACATCAAGCAGAGACAGGTTTTGGGCGTAGGTTAATTATGCTCTGGGGAGGATTTCCACACGGAGAAGAAATACCTTTAAAATTCTCCTGCCACGTTGAAATCCCTTTTATAAAATGAAATCGTCTGATTTTCCAGCATGTTAATGTCCCACTACTATATTGCTAGGATCTGTAAACGTTGTATTGCTAACTAAACAAATATTGACCCAGATTGACTTGCAACCATACCGTCCCGAATTGTTTCTAGTTGATCATTTGTTGGACTAACTGGACCGGAGGGTTCGTCGGCACCAAAATCCTCCCGCTACTCTTAAGCAATTGAATTGCCTTGATGGAAGGATAGGACAACATTCCATTGAAGAGAACCGACTCAGTAATGTATTCTTTGCTCAGAAAATCCGGACAGCGACGGGAAGGTGACATACCGGACACTAACAGTTTCATTTACTGATACCGGATGTACCGTTTTCTTTTTCTTTCGGGCATTATTACCCAGGGTTAATACGCCATGCCGTAATGAAATCATAAAAATGAAATAATATGGTTTCGTCTTAATGCGACTGACTCACAGAATTCAGCTAGAAAAATTCTTTTAAATTTAAGAGAAGTTAATATACTACGGAAAAACTTAATATTATGCTTCTATACACCATGAAAACTGAAAACAAAGTTTTGACTTAACCAGGATTCGAACCCATGACCTTTCGACCGGTAAAATGTAGAACGACGATCTACGCCGCTGAGCCACCGTGACTAATTATCAAATCTCGTCAAAATTATTGTTACAACAAAAGTATCTACCCCATGTCTAACTGGGTAATATTTTTACCGACAAAAGTGTGAAAAACTTTATATTTTGATGTTTGTCTGTAACAAAAAAGAGTCAGTATCTTAGTTAAGATATGTTCTTCACAATAACAGCTGGAATTTCCAGATGTATAAACATTTTTTTCATCGTCGGCCCATCTGTGAGTCAGTCGCTTTAAAAACTGTATAAAATTTCAAAGCCTGTATGACAAGCCATGAAAAGTTTACTCTGCGTATCCTGTTCCTCCAGTACCGGTATATTCTAACGTTTGATATTGTTGCAAGTGTAAACATATTCAATGTTTTCTACTTTTTTTCCAGCTGGGGAGTTAAATAAGTACGGGGACGGGTACGTTCGTCTGAGGCAATGCTCACAAGTCTGTTTGTTAGCATTAACAGTATGGCAGGTCATTGCATTTAGCGAGTTTAACATCATAGCGATGTTCTCTTTCCTGTTGCGGAACGACCTATTAAACGGAACCCCTCAAGTGTCTGTATGTTATTTTTTAACTTTGTCCTTTCTGTAACAAATTATGGAGCACAGTGTACATATATAAACAATGGGGGCATTTTAATAGTGAATGTTGGCAAGACGGGTAGAAATTCATTTACAAGCAAAACTTCGATTAAACGCCGAAATTTTATTTGTTGTCTACCTTGAAATGATAACCACAGAAGTTCATAAGTTAAACTTGTGTCTTGCTTACTTAATTTTTTTCTAATGGAACCCCTAAGGGCCATCTGACATTAAAGTGACCTCCGATTCAACCGAAACAAGGACCTTAGCCCTCAGCCTCCGACCGAGCTGATATTCCAGTAAATAACAAACCAATCCAGAATCAGTTTACTAATAAAAGTTATTCATTTATTTACATGTATAAAATCTAATACAGTAGACGGATAATAAATTTAAATTGTTGGATTCGATGAAAATAAGTAAAACACATTAATGATAATGTTGATACAAATCATAGAATTAAAGTTGAATTGTTTAACAGACGAACATTAGAAGGACGACTTTTTCACATTTTTTTTAATATTGCAGTAATTAAAGGCTTAATGAAGCCGGTTTTCAAAGAGGGAAAGCAATTCCATTTGCTTAGTCACATGACAACACACTTTTACCAGATGATGCATAATTTATTCAGGTCAAACTTCAGCATTGCTATTGTTTGGTGGACGAAAAATGATTTGGTTGTAACAGCTATTTGATGCATGTTCTTCATGTTACTCTATATTAATTCTTGAACTGGTTCCAGTTTTAATGTGCACTTTCCTCATAATAATTAGAAGGATATATCCTAAAATCACCGCTGATAAACTGTGTATGTTTTGAAATGATGAATGAACGAAGAACATATGCTCAAAATGCCTCTTTAAGGCTAAAAGCAAATAGAAGAAGGGTGAATTTGTAATAAATGGCTATCCACACAAAATTGTATAACAACTCTCTATAGAATTACTTATATTAATGTATTCAGTTTACTGGCTGCAACTGCAGTTTGCTTGCTCGACTGTCACCTTGACACTTTGTAATGAATATTCATCTAATACCACTCTTATTTAAATGATTTTGCAGAAATCAGAATGTTCAAAATTTTATGGTATATGCCTCTTTAAATGTTTTCTGGAAACTTGTTGAAGAGAAAAAGGCAAAAATACAGAATAGGAGGAATTATTTTATTTGTTGCCGTCAAACTATTTAAAAACCGATAATGTTTTCAGTAAATGCATATATTAACGGTATGGCACTATGATGAAAAATAACTTTTGTTAATGTATGATCGAAAAACTTATCTAGTTTTGACTGTTTACATTATGAACATAAATTATAAATTTCTAAATTGTTTCTTTTTTCTGCAAACAGTTCATGTAAAAATGTTTCTTGGTTTTCGGAGAAAACTGCATAGTGTAAATAAAACAGTAGTGACTTCACCCAGTTTGCATCAAATAATGATATTCGATATCCGTAACATGTTATCAAGTAACATGTTATCCAACTAGTGAATTAAACCTTACATTTTAATTTCTGTAAAGAGTTTCTTAAAGTATGTATAAAGTATTTTTATGTTTGCCTCTATGACAAATTAAAAAACGCCATATCATGTCAGTATACCATGCTGCTGGATAGTTCTTGCAGTTAACATCAAAATTATTATGGCACGGATAGGCTAAAAACTTATAATGTATAATTGCTTTTTAATTTTTATATCAAACAAACGCTTTAATTTTCTTGCTTAAACAGTAAAAATAAACCACAATATACTATTTATGTTACTGTAAACAGTTTATCTAACAAAAATAAAACATTATTGCTAAAAAGAATTTTAAGCGGTAACGTTCACAGAATGTTAACAGTAAATTAATAACAATGTATTACATTCGCTATACCACTGCGAAACATGAAGAGATGACATGCGTAATTTTTCATAGAGATTATTGCGGTATGTTGTAGACATGTCCACCGTACGCTTCTGACATGCACAATTATTCCAAGGACACTTTCCATCTCATTTAATCACTGCAAGATCCTAAAAATCACATTCATTTCTCGCAAGTACACTTTACTTTTTCCTTATCCATTGTTATTTCTATATTTATCACAAACAAAATATTACACGTCATATAAAAAATCAAATATAGCAACCAATATAAAAGCGGTCAGATTCTTTTAAATGCAACCATTGTTAAACATATCCCCAATCACAGTCAACTGGTATAGGATATTTGTCAAGCGCAATTAATTGGAACAGGATTTTTTCAGGTCACAAGTATTTAATACTGTTCAGTCGCAACCACAATTTTTACAGTTACTTCCCGGTCGCATTCAAGTATGAAAAAATATTCTTTATTCATCATCAATTAATGAATGTCCTTATGCTATCGCATGCATAACTACAAGATCTTTTTCATTCAAATCACAGATCAATCAGATGCTTTCATTAATCACATTCATCATAGTCATCTTCGTTTTTGATCTTTCTACATAAACAGATTGAAAACACCATACCTAGAACCTGAAATACAACAAATTACTTTTCCAACACAAGGATACATGCACCATACTTAATCAACGAATATTTCGTACACATATTCAATTAATAAATAGTTGTGTGTTTTCAGGTATTCTACTTTTGTGTTAAACATGAAGCATCCGTGCTGAGCTAAATAAAGATATTTAGGAAAATGTCGTAGATCTATAAATAGCATCTCTTACAAAAAAATATCAGTGAAACTTACCATAGCAACTGCTATTCCAGCACCAACTTCTATTAGAATGTTGACATTACTTGCTAACATGTTGCGCAATGAAGTGTAACATCCCTGAAAATAGCACAAAATAAATTGAGTGATTTTTCAGTAACGCAAGATTAGACAGCATATCAATATATCTATCTTTTTGAGTTTTTTATTGCCAGTATAAGTTGCCCATATGACTGACATCCAGTGTGGAGTTTAGTTATTTTAGGTTGTGGGAAATAATGCAAGACACAGAAAGCATCACATGTAAACCACACACACTCACTCTGCCAGTTCACAAGAAAAATAAAAGAAATATCTTTTAAAAAGATATATGGTGTTGATTGGGATTAAAATTATTGTAACGGTGAATGTGATTTACAGCTTTAGGTAGTTTTGTACAAATATTTATATACATTCAGCCAGCTAAAGATTTCAACGTGCATCTACGAAAAGTGTTTTGATAAAAGCAATAATGTCATTACCGAAAAAGTGTAATTAAGTCAAGATACTTTATTAAGTTTGTGAATATGAAGCATATATTTCAGCTATTTCACATCTCAACAAACAATGGTTTGTTACTTTCTTGACTATAGTATAGGAATATCTACCAATATGGGTCGTGCATTCATTCGGCATTCTCTTACGTCATTATCTCCAAATAGGTCAAATGTGAAATTAGATAGCTACGTCGAATAATTGTATATATGAAATAAGCTTTAAGAATTATATAAAGCTTTCATATACCTGTGTAAAGAAAGGCATGACCAACTTTATAGTATGCTATTATTTTACAGCATCGTCTCTCAAGAGATCAAAAGAAAGGTAAGAAAGCTACACCAAAAACAAAACAAAAAAAGATGGACACGAACACTTTTTTGAATTCAGGTCAATATCGAATCGGCTGAATTCAGTTGAAACAAAATTCAAGGGATATTACTCTGAAAACCATATCACTTATATGAATATGTAAGAGTAGATTCCTTTTCTTACGAATTAACATACCTCTGTATGCAATTGGTCGTTGAGTTGAGAGAAATCCAAAACCGGAGGCCCTGTCATGGGTATACTTGTTTGATCAATGCTTCCTTGATTTGGTAACGTTTGGTGTGTTTTCGGTATCCACAGAGCAACTTACAGGTACATATTCAAACTTCTTTGGTCTCGGTGTTAACTCTTTGATATGCAAAGGAGGTAGCATGTTGTTATGTACAAAAGTATTTAAGACATCATATAAAAGGCAATCTCAGAAGCTTTACCTAAAGTCTTGAGGAAATCAACCTACCACTGATGTCATAACAACACTTCAGTGCCGGTGGCAATCTTTAACGGTACTGACACCAGTATAACAGAGCTGTACACAATAATAACAGTTAGATAACAGAAAGTTTCGTGTTATGTTAAAGCTAAAATGTTGACTGCTATAATCTCAAAATTTGTCAATTTGCCTTATTATTTGGAAAGACATAGGTCTAATTCTTCGTTTCACATAACTCATATCACATGCTTGCTTGTATAACAAAAATATTCACACAATGATTTGAGAAAAAAGCAAAGTCTTTAGATTTATATCCCCGCGCTTAAAATGTTCATTTCTTTTGGAACATGTGAGTTTGAAAATAAACACTTCTTCAATACAAATGCATGGTTGTTGAAAAAACAAGACGATGACTGTAGTATATCGGAATGAATGTTTGGACCTGAAATATATTATGTTAAGATACCCTTCTACTTCGGTTCGGTAGTTTTCAAATGTGACAATTGTTGTTGAGTCACTGTGCATTCTTCTAAATCCTAGATATTGTAAGATTTGAACAGATGGACTGTAGAAATTATTGCAAATTTCATGACATCACATCCATTGGTTATATAGTCATGAGAACAGATAGACAGACAGACGGATGGTAGAAAAAACAGCCCAAAATCTATATCCCTCTGATGTTCACCCCTGAGAAGTTTTAATGCTCAAGTCATTGCCATTTTCCCTATATAAGTAAATAAGTTGATATGCCTTACATAATGATACTGTACATAGAAATAATCTAACTAGAGGACATCAATTCTGACGTTACTGGTCTGACCGGAACTGTGTGCCTGTTCTATCCTAGAATGATAATTCCTGAGTGCTGATTTTCATGAGATATAATCCATTTGTTAATAAGTTATGAGACTGGATGCACAGACAGACCGACAATGCAAAATCTTTAACCACCTATGTCTTATGGTTTTAGATATGAAACTTTTTTTAAGATTTCAAATTTTTCAACAACTAAAGTTCTAAACAAAATTGAATTGCTTGAACAACTTTGGTAGAGATTCGTCCTGGGAAGTTTTCATGGTCGACGAATAAACTGTGTTTAAAGTTTTCCCTTTATAAGTGTATATACATGTCCAATTTGACCAGAATAAACGGGAATTGCTGAAAAATATGAATGTGCAAAGTCATTCTACATTAGATAGAGTATTTACAAAAAAAAAAAATACAAAAGTGGAAAACCTAAAATCGTCGATATTTTGAAAAAGTGTAGCTCCGTGTTCCGTGCCAAGATGTTCCCCGCTTCTCGCTCAAAACCTCGAAGGTAAATCAGAAAGTAGACAAAACTCAGAACTTGTGTATTTACCGTTGGAAAAATTTTCCTTGGCGCATTGAATGCACTCTATCAGAGAAAAAGACTTGTATGTTCTTACCAAACTTGAAAAGTTGCGTTAATATAGCTCAAAACTCCGCCATGGCAATGATACGTACCATATTTGGTCACATGGTTCTTAACCCTGGTACATAAAATTGATAAAAAGGGCATAAGTGGTGTAACGGATCTGATTGGAACCAACTGCCTTCCATATCCTATACTGATAATACAAAATCGTATCGGGGGATATGATTTAGTTTTCCCCATGTAAGTCTATATGTCTTATATATTGTAAAATAAATCAAAAGACATAAATCTGGTGCTACTAATATGATCGGAACAAACATTGTGCCTGCTCTGTCCAGTACTGATGATACATATTTGTGTTGAGTGTCATTACATTTTTTTCAATCGGTTACTGAAGTATGGCTCTGGACTGACATTTATTTAACAAAGGGCTATGACTCAGCTATAAGTATGTAAATTAGAATGGCATTTGACATGCACCCCTTATTCTATTTGTAATCAAACCAAATTACAACTAAATCCATGCAAACTCTTACGGTTTATGACTCCGGACGGACATAAAGTGACGGACAAAAGCACGAAAGGACGGACAGACAGACAGACAGATGGACGGACGGACAATGCCAAAACAATGTCCCTCGCCATTCGGCGGGGGGAAATGAAAAATGATTTTTTCATCAAAAGACTGAAAGATATTTAGAAGAATTGCCACTTTATGTTACTGAACATCTTATCTTACCTGTCTGCATTTGGAACCATCTAGATGACAGTTTGTAAATAGACCAGGAATGGGAAGAATTCTCGTTCCAGCTGACACCGCAGCATTTGAACCAGAAAAGAGAAGACATATAATCAATAATAAAAGATAATCAATCGATAGCAGTGTTTGGCAGTTTTAAATAGTCATTGATAATATTGGTAATTCAACCTTTGCTTTAACCTCAGTCACAATAAGTCAAATACTCTATATTTCATAAAATTTCATCTACTTTCTCCAGATGTACTGTCTTTGTGCGTCTATTTCTCCTAACATTGTTTTAATGCCGCTCTATACGAGGGTGCATCAATAAATTCGTAAACTAATTCAATAGCGGTGAAATGATTTGATTCAAGTACCTAAAATGATTCTTTCTCAAAGTAACGTCCCATGCACGATTTGCACTTGTCCCATCTCTCGACCCATGACTCGAACATGTGTTGTAGCCCGTCACGTGACATCTCCCGCAGCTGTCTGTCCATGGCACACCTCAGTTCCTCTCTTGACTCAAATTTCGTACCACGAAGACTGTTTTTTAAAGTTGGAAACAGCCAGAAGTCACAAATTGCTAAGTCCGGGCTGTAGGGTGGGTGCGGTAACAGTTCGACGTCGAGTTTTTCTAGTGTATCCATGACAACGTGGCTTGAATGGCTCAAGCGCGTTGTCGTGATGTAATATGAATCCGGACCTAAGTAGATGTGGGCACGTTCTTCTTATTGCCGCCATGAGTTCCGTTTTAAGTAATGTTGCATAATAGTTCCCAGTGACTGTCGTTTTCAGAGAAACAAAGTGGTTTAGCACTACACCGTATGTATCACAGAATATAATGGCCATAACCTTCCCGGCTGACTTGGAAATTATCGCTTTTGTAGGGGAAGGCGAGGAAGGATGCTCCAGAGAGAACTCTGACGTTTGCTTTCGGGTTCAAAAAAGTGAATCCACGTTTCATCACATGTTATCACTCGATTTAGAAAGTGATCGCCTTCTTCACGATACCTCCTGTCGTACTGCTGACACATTTTCACCCTTACCCCATCTGCTCCGACGTCAACATACGAGGCTACCATCTTGCTGAAACGCGGCGCATTCCTAATCTATCAGTCATAATGCTCTGAGCTGTACCATATGAAATAGCGAACTTATCTGCTTCGTGCTCCACGCTTACTCGTCATCTCGGAGTATGTACTCCTGAATGGCAGCCACTGTTTCTTCATCTGTTACAGTCACCGGTCTACCTGCACGACTGTCGTCTTCAGTTGCCTCTCGATCGTCTTTTAACCGCTTCATCCACTTTGAAATGGCACCTTTTGACAGAGCAGCCTCTCCGTAAACTTTTTGCAAATCTTCACGAATATCGGAAAAAGACTTTCCGAGTTTTGTGTAAAACTTTATAACGGTGCGCTGTTCGCTGACGCTGTGTGACGCCATTTTCGAACGGACGCCCGTAACGTGACGTCGTTTACGGTTTATGACGTCATAAGTGATGACGTCAAAGTTGTGTACATACTAGTAGTACGATTCAATTTGAAATAATCTGTTTTCACAGCATTTAAAGTTTCATTTTAAACGGACCAGTAGTTTTGACGCTATTGAATTAGTTTTCGAATTTATTGATGCACTCTCGTAATGTAGCCTGACGTAAGCGGGGTGTGAAACTAATTGGCAGACAAGTATCAGATGGGTCAAGCTTGCAAGATCTAGCTAATGTTGACGGTCATGTTTTTCGTCCGGTTTTAATAAAACGCTACATTTGTGAATCTAATCTTCTTTGTGAATATGACAAGAGAGCCACGATCGCCTGAATCACCCACCGCTGTGTAACTACTTAAAGCAATAAGTGTAATGTCGTGGAAATTTTAATCAAAATAAGAGAAACGAGACAAAGCTACATGCCAAATACTAGTATTTAAGTTTTTTTGCTATTTAATTTCGAAAAAGACGATTTTCAAAAGGTTTTCCTGAATAATTTATCTATGAAAAATGTGCCCATAGTGGTGGGACTAAAATATTCTAAAGGGAATAATTTTGACAATAAGGGAAATGTAAAAATCTTCCAGCTGAAACCGCAAAACTGACGGTTTATAAATACATTCATCTTTTTATAAGATGTGACCAAAGGATGGAGCCAGTAATGATTTCAGGGGCAAAGTTTGAACACGCTTAGTAGAGGTCTACTACACAACGCTTCAAACAAATTTCATAGCTCTGGACTTCGTGGTTCAAGAGAAGAAAATATTAAAATCTTCTTTTCCTCCATATATACAGTATGACTGCGAGACGTAAGCTGAACACAAGGCTATGTCACACATCAAATTTAAAAAATATCAGCCTTGTGGTTAAGAATCTCTCTCTCTCTCTCTCTCCCTCCGTTATCATTAAATATCTGGCCCCTTTTGGCAGGGGTAACAAGGACTCATGGGGCAAAGTCTGAACAGCTTTGAAGAGGTTCACTATTAAGTTCAACAAACATAATTTCGGAACAATCCTTGAGATTTCAGATCCCTTAAATTAAAGAATTTCCTATATAATTCTATATAATACATAGTTACGATGATTCGAGCGAGGTCGATAATGACCATAGAACTATAACTTGAATAAATTTTGTAGAGGTTAATTAGACAATTCAATGAAATAGTTTCCAGACTTCAAGGCCTCATGGTTTCAGACAAGAAGATTTAAACAATAATCCGTCTAGTTGCCGTAGCAACCACAGTACTGCATGGAATAAAACTTTTTTATATGATTTTTTATCCTGTAAGGATCATTCCTCAAAGTGCCAACAAATTCAAGTTAGTTGTAAGGAAAATGGTATTAGTTAAATAAAACTGATAACGTACTTAATACAACTGTCGACGCACAGCGACGGACGACAGAGTAAGCCCGAACTTAATAACGTTGTCCAGGTGAGCTAAAAAGCTTCATCACATTGCTAAACGCAAAGAAAACAATAATGATTGAAATGGAAGACTACCCATAACTCAAGGACAACACAATCTAAAAACAAAAAAAAAAAGAGCTGTAAATTGACATATGCCCCCGAAATGTAGCTTTGAATTGAAACTGGTGTAAATATATAATTGAATATGCCTGTGGAAAAGAGATCAGACAAAAAGTAGAGCATGCACTGAAGGTAAATGATAAAGTGATGTTTTTCTGCTTCAGATAAAGTAACTTCCTATCTACATATTTAAAATATATATATATATATATATATATATATATATATATATATATATATATATATATATATTTTTTTTTTTTTTTTTTTTGGGGGGGGTCCCATACATGGTGGGGGAGTCAAGTACCTACATATTTAAAAAAATAATTATAATGAAAACAAGTAATTGGAGGTGTAATGCCCAGGTGGTGGGTAGGGTGGGGTGGAAGCGGGGAGTGAAGTCACTTCATACCTATATATTTAAAAAAAAGAAAGAAAAGAAAAAAATGAGGGCCGGGAGAGGGGGTGGGGGTCTCATACATGGTGCGGTGGGGGAGTTGGAGTCAAGTACCTCCATTTTCTTTAAAAAAGATAATTATACTGAAAAAATGGGGGGGGGGGGAGTAATGCCGGGGCTGGGGGGTACCCAAGCAGAGGGGAAGTTGGAGGAGGGAGGGGGAAGTACTTACCCGTCCTATGTAAGTAAAAGTTTATTTCTAAGCTTTTCCCCTATATATAAGTATAAGCAAAATCAAGTGACCCCTTAGGGTGGGCCTAATTTTGACCCTCAGGGACATGGGTACCAACAATCTCTGCAGGGTCCTTGCTGGTGATCAAGTATTTGAAGTTTGAAGGGAATATCTTTGACTTTTTGAGAAATGGACATTAACAAAAAGGTTAACCAAAAGATTATTAGTTAAAAAAGGGGCATAACTTTGCAAAAATAAATTTGAGGGTTATCTGCCCTTGAGAAATGGTGTGGCATTTAGATAGTGAACATGTATTCCTAATTTGAAGTAAAAAGCCTTGATAGTTTTTGAGAAATGAATCTTAACAAAAAGGTTAACCGACGGCGACGAGGGGGTCATGACAACAGCTCCACGTTTTTTCTTCGAAAAGTGGAGCTAAAATTGACTAAGGGCCCATAACACTGCCAAAAATATTGTGAGCAGAAACTCCTTAAGATATGCACAACAAAGCTTGGTGACAAACATTCCTCTGAAGTTTCAATGGAATCCTCCAAGTGGTTTTGGAGATGAAGTGTGGAGAAGATTTATATATAGAAGTTATAGTAAAAAATGACAAAGTGCCCTTAACTCTGCCAAAAATAATCCTGCAGGAACTCCTGACAATATGCACAACTAGGCTTAGTGACAAACATTCCTGTGAAGTTTCAATGAAATTCTCCAAGTGGTTTTGGAGATGAAGTGTGGACAAGACTTTAATATAGAAGTTAGAGTAAAAAAATGACTAAGTGCCAAAACTCTGCCAAAAATAATCCCAGCGGAATCTCCTGACGATAGGCACAACTAGGCTTGGTGACAAACACTCCTGTAAAGTTTCAATGAAATCCCTCAAGCGATTTTGGAGTTGAAGCGAGGACATGATCTTAGAGTAAAACAATGACTAGGTGCCCTTCATCTGCCAAAAATAAATCGAGCGGAATCTCCTGACGATATGCACAACTAGATTTGGTGACAAACACTCCTGTTAAGTTTCATTGAAATCCCTCGAGTGGTTTTGGAGATGAAGCGAGGACAAAATTTTACAGGACAGACGGACGGATGGAAGGACGGAAGGACTGACGGACAGATAGATGGATGGACGGACGGATGGACGGACAGACAGACAGTGCGATTACTATATTCCTCTCTTCGGGGGCATAACAAAACGTATGAGATGCTGTCAGCATTCCTAACTCAAGGTTTTGTAAAGTCAGTGGTAGACTGCTTTGTTAGAAACCGGCTGTTTTCAACTATTCGTGATAATCTTGTAAGGTAACTTGAAATTTGCACACATGTCTGCCATATTTGTTGTCACTTCCGGTTTTCACCGGTTAGTCTTTACTCGAAGTCAGATCAAATTTTTTATTATTAAAACGTATTTTTCGCGTCTGTGATTACTCTAGTTATATGTTTAATACATTTTTGTGAATGTATGTAAGATTATTTGATGCATATTCTTATTTATTATGGGATTTATTAGTCGTAATCTCTACTCTACTTATCTCATTTGCATACCAAAATATTTGTGTACTAATTTGCATACCCAAAAAAAAATACCAGCGTCTGTTGACTTTTTGCCACTTCGCCTCTGTCTCAAGAGAAGTCAGACGTGTTTTTTTAGTCTCACAATTTTTTAATCAGATCAACTCTAAAATTTTTAATTAAACTTGGCATTAATAGATACAAGGTAATTACGATATCTAGTATTTTAACAAGTTCAAAATGTAGAACGATTGTGATTACATTTAGTTTTGGGCACATTTTCGGACTTCTTAACTCCGCGATTGTTTTTGATCTGACTTCATTCAGAATTTTCATTGTTATTACTTGTTGGCCTAATCCTTACTATGGTTGTTTGTTAAGTTCTTTTAAATAAAAATACCTTAAACCGAAAGGAATGGCTTTGCCCTTATATGATATTTTATAATAATAATTTAGTCTTGAGAATAATTAATCATTGAGAAGAACTTCGGATTTTTTACTATCTGATATTAAGTTTAACTAGGCTGCTACCAGGCTCAGCCGCTACGAGACTTGTTTGACGCTTAAACCAGTTATCCCTATATGATATATTCAATTTAGTAATTTAAAAAGCAATCTCTCGACGACGATTGCTGATGTAACCCCTCCCATGGTGACCTAGATTTTAGATTGTCCCACTGTACAGTCAACACGGGCACGGGGGTTACAGATTTGGTGGCAGCGGTGCAGACTCCTTCACCTTTGATTAAAGTGGCTTAGACCAGTTGCTAGTACAATTCTTAGTTATACCTGAAAGACTATTACCAGGTCTTACAGTTCAAATAGACATTATAATTTGTGACTTAAAGAAAATTATATTTAAAAATTTTCAGTCCATAGTATATTTGTAAGACGGAAACTTCAAGTCTGCTTCCAAGCCTTGGTGAGTATAAAGTAGTAGTAATTATAGGTATTGTTAATTACTGATAGTAAGTTCAAAGCCAAATATCACTAGTGAGCTGAAGCCATTTCCAGGCTATTGTTACAAAGCCGTCCCAGGCTTAGGTAAAAGTTATTAAATTTACTTGTTGCCGCGTTGGGCTTGGTGTGTCTTGTTTCGATACACATTATAGAGCCGTTCCGTACGTTCTTTTAAGTAAACAGTTTAGTCTGCCATTCCACTGAAAAGCCATTGCCAGGCTGCAGAAGTATTTTGTAACTGTAACCAAGTTACTTGAGCATCCGCCGTTACCAGGGATAAATAATTTTACATTTAAAAAATACCAGTGCAGTTGTTAAAATTCAAACAGTACTACCATGCAGGAGACAAACCATAAGAACTACCCTATAGTTACATTTTTTAACCAGGTTTTCAACGAAAACTGGTTATTGAAATGCTGAAGTCGGCGGGCGGGCGGGCGTCAACTTTTGGTTTCCGCTCAATAACTTGAGTTAACTTTGGCCTATTGACGCCAAACTTGGTATATGGGTAGCTTATATCAAGAGGCAGCTTGGGATTGCTACCCAGGTGTCTGTGATCAAGGTCAAGGTCACTGTTGCTTAAAATAGAAATTCAGTTTCCGCTCAATAACTTGAGTTTGCTTTGACTTATTAACCCCAAACTTGGTATATGGGTAGCTTATATCAAGAGGCAGCTTGATATTGCTATCTAGGTGTCTGTGATCAAGGTCAAGGTCACTGTTGCTAAAAATAGAAATTCAGTTTCCGCTCAATAACTTGAGTTTGCTTTGACCTATTAACCCCAAACTTGGTATATGGGTAGCTTATATCAAGAGACAGCTTGGGATTGCTACCCAGGTGTCTGTCATCAAGGTCAAGGTCACTGTTGCTTAAAATAGAAATTCAGTTTCCGCTCAATAACTTGAGTTTGCTTTGACCTATTGACCCCAAATTTGGTGTATGGGTAGCTTATATCAAGGGACAGCTTGGGATTGCTACCCAGGTGTCTGTTATCAAGGTCAAGGTCACTGTTGCTAAAAATAGAAATTCAGTTTCTGCTCAATAACTTTAGTTTGCTTTGGTCTATTGATGCTTAACTTGGTTTATGGGTAGCTTATTTTAAGAGGCAGCTTGGGATTGCTCCCAAGGTGTCTGTGGTCAAGGTCAAGGTCACTGTTGCTAAAAATAGAAATTCAGTTTCCGATCAATAACTTGAGTTTGCTTTGACCTATTGACCCAAAACTTGGTGTATGGGTAGCTTATATCAAGGGACAGCTTGGGATTGCCACCCAGGTGTCTGTGATCAAGGTCAAGGTCACTGTTGCTAAAAATAGAAATTCAGTTTCTGCTCAATAACTTTAGTTTGCTTTGGTCTATTGATGCTAAACTTGGTTTATGGGTAGCTTATTTTAAGAGGCAGCTTGAGATTGCTCCCCAGGTGTCTGTGGTCAAGGTCAAGGTCACTGTTGCTAAAAATAGAAATTCAGCTTCTGCTCAGATACTTGAGTTTGCTTTGACCTATTGACCCCAAACTTGATGTATGGGTAGCTTATATCAAGGGGCAGCCTAAGATTGCTACCCAGGTGTCTGTGATCAAGGTCAAGGTCACTGTTGCTAAAAATAGAAATTCAGTTTCTGCTCAATAACTTTAGTTTGCTTTGGTCTATTGATGCTTAACTTGGTATATGGGTAGCTTATATTAAGAGGCAGCTTGGGATTGCTACCCAGGTGTCTGTGATCAAGGTCACTTGCTTACAATAGAATTTTCAGCTTCTACTCAATAACTTCAGCACACTTTGACCTATTGATACTGAACTTGGCATGTGTGTAGCTTACATGAAAATACAGCCTGGCATTGCTACTCAGGTATCTGATTTATTTTTATTTTGAACTATTGAAACCAACTTTCTGTGTTGGTACCAAAATAACAGCACCATTTTTACTTCACTGCCATATTTCTTCCTAATTCCTGTCACATCAATACTTGATCGTTGAAAACCTAGTTTTCGTCGCATTGCGGCGCTTCTTGTCTTTTTTTTGGCATTTTTCAAACTGTTTCCAAGTTAGAATTTGATCAGAGTCTGTGATTTAACCAGAAAATGTCAAAAATATTGTATTGATTATACACATTGAATTAAAATTACATTAAAAAAATCAAAGTGTTATCACTTGTGGTATTACAGATACTTGTTTAACAAATTTATATACTAAATATTCTGCTGTATAAGGAAACTGAGAGTAATAGAGAAGAAAAAAAAGTGTGCCAATCAATTAAATTCTAGATTACAGACCAAATCAAAAATGGAACTTTCCATGGATCTAGCTGACATACCATATACTCTGTCTTTACCTGATTCTGACCAGTGCACTTATAACCAACCACTGATACAACGTTGTAACTCAAGTAGACAATCTTCAGCCACCCAGTCCATTTACACTACCTGTACAGTACCTACCGTGGGGACAGAGGCATCGTCAAACCCGAGGTTGATGGCATGTGGTGATATGTCTGGAGATAACTTAGTAGCTACTGGCACAAATGACCAGTTAATACTTGGGACACCTTCCGGTGAGGTGAGCTGGCGCAGGCACACAGGGGTGGATAATGATGTTTTAGATGACCAGGGAATTATCAACCTTGGCCGGGCTTACACCGGTTCCAGTGGAGAAGTCAGGGTCCCGGGGTCAGGAATAAAGTCTTGCAAGGTGGAACTGATGATAAAACAGGGTCGGGAGGACACAGGGATTTTTTAGTTGGGCATAGGTATTCTTCTGTTTCTGGGTACAAGGGTAATATTCCAGGACCAGTCCCTTTCTATACGGAGAGGACCTTGGCCGATGGAATTATAGACCAGTTTCAGGTACATAGGGGATTATTTACCGGCAGGGGTTTGGAGCCGGATGGAAATTTTTACTCTGATGGGTAATCAGAGGCTGGCCCACTGGGTGTTTCTGGGTATAGGAGGAGGGAGCAGTGGGCTTTAGGGGCAAGCAGATACCAGTATCCTGGACCCTCCATGCCTTAAGTTTGGTGTAGGATGGAAAGATGTGGCTTGATTCCATGGGAATATGGTGATGTTGGAAGGGAATTACCTACAGATATACCACCTAGACCATTACATCAACAATTGGATCAGTGTTACAGACTCCACATAGCAATGTTAAACCCCCAACATTTGGTACAACTGAACTCAACTTATATATAATCCAATTTGAGATGACCAGTGAACTAAATAAGTGGTCTAATGAAAAGAAAGCACTACAGCTAGCCGTTTCTTTAAGAGGTAGGGCTGCTGAGATACTGAACGACATCCTTACTGAAAGGCGAAGAGATTAAGATTTAATTATTGAATACTTGGTTTACAGATTTCAACTACAAAATCACATGTTGCAAAGTTAAGAGCCAGAATCAGAAGACGTTATGAATCACTTGATGATTTAGCCAGTGATATAAAAAAGATGGTTAGATTAGCTTACTCAGATTTAAACATGAAGTGTAGAGAGTATATGGCCCTTAAATGTTTTGCTGAGGCACTTAATAATGACCAGTTACATAGAGATTTAATTGTATTATGTCCAAAATCTATGTCTGAAGCCCTCAGGTTAGCCACTGAGGCAGAACTTAGTTATTCTAGAAGAAATAATGCTTACACAAGAATGGTACAAAATCAGCCAAATGACTAATTACTGACCAAAATTGAGGAATTAGAGAGGCGTACTGAGGCTCATACCTATCAAAGAATTGCTAAAGTTGGTGATTTTTCAAAGGAAATGCCAAATTATTCCAGCCTTCCCCCCCCCTCTAGTAGAGATTCTAACAGCAAGTCTAAGTCAAAGCAAGCTGGTGTATGTTATTACTGTAATGCACCGGGCCATATAAAGAGAAACTGTCCTCTACTCAAAGACACTCAAAATCACCCATACAATAAGTATCAATACCCACAGTATACAAATGCGGTACAACAGAATAATGCTAGGACACAATATCAAAATACGAGTTACCAAGGTCCCAGTTAAAGGAACTATAGAAAAAGCCATAAGCTGAGGGTTTGGTCCAGCCTGTAGCTCAAAAATTTTCAAATTCAGGACCTATAATGATACAAGGAAGAGAAATCTGCAAAGTTCACACAAACAATAAAATACGTATTTCTTGCCTTTGACCATTAAGAAGTTACCTGTATTTGCACTTTTAGATGCTGGAAGTGCAGTTAGTATTTTGAAACTAGAAAACTGGAAAGCAAAACCTAAAGAGGATAGACCACAATTAAGAGTAACCAATACAGCATTTAAAGCTGCAGATGACGGTAAGATTCACAATTATGGATTTGCTACTTTGCAGATAGATATTAATGGTTTATAGTTTGACCATGAATTTTTAGTAGCAGAATCATAACCTGTTTAAAAGAGCATCAACTGCCAATTGTGTATAGAATACAAGCTACTGAAACCTTTGAATTGCCTCCAGCTAGTGAAACTATTGTAAAAGGAACATTTGACACAGGGATTCCTAATTTTCAAACCGGTTTAACAGACAACTATGAAGAAAGATTGGTTTCTGATGGTGTAATTGTGGCTAAGGCTTTAATTAATGCAGGTCAGGATATTGTACCCATAAGACTTATTAATTTGAATGAGAAACCCATTACCATATATCAACACATGACAAAAGGGCCATGATTGCCCTGTATCACTCACCTGAGTATGACTGCTTTAAACAAAGTTTCTATGGACCTGGTTAATTGACCCGAGATGACCCATATTCGAATTTGACCTAGAAATTATTGAAACAATCTTTCTGACAAATTCCCAGGTTATTTGGACTAAAAATGTAGCCTCTAGAGTGTAAACAAAGTTTTTCGATATTTGGGCTTTGTGACCTACTTTTTGACTCCAGATGACCCATTTTGAACTTGAGCTGGAAATCAAAGAACACTCTTTCTGACAAATTTCCAGGTTATTTGGAATTAAAATCTTACCTCTGGAGTGTTAACAAGGTTTTTCCATATTTGGGCACTGTGACCTAGTTTTTGACCCAAGATGACCCATATTCGAACTTGAGCTAGAAATCATCAAATCAACCTGTCTGACAAATTTCCAGGATATTTGGACTGAAAAGAATTATGGAATATATCATGTCTGGCCTTCAATTCCAGACTGTACTAATATATGTTGATGATATTTTAGTGTTTACAACAAATTTCGAAACACATTTATCCCAGCTTGAGGAGGTCCTCAAGAGGCTAGAAAAGGCGAATCTCAAAGTTATGTACAAGAAAGTACATTTATTGCAAGTTCAATTACACTTTCTAGGGCACATTGTGAACAGAGATGGCATCATACCAAATGATGAAAAGGTCAAAGTTGTAAAAGATTGGCCTATACCAAAGAATTCAAAACAACTATCTTCCTTCCTAGGCGTTCAATAAAAGGATTTGCAAGGATAGCACACCCTTTTCACCAACTTATACATAAAGATGGCAAAATTCATTTGGAATGAAGAGTGCCAAAAAGCTTTCAATACATTAAAGCAAACATTAACAGAAGCACCAAAATTATGTTATCCTAATTCCCATGACTTAAACATATTAGACACAGACTGTAGTTCATATTGTCTTGGAAGTATTTTGCAACAAAAGCAAGGTGACACTACACGCGTCATAAGCTTACTACAGTCATACTTTAAACCACCCGGAAAGACAGTATTATGTTACACGCAAAGAATTACTAGCTATAGTAGAGTCAGTGAAACATTTTTACAACTACTTATATGGTATTCATTTCTTAATCAGGACAGAACATTCAGCTCTTTCATGGGCTTTGAAATTTCAAACGCCTATAGGACAATTGAGTAGGTGGATGAATACACTTAGTTTATATGATTTTGAGGTAGAACACAGGAGTGGTGTTCACCATGGAAAATCAGATGCATTATCACCCTTTGGTACTTGCAAATATTGTGATAAACTAGAAACTTTTGACAAGTTTTGATAAAGTACCCAAGTCGGAACAATGTATCGGTTCTCGTGTTGGGACCGTTGGCCCATCAAATCAAGATGCAGTCATGTATGTTACAGAAGAGACCTTAAGTATAGTAAAAGGTGAAAGTAACAGTTGTGAAGATACAAACTTCCTGACAAGGGCCCTGGAAGGTGGTATGTCTGAAAAAGCAGTTGAAAGAGCGGGCGAGAATTCCAATAGGACCTTTGACCCCCTGAGGAATTCTTTTAGTTTGACAGATGACTTGCAGGATTTGTGGATTTATCAAAAACCATGCAAGATGATTCTGACTTTGGAAAAATTTAAGAGAGTTTAGCTCAAAATAAAAGACCTACCGCTGACGAAATTTCACATTTAAGCAGCGAATTCAAGGCCTATTGGACTCAATGGCCAAGTTTAATATTACATGTTAATGTTGTGTACAGATTACATACAAATAAGTTGGGGGAGGAACAATACCAGATTTTAGTACCACATAATCTTAGGGACACAGTACTTCACTATATTCATGTCCATAAAACTGCAGGACATTTATTTGAAAAGAAGTCATATCAAAGACTGAAACAGTTTTAATTTTTACTGGTTAAACAGTAAAAAAGATGTACCCCAACACTGTAAAAAATGAATAAAATGCCAAGGCAGGAAAATGCCCTTTAGAGCAATAAAAGCACCATTAAAGTCTTATGTTACTGGTGTACCTTTAGAAAAGGCGGGATAGACTTAATTGGCCCTTTCCCATTAACTAAGAAAGGAAATACGTACATATTGTCTGTGCAATGTTATTTCATAAAGTAGGTAGAAATGTACCTATTACCTGATATGAAAGTAGACACAATGGCCACAGTATTAGTAAATGAATTTATATGCAGATATGGTCTTATGACAAAAATTGTGACTGACCAGGGAAGGCAATTCGAATCAAACTTATTTCAGGAATTATGTAAAAGGCTGGACATAGTTAAACTGAGGTCTATAGCCTTTCACCTAGAGACCTGTGTTCACATAGAGAGAATGAACCGCAGTATAGAAGACATGTTAAGCAAATACATTTCTGCAAACCAGAAAGACTGAGATGATTGGATTTCAGTGTTACTTTTAGCTTACAGATCATCTGTTCATGCTAGTACTAACAAAACCCCTTAGCAGGTGATGTTTGGACATGCTCCAAGATTACCTATCGATATTTTGTATGGACAAGGACCTCAAGGGTGTTTTTAATTTTCCAGTGATCAATTTGTCCAAAACTTACAAGACAATCTCAGAAAATGTCACAATCAAGCACATAATGCAAAGCTGACTGCAGCAAGGCAGCAATAGCATGATTATGATACCCGTTTAAATCTTATTTTTTACAAGGAAAATGACCTTTTGTGTGCCAAGATATTTAATAGGGAAAAGGGGCTTAGTCCAAAACTTAGTTTTAAGTGGGAATGACCCTTTAGAGTAGTAAAATAAATTTCTACTCTTGTATTACAGATTAAGAAAGTTAAGACAGGAAAGGTCTTAAATGTGCATCATAACCGACTGAAGCCATATAATGCATGGACTAGGACACATGTGGTACTGTCATAGCAGCATACACCAACTTAAAAATTAAATTTGTATTATGTATGACGTATTCTGTCAGGCTATTTATATTGCTATATCGTGTTGTTAAATGTATAGTTGTGAATTTTTGTAATAAAATTGTAGCAATGGCAGGTATTTTACTAAGATGTCTTGTTTCAAGAGACAATAACCAATTTAGATGCCAAATGATTCATGCACCAAAGTAAGGAACATGAAGAACTGCCGCTATACTGATGACAATATATATATTGGCCTTCCTTCCATCGTGTGCAAGGGGGAGACATGCGTTTTTCACAAAAAACATCTAGTTACAACTTTGATTTATGTTTTCCCTGCCTGAACCTTTACATGTATACATTTGAACGTGATCTAAGCCTAAACAATGAGTGTGACGAAGAGACAATCCGTGAAACTTAACACAGAACAGATAATCCAGAATTTCCATACTTAATTGGTAGATTTGGTATGGTGAACACATGATTTCGATTTTGAGGTCCGTGGGTCAGCTGGCAAGGTAACAATAATGATCACCATGAAACGCTTTCCAAACAAAGAAGCCATGGACAACAGAGTTTAGGATGATTGCCTGGTTACATAGTTATTTTTTCTTATTTTGATTTTAGCGCCAGAGTGCAGGATGAAGCAGTCTTTTTTTCGATTTTGTTTTTCAGTAATTATATATAGGAAGTTGAAACTACGTTTTTCAAAGTCGATACATAACTTGTTCACGAGGGATGAAGTCAGGATGTCGAAATTCAAGGTCGTGATGAACTTCAGTTAAAACATGCAATGACGGATTACGCATGTGTGCCCAAAACTTTAAACAATTACTGTTTTACCTACACATTTCCTGAAATTTAGATAACAATAACTGTTGTCTTTCAACCAATGATTTTATAAACTAAAGTGCTCATTTCCAGAGCTTATTAAACATGTATGAAAGCAAAATATTTCTAACTAGTCTGACCAGCCGCAATTGTAAACCTGCTTTGAAAAGAGATAACAAGAGGGTCATGATCGCTCACCTGAATATGACTGCTTTTAACAAAGTTGCTATGGACCTGTTTAATTGACCCCAGATGACCCATATTCAAACTTGACCTAGAAATTATTGAAACAATTTTTCTGACAAATTTCCAGGACATTTGGACTGATAGTGTAGCCTCTAGAATGTTTACAAAGTTTTTCGATATTTGTGCTCTGTGACCTAGTTTTTGAATCCAGATGAACCATATTCGAATTTGAGCTATAAAATCATAGAAGCAACCTTTCTGACAAATTTCAGGTTATTTGGATTTAAAATCTTAACTCTAGAGTGTTAACAATGTTTTTCCATATTTGGGCTATGTGACCTAGTTTTTGACCAAAGATGACCAATATTAGTACCTGAGCTAGAAATCATCAAAACAACCTGTCTGACAAATTTCAAGGATATTTGGACTGGAAATGTAAACTCCGGAGTGTTAAAATGGTTTTTTTTTTTACATTTCAGGGCTCTGTGACCTAATTTTTGATCTCAAATAACCAATATCCAAGTCTGAGCTAGGAATCATTAAAACAACCTTTCTGGATATTTGGACTGAAAATGTAACCTCTAGAGCATTTACAAAGTTTTTCTACTTTTTTGCCATGTGACCTAGTTTTTGATACCAGATAACCCATATTCAAAACTGAGCTAGAAATCATTAAATAACCTTTCTGACAAATTTCCAGGATATTTGGACTGAAAAGTAGCCTCTACAGTGTTAACAGGTTTTTTTTCTATTTTTGGGCTCTGTGACCTAGTTTTTGACTCCAGTTGACCCATAGTCAAACTGGAGCTATAAAATCAAAGACGCAACCTTTCTGACAAATTTTCATTTTTTTTGGATTTAAAATCTTAACTCTAGAGTGTTAACAAGGTTTTTCCATATTTGGGCTATGTGACCTAGTTTTTGATCCCAGATAACCAATATTCGAACTTGAGCTAGAAAACATCAAAATAACCTTTCTGACAAATTTCTTGGATATTTTGACTGAAAATGTAACCTCTAGAGTGTTACCAAGGTTTTTCTATTTCCGGGCTCTGTGACCTAGTTTTTGATCCCAGATGACCCATAGTCGGATTTGAACTAGAAATCATAGAAACAACCTTTCTGACAAATTTCCAGATTATTTGGACTAAAAATGTTACCTCTCCTTCTACAAGAAAATTTTCAAAGTTTTCACTATATAAGCCTATGTAAAACCAAAGACCCCGGGGTGGGGCCAAATTTGACCTCAGGGGTATAATATGAACAAACTTGGTAGAGGTCCACTAAACAATGTCACAAACCAAATCTTAAGGCTCAGGCCCATGTGGTTTCAGACAAGAAAATTTTCAAAGTTTTCACTATATAAGCCTATGTAAAACCAATGACACCGTGGTTGGGCCAAATGTGACCCCAGGGGCATAATTTGAACAAACTTGGAAGAGGTCCACTTGACAATGCTACATACAAATCTTAAGGCTCAGGGCCTTGTGGTTGCAGACAAGAAGATTTTCAAAGTTTTTCCTATATAATGTAAAACCAATGACCCCAGGGTGGGACCAAAATTGACCCCAGAGGTATAATTTGAACAAACTTGGTTAAGGTCTACTAGACAATGCTACATACAAAATCTTACGGCTCAGGGCCTTGTGGTTTCAGACAAGAAGATTTTTAAAGTTTACACTATATAAGCCTTTTTAAAACCAATGACCCCGGGGTTGGGCCAAATTTGACCCCAGGGGCATAATGTGAACAAACTTGGTTGAGGTCCACTAGACAATGCTACATACAAAATCTTACGGCTCAGGGCCTTGTGGTTGCAGACCAGAAGATTTTGAAAGTTTACACTATATACACCTATGTAAAACCAATGACACCGGGGTTGGGCCAAATTTTACCCCAGGGGCATAATTTGAACAAACTTGGAAGAAGTCTACTAGACAATGCTACATACCAAATCTTAAGGCTCAGGGCCTTGTAGTTTCAGACAAGAAGATTTTCAAAGTTTACACTATATACACCTATGTAAAACCAATGACCCTAGGGTGGGACAAAAATTGACCCCAGAGGTATAATTTGAACAAACTTGGTTGAGGTCCACTAGACAATGCTACATACAAAATCTTACGGCTCAGGGCCTTGTGGTTGCAGACAAGAAGATTTTGAAAGTTTACACTATATACACCTATGTAAAAGCAATGACACCGGGGTTGGGCCAAATTTTACCCCAGGGGCATAATTTGAACAAACTTGGAAGAAGTCCACTAGACAATGCTACATATAAAATCTTAAGTCTCATGGCCTTGCGGTTTCAGACAAGAAGATTTTCCTTTAAGTTGCCATAGCAACCAGAGTTCTTGATGGAATTGAATTCTTTGAACAACTTTGGTAGAGTTTCATGCAAGGAATATCCCAGGCATTTTTTTTCAATGTTGGCTTAACGGTTAAGGAGGAGAAGTCGTTCAAGTCAAATTGTTGACGACGCACGACCCACGCCGACGGACGCCGGACATTCAACAATCCTAAAAGCAGTGCTCAGGTGAGCTAAAAATCAGCTGCAAAGGCATAATAATTAAATAAATTATAGATAAATCAGGAATTCTCATACATAAATTGTTTTGTGTCTCATCTGTTTCAGCATGTCCAAGAGAAATTCCACGGGGGAAATAACTAATATTCAACATGTTTGTAAACCTAGTGGTTTAATATATAACAACGAAGTGCAATTAATGAGACACAAAGATGACAGACACGGGTCCCAGGTCAGGTGTACAACCAAGACTTATGTCTTACCTAGAAAAAGAACAGATGTTCAACGACTCACCTTATTGCAAAACACCACTATACTAAAGAGGTAACCGTCACCAAAATAAGAGAATCATTTCATCCATATTTTGAAGAGTGTGAAACACAAGCTTTTGATCAACTCATACTTTCCGCAGTGGTTAGTTTGTCAACAAGAGCACCACTTACTCACACATCATCACCTACACCACCTTCACGTACATCAGCACCTGCAACACCTTTACACCTAACAACCACCACAACACCCTCACACATAACAGCACCTTCACCGACACTGCCAGACCAACACCCATTTCCATCACCTGCTTTACCAATCAGTATTTCAGAGGCACCACTTATTGACAGCACATCATTACCCGACACCTACGAAGCATTCTCACTGAGCAGACAGCAATACCAGAATCGCTTTCAACACCAGAACTACATTCATCACCAGAACTCATATACAACACACCCAGTAGCACTTCATTACCAAACCTTACATTAGACTGGACATGTCCAAGCCCACAGTGATCACTTCCAATAAGATAATTATGCACCACCACTTCAAGAAATAAACATAGCATCAGAGGACCTACCGACAGACACTGGCATCATGGACAACAACATAGTAAATTCCACACTCGCAACACCAGACTGTGACCAGCAGACACCTACCATCCCACTTCAAGCTTCACACCCAGACACACCTACATATACAGCATCCAGATACCCATTACCAAGACCAGAAAACAACATATTCCACATGACGACCAGCATGTCCCTGAATTTCCGCCAAGAAGACTCGAGGTGCCAGCCAGGAAGGCCCTTGACCCTCGCCTCTTATTCAGAGATGCACCTTCGGGATTCTTGGTGGGGTCCATGGCCAATTTGGCCGCCTTCAAATGGAAAGAAATTACCAAAGCAGCTGACGAACACAATACAACAATCTCATTGGAGCATCAGAATTTCACTATTTCACGAATAGAAAAAGTTCAACTCCTAGATGGAAGAGTGTTGACCATGAAGACCTCCTTCATATTAGAAGAGTATGTCAAAGTGACCCGTTCTACATAGACTCAGAAAGCTGAAAATTAGTATTAGAAAAATGATATTGTATGTACTTAAAAATCTTTTTTTGTTGTTGTTGCTAGCAGTAGAGAGTTAAAGTTCTTGCTGAGTGAAAAATAAGATAAAGAAGTTTCATTTTCTTTGTAAAGTCTTCTTTTCTAGGTGCAGGTTGTAAGGTCTTCATGGTTCAGTAAAAACACACACACATACATACATATATATATATATATTTCATCACTGTAATTTCAGGGTACATTTAGTACAGCTCACCTTCTCTTAAAACCTTTTAAATGATGTAAACCTTTATTTCAGTGCCTTCACTCATTGCTGTAACTAGTTGTTTGGTATATACAGATATACATTTTTGTCTATCAAGTCAGTCATTTCAAGTCAATTATTGAAACTAATATTCCTCTTTTTCAGTAACTGTTAAGTCAGTATACAACATACACATGCATGTAATATTTCAATTAGTTAGTTCTTGCATTTACTTTGTTCAATTTCACAGTCTTAGAAAATTTTGCACAGGTGTAGTCTTTACAATACTTTGCATTTAAAATGTTGCTACCTTTAACATTAGGTAATCTAACTGTAATTCAACTAATTACAGTTGTATTGTGCTTACGTAATTTATGTATCTAAAGTCATAGTACAGTTTTTGTAAGTCAACTAGACAAATTTGTTGATGGTACATTGCTTCAATAGACTAAGAAGAAATTTCTTTTTATACACTTATGTAACAATATCTTAATATCTCCTGTATGTCATGACATTGCTATGTAACGTACAAACTTGATCTCAAGTATTATAAAACCATTAATTATCACATCAGAGCCAATGATATTGATGTTACATTATTTTTTAAAAAACATATAGATTAATATATCATACCATTTAAAATACATGTTATACAAGTTAATATGTTCATGTTAAATGATAGTTCATAGTTAAAAATATTTATTAAAGATTAATATATGTTGTATGCACGTAAGACTGATGTACATGTATTTTAAGATAATGCAAGTGTATCTGAAATAGTGTTAACATAATGTTGTTAAATATTTTTGTTAAATACATTTCTAAATTTTGAGACTTAATTTTGTCTGAGGAGAGGGTAATGTGAGGGTTAGCCCCTTTTCTGTTCTTTAAAAACTTAAAATTTTCATTCATCATAACTTTTTACAAGCTTACTGTTCAAGATTTCCACATTAAACTTAAATAAATCACAAGCACATGTATATAATAAATTTGTACATGTAGGTTCGTAAAGTTTTGAAAGATATAACAGCTAGAATATTAGTTGTCATTCTCTCATACTTTATAAATCAATCAGTAAAAACCTATATTTGTTTTTGACAGCAACTATTCCATGCTTACTCACTTCTGTTTTCAACTATTCGAGATAATCTTGTAAGGTAACTTGAAATTTGCACACATGTCCGCCTGTTGTCACTTCCGGTTTTCACCGGTTAGACTTAATTCGAAGTCAGATAAAATAATTTATTATTAAAACTTATTTTTCACGTCTGTGTTTACTCTATTTGTATGTTTAATACATTTTTGTGAATGTATGTAAGATTATTTGATGCATATTCTTATTTATTATGGGATTTATTAGTCGTTAATCTCTACTTATCTCATTTGCCTACTAAAATATTTGTGTACTTATTTGCATACCAATATAAATACCAGCGTCTGTTGACTTTTGGCCACTTTGCCTCTGTCTCCAGAGTAGTCAGACGTGTTTCTTTAGTCTCACAATCTTTTAATCAGATCAACTCTAAAATTTTAATTCAACTTGGCATTAATAGATACAAGGTAATTACGATATCTAGTATTTTAACAAGTTCAAAATGTATAACGATTTTGTTTACATTTACTTTTGGGCACATTTTCGGACCTGGTAACTCCGCGATTTTTTTGATCTGACTTCATTCAGAATATTCATTGTTATTACTTGTTGGCCTGATCCTTACTATGGTTGTTTATTAAGTTCCTTAAACAAAATAAAACTACCTTAAACCGAAAGGAATGGCTTTGCATTATATGATATTTAGTCATTAGAATAATTAATCATTGAGAAGAACTTCGGATTTTTTACTATCTGATATTGAGTTTAACCTGGCCGCTACCAGGCTAAGCAGCTACCAGGCTTGTCTGACGCTACCTTTAACCAGTTATCCCTTTATGATATATTCAATTTGGTAATTTCTCTCGATGACGATTGCTGATATAACCCCTCCCATGGTGATCTAGATTTTAGATTGTCCCACTGTACAGTCAACACGGGCACGGGTGTTACAATATGATTAAGCGACAGTACTCTGTTAGTACGCTATTTAACTTGCGGGAGACTTAGATGTGTACGTCAGTCTGATCAATAGGATTCAAATTAAGACCAATGTCTATGGTTTTATAAACGTTTCATCTAGAAAAGGAAATCAAAACTCATTTAACAACTAAAATATTCCATGGAATTTTGTATTATTTTTTCCCTCCTGTACTGGGATATTTGTGTTATAAAATTTATCTTAATGATAATGCAAATATTATATACTTGTATATTGATATTTACTTTGAAATATAATGAATAAAGTAAAATAATTAGAAGAATCTAAACATGGAGCAAAATAACAGTTTTTAGACAGATATATCTTTGACTTCTCAACATTTGTTTATTTACTCATAAAACAAGACAAGATTGTTAAATTTACCAAAAATGCGAATCTGATTAATATAACAGAAAAAAAATTTCAAAATCTTTATAAGTGAAAAACAACTAATTATGTAGTTCTGTCCGAGTCACTTATTCTAGCTTAATTTTAAATCAAATGTTCATTTCTACGGACGCTTCACGACCCTGAAATTCAGTGCCATATTGATATTCTCTGACTTCCGCACTTCTGTTTCTCCAGTGCAGGATTGCCTCGTTTAAATCATTTATATTTAACACTGATCTTGTTTTCTTGTCAAACACAAATACAAAGGTTATGGCAGCTCCGTACAATGGTCCAGTTAACGTTTGTAACAAAAGCACTCCAAATGTATAACCGTGCACTGCATCTTGAACCCTTCCAATTACTGAGAACAAGTGTACGATGAAATACACGATCGGATACATTCGTAGCATTCGAATGTCCGCATGCAAGGTCTGAATATCTAAAACACCGTTAACCGACCGACTTTCTCTTACCCTCCTTAACATTTTGTATTCCATATGAAATATTACAACAAAGAATGCGATAACAAACAATATATCCCAAATAAACCAAAGCCCAAGTCTCCACGCAACATCATTCTTAACCCAACACCATGCCCCGGCAGGTCCGTAAGCGTCTCCTATGAACGGTAACGCCATGACGATAGCAGGTACTGTCCAGCAAAGAACTACAATGAATCGCTCTTTTCTATTCCAATCTAAACCGGAAATAGCTCGTCTATACATGTTGGCAATAATGCAAACAATCCAGCATAAAACTGCCCAGACAGAGAAAGTCATCAAAGCCCCTTGCGCTTTACAAAGGGGCGTGGCTTGTTCTTCGAACCCATCCAGCAAGTAACTCACACCAACTAGAAGTGCACCTAAACTCAAGTTTGTAATCATCCGTTGTGTAAATTCTCTATACTTCTTAAAAAGAACTATGATCGCAATGGTTAAAAGTGATCCAATTATTGACAACACAGACGAGAACAGCTTTCCATACTTCAGCGTCAAACATTTTGTCTCTTCGTTATCAAAAAGAAAACAACCATTGACACCAGTGTTAGTAGATGCTTGTGTAGCATTTGGGCTACTTGCAGCGTCTGGAGTTAGATTCATACTTTTATTCCAAACAAAATTCCTTCTTAAAATATTTGAATTGTATTCATATATATCTGTAACAAACTCAGAAATAAAGTGTTGCAAACTTAATTGTTTTTTGTTACAGTTAAGACGATTCGATAAAGGATGTAAATGTTCTTCCTATATCAGGTAACAGTAACATGATCAAACAAAATATATTATGCAGTAAGTGAACCAAGACGATAACAGTTTTCTTCCATAAAGCTCATTACAATCAGTGGTTTATTACTCTATATAAAAAAGGAGATATAAATTTACCAGAAAACTACAGAGGTATATCACTTTTAGATATATGTGGTAAAATATATACAAGCATATTAACAAGAAGACTAACATTTTATGTCAATTTATTTGGAAAATTGCACGAATCGCAAGCAGGTTTTCGTAAGGGATATTCGACTATTGACAATGTTTTCATCTAAGAATCCATTATAAATAAACAGTTATCAAAACCTGGAGGCAAAATTTGTGTTGCCTTCATAGATTTTATGAAATGTTTCGATATGATAAACAGAGACAAATTGTGGAACGCATTAAGTCAAAATGGCATCAAAGGCAAATTATATTCAGCAATTATTGCTATGTATAATACAGTACAAGCGTGTGTACGAACAAATGAAGGTTTGACTGAAAGTTTTAAATGCCCGTTAGGCTTGAAACAGGGCTGTTTAGTATCGCCGATTTTGTTTTTAATATTTATTGATGAATTAGTTAAATACATAGAAGATAGTGGAGTTAAGGGTGTCCAATTATTCCCCGATGTAACTGAAATTGTATCGTTATTGTTTGCAGATGACCTTGCGCTTACTGCTGATACAGTTACGTGCTTACAAAGATTATTAAATGTTTTACATCAATTTTGTCAGGAGAAGGGTGTAAAAATTAACATTAATAAATAAAAAATCATGGTTTTTAAGAAGGGAGGGAGACTATCAAAGTATGAAAAGTGGACTTATGACGGAGAAGTCATTGAAACAGTTAATGAATTTTGTTATGTAGGTGTAACATTTACTAGGCAACTTTTGCATTCAAAAATGGCCAGCGTACAGGCTTTAAAAGGTAAAAGAGTCCTTATCTCTGTGTTATCAAAACTATATGAATATGGTCAGTTACCAAGGAATGTCTTTTTTAACATTTTTGATACTAAGATAAGCCCATTACTTTTATATGGATCTGAAATTTAGGGTATACAAAAACAAAACGATGTTGAAATTATACACACATATGCCTGTAAGAGATACATGTGTGTGAGCCAAAAACAATTAATGCAGCAGTATTGGGAGGCTGTGGAAGATTTCCCATGTATATAAATGCAGCGAAAAGATGTATCAGATATTGGTGTAAAATATTGAAAATGAATGAAGATAGGTTAGTTAAGAAATGTTATTTAATGATGAAATGTATGGATAATTTGGGACAAACCAATTGGGTTTCAGGTGTCAGAAAATTGTTATGTACAAATGGATTTGGTAATGTTTGGTTTGATCAATATGTAAGTCAGGAAAATATCTTTATATCGAAAATTGTACAATTTTTAAAGGATCAGTATTTTCAAGGATGGCTTGAGACAATTACAAATAGCTCAAAATTGTATTCTTATAGTCAGTATAAGTTTCAGCTTATTCATGAAACCTACTGAACTGTGTCAGGATAAGAAAATTTAGACATTCTTTAGCAAAACTGCGGTCTTCTTCACATAACCTTGAAATAGAACGTGGTAGATATAACGATACTCCAAAGTTTAACCGAATTTGTAAACTATGTCATTCTGCGATTGAAACTGAGTTCCATTTTGTTTTAGTTTGCTCAAAGTTGTTAAAAATAAGAGAAAAATATATACCGAAGAAATACTTTAGTAATACAAATGAGCATAAATTTAATATTTTAATGAGTAGTAACTCGGAAAAAGTCCTACTAAATCTAGCAATGTATACATATCATGCATTCCAAGAAAGGCAGTTGATTTTAGATACACAGTAGACAACACAAGATGTGTAAAATGGTTTATTTGTTCCATGCATATAAAATGTTATTAACACTAATGTTTAACACATTATAAAAGTATTCCTGTGTTTTATACAAGTTCATCCAGTGATCCATTGTATCAATTGTAAAATGGCTACTTTGGAGTTGTATATACCTAATTATATATACCTTGCATATTATTATGCAACAATGGTAATATTTGAAAAATGATGAATGTAAAATTTGATATTCTTCACATATAATTACTATCAATGTTTGGTACATTTAAAGCAGGTACCAGTCTTTGTGTTTTGTAAAATTGTAGCATAACTGTTGTAGGCCGGTGGCCAATAGCAAATAAAGTCATTGTCATTGTCATATATGAGTGCTAAGCAGATGATTATTTACTTTATACCGCTGAATCTCAGTAAATATTGATATTTAAGGTTTTTTTCGGTGATGCGTATAAGTGATGAAAATATTTCAATAGTAAAGTTGTATATTATTTTCAAAATTTAAAGAGTTCAGTCTTTTAAAAAATGTTATATTTTTGACAACTATACAAATTATATATTCGGATGTGCAGTCGTTGTTGGGACGAATGTCGCACTCCCGATACGGGGGTATCTGATTTGAATCCCTCCTGGCGTGAATGTCTTTCCGTGTTCCACACTTCCGACGCGAGTAATGATTTGAATCAAAGAAGCGGTCAACCAGCGGGATTTACAAAATACTCATGAACTTATTTCCGAGTAGAAAAACAAGAGGGCCATGATGGTCCTTAAACGCTCAGTTGCGTCTCAGTACTAAGGGGCCATAACTCCGGAAACAATGATGGGATGAGGTTGGTTCAGAAAACAAGTTGACTCTTATTCGAACTCGACCTAGAGATCATCAATACAAACATTCTTACAAGTTTCCATGTCATTTAGACAAAAACTAGCCTCTTGTGTGTTTACAAGTTTTTTCTTGTGATTTGGCCTGGTGACCTTATTTTACAGTTCGACATCACCCATATTCAAACTTGGCCAAGATCTTATTGAGGCTATCATTCTGATCATGTCTCGTGACAATTAAGTAAAACATTTAACCTATACGGTGTTAAGAACCAGTTGTGGACGACGGACACCGGACATTCAATGATCCAAAAAGCTTCACCTGAGCTGTGCTAAAATCAATGAATTTAAAGTAACAGTTGCACACAGAAAATATTTAAGACATATTAAGGAACCTGGACAATTCTGTTTAGAGGCGAAAATACTTTAGAGGAATGAATATATAAACAAAGTATATTATTACCTGTATTTTTGGCTATGGTCATTTTTAGACGTGTTCTGCTTTAACATTTCCGAGTCAAATAAATTCAGGTAAAGGGAATGCAATATTGATATGAAAAAGAACAAGTCCACTCTGACAAAGAACTCAATACACGTTTTTACTTTTTCGACAGAGGTACTAATGTTAGGTCAACATTTACATCAACAAGATTGATCAGATATTCATTTTTCATACTGCATTTGTACTCTGATGGATTTATTACCAAGTTCTTGGGTACTTTTATAAGCATAACAACGCCCATTTAAGCGTTACAAAGACCCTTTAAGCATTACAAAGTTGCCTTAACCATAACAAAAACCTGTTAAGCATTACAATGATTTTTTTAAGCATAACAAGTCTTTTTAATTATAACGAAGACCTTTTAACCATTACAAAGTTTAATAACAATTACAAAGACCGTTTAACCATGACACAATCCTTTTACCATAACACAGGACTTAATAGTCTTTTTAAGCATAGCCAAGTCTTTTTTTGGCATTTCAATTACTTGTTAAGCATTACAAAGTATTTTAACCATTACGAAGTCCTTTAAACTATTTCAAAGTCCCTTTTAAATATTTTAAAGTAGTTTAACAATTACAAAGTCTCTTTCAAACATGCTCTAGATGCGCAAGACCATGTAAGTGATTATGACATCTTTTTTTATCTTTTAATACGCCGTTATCGCACTAAGGGCCTGTCATGAAATGTACATACCACTTTTTGCATAGAATCCCAGGAATCTGAGACCGACTCCTCGCCTTCTGTACCATAGGAGTCCAGAACCACCTGTCGTCTTAGCTGGTTCAAAGCAGTATCCTCGATCTGCAAACGTAATAATACACTTTGTTCCCGCTTATAACATAGTAATTTTATATTTAAACTAACAAAAGAGACATAGTTGAGTGACCAGCTAATCCGTCCATTGTCCTGATGTATACTACCTGTATGTCACCTGAGAAAAGTATTACCTGTAAAATACCTGTCGGGAAAAATTTAAAAAATTACGGAAGCGGATACGTGCCAAAAGGATTGAAAAGTTATAAGTACTGTATTGATGATTAAATAAAAATAGCTTGTGTACAGTTACAAAAGAGCGACATGGGTGTCGTTATTTCAACTTATAGATTTCGAATAGGCGTCTTTTGTGGAGGGTGCATAAGTCGGAAGAATAAAACGCACGTCGGGAAAAATTACAACCATTTTACAAAAGGTTCTGACATACATATCAGGGTGTTTTCGTCGTGTGTTGTGATTGGGTTCCTCCTGGTCGCATGTGATTCAGTACTGCGCTCATATGATGAATTTTCTGCAACTAAATTTGTGGGTGATGTTCAATGCTCAATGGAAAAACCCGCAACAAATATCTGTTTGCTAAAGGGTACAAGTACAAAGCCTGATGAAGCTGCAGTTGACATATGGAAAAATATATGTGCTTGTCTAGTTGAGCTTCTTCTTATTCTTTCCTCTGATGTTGAATTAAATCCAGGTCCGAAAGATGAAACTCAGTCAATTTTAGATGCCATTGCAAATGCACAACTACAGACTTCTAGGGAAATTAGTGATGTCAAAAGTGACGTCATGTCAATTAAAGCTGATATTACTTATGTGAAAGAGGAATTATCTTTTATGAAAAACAGGGTTAAGCTTGTTGAACAAAAACAGTCCTCCTTTACAATAAGACTTGATGAAACATTAGGCCGAATTGATAACTTAGAATATCATAGGAATATATTAACCAGTGACATAGATGCCATCGATGATAAAATCGAGAGGTACAGTGAGGTGTGTGACAGGCTTGAGGTAGCTTTAGATCAGGTTGAAACCGAGCAGAGGAAAAATTCAAGAAGGATATTTAGCCTTTCAGAACAACCAGATGAATCAGTTGATATCTTGAAATCAACAATCTCCGAGCAGGTGTTTAATGTAGCCTGTCCTGATAAAAGTGTTGATATAACTTCTGTTGTATTCGCTAAACGGTTGGGTAGACCGGAATCAGATCAATCTAGACCAGTGCTGGTGAAACTGAGTAATTTTTCCGATAAACTGAAGTTGTATTATGGCCGCGATGAATTACGAGCTAATGGTATTAGGTTAGCCAACGACCTTACCATCCGTCAGCGAAAAATGCTTAAAGACCTAAATAGTAAAGGCCAACGAGGATATTTCAAGGGAGGCAAGTTATTTGTATTGCCTGAGAATGAACATTCTGAAGAAAATAATCCAAGTGGACGATTTTTCTTATGGCATTATACTTAAAGTTAATAGAAGCCTTCTGCAATTAGACAGTGATTTAGTGTATGCTTGCGTTTACTTTCCTCAAGAAGGTTCTCCTTTTTATATTGATGAAGCTGAAACCGGTTTTCAGCTTTTAGAATCGGAATTAGTAAATTTCGATGATATCAATAATTTGAACTTATTGTTTTGTGGTGACTTTAATGCTAGGACAGCAGATGTCGATGGCTGTGTTATCTGTGAAGATAATGTACCCGTGTTAAGTGAATACATTCACATATTTAATAAATGTGTCAAAGTTAAGCGTAACTCTAAAGATATGGTAACTAATAGTTTCGGTCGAACCTTGCTAGATCTCTGTAAAACTTATGGTTTATCGATTGTAAACGGAAGGGCAGGCACAGATGCAAATACAGGTGAATACACATTTGTTGACGTTGTAGGGTGCAGTGTTATTGACTACTTTTTGGTATCGTGTGCCATTTTCCCGATAATTTGTGATTTTTTCGTTGACAGTATAGGTGATTGTTAACATTTACCAGTAGTATGTTCCCTTAAAGTAGCTATATTGCCTGCAAATACTTTGGAAAAAGTTTGTTATGAAAATGAAGAGAAAGTTTTTTATAAATTTTTGGGGAATGAGGATGAAATACGGTTTAGAGATAACATTCGACAAAGTATTGTTAATGGTGACTTTGATGATCTGGAAAATCAAATAGACAACCCGACTGCAGATGTAAATGCTATTATTGATATGTTTGAAAATTTAATCTTAGAATGTTCTAAAGATGTCAAAAGGGTTATAGCAAAGCCAAAATGTCAAAATAATCATCGCAAATTGTTTGATACAAGCTGTAAGCAGTTGAGGTTATAGAGAAATCAAAAGCTTAGGAAATTTAGACAATCCAGGGAAATTAATGACCTTAACTCCTATATAGCTGCTAGAAAGGAGTTTAATTATATGTGTAAAATAAAAAAACGAGAGTATAACAAGAGAGTACTTAACTCAATCACCGAAAGTGCGTATGATCAAAAACAATTCTGGAGAAAGGTCAACATTACACAGCAAAAACATAAAGATAAAAACAGTATAACAATTACTGAGTGGTATGAACATTTTAAGCATGTCTCTCAGCCGGCTGGTATTGAAGAGGAAATCTTTCCACAGGATAATCTGGCTGAAGACCAAGAATCTCATAATATAGAAAATATGACTGAAATAGAAAACACTTTACTTAATGATCTTATAAGCAATGATGAAATATTAAATGCAGTGAAAGAACTTAAGAAGGAGAAAGCTTGTGCAGGAAATTTAATTCCTGAACACGTTATTTATACTGTTGATATTTTGTTACCATATTTACAAAAAATTTATAACAAAAATTTTGTTAATGGTTTTTTTCCGGACAAATGGTCTCTTGCTGTTCTAATACCTGTTTACAAAAAGGGTCATTGAATAATCCAGATAATTATAGAGGTATTGCATTACTTGATATATTGAGCAAAATTTATGTAAGCATCTTAAATAAAAGATTTACTTTTTATGCAAACGTGTTTAGTAAAATCACAGAAGCCCAAGGTGGTTTCAGATCAGGGTATTCTACAATTGATAATGGTTTCATACTGTATTCTATTGCAAAAAAATATTTATGTCAGAAACGCAGAAAATTGTACGTAGCATTCACAGATTTTAAAAAAGCTTTTGACAGTGTTGACAGAGTTAAGCTATATACTGCACTTTTGCGTCATGGATTCCAAGGTAATTTATTAAACGCAGTAAAAGGAATTTATCAATCTGTTTAAGCATGTGTTAGAAATGGTACTGTATATAGTGAAGTATTTGATTGCCCTATTGGCCTAAGACAGGGGTGCAATTTAAGCCCTGTCCTATTTTCTCTGTTTATTAATGAACTTTATGGTGTGATTGCACAAAGTAATGTACATGGTATACAGCTTACACCTGATATTGTTGAAATTTTCTTGCTTATGTTTGCTGATGATGTAGCCCTTACTTCTGATACAGTAAATGGTTTACAAAGGGAACTTGATATTCTATGTAATTACTGCAGAGAGTGGAAGCTAACTCTTAATGTACAAAAATCTAAAATATTGGTTTTCAAAAATGGAGGACAGCTTTCTAAATATGAAAAGTGGTTTTATATGGGTAATAGATTAGATGTAGTAAATGGATTTAATTATGTTGGGCTTCTTTTTACAACAAAATTATCATTGTTTAAAATGTCAGAAAATATGGCAGTAAAAGCCAAAACAGTTTTGATATCATTGTTGTCCTCTTTGAGTCACCTTATGCCAATGTCAAAATATGTTTTTTTTTCAAACTTTTTGATGCCAAAGTTGCACCGATATTATTGTACGGGTCCGAGATATGGGGACTACATCAAATGGAACACACTGAAAGAGTTCAAGTTTATGCTTGTAAACGTTTTATGTCAGCTCCACTTCGTGCATGTAATGCTGCAGTTATGGGTGATTGTGAAAGATATCCAATGCAGATTATTGCAGCTAAACGTTGTATTAAATATTGGTTAAGAATTGTAAAATTACCTCAAGATAGATATGTTAGAAAATGTTATAACATGCTTTTATATTATGACAGTATTGGATACAATAATTGGGCTACATATATAAAGCCTGACTTGTATAAAAAAGGATTTGGTTATATATGGGATGATCAAGGTGCTCAAAATGAAAATTTGTTTTTATATCATTATGTACAGAGACTAAAGGACCAGTATATACAACTGTGGAACAATGAGTGTAGTGATAGCCCTAAACTTATATCATATAGATATTTTAAGACTTCTTTTACCTACGAATATTATCTTGACGTATTAGATATTAAAAAATCTAGATATCACTTTGTTGCATTTAGGACATCGTCACACTCATTAATGATCGAAAAGGGTAGACATGCTGGAATAGAAAGAGAACATAGATATTGTTTCTTCTGTGAAAATGTTGTAGAAAATCAATACCACTTTTAATTGATATGTCCGTTATATGCTGATATCAGAAACACGTACATAAATAGAAAATATTATATTAACCCTACTGCAAATAAGTTAAGTTTGCTGATGTCAAATAAAAATCATACTGTTTTAAAAAAATCTTGCAATATTTGTATACCATGCAATGACTTTGAGAAAAACAGTTTTTGGTACATAATACATAAGTTATAATTGATGTAGTAAAGATGTGTTCATACTACATTTTTGGAAAAATGATATTGTCGCTGTATTTCAAAGTTGTTCTATATATACCTTGTAGTCACACATACATTGATGTTGTTTGTATTCGTATTGTATATTTGTGTATAGGCCGGAGGCCTTTATCGCAATAAAATAGTTTGAGTTGAGTTGAGTTTTATATGAATCATACTTGTAAGTAACTAAGGTTTCTATGCAACCAAACAGGCGTAATTATGTGACATTTAATGTATGACACAATACGAAATGTCACGTTAATGTCAGTTATTGTAAGGAATAAAAAATCGTCAAATTGATTCTGGCAAAAGAATTCATTAACTGTAATATGACACAGATCTTACCCAGACTATGTTCTTAAACGCAGACGACAATGACACGAAATACTGTTATTTTGTAAATCTACCGTACTGCACTTTAAAAGTAAGAGAAACCAAGCAATTAGCAGGGGAATTCTAAAATATGCATCGCAACTTAATGTGATTTTCTCATGAAACATACTCTAAAATCATACGTTCATTATAGAACTTTTATTGTTTGCATATGTCTGTTATTAATGTAGCATGAAACCCCAATTAACCTTATATTGTGGGTATAAAATCTTTCAGCTGCCTCATCTTAAAAACGACAGAAAAAAATATAAGGAAATTTAAGAACAGTCACTTTTACGAGCAGCGCTTTGTGAAATCGGGCAATTTCTTGCAAAGTTTGAAAACAGTATTTCTGCAAGGTAAACGCTAAAACTTGCACATGAAATGTCACCTCATACCAAAATGGAAAAGTGAACCTTGTAAGTGCTGACTATAATCTTAATTAAACATTTCCACAGGCAGAAAATTGGAAAATGGGTAACAAATAGCACATAACAGGTCAGACAATATAACATTGCGCGCACTAAGCATTTGATATGGTTAAAAAATTTTCCTTTAAAAATCTACAATATTCTTATTTTGACGCCTTGGTTGGATTTCTTGCAGCAGGAGTCACTATATTTAATGGAGATTCTACTGCAATTAAACGCGGTTCAAGTGTTATATATCCCTAGGGATATAATGCACGTGCGTTATCCAAGAACATCTAACTCTTGTCATATTATGAATTTTCTGATTATATGAGAGTTAACACTTTACACCAATTACATAGCACTACATTACAGTCTCTGTATCTGCACAAGATGTTATGAGAATGATTGCCGAAATCTTGACGTCTGCTTTCTTAAAAGGAATCTACATTCTGGTAAACTATCAAAGCGGAACGAAATTCTTCAATATTGAAACTGTAGGTCGAACACAATCAAAATACAATTTAGAAATGGCGAGTAGACAACACCTGAAGAATCTGAAGGCATGTCATCAAACGTTATGCAGGCATTGTCTCGTGGATCAGTCAGAAACATTAAATTATGTTCACCTTCGATTTCTGTCCATACCTGTCAAAGTTCGGAAGAGTGTATGCTCAAAGTTGCCACTGGAAAGGAGGTCAAGGGTCAATGTCCCCTGAACCCTTAGGCGCCATTTTTGCTATCTTAAGCTCACCTGAACACAATTTGCTTAAGGTGAGATTTTCTGATCGCCATAAGTACGTCTTGAGTCGTTCGCGTCATTTTTTAACTTCAAACATTTCCTCTAGAACCACATTGGCAAAGTTGATGAAACTTCGCAGGCATATTCCTTGCATGAAGCTCTACCAAAGTTGTACAAAAGCGCCATTTTTGCAGAACTCTGTTTGCTTTAGCAACAAGAACAGAAATCTTCAAAAATATTTTTGTCTAAAACGTCCAGGACCAGAGCTCTGTAATTTTGTGTAAACCATTTCACAATGGACTTCTACAATTTTTTTCTCAGCTGTGTCCCTAGCGTCAGTTTGCCCCTTCCCGAAAGGACAAGAGTATTGTATAGCATTATGTAGGAAAAAAATTTCTTGCATGAAACCAGAACACCAAGAGTTTTAATATTTTGTACAAAGCATTTTAGTGTATCTCTACCAAGATTGTTCAAAATTTTCCCGTTTGATCATTTTGGATTTGCTCCAGGGATCAGATGTTTTAAATAAACCTATAAAGACGAAATTATTTTTTTATTGTCAGAAACAACACTCGGAATTCTGAAATTTTGTGAGAAGCATTATCTAGTGGAACACTACCAAGAATTTTCTTATCAAGTCTCTGTAGTCATTTGCTCCACTCCGTTTTTATAATTTACATAGAAATATATGTTGCGACTTTTAATTTTTTATCCGAAACCACAAGGCCAAACGTTCTGAAATTTTGCATGAAGGTCACGTCTGACATAGAATTACATACGGAAGTTTTACACCGCTTCTAACCTGACAAGGTTTGAATTTGGGAAATTTTGCTTGGAGCATATCCACGTATAGCTCTGCCAAAATTGGTACAACTTTACCGCTGGAGTTACATTTCCAGTTTTTATTCCATCCCCGGGCTCAGATGTTTTACAAAATCTTATATAGACAAACGCTTTAAAGATATCCTTGTCAGAAACCATTAGAGTGATACTTTTGAACTTTAGCATGCAAAATTGTCTTGTAAATCTCTACTAAGGTTATTTATTTATGTCCCTTGGATGATATTTGCAGATGCGGAGGTGGTCACATTTTAACCTTAGATTAAAGAGGAGTTACATAGACGTATGGAGACTTCTTAGAGTCTTTTACCATAAACCAAACAGCCAATTAGCATACAGCATGTTCTAGTTCTTGCTTATATTTGTACATTTAATCCATACACAGACCATGTCCCCGTTCTTAGCAGTTATACTCAAGTGAGCGATTTAGAGCCATCACAGAACTCTTCTTTTTCTTGTAATTTTATAGGTACCTTGATATAATTCAACTTTGATTTATGTTTTCCTTGCGTGAATCTTTACATCCATGCATTTGAACGTGATCTAAGCCTTAACAATGAGTGTAACGAAGGGGCAATGCGTGAAACTTAACACAGAACAGATAAATCCAGAACTTTCATACTTGATTGGTAGATTTGGTATGGTGAACACATGATTTCGATTTTGAGGTCCGTTGGACAGCTTGCAAGGTAACATTGATGATCACCATGAAACGCTTTCCAAACAAAGAAGCCGTGGACGACAGAGTTTAGGATGATTACCTGGTTACATAGTTATTTTTTTTTCTTATTATGATTTTAGCATCAGAGTGCAGGATGAAGCAGTCTTTTTTTTCGATTTTGTTTTCCAGTAATTATCTATAGGAAGTTAAAACTACGTTTTTCAAAGTCGATACATAACTTGTTCACGAGAGATGAAGTCAGGATGTCGAAGGTCAAGTTCGTGATGAACTTCAGTTCAAATTGATTCGGAAGAGTTATACAAACGGTTGATTGTATAAAATATCTTCCTCACACATTTAAGAGGGTGACATAGGTATCATTTCGACTTTGATTAAGTTAAATGCGTTACAGTTTTAGACAAATGAAAACAATTAGCTCATAAAATAGATTACCTTGTCCCGAAATGCGTAGAAAAGGATCCCGCCAACCAAAAATGGCAAAAAACAACAGTAACAGCAGGAAGAAAAACTGAAAAAGTAATATAAAATATATATATACAAATATCATTTATCTGGAAAAGTCATTGAAAAAGAAGCATACAAATAACAGTATTAATTGCATATTCTTTCACAGTAATCTTTCATTCATGCTTCAGCTTTCGATTAAAGAGGAACCTTTGAAAAATTGTGTAATCCTAACATGTATTAATCTTGATACAAAGAACTATGTGATTGTATCCGAAATACAACAGGACAAAATAAAGGGAGATTTAGAGATGCAGATAACAGGGATGTAACCAATCTAGTGAATCGAAACAAAATGCACGAACATAAACCCAATTTAGACCATAGCTCATAAGATGATGGACAAAAAATATCAGTATTTTGATTTCTTCATTTTAAAAGTGTATATAGTTGATTTAAAACACTCTTTAGCAGCTATGAGCGACCGAGGATTACACGCATTTACAAGCTGAAAAAACAGACGTAGTCCGTATCTTCTTTGATATCAAAATGATATCAACCCAACTTCTTCGGAAATATCAATATCCCTGGTCAAAAAGATCCTATATTGACCCAATCTCCAAAGGAAACATATAATCAGTCTGTCCAGTTTCCACATTTTTAAGAAAATTATACAAAGCGCTGATTTTGTAACCGAGAAAAGTAGTTAATAAGATACTTGACTTGACGTCTGTGGGAGAAAACTGCAGCTTACTGAACTCTTTGTATATATGATTATGGAAAACAAATCTTTTCAGGCAGCACTTTATAGACAAGTGCTCCCTCAGTTGCCATAAATCATAGGGAATTCTGACAGCAACTTACCATCAAAGCGAAGCACAGCATTTTGGTCTAGAACAACAAGCCTAAGTGAATCTATTTAAAAAAAGACAAGTCCGGGTTGATTTCTAAAGTTTATTTTAGTTTTTTTTCTTTTTTTTTTCTTTTTCAAAACATAAAAGGTATCAGCCTCCAATATCATTTTCATTCTAATGCAAACTGATAACAATGGAATAGTATAGTTTTGTCTCACTACAGAGACAAATTGTAAAAACAGCAGCTGACAATAGCTGTGAATGTATTGTTTATGTCTTAGTGTCAATGACTTACCATTAAAAGCATACATTTGACTTCTTTTATGGCTCCACAGCAACCCAGAAATGATAGGAAAATAATGACAGCTCCTGTTATAATCAGAACCAATGATATGGTAGGCAGCAAGTTCGAACCCAGAATGGATGAGAATCTAGTAACACTTGCGGAACTAGTCCTTGTGTATATCCCAAAGCCAACCAATGCACATCCTGCAACCTGAAATAAGCAAAATTCACTCATAAATTAATACCATCATTCAATCAAAAACATTTATTAAACCATTCAAAAACTTTTCTCAAAAGACGTGCCCGAACTCTGATAGGCTAGTACCCAGCTAGTTGTACGTGATAAATATTTTTCAGATTAAGCGATATTTGATGCTCATGTTTACCTAAGAAGAACACATTTTATGACCTCAGGATTTCTGGTAATGAAAAAGCTAGATCAAACACCACAGTTGGTTTTGGCCCAGTGCCTATTGACAAATTATTTGTTTGTGAGTAAACAGAGTCACTATGTCAAAATAGGTCTCAACAAGCTCTTCCAGCGGACTGGACTGGTTTTTACCGATCGAATTTTGATTTTTTAATTTTGTTTTTAGTTTAACATACATGTTAAGTCATATTAACACGATTAAAAAAATTGGGGGTAGGGGTAAAGGGGGTGTCCGCTGAGTCTAGCGGAGAGGTTTCAATCTTGTCACCTAGGTTTTTTTCCTTTTTTCTCAAATTTCTCGTATGTTTTTCGACGAATTTTCTAGAAACTCATATAGTAATGTATGTCACAGAGATACATACATAACTATGCAAAATATTATTTAATTCTAATTATTAACAAAGGAAATATGGCGATTTCCCAAATAATTCCGCTCGATTCCGCTGACCCGAAAGGAAAATGTTGGTTTTTTAGATGTTTAAAACGTTTTTTTCTCAAGAAAAAAAACGATTGCATTTTCTTTACCATATATTTCGGCACATTTATGCAAATTTTCGCCGAAAAATATTCAGTAATTTAGAATTTATTCCATAAAAACCATCGAAAATTACGGTGGAGCGGGTGGGTATTCCGTCAATTTCTGAATTTTAGGTTTTTTAAATTGCATTATATTGGAAAAAATAATAATGCAAACATGAAAAGGACATAAAAATAAACATTCTGGAAAATGTTCCGCTTTCTATTGGCATTATTTAGGCGAAAAAAAACATTCCGAAAAAGGCAACCGCGTCAATGCGTCGGAAAAAAAAATCCTGCCATTCTGCGATCTTTGATTTTTAATTAAGCAACAAAATTAATGAAAGGGTCTAGAAACTTTAAAACACTTTATAATAAACAATCAGGATGAAATTCAGCCTTCTATCTGCTTAATTGTAGCCACAATTTAAGAAAAAACAATATTGGGGGTCAACCGCGTAATGGCGGCGGAGAATCGCCAATGTTGGGTCACGCCTTCCATGCATTTTCTAAATTTTCTCCACTTCCGGCCAGATATTTTAATGAAACTCACACATATTTTAGGGTAGGCATGTGTTATGATGTCTGTAAAATTTCAATTCAACAGAGTGAACGAAGAAGGAGAAACAGGGGCGACAAGTAATGAAACATCAAATTTGTCACCCCGGCCATTGGCCTGGTTGTAAAAATAATTTTATACAAAAGCTATTTTTACAAAAAATGACCGCGATCATGTAGCCCAGAGTATAGCAAGCATCGCTGTAAAATTTGGCCGAAATATTCCAACAAACAAAGATTTTATTTAAGACACAGAAAGCACATTCCAGAAAACTCCTCTTTCATTACATTAATATGATCGGCGTATAGAACTCGGTTTAACCTCATATCCGAAAGACAATTAGAAATTTAAGTAGAGGAGCGGGGGGCGTCGATCTTATTACCTCTGGATTAAAAGTTCAGCGCGTTACCACTGGACCACTGGTCCACTGCTAAAAATCCACAACTGACGATTCTTTAATGCTAGTGTCTCATAAAAATCGGCGACACCGACATCTCGGCGTCTTCCCCGATTTATGGCCCGTCGGCGGGAAAAACCTTAAAAGCGACATCGGTGCACACTGTCTGTCGAGCGGTCTCATTAATCTGACGTTCCCACGATGTCGGTTTCTTTGATCGCCGACGTGCAGCCACTTCAATCGGAGATCAAACGGTGATGACCCGTCGATTAGCCATTGATTAGTCACCGACTAGTCGAGATAGTATATTACTATATATACCCGGCAAAAACGCAAGTGATCGTTAATATATATCTCAGACTAGCCACGGATTATTTTGCGAGTGATCAATGAATAATCGATGGGCACACGGCGATATGTATACTGTCGGCCGTGACCTATCCGGGAGCCTGCAGTACATCGGTAGAAGCACGGCGAGATGCCTGCGACAAGTCCCCGATATTGACAAGCGAAAAAGAAATCTGAGACATCGGTATGGAGTGATAAATCGCCAGTAACTCGGCCAAGGGTCGGACGTGATCCGGCCGACCATCGGCGATTAGTCACTGATGCTATAACGATTTCACGGGGTAGAAATTTTTCCTCCGATCAATCGGGAAATTTTAACTTGGAGGTAAGTTTTGCCGACATCTCGCCGATTTAAAAAAAAACACCTGTTTTTTTGGCCGAGGCGCAGATAAATCGACGATATATCGCAGACTACTCCCCGAAAATGCCACAGATTCCTTAAAAACTCGTCGTCACCCCATCGCCGACCCGTCGGACCTTTTATGAGACAGTGGCTTTACATGCAGTCATGGATATTTTGAAATCAAGTGACATTTATTTCTAGTAAATGCTGTTTTTTTCAGAGTGTCAAAACATTATTTCTACGCTTGACTCCCTTACCCCCACCCTCCCACCAAAAAAGACAGATCACATATATGGTGTTGATGGGGATTAAAGTTACAATAACAGAAAATGTGATTTACAACTGTAGGTTTGTACGAATATTTATTTATATACGTTCGGCCAACTACAGGATTCAACGTGCATCTACGAAAAGTGTTTTGTTAAAAACAACAATGTAATTACCGAAAAACTGTAATTAAGGCAGAATACTTTATTAAAATTCTGTGAAGACGAAACACATATTTCAGCTGTTTGACATCTCAACAAACAATGGTTCGTTACTGTTTTGACTAGGAATATCTACTAATATTTGTTATATAGCCAAGTCGATTGATAGTATATGTCATATTAGCTTAAAGAATGATATAAAGCTTTCATATACGTGTGTAAAGAAAGCCATGACCAAATTAAAAGTATGCTTTTATTTTACAGCATCGTCTCTCAGTAAATCAAAACAAATGTAAGAAAGCTACACCAAAATACAAGATGGAAACGAACACTTTTTTTAAATCAACGCATTACCAGGTTCGGCCGAATTCAGCTGAAGCAAAATTCAAGGGATGCAATACTGTATACCTTATCACTGATATAAATAAGTGTAGATCCCCTTTGTTTCGAATAAACATACCACTGTTGAGTTGAGAGAAAACCATAACCGGAGGCCCTGTCAGGGGAATTCTTGTTTGGTCAATGCTTCCTTGACATCTGGTAACGTTTGGTGTGTTTTCGGTATCCACACAGCAACTTACAGGTACATATTTGAACTTCTTCGGTCTCGATGTTAACTCTTGGATATGCAAAGGAGGTAGCATGTTGTTATGTACAAAAGTATTTAAGACATCACATAAAAAGCAATCTCAGAAGTTTTACCGAATGGCAGGAAATCAATCTACCACTGATGCCATAACTACATACTACGGTATCGAAACCAGTATAACACAGCTGTACACAATAATAATAATTACATAATAGAAAGTTTCGTATAATGTTAAAGCTTAAATGTTGACTCCTATAATCTCAAAATTTTCCTTATTATTTGGAATGACATAGGTCTAATTCTTCGTTTAGACTAATGGAGTCATATAACCTAAATCGCATGCTTGCTTGTATAACAAAATATTTACACAGTGACATGAGAAAACAAGCAGAGTCGTTGAATTTATATCACACGTCGTAAAATGCTCATTACTTTTGGGACGTGTGAGTTTGAAAATAAACACTTCTTTAATACAAATGCATAGTTTTGCAATACAGATGACTGTTGTATATCAAACTGAAAGTAATGAAATATATCATGTAAAGTTTCCCTTTTACTTCGGTTCGGTAGTTGTCACTGTGCTGCATTCTAAATCCTAGATATTTATGTTTCGAACAGATGGACTGTAGAAATTATTGCAAATTTCATGACATTCCATCCATTGGTTATATAGTTATGAGACCAGATAGACACGGCAAAATCTATGTTCCTATGATGTACTCCTCTGCGAAGTCATAAATTAGATACACCCCTGGGAAGTCGTAAATTAGAATCAGACCTTGAGTTTTCACCGTTGGAAAAAGTTTTCCTTGGCGCATTGAATGCACTATAATATAAGAGAAAAAGACTTGGAAGTTCTTACCAAACTTGAAAAAAATGCGTCCATATAGCTCAAAACATCGCCATGTTGCCCGTGATACGTACCATATTTGGTCACGTGGTTCTCCACTCTGGTACATTAAATAAATCAAAAGGCCATAACTCTGGAGTAACTGATCTGATTGGAAAGAACTGCCTATCCCATCCTACACTAATGACGAATAATTGTGTCGGTTGACATGATTAAGTTTTCCCTATGTAAGTCTATATGCCTTTTATAGTGTAAAGAACATCAAAGGCCATAACTCTAGTGCTTCTAATATGATCGGAACAACCTTTGTGCCTGCTCCGTCCCTTACTGATGATACATTTTTGTGTTGAGGGTCATTAAATATTATTCATCGGTTACTGACGTTCGACTTCGGGCTGACATTTGTAAAACAAAGGGCTATAACTCAGCTAAAAGAATGTAAATTTGGACGGCATTTGACATACGCCTCCTATTTTTCTTTGTAATACCACCAAGTAACAACTAAATCCATGCAAATTCCTAGGGGTTATGACATAAAGTGTCGGACGAAAGCACAGAAGGACGGACAGACAGATGGACGGATGGACAACACCAAAGCAATATCCTTCACCATTAAGCGGGAGAAAAATGGCAAATGATTTTTTTCATTATAAAACAGAAGGATATTAAGGAAAATTGCTAATTTATTGCACTGAACATCTAGTCTTACCAGTCTGCATTTGGAACCATCTAGATGACAGTTTGTAAATAGCCCAGGAATCTGATGAATTCACGTTCCCGCTGACACCGCAACATTTGAACTAGAAAAAAAACAAATATCAATCAATAGCAGTGTTTGGCAGTATTCAATAATCATTGATAATGTTAGTGATTCACCATTCACTTTTAACTCAGAGGCTAAAATAAGTCAAATAATCTACATTTCATAAAATTGCATTTACTTATTGTCTTTGTCCGTCCTTATCTCCTAACATTGTTTAATTGCCGCTCTATTTTGTAAGCGGGACGTAAGCGGGATGTGAAACTAATTGGCAGACGAGTATCAGATAGACCAAGCTTGCAAGATCTAACTCATGTTGATGTTCATGTTTTTCGTCCGTCTTTATAAAACGCTACATTTGTGATTCTAATCTTCTCCACATTTAGACTTAATATAGCAAGCGATGAACGAACTGATACTCCAGTGAATTTGACAAGAGAGTTACGATCGCCATAATCGCCCACCTCTGTGTTACTGCTTAAAGCAATAAGTGCAATGTCGCAGAAATCTCAATCAAAATGAGAAAAACGAGACAAAGCTAGACGCAAAATACTAGTTTTTCTTTGCAATTTAATTTCGAAAAAGACGATTTTCAAATAGTTTTCCTGTATAATTTATATATGAAATATATGATGGCACTGAAATATTCAAAAAAGGAATAATTTTGACAGTCTTGGTAGTGGTTTACTAAAAATGTCAGATGAATAAATTTCAAAACACATATGTATGTAAGGGAAATTATTAAAATCTTCCAGCTGAAACTGCAAAACTAAAAGTTTATAAATATATACATAAATCATTTAAACATGTGGCCCAAAGGATGGAGCCAGTAATGATTTCAGGGGCAAAGTTTGAACACACTTAGTAGTGGTCTACTACACATCGCTTCAAACACTTCTAACAAATTTCAGATCTGAAAAGTGTGGTTCTAGAGAAGAAAATATTAAAATATTTACATCTTTTCCTCTATAACTGAACACAAGGCTTTGCCACAATTCTTTTTATTTCCAAATAATATCCGCTTTGTGGTTAAGAATATTTTTTTTCTCTTTCTCTTCATTTTTTAAAAAAAATATCTGACCTCTTTTAGCAGAGGTAACAGGGACTCAAGTGGCAAAGTCTGAACAATTTTGGTAGAAGTTCACTATTAAATTCTCCATACAAAATTTCAGAACAAAGCTTGAGACTTCGGATCCCTAAAAATTAAAAAAAAATACTATATATTCATAGTTACGATTTTTTGAGGGAGGCCGATAATGACCATAGAGCCATAAATTAAATGAACACTGTAGAGGTTAACTAGACAATTCTATAAAATTAATTCCAGACTTCCAGGCCTTTTGGCTCCAGACGAGAAGATTTTAACAATTATCCGTCTAGTTGCCGTAACAACCACAGTCCTGCGTATACTGAAATTTTTTAAAACTATTTATAGAGTTTCCTGTGATCATCCCTCAAGTGCCAATAACTTTCAGTCAGTTGTAAGGAAAATGGTATTAGTTAGATAAAACTGTTCACAAATTCAAAGACGGTCGCCGCACAGCGACGGACAACAGACTAAGTCCGATCATACAATCTGACTGAAGTTCACGATCTCCCTACGGTTAGATCTGAAGACGACGCATTCATTTCTATCTTCTCGATAACCTGGAATTTCCACTATTGTTATTCATATCCCAGCCAATGACACTGCAGCTTATGACATGTCTCGATAGCTTACCTGTACACATGGCGTGTTCACACAGCGTGTAAACTTATCTAGCATAACAATGTTAATTGTTATCGAAAACGGAAAATGCTTAGATATTTTGAAGAATAATATTCTACACAAACGTTAATTTCATCATTTTGGAAGATCTTGACAAATAAATTTAACTGAGTTCAGTGACAGTTTATACATGACAGATAATTGTTTGGGATTCTAGCTATATAAATAGATTTTCACAAGTTAAACATTCACTTCCATGAGGGTGGAAGCGTTGCTCTGATTGGCTGATGGATAGGTCACGAGAAAGTGACCTTCTATTGGTTGTCCTCAGATCCTAATAGCATAGCGATGTTTAGGATATGATTTTCATGAGATTGTTCGATCATATTAACTCACCATTAACACGTTGTTCAGGTGAGCTAAAAAGCTGCATCAAAATTAAGACGCGAAGAATACAAAAATGATTGTAACGCAAGACTACTCAGAACTAAAGGACAACTCAATCTAAATAAAGTAAACAAAAACTAAACGTATGCGATGCTGTCAGCATTATTAACGCAATGTTTCTGTAAAGTCAAGGGTAGACTGCTTTCGTTAGAAACCGGCAATTGTTGATATGCATTCGGAATTTCAATGAAGGAACTTATAGTTGGAATCCGCCACAATCTTTCTTAAATGGTTTTATATAAGCAGTGTATCGACCCTATATTTTAAGTTCTGAGGCTAAACAATTATCCTTACCCTTCAATTTTCGTTCTGCATTATATGCGATTCTTCCAAAAATTAAAAAAAAGGAGCGTTGATGTGATATCTTTTTTGATATATTTGGAACATAATCTGTTTCGCACACAGTGATACTGGATCGCACAATACTTAAGGTGGTCCACTGGTGACGAATTTGAGTGTTCTGCGCAGGTTTCGCGCATGAATGTTGTAAAATTGAAACTTACTCTTAACGTATTAATTTTGATTGAAAAGGATAAATGAAATTTTAATTCAAAAAGTTTTTCTGCGTTATCGCTTTTATTTTGCAAAACATTGGACAGAAACGTCTGCTAATTCTTGTACGACAATGAGAGTTACCTCCCTTAAATCAAGACTGCTTTTTGTTTTATCCGAAAAATGTAAACATTAAAACACGTTTGCAAGTAAAACAAGGAAAAAGACGTGAAAATTTTGCTTATATGAGAAGAAAAGATGTAAACAACAACCAGCAGTACATGTACGTATAAACTTTATCAGTTTTTTAATTTCCGTTAGTTGTAGAGCTTTTTCTGAAAACGGAAGTAGAGACTTGTAAATAATGTGTCATGTTTTGAAGTTTGTATTTGTTATTTCCTTTTTTTCATTTTTATCCAGTTATGAGTTAACATTAATGGGTTTAACAGCATACAAACTAGTTTTCTGCTTGGTAGTCAAAGGAAATGCCCCACCTTTCAGCCTGAAAAGAACAATTTATGCTAACAACTTTCAAGTAGTAAGAAAGGACACTAATTTTCAGTTGCAAAGCCAAAGGTCTGTTTGTTTACTCATATTGGACCCATGTACCACACCAGTCAATTACACAGTGCATATTGTAGATGATGTAATGTTGTAATGATGGATGCATATACTTTTACAGATGAGTGGTTGATTTGTAAAAATTATGAATTATGCTTCCACATTTTGTGTTACTGTAGATGATAGCATCCTGTTTAGTTAACACTGCAAAATTCTGAATTCAAAAACATATTTTTAATTAAATTGGACCTGTGAAAAATTACTTTAATGGTTTCAATGACCTCAACATAATCCTGATAATACACATACTTGTACAGAATTTTGTTAAACAAGATTTAAATACTACAAATTACATAGTTTGTGTAAGTTACATCGAGTAATTTCAAAATGTAGGAATGCAGATTAAACTGTCATTATGTATTTCATACCCCTGTCCCCCAAAGAAAAATAAATAAATAAACATCAAAGTTTGTAGATTAATCCGTTCGTAGTTAAAGTCAATGACAAATCAAACATGTATCTTACCACTTTGTCTTTACATTTTAGATTAATTGGTACCAGGTATTCAGATAGATAAGTGAAGAAACATCAAGTGCATGTGGAATTAACCAACCAAATTGCAATGTTATGACCATAGAGATAAACCTTTTGGTTATCTTGGTTAACATCCTTTTAACTACTGTGGTGAGTACTTTTTTAGAAATATTATCTTTACAAGAGCTATTTTTTATCATTTTCATCAAGCTTCGATCTGCAGTTTTGTTTTACTTTGTTGGTAGATTTTTTTCAGTAGTAAATTTTGTAAGGGACTGTTAGTTGTACCCTTCTTGAGTCTTTCCCTAGAAAATTTGATGGGATGTATGAATGTATATTACTTTCTTATTGATTTGAATACATTCAGCTGGGGTTAAAACCAGGAACTCAATGTAGGTCATCTTTTAAATTTCTGACTTTTTATGTGAATGATCCAAAATATCAAAATAGTAATTGTTCCTTATTTGAGTTACTTTCTACACAAAATTTCATGAGCAAACATTGAGCAAAGGAATACAGAAAAAAGCTTTGAATATAGGACTCTTAATTTACTTGTGGACATACTGCATTTTTTTCACAGTCATCTTGTCCCTAAAGGTTCTTTTTATGTACATAAATATGTAGTATATATTACTTTTGCAATTTTCTTGTTTTGTTTTTTAATCAAACCCTTGATAAATAGTCAAATTGGTACATTATTTATAAAAAAAGGTGTTGCAGTGCCATAAAACTGAAGAACTTGGTACATGCACAGTTTTGACAACCCTATCTAGATGCATGCAATTTAGTTTGTCTTTTGTTTACTGGAAGTGGTTCTTCAAGTGCCCAGATGACTGCTGTTATAGTGCTCAGTTTGATCAACAGTCTGCATGTCATGCATTATCTGTCTTTCCAGCAGGAATTCTGGCAAACTTTGAACTGGAAATCTAGGGGATAAATGAAAATTAAACTTAAAAGTGTGAAACCTTTCAAAAATGAAAGCTTATTTATATAGGTGACAATATAAGAACTTTTGACTGCCATTACTAAAAGTACTTTCTTGTACTTTTACAATTTTAATGAATAAAATGAAGATGGAAAAGGCTTAGACAAATTGATCTGAAGACTTTTTACTGGAGCTGCTGTAGTGAAGTCACTTCTTGATGAGCATTAAGGTCTGATAAGGATAAATAGAAAACTTTTATTAGAATTTAATTTGTACACAATGATGTGTAATCATTTTTAGTGCACAGATGACACAAGATAAAAATTCTTAGCAAGAGAAACTAAAGAGTGAGCAGTCTTCCTGCTATATAGTTACCTGTTATCTAGGACAACCAATACTGATTCTGTAAAACAAACACTATAGACTATAAACTTTAGTATATATACTTCAACTTTATATAGCTCCAAAATTTGAAATGTTTTTGGCAGACTTCATGACAATTTGTTGTCAAAAACTGTTTTAGACTGTTAAGGCTATTTCTCACCTCTGTTTGTTGAAATATGTATGAATTGATGAATGTGTTAGGCTGGTCTGTTCATAAGGTGTTAGGCATGACAAACACAACACTCTTTATTTGGTAATTAACCATGTTTAAGTATTTCCAAAGGACCTATCATCAATATGAAAGTTGTAAATGTGCATGAGAATTCTGGGTAATTGTACATCTGGTTCTTTCATTTTTTTCAACAAGACATGTCTAAGCAATGCAGATATAATATTTGAAAAAAAATCTTATATTTATTTTTGCTGTGCAAAACATAGTGGGTGGGGTAAATTGCTCCCCATTTTCAACATATCTGGTATAACTGAGATATATGATATACATCTAAAGTGGTTTTTGATACATAAATTTGTTGTTTATGTATCAGTTGTACCTCTTTTACATTATCAGATGCATCAAATATAATAAATTAATCCAAAGTTATACATATGATTTTTTTTCAGTTACAGCCGGATGGGTCATAGGAATTTTTATTAGATAGCTCTTAAAGATGAACGGTGACATACTCCTTTTATTACATTTTTAGAATGACCATACAAATATCTACAAAATATCAATTTATTATCAATTTGTTGTTATTATGCCACTACTATTTTTTCTGGTGAAATTTGCTGAAAAATGTGATTTTTTTCTTAATTCTTGACTTAATTGGATAGAAAATTGAAATTTGACATTAAGGGCCAATGTTAATTTTCTATTATTTTTAAAACTATTTTTTGTTAATAATGTGTATACTGATAATTTCTCTTAAAATTTAATAAACTGAATACTCTTTATTATTAAAATATTTGAATTTTTGTCAGTTAATGCAAAATTTCAGCAAGTTTCGAGTCAAAAAGCCTAATTTAGACTGCATAGCTGCCAGTTAAATTAGTGAAAAAATTCATTCGGCAACCTATGATTTTTTTTTGCAGAAATCAAATACAAATAAGTTAATTTTCATAAAAAACACAGGCAGAAAAAAATGGTGTTAGTTTGAATTTCAGCAGTTGACCCTCTTAAGGCAAAACTTAGGAAAATGTTAAGAAGTAAGAACATGATCTGCGCGTTTCTAAACTGCCTAAACAGGCCACAGTGTGTTCACTTTATTTCGAACTTTTATATTTAAGATGACTTTTTAATAAAAGCTTACAGACTTAGGTTTTTATACTGACAATGCGATTAAGCAACAGCACTCTGTTAGTACGCTATTTTTATATGGAGGGAGACTTAGATGTGTATGTCAGGCTGATCAATATGGATCCACATTAAGCAAAATGTCTTTGTTTTTATAAAAGTTTTATGTAGAAAAGGAAACAAAAAAACCCGCATTATTTAATCAACTTTAAAACATTCCATGGAATTCTGAATTGTTTTTTCCCTCATGTTCTACGATATTTGTGTTATAAAATTTAACATAATGAAAAAGCAAATATTATATACATGTATATTGATGTTTACATTCAAATATAATGAATAGAGTAAAAAAGTAAAAGAATCTAACCATGGAGCAAAATAACAATTGTTTTTAGACATATACATGTTTGGGCTTTCAACATTTGTTTATTTACTCATAAAACAATGCAAGATTATGTTTACCAATAATGCGAATCTGACTAATGTAACAGAAAACAAGTTTCAAAATTTTTTAAATGAAAAAAACACTAATTATATACATCTGTCCGAGTCACTTTTTCTAACTTAATTTTAAATCAAATTTAAGACACCGTTTGTACGGACGCTTCACGACCCTGAAATTCAGCGCCATATTGATATTCTTTGACCTCTGCCCTGCTGTTTCTCCAGTGCAGGATTGCCTCCTTTATATCTTTTTTATTTAACACTGATCTTGTTTTTCCGTCAAACACAAATACAAAGGTTATGGCAGCTCCGTACAAAGGTCCAGTTAACGTTTGTAACAAAAGCACTCCGAACGTATAACGGTGCACTGCATCTTGAATACGTCCAATTACTGAGAACAAGTGTACGATGAAATACACAACCGGATACATTCGTAGCATTCGAATGTCCGCATGCAAGGTCTGAATATCTAAAACGCCGTTAACCGACCGACTTTCTCTTTCTTTCTTTAACATTTTGTATACAATATGAAACATTACAACAAAGAATGCGAAAACAAACGATATATCCCAAATATACCAAAGCCCAAATCTCCAGGCGACATCATTCTTAACCCAACACCATGCCCCGGCAGGTCCGTAAGCATCCCCTATGAACGGCAACGTCATGACAATAGCAGGTACTGTCCAGCAAAAAACTACGATGAATCGCTCTTTCCTATTCCAATCTAAACCGGAAATAGCTCGTCTATACAGGTTGGCAATAATGCAAACAATCCAGCATAAAATTGCCCAGACAGAGAAAGTCATCAAAGCCCCTTGCGCTTTACAAAGAGGCGTGGCTTGTTCTTCGAATTCACCCAGCAAGTAACTCACACCAACTAGTAGTGAACCTAAACTCAAGTTTGCAATCATCCGTTGTGTAAATTCTCTATACTTCTTAAAAAGAACTATGATCACTATGGTTAAAAGTGATCCAATTATTGACAACATAGACGAGAACATCTTTCCATACTTCAGCGTTAAACATTTTGTCTCTTCACCATTAAATAGAAAACATCCATTGACACCAGTGTTGTTAAATGCTTCTGTAACATTTTGGCTACTTGCAGCGTCTGAAGTTAAATTCATACTTTTACTCCAAACAAAATTTCTTCTTAAAGTCTTTTTACTTGTATTCTTAGATATATCTGTAAGAAACTCATAAAAAAGTGTGCAAAACTACATAGTTTTGTTACTACAGATAAGACAATTCGATAAAGTCAAGAGGAAGTAAAAGAACATTCGTAAATCTGATAATGCTGACATGTAGACCAAATAATATTGATTAATAAAAAAATGTAACGTGCAGTGTCTGTATTAAAGTAAACCTAGAAGATAACAGTTTCTACCTTAACCTCATGTGTGAACGATTTTATTTTTTATAGACTGTCAGAGGTAAATGTAAACGTTTTCATGGAGAAATTTTCAAAGACAGTTTTGTGACAATAGGAATAAAATCTAGGAGGCTTTCACGCTGACATTAGTGGAAATTATTCTGTTTGAATTACAACGATGACTATTGATTTGTCTCATAATCCACTGTAAAAATTAATGCAACATTCATCTTTAGATATGCTATATCTCGAAGTCAAGAACAAAAACAATTTAACAGCTAATACACAAAACATATTCTACTTACTTTTTCCCCACCCCACCCCTGCATTAAATCTGCAAATCAAAAATGAATGTTTACAGTTTAAAGCGACTAACTCACAGAAGTATCGACGATGCATGAAAAGGAATATAAATTGCAGCCTTGTAAGAACATATCTAAACTTAGTTACTGTCGCATTTTTTGTTACAGAAACACAACATTATATAATTTTATACTCTTTTAACCCCGCTAGTTACGGGGTTGATAAATTGTTTATATTGTTAATTACGACTTTAAACGATAACACGCTTTAGGTCAAAGTGGTTAAGTTCGCTGCTCTTAATTTTACTGGTCCGAAGGGCATAAGTTCAAATCCTGTTGACATCAAGACTTTAGTCTTCAGCTTTCATGGTGTATAAAGGCATAAACCATGTTTTTCCATATTATAATTTATATTGTTGCTTCTTTTTATTTCAAAGAAAAACATGTTTAAGATAACTCCTGTGGGTTAGTCGCTTTGACCCTTCAGTGAAATGAATTTCTTCTATTGATTTTGGTCTGGCTTTTACGCCAAAACCATGACACCCTCAGTACAATCCAATAGCATTCGTTATTGAGGAGGAGGAGCAGTGGTCGAAGGGTTAGAGTGGCTGATTCCTGATCCAGAGGTCGCTAGTTCGAATCCCACAAGCGGGAAGACACTTTGAACAGTGACCTTCAGCATTCCTCACTCACAGCGCGAGTACTGGTTTGAACCCAGGAAGTAGTCATCGAGAGGGATTAAAAGAAGTTGCAAGAACTTTCTTCCCAATCGATGTAAAATATATATAGTTAAACTTAGCATTCGTGATAAGTAAAATCTGATATGTACATTCATGTAAGACTGGAAAATCCTGTTCCAGCTTGGATTTATAATAAACGACTGAATGAAGTTAACTCACTGGATGTTCATTTTTCCTTGAAGGATAAAAAACAGTCACTTTCTAGTCCACGCTATACTCTTTTGAAATATGTTGCAAAGAAGGCATTATCCATGATAATATGTTTTTTATAAAAGAAAAACATAGCTTCTCACTTCTCCGTCGTTTCGACTAAGACAAGGTTTCCATCGCTTAATGTGTTCGCTGGTCCAAACTTCTTGTCAAGGTTTGTATTCCCAGTTCAACAATAGGTTTTTTCTTCACTAAGGACCACAGGTAGGCGAGGTGAAAATACCGGGATCCGGGACCTTAAAACTGTAAGAAGTTCATTGCAAGAAAGCAGGTTGTAGGCATGTCGTCCATACGTCGGTCCACCTTTCATTTGAGCTCGTCGAGCCTTGGTTGGTGGCTCATGGTCCCAGAAGATTTACAGTGAGACAGGGAGGTCTTTTTCACTCACCCTTTTCGGTCTAACGGTCGAATTCGTATATACCGATGTAACGGGAAACTTTACGCAGAGACAGTTTTAGGGCGTAGGTTAATTATGTTCTGGGAAGGATTTCCACACGGAGAAGAAATATCTTTAAAATTCTCCTTCACGTTGAAGTCCCTTTTATAAAATGAAATCGTCTGATTTTCCGACATGTTAATACCCCACCACTATATTGCTAGGTTTTGTAGACATTGTATTGCTAACTAAACAAATACTGACCCAGTTGACTTGCAACAATACAGTCCCAAATTGTTTCTAGTTTAACATTTGTTGGACTAACTTGACTGGAGGGTTCGTCGGCACCAAAATCCTCCCGCTACTCTTAAGCAATTGAATTGCCTTGCTGGAAGGATGGAACAGCATTCCATTGAAAAGGACTGTCTCAGTAATGAATTCTTTGCTCAGGAAAATCCGGACAGCGACAGCGGCTGGAGGATGACACACCGGACACTGATAGTTTTATTTACTGATACCGAGTGTACCGTTTTTTCTTTCGGGCATTATTACCCAGGGATTATAGGCCATGCCGTAATGAAATCATAAAAATGGAATAATATGGTTTGGTCTTAAAAACTGTATAAAATTTCAAAGACTGTATGGCAATCCATGCAAAGTTTACTCGGCGTATCCTGTTCCTCCAGTACCGGTATATTTTAACGTTTTATATTGTTGCAAGTGTAAACATATTCAATGTCTTCTACCTTTTCTTTCAACTGGGGAGTTAACTAGGTACGGGGAAAGGTACGTTCGTCTGAGACAGTGCTGATCACATGTCTGTTTGTTAGCATTAACAGTATGGCAGGTCATTGCATTTATGGAGTTTAACATCATAGTGATGTTCTCTTTCCTGATCCGGAACGAACTATTAAAGGGAACCCCTTAATTGACTATATGATTTTTTTAACTTTGTCCTTTCTATATCAAATTATGGAGCAAAGTGTACTTATATAAACAAAGGGGGCAATTTAATACTGAATGTAGGCAAAACCGGTAGAAACTTATTTATTAGCAAAACTTCGATTAATCGCCGAAACTTTGTTTGTTGTCGACCTTGAAATGATAACCAAACAAGTTTATAAGTTAAACGTTTGTCTTGCTTGCTTAATTTTTATCTACAAAAATCACTAAGGGCCACCTGACTTTAAAGTGACCTCCGATTCAAACGAAACACTGCATGGACCTCTGCCCTCAGCCTTCGACCGAGCTGATATTCCAGTAAATAAAAAAGCCAATCTAGAATCAATTTATTAATAAAATGTATGAGTTTATTTACATGTATGAAATCTAATACAGTAGACGGAGAAGAAGTTTACATTGTTGGATTCGTCGTCGAGAATAAGTAAAACACATAAAGATAATGTTGATAAAAATAATAGAATTAAAGATTAAATGTATAACAGACGAACATTATAAGGACGACTTTTTCATGTTTTATTTTAATATTGCAGTAATTAAAGGCTTGATGAAGCCGGTTTTCAGACAGGGAAAGCAATTACATTTGCTTAATCACAGGGCAAGTCACTGTTACTTCCCTTCACCAGCAGATGATGTATAATTTATTCTCGTCAAACTTCAGCATTGCTATTGTTTTGCGGACGAAACATGATTTTCTCTCTTTGGTTATAACAGCTATTTGATGCATTTTCTTCAAGTTAATTCATTTTAATTCTTGAATTGATATCAGTTTTAATGTGAACTTTCTTCATAACAATTAAAAGGATATATCCTAAAATTTACCGTTGATAAACTGTGTATGTTCTTTGAAAACAAAAAGATGAATTAACGAAGATCGTATGCTCAAAATGCTGTTTTAAGGCTAAAAGCAAATAGAAAAAGTGTGAATTTGTAATAAATTGTACAACAAATCTCTATCGAAAGACTTATATTAATATATTTAGTTTACTGTCTGCACTTGCAGTTTTATCTACTGTCACCTTGACACTGGCTAATGAATATTCATTTAATACCATTCTCATTTGAACGATTTTGCAGAAATCGGAATATTCAAAATTTTATGGTATATGGCTCTTTAAATGTTTTCTGGAAAATTTGTTTATTAATTGATTGTTATTAATCTATTTTTTGCCGTCAACCCATTTAAAAACAGGATTATGTTTTCAGTAAATGCAAATTTTAACGGTATGGCACTATGATGACAAATAACTTTTGTTAATGTATGATCAGAAAACTTATCTATGAACATGGATTATAAATTTCTAATTTGTTTGTGTTTTCTGCAAACAGTTAATGTAAAAATGTTTCTTTGTTTTCGGAGAAAACTGCTTAGTTTAAATAAAACACTCGTTACTTCACCCAGCTTTCATCAAATAATGATATCCGTTATCCGTAACATGTTATCTAACTAGTGAATTAAAACTTACATTTCAATTTCTGTTAAGAGTTTCTTAAATTATGTATAAAGTATTTTTATGTTTGCCTCTGTGACAGATTAAACAACGCCATATCATGTAAATATACCATGCTACTGGATAGTTCTTGCAGTTAACATCAAAATTATCATGACACGGATAGGCCAAAAAGCTTATAATGTATAACTGCTTTTCAATTGTTATATCAAATGAACGATTTCATTTATTTTTTTCCTTGAACAGTAAAAATAAACCACAATATGCAATGAATGTTACTGATATTGCTAAAAAGAATTTCAAGCACACAAGCGTTAGCGTTCACAGAATGTTAACATTAAATTTATAACAATTACGTACGCTTTTCACTGTGGGACATGAAAAGATGACATGCATAAAATTTCAAAGAGATCATTTCGGTATGTTGTAGACATCTCCACCGTTAGCTTCTTACATGCACAATTATTCCAAGGACACTTTCTATCACGGCAAGTTCTTTATAATCACATTTATATCTCCCAAGTACATTTACTTTTTCCTTATTCATTGTTATTTTTATATTCATCACAAACAAGTATTACAGGTCACATAAAAATCAAATATAACAAGTTCTTTGTCAACCAATATAAAAACAGTCAGGTTCTTTTCAAACACAACCATTGTTAAACATATTCCCAATCACAGTCAACTGGTATAGGATTTTTTATCAAGCGCGATTAATTGCAACAGGATTTTTCCCAGTCAAAATTATTTAATACTTTTCAGTCGCATTACAACTGGTACAGTAAATTCCCGGTCACAGTCAAGTATGAAAAGATATTCTCTATTCATCATCAATTATTGAATGTCCTTATGCCGTCGCATAACTACAAGATCTTTGTCAGTCAAATCACCGATCAGACAGACACTTTCATTAATCACATTCATTACAACACGATCTTTGTCAGTCAAATCACAGATCAATCAGACGCTTTCATTAATCACATTCATCATAGTCATCTTCGTTTCTGATCTTTCTACATAAACAGATTGAAAACACCATACCTAGAACCTGAAATTAAACAAATCACTTTTTCAATACAAGCATACATGCACCATACTTAATCAACGAACATTTCGTACACATATTTAATTAATAAGTAGTTGCATGTTTTCAGATTATAATATAATGATACGGTATTCTACCTTTGCGTTAAACATAAAATATCCGTGATGAGCTAAGTAAAGATTTTTAAGACAATGTCGTAGATCTATAAATAGCATCTCTTACAAAAAATTATCAGTGAAACTTACCATAGCAACTGCTATTCCAGCACCAACTCCTATTAAAATGTTGACATTACTTGCTAACATATTGCGCAATGAAGTGTAACAGCCCTGTAAATAACATAAAATAGATTGAGCGATTTTTCAGTAACACAAGATTAGACCGCATATCAATATATCTCTTTTTGAGTTTTTTTTATTGCCGGTACCAGTTGCCCATATGACTGACACCCAGTGCAGAGTAGGTTGTGGGAAATAATGAAAGACACAGAAAGCATCAAATTCCAGAAACTCTCCCTGTTCTTTCATACGATCGGCGTATACAACTCAGTTTAACCTCATATCCGAAAGACAATAAGTAATGTAAGTAGAGGAGCAGAAGCGGGACTCATGATCCCTTGATTAACAGTTCAGTGCGTTACCACTGGACCACTGATCAACTCCTAACATCTACAACTGATGGTTCCTTTATATAAACATATTTTATTTACAGTCATACAAAAAAGCAAAAAAACAAACAAACAAACAAAACCACACACACTTACTCTGCCAGTTCACAAGAAAAAAAAACAAAAACAAGAAATATCTTTTAAAAAAGATGTATGGTGTTGATGGGGATTAAAGTTATTGTAACGGAGAATGTGATTTACAGCTTAAGCTTTTGTACAAATATTTATATACGTTCAGCCAGCTACAGGTTTCAACGTGCATCTACGTAAAGTGTTTTGATAAAAGCAGCGATGAAATTACCGAAAAACTGTAATTAAGTCAGGATACTTTATAAAAATGTTGTGAATATGAAGCATATATATCAGCTGTTGCACATCTCAACAAACAATGGTTTGTAACTTTTTTGAATGAAGTATAGGAATATCTACTAATATGGGTCGTGCATACATTCATTCGTCATTGTCTTACGTCGTCATCTCTAAATAGGTCAAAGGTGAGGTTAGATGGCTACGTCGAATTATTGTATATATGATATAACCTTGAAGAATAATATAAAACTTTCATATACGTGTGTAAAGAAAGCCATGACCAACTTTATAGTATGCTATTATCGCTTCTCAGTAGATCAAATGAAAGGTGAGACAGCTGCACTGAAAAACATGGACCTAAACACTTTTTGAATTCAGCTCATAATCGGATAGGCTGAATTCAGTTGAAGCAAAATTCAAGGGATGTAACTCTGAAAACCATATCACTTATATAGCTATACAAAAGTAGATCCCCTTTCTTTCGAAAAACATACCTCTGTATGTAATTGGTCGTTGAGTTGTGAGAAATCCAAAACCGGAGGCCCTTTCATGGGTATACTTGTCTGATCAATGCTTCCTTGACATTTGGTAACGTTTGGTGTGTTTTCGGTATCCACACAGCAACTTACTGGTACATATTCGAACTTCTTTGGTCTCGGTGTTAACTCTTTGATATGCAAAGGAGGTAGTATGTTGTTATGTAAAGTATTTAAGACAACATAAAAAAGCAATCTCAGAAGCTTCACCTAATGGCAGGAAATCAACCTACCACTGATGTCATAACTACATTTCAGTGCCGGTATTGACACCAGTATAACACAGCTGGACACAATAACATCAATTTAGATAACAGAAAGTTTCGAACAATGTTAAAGACAAAAATAATGTTGACTGCTATAATCTCAAAATTTGCTTTGTTATTTGGAAAGTCATAGGACAAATTGTTCGTTTACACTCATTAAATCACAATACCCATATCATATGCTTGCTTGTATAACAAAATATTCACACAGTGACTTGAGAAAACAAACAAAGTTGTTGAATTTATATCCCCCGCCGTAAAATGTTCATTACTTACGGGACATGTGAGTTTGAAAATAAACACTTCTTTAATACAAATGCATGGTTTTGAAAAATAGATGATGACAGTTGTATATCGGAATGGAAGTTTGGTCATGAACTATATTATGTTAAGATACCCTTCTGCTTCTGCTCAGTAGTTGTCAAATGTGACAATTGTTGTTGAGTCACTTCTAAATCCTAGATATTTTGCTTCGAACAGATGGACTGTAGAAATTATTGCAAATTTCATGACATTCCATTTACTGGTTATATAGTCATGAGAACAGCTAGACAGACAGACGGATGGTCGAAAAGACAGTCCAAAATCTATATCCCTCTGATGTTCACACTTGAGAAGTTTTAATGCTCAAGTCATTGCCATTTTCAAAAAGAAAATTCTGTATTTTCCCCTGAATAAGTAAATAAGTTTATACGCCTTACATAATGACATTATACAGAGAAAAAATATAAGGACTTCAATTCTGGCGTTATTCGTCTGACCGGAACTTTGTGGCTGTTCCATCCTAGAATGATAATTCATGAGTGTTGCGTTTCATGAGATACAATTCATTAATTGCCTAGTTATGAGACTTGGTGCACAGACAGACCGACAATGCGATTAAGATTTCACATTTTTCAGTTTTGGTTGCACTGACAAACAGAATTCTAAACAAAACAGAACTGCTTGAACAACTTCGGTAAAGGTTTATCCTGGGAAGTGTTAATGCTCAATCAATAGAAAAAAGATTTTTTTAAGTTTTCCCTTTATAAGTGTATATATACATGTCCATTTTTGACCAAAATAAAAGGGAATTGCTGAAAAAATGAATGTGCATAGTCATTCTTCATTAACTAGCGTATTAATAAAAAAAATGCAAGGGTGGAAAACCTAAAATCGTCGATATTTTGACTTGAAAGTGTAATTCCGTGTTTCGTACCACGGTTTATTTACCGAAAATATTCCCCGCTTCGCTAAAAACCAAGCCAGAAAGTAGACAGAATTCAGAACTTATGTATATACCGCTGGAAAAGTTTTCCTTAGTGCACTGAATGCGCTATAATATAGGAGAAACAGACTTGTAAGTTCTTACCAAACTTGAAAAATTGCGTCCATATAGCTCAAAACTCCGCCATCTTGGCCGTGATACCATTTTGGTCACGTGGTTTAAAAGGCCATAACTCTAGCGCAAAACAAACTATACTGATGATACACAATGATACACAATCGTGTCGGGTGACATGATTAAGTTTTCCCTATATGAGTTTATATGCCTTACATATTGTAAAGTAAATCAATCAAAAACCATAACGCGGGTGTTACTGATCTGACTGGAACAAACTGCCTACCCCATCCTATACTGATGATACATAATCGCATCGGGTGACATGATTAAGTTTTCTGTACATACTTCTATACGCCTTATACATTGTAAAGTAAATCAATCAAAGGCAATAACTCGGGTGCTACTAATATGATCGAAACAAACTTTGAGCCTGCTCCGTCCAGTATTGATGACATATTTGTGTTGAGTGTCATTAAATTTGATCCATCGGTTACTAAAGTAATGCTACGGACTGATATTTGTAAAACAAAGGGCTATAACTCAGCTATAAGTATGTAAATTAGGACGGCATTTGGCATGCACCCCATATTTTTATTTGTAATCCAACCAAGTTACAACTAAATTCATGTAAACGCTAAGGGGTTATGGCATAAAGTGTCGGACGAAAGCACGGAAGCATGCACAGTCAGACAGACAGAAGGACAGACGGAGAACGCCAAGACAATTTCCCTCAACATTCGGCCGGGAGAAATAGCAGATGATATTTTCATTATAAGACAGAAAGATATTTAGAAGAATTGCCGGTTTATTGCACTGAACATCTAGTCTTACCAGTCTGCATTTGGAACCATCTAGATGACAGTTTGTAAATAGCCCAGGAATCGGATGAATTCACGTTCCCGCTGACACCGCAGCATTTGAACTAGAAAAAAACAAATATCAATCAATAGCAGTGTTTGGCAGTATTCAATAATCATTGATAATGTTAGTGATTCACCATTCGCTTTAAACTCAGAGGCACAATAAGTCAAATAATCTACATTTCATAAAATTTCATTTACTTTCTCCAGGTGTTCTGTCTTTGTACTTCTTTATCTCCTAACATTGTTTTATTGCCGCTCTATTATGTAGCCTGACGTAAGCGGGTGTGAAACTAATTGGCAGACGAGTATCAGCTGGATCAAGCTTGCAAGATCTAGCTCATGTTGACGGTCATGTTTCTCGTCCATTTTTATGAAACGCTAAATTTGTGAATCTTATCTTCTTTGTGAATATGACAAGAGAGCCATGATCGCCTGAATCACCCGCCTCTGTGTAACTGCTTAAAGCAATAAGTGCAAAATATGAGAAACGAGACAAAGCTACATGCCAAATACTAGTATTTAAATTTTTTTTTTGCTATTTAATTTAGAAAAAGACGATTTTCAAAAGGTTTTCATGTATAATTTATCTATGAGATATGTGCCCCTCGTGGTTGGGCTAAAATATTCAAAACGGAATAATTTTGACAATAAGGAAAATTATTAAAATCTTCTAGCTGAAACTGCAAAACTGAGGGTTTATATATCTTTTTATAAGAGGTGACCCAAAGGATGGAGCCAGTAATGATTTCAGGGGCAAAGTTTGAACACGCTTAGTAGAGGTCTACAACATAACGCTTCAAACAAGTTTCATAGCTCTGGACTTTGTGGTTCCAGAGAAGAAAATATTAAAAGTTTGACCCTTTTTTCCTCTGTATATACCGTATGAGTGTGAGACGTAAGTTGAGCACAAGGCTATGTCACACATCAAATTTTAAAAAAATCAGCCTTGTGGTTAAGAATCTCTCTCTCTCTCTCTTCTTTAAATATCTGGCCCCTTTTGACAGAGGTAACAAGGACTAATGGAACAAAGTCTGAACAACTTGGTAGAGGTTCACTATTAAGTTCTACATACATAATTTCAGAAAAAACCTTGAGATTTCAGATCCCTATAATTAAGAATTTCCTATATAATTCTATATAATACAGTTACGATTATTCGAGCAAGGTCGATAACGACCTTAGGGCCATAACTTGAATGAACTTTGTAGAGGTTAACTAGACAATTCTATAAAATAAATTCCAGATTTCCAGGCCTTATCGTTTCAGACAAGAAGATTTAAACAATAATCCGTCTAGTTGCCGTAGCAACCACAGTACTGCATGGAATAAAACTTTTTGACATATTTTTATAGAGTTTTCTGTGAGTATCATCCTTCAAAGTGCCAAAACATTCCAGTGAGTTGTAACAAAAATGGTATTAGTTAAATAAAATTGTTAACGGACTTCAAACGACTGTCGACGTACAGCGACGGACGACAGAGTAAGTCCGAACTTATTAACGTTGTTCAGGTGAGCTAAAAAGCTGCATCAAATTGTTAGACGCAAAGAAAACAAAAATGATTGAAACGCAAGACTACTCATAACTCAAGAACAACACAATCTAAACAAAGAAAAAACAAAACGTACGAGATGCTGTCGGCATTCTTAGCGCAATGTTTTTGTAAAGTCAATGGTAGACTGCTTGTGTAAGAAACAGGCAATTGTTAATAATCATTCGGTGAAAGTAATAGTTGGAATCCTCTACAATCCTTGTTTTAATGATTTTATATCAGCAGTGTATCGACCGTTATGTTTTACGTTCTGAGACTAAACAATCTTAAACAGATGGTTCAATTTTCATTCTGCGTGTTATGCAATTCTTCCAAAAATTAAAAAAAGAGCATTGGTGTGATGTCTTATTTTATACATCGGGAACAGAAACTATTTGGCACACAGTGATACTGGAATGCACAATACTCAAGGCAAAACTTAGGAAAAAGTTAATAAGTAAGAAAATGATCTTCCAGTTTCTGATCTGCCTTCGGACATTTTATTTTAAGATTAGTTTTTTTGTCATGAAAACTTACAGACTAAGGTTTGTATACTGACAATGTGGTTAAGCAACAGTACTCTATTAGTACGAGATTTAACTGGAGGGAGACTTAGATGTGTATGTCAGACTGATCAATATGGATCCAAATTAAGCAAAATGTCTTTGTTTTTTTTTTTAAGTTTTATGTAGAAAATGAGAACCCCCCCCCCCCCCCCCCCCCCCCCCGCAAAAAAAAAAAACGCATTAATTAAACAACTTTAAAACATTCTATGTAATTCTAAATTCTTTTCCCCCTCATGTACTGGGATATTTTTGTTATAAAATTTAACATAATTATGAAGCAAATATTATATACCTGTATATTGATGTTTACATTCAAATATAATGAACAAACTTAAAACAAAAGTACGAGAATCTAACCATGGACCAAAAAAAGTTGTATTTTTTAAGAAATATATATATATATATATATATATATATATATGTGTGTGTGTGTGTGTGTGTGTGTGTGTGTGTGTTTGGCTTTTCAACATTTGTTTATTTACTCACAAAACAAGACAAGATTGTGATGTTTAACAATACTGTGGATATGATTAAAATAAAAGAAAAAATGTTTGTCAATTTACTTTTTAAACTTCAAATGAGAAAAACACTATCTCTATATATAGTCCTGTTCAAATCCCTTTTTTAGCTAAATTTTATATAAATTTTTTAGACTCCGTTTCTACGGACGCTTCACGACGCTGAAATATAGCGCCATATTGATGTTCTTTGACTTCCGCCTTACTGTTTCTCCAGTGCAGGATTGCCTCCCTTATATCTTTTTCATTTAAAAATGCTGTTGTTTTTCTGTCAATCACAAACACAAAGGTTATGGCACCTCCGTACAAAGGTCCAGTTAACGTTTGTAACAAAAGCACTCCGAAAGTATAACCGTGCACTGCATCTTGAATCCGTCTAATTACTGAGAACAAGTGTACGATGAAATACACGATCGGATACATTCGTAACATTTGAATGTCCGCATGCAAGGTCTGAATATCTAAAACGCCGTCAACCGACCTTCTTTGTCTCACTTTCTTTAACATTTTGTATGCCATATGAAACATTACAACAAAGAATGCGATAACAAACGATATATCCCAAATATACCAAAGCCCAAATCTCCACATGACATTATTCTTGACCCAACATAATGCCCCGGCAGGTCCGTAAGCGTCCCCTATGAACGGTAACGCCAAGATGAAAGCAGGTACTGTCCAGCAAAAAACTACGACGAATCGCTCTTTTCTATTCCAATCTAAATCGGAAATAGCTCGTCTATACAGGTTGGCAATAATGCAAACAATCCAACATAAAACTGTCCAGAGAGAGAGAGTCAGTAAAGCCGCTTTACAAAGGGGCGTGGATTGTTCTTCGAACCCATCCAGCAAGTAACTTACACCAACTAGTAGTGAACCTAAACTCAAGTTTGCAATCATCCGTTGTGTAAATTCTCTATACTTCTTAAAAAGAACTATGATCGCTATGGTTAAAAGTGACCAAATTACTGACAAAGAAAACAACCATTGGCACCACTGTTAGTAGATGCTTGTGTTACATTATTGCTATTTGCAGCGTCTGGAGTTAGATTCATACTTTTATTCCAAACAAAATTCCTTCTTAAAATATGTAAATTGTATTCTTATAAGAAACTAAGAAAAAAAGTGTCGCAAACTGAAACTACATTGTATTTGGTAACTACAGGTTAGACAATTCAATAAAGGAAGTAAATGTTCTTCCTATATCTGATAACACTAACATGTTGACCAAATAATATTGATTTTGCTTAAATAAAATCTAATGTGCAGTATCAGTATTTTTAAAAAGTTAACCAAGACGGTAACAGTTTTCTTCGTTATAGCTCATTACAATCAGTTGTTTATATGAGTATACGGCTGAATCTCAGTAAATGTAATTTCAGTTGTTGTTTTTTTCGGTGATGCGAATAAGTTATGAAAATATTTCAACGGTATTTCATTTTTAAACTATGTTCAGAATTTAAACAATTTAGTCTATTGAGGAATGATATATTTTTGACAACTATACATGTTATATATTAAGATGTGCAGTAGTTGTTGGGACGAACGTCGCACTCACGATACGTGTGTGTTGCCTCTTAATCTCTCAAGATGTGTGTCTTCCAGTGTTCCACACTTCCGACGCGAGTAATGATTTTATTCCAAGAAGATTTATGAACTTGTTTCCGAGTAGAAAAAAAAAACAAGAGGGCCATGATGGTCCTTAATCGCTCATCTGCGCCCCATTGCTAAGGCCATGAATCCGGAAACCATGATTGGATGATGTTGGTTTGGGAAACGAGATGACTCTTATTCGAACTCGACCTAGAGATCACCTACATTCGTACAAGTTTTCATGCCATTTGGACAAAAATTGACCTCTAGTGTATTTACAAGGTTTTTCTTTTGATTTGACCTAGTGACCTATTTTTCAGTCCGACATAACCATATTCAAACTTGTCCAATACCTTATTGAGACAATCATTCTGATCAAGTGTCGTGACAATTAGGTAAATCAATGTAACCTCTACAGTGTTAACAACCAGTTCTGGACGACAGACACCAGACATTCAAGGATCCTAAAAGCTTCACCTGAGCTGTGATCAGGTGAGATAAAAGTCAATCAATTCAAACCAACACTTGAATACAGAAAATATTTAAGACGTGTAAAGGAACCTGCTCAATTCTGTTATAACTAGAGGCGAAAATACATTAGCGGAATGAATATACAAACAAAGTGTTTTACGATATGTATATTGGCTATGGACATTTTTAAACATGCTCTTTGCTTTCCAAATCAAATAAATTCAGGTAAATGAAATGCAATATTAATATGCAATAGAAAAAAATCCACCCTGACAAAGAACTCAATACACGTTTTTACTTTTTCGACATTGGTACTAAAGTTATGTCAACATTTATACCAACAAAACTGTTCAGATATTCATTTTTCTTATACTTCATTTGTACTTTGACCGATTTATTACAAAGTCATTGTGTATTTTTTAAGCATAACAACGCCCATTTAAGCATAACAAAGACCTTTTAAGCATTACGAAATTGTCTTAACAATAACAAAGACCTTTTAAGCATTACAATGTTATTTTATGCATAACAAGTCTTTTTTTTATTTATATTGAAGACCTTTTAACCATTACAAAGTTTTTTTAACAATATTAAAGTTTATTAACAATTACAAAGACCGTTTAAGCATTGCAAAATCCTTTTAACTATTACAAAGGACTTATAGACTTTTTTTAACATAGCCAAATCTTTTTAAGCATACCAATAGCCTTTTAAGCATTACAAAGTATTTTAAACATTCCAAAGTCCTTTAAACCATTTCAAAGTCCCTTTTAAATATTTTAAAGTATTCTAACCATTACAAAGTCTTTTTCAAAATGCTCTAGATTCGCAAGACCAACTAAGTGATTATGCCATCTTTTTATCTTCTAAAACGCCGTTTCGCATTGAGGGGCTGTCATGAAATGTACCTACCACTTTTTGCATAGAATCCCAGGCATCTGTGACCGACTCCTCGCCCTCTCTACCATACGAGTCCAGAACCTGTCGTCTTAGCTGGTTCAAAGCAGTATCCTCGATCTGCAAACGTAATAATACATGTTGTTCCCGCTTACAACGTACGGTAATTTTTATGTGAATAATACTAGTAAGTTACTTCTATGCAAGGCTTCTATGCAAGGCTTCTATGTGAGTCTTTTAGTAAGGCTTCTAACAGGCGTAATTATGTGACATTTAATGTATGACAGAATACGAAATGTCACGTTAATGTCAGTTATTGTAAGGAACAAAAAATCATCAAATTGATTCTGGCAAAAGAATTCATTAACTGCAATATTATACAGATCTTACCCAGACTATATTCTTAAACGCAACCGGTAATGACACGAAATACTGTTATTTTGTAAATCTACCGTAGAGCACTTTAAAAGTAAGAGAAACCAAGCGATTAGCAGGGGAATTCTAAAATATGCATCGCAACTTCATGTAATTTTCTCATGAAACATACTCTAAAATCATGCGTTTATTATAGAACTTTTATTGTTTGCATATGTCTGTTCTTAATGTAGCATGAAACTCCAATTAACCTAATATTGTGGATATAAAATCTTTCAGCTGCCTTATCCTAAAAACGTCAGAGAAAAAAACTAAAAAAATAATCTTAAGAACAATAAACTTTTACGAGCAGCGCTTTGGGAAATCGGGCAATTTCTGCAAAGTTTGAAAACATTATTTCTGCAAAGTAACACTATTGCGTGCACATAAAAATGTCATCTCATACCAAAATGGAAAAGTGAACCTTGTAAGTGCTGACTATTATCACAATTCAACATTTCTATGGGCAGAAAATTGGAAAATGGGTAACAAATAGCACATAATAGGTAAGACAAAATAATATTGCGCGCACAAAGCATTTGGTATGGTTAAAAAATTTTCCTTTCTACAATATTCTTATTTTGACTCCTTGGTTGGATTTCTTGCAGCAGGAGTCATTATATTTGATAGGGATTCTATTGCAATTAAGCCGGTTCATGTTATATATCCCTAGGGATATAATGCACGTGCGTTATCCAAGAACATCTAATTCCTGTCATAAGAATTTTCTGATTATATGAGAGTTAACACTTAACACCAATTACAAAGCACAGTCTCTGAATCTGCACAAGATGCTATCAGAATGATTACCGAAATCTTGACGTCTGCTTTCTTAAAAGGAATCTAAATTCTAGTAAACTATCAAAGCGAAATGAAATTCTTCAATATTAAAACTGTAGGTCGCACACAATCAAAATACAATTTAGGCATGGCGAGTCTGGAATATGGCATCAAACGTAATGAGGGCATTTCGTCGTGCGTCAGTCAGAAACATTAAATTATGTTCACCTACGATTTCTGTCCATACCTGGCAAAGTCCAGAAGTGGATATGCTCAAAGCGGCTGTTGTCACTGGAAAGGAGGTCAAGAGTCAATGTCCCCTGAACCCGTAGGCGCCGTTTTTGCTATTTTAAGCTCATCTGAACACAATGTGCGTAAGGTGAGATTTTCTGATCGCCATATGTACGTCTTGAGTCGTGCGCGTCTTTTTTTAACTTCAAACAATTCCTCTAAAACCACACTTGCAAAGTTGATGAAACTTCGCATGCATGTTCCTCGCATGAAGATCTACCAAAGTTGTACAAAACGTCACCTGTGCAGAACTCTGGTTGCTTTGGCAACAAGAACTGAAAATCTTCAAAAATAGTTTTGTCTAAAACGTCCAGGACCAGAGTTCTGTAATTTCGTGTCAACCATTTCACAATGGACTTCTACCATTTTTTCTCAGCTGTGTGCCTATGGTCATTTTGCCTTCTCCCGAGGTGACACGTGTAATACATATCATTATGTATGAAAATCTTAAACGTTCTTCTTGTATGAAACCAGAAGACCAAGAGTTTTAATATTTTGTACAAAGCATTTTTGTGTATCTCTATCTACATTGTTCAAACTTTACCCCTTTGATCATTTTGGATTCACCCCAGGGATCAGATCTTTTATATAAACTTATAAAGGAAAACTATTTTTCATTGTCAGAAACAAGACTGAGAATTCTGAAATTTTGTGAGCAGCATTATGTAGTTGAACACTATCAAGAAATTTCTTATTAAGTCCCTCTAGTCATTTGCTCCACTCCGTTTTATATTTTTACATACTGCCACTTTTAAAACACTTTTTGTCCAAAACCACATGGCCATACGTTCTCAAATTTTGAATGAAGGTCACGTCTGACATAGAATTATACAGGGAAATTTTAAACCTTTTCTCACTTGAAACTACAAGGTTTGAATTTGGGAAATTTTGCTTGCAGCATTGAGGATTACCACGTGGAGCTCTGCAAAAATTGTTCCAACTTTACCACTGGAGTTTTGAGTCCATCCCCGGGGTCAGATGTTTTACAAAATCTTATATAGACAAACACTTTAAAGATATCCTTGTCAGAAACCATTAGACTGATCTTTTGAACTTTAGTATGCACAATTGTCTTGTAAATCTCCGATAAGATTATTTAATTTATGCTCCTTGGATGATAGTTGCAGAAGCGGAGGGGGTCACATTTTAACCTTAGACGTATGGAGACCTTTTAAAGTCTTTTTTCCATAAACCAAGCTGCCAAATAGCACACAGCATGCTCTGGTTTTTGCTTATATTTGTATATTTAATCCAAGCAAGACCATGTCATCGTTTCAGCAATTATACTCGGGTGAGCGATTTAGAGCCATCACAGAACTCTTCTTTTTCTTGTAATTTTATAGGTATCATGATATATCAAAACTTTGATTTATGTTTTCCCTGCGTGAAACTTTACATGCATGCATTTAAACGTGATCTAAGCCTAAACAATGAGTGTGACGAAGGGACAATGCATGCAACTTAACACAAAACAGATAAATCCAGAACTTCCATACTTGATTGGTAGATTTGGTATGGTAAAGACATGATTTCGATTTTGAGGACCGTGGGTCAGCTTGCAAGGTAACAGTAATGATCACCAAGTAACCCTTTTCGAACAAAGAAACCGTGGACAACAGAGTTTATGATGATAACATGGTTACGTAGTTATTTTTTATTTTGATTTTAACGCCAGAGTGCAGGATGAAGCAGTCTTTTTTTGCGATGTTTTTTCAGGTATTATCTATAGGAAGTGAAAACTACTTTTTTCAAAGTCGATACAAAACTTGTTCACGAGTGATGAAGTCAGGAAGTCAAGTTCAAGGTCGTGATGACTTTCAGTTCAAATTGATTCGGAAGAGTTATACAAACGGTTGGTGATATAAAATATCTTCCTCACACATTTTAGAGGGTGACATAGGTATCATTCCGACATTGATTAAGTAAAATGCCTTACAGTGACAAATGAAAACAATTAGCTCATAAAAATAGATTACCTTGTCCCGGAATGCGTAGAAAAGGATCCCTCCAACCAAAAATGCCAAAAACAACAGTAACAGTAGGAAGAAAAACTGAAAAAAGTAATATAAAAATATATACGTCATTAATCTGAAAAGTTATTGTAAAAGAAGCATACAAATAACTATACGAATAACATATCCTTCTACAGTAATCTTTCATTCATTCTTAAACACAGATAAATTGCTAGTTAAGCGTAAGTAACCGCTGTGCAGAGTTCGATTAAAAAGGAACCTTAGGAAAAATCGTGTTAACCTAACATGTATAAGTTGACCTGTTACAAAGAAGTATGTTATTGTATCCGAAATACAATAGGACTATATATGAAATTAAGAGAGATTTAGAGATGCAGATAACAGGGGCTGTAATCAATCTAGTGAATCAAAACAAAGGTATGAACATCAACTAAATTTAGACCTTAGCTCATAAGATGAGGGACAAAAACATCACTGATTTCTTCATTTTAAAAGTGAATATACTCAATAAACACACTCTGTTAGCAGCTGTGAAAGGTTACACGCATTTACAAGCTGAAAAACAGACGTAGCCTGTATTTTCTTTTGATATCAAAATGTTACCAACCCGACTTCTTCGGAAATATCAATATCCATGGTCAAATACATCCTATATTGACCCAATCTCCAAAGGAAACATATAATCAGTCTGTCCAGTTTTCAGATTTCTAAGAAAATTACACAAAGCTCTGATTTTGTAACCGAGAAAAGTATTTAATAAGATACTTGACTTGACGTCTGTGGGAGAAAACTGCCGCTTATTGAACTCTTTGTATATATGATTATAGAAAACAAATCTTTACTGGCAGCACTTTATAGACAAGTGCTCCTTCTGTTGCCATAAATCATGGGAAATTCTGACAACAACTTACCATCAAAGCGAAGCACAGCATTTTGGTCTAGAACAACAAGCCTAAGTAAATATATTTGAAAACAATTTAGGTCTAGACGAGTCTAGTTTTACTACTTTTAAATTTGAAATCTCAATTAAATGCGATGAGTGGGGTAGGTGTAGCTAGGAATAAAACGTTGCAAAGTTAACGCCTGACAGGTTATATCAAGAACAGTTGAAATTTCTTTGATATAACAGGAAGCAGGATGAAGTATTTAAGTCCAGGTTGATTCTAAAGTTTATTTTAGTTTCTTATTTTTTTTTCTTTTTCGAAACATTAAAGTTATCAGCCTCCATTATCATTTCATTCTAGAAGCAAACAATGAAATGATACAGTTTTGTCTCACTGCAGAGACAAAAACGCAGCTGGAAGTAGCTGTGAATGTAGTTATGTTCATGTTTTTGTGTCAATGACTTACCATTAAAAGCATACATTTGACTTCCTTTATGGCCCCACAGCAACCAAGAAATGATAGGAAAATAATGACAGCTCCTGTTATAATCAGAACCAGTGAGATGGTAGGCAGCAGGTTCGAACCCAGAACTGATGAGAATTTAGTGACACTCGCGGAACTAGTCCTTGTGTATATTCCAAAGCCAACCAATGCACATCCTGCAACCTGAAAAAGCAAAATTAATTCATAAATTTATACCATCATCCAATCATAAACATCAATTAAACCAAGCAGAAACTTATTTTCTCAAAAGACATGTCCGAATTCTACCGATATGCCAGGACCAAGCTTGTAATACGTGATAAATATTTTTCAGATCAAGCGATATTTGTATGCCTCATAATTACCTTTGAAGAACACGTTTTATGACCTCAGGATTTCTGGTAATGAAAAAGCTAGATCAAACACCATAGTTGGTTTTGGCCCAGTGCCTAATGACAAGTTATTCGTTTGTGTGTAAACAGAGTCACTAGGTCAGAACAGGTATCTAAATATTGTTTCTCACCACGGTCGACGAAAATCACAAAAGTATGAATTTAAAATTTAGCAACAGTCATGCAAAATAAAATGAGAAAAAATATATATAAATAAAAAGATTAATGAAATACAAGTAAATTGCTGCCTATTGCATGCAAGTGAAATGCACCAAGTTCTCTCAGAATATAAAGTTTTTAACACAATCTTTATAAAAATGTAAATCTATCTATTTACGCACTTCGATTCTTGGCTGATATACTCGCGTCAAAATGAATGAATAAAGAATGCGTAAAAAACACAACCGAATGTCATCCCTGGTGGGATTCTTACTTGCCACCTCCGCATCGGACTCCGACGCTCTAAACCCTCGACCCTTTTAACTCATCGACCACTAACTTTATTTTAGGGATTTCGATGAAAATGTAAATCTAAGCAGTTACCGTCCTTATTATGAGTTACCGTCCATTGATTTCGGTTTTACGGCTGGTAAGACATAAAGGCTTCTGATCAAATTTTCATTCGACATCGTTCAGAAATATGCAAGCAATGCTTGAGCATTTCATTTCCCCTCACCGTTGAACGTTTTACAGAAGCTCCCGACATTAAATATAAGCTTACAGAAATCTGGCAATTAGCACCTGTCAAATTATAACGCATCCAGAAAACAGAAGAGACGGGAGAAATCTATACTGTTCAACAATTCTTAAGATATTTTGACATTTGTTAAGAGAACATAATAATCGTTTTGAAAACGTTTATTATTTCATAACGAGCAACATCTGTTGATTCAAACCGCCAGAAATAGAGCAACGCTGTGTGTAGATTCTGATGTATTGCATATTAAATACAATATGAAGTGACAAGAGAGACAAAAAGTGATGAAGCGCACGAACTTGTCTATTTCCGGTTTGTATTTAAAGTTAATACATTTTTTATCTATTACTATTACAGGACATATAATTGCACATTTTTAAAAATAATTCGGTAATGTAATTGCAATATTCGTCTTACAGAACTGGCACGGGTTGAACTTGAAACGACATCTTCTATTAATATTTTTGTGGGGATGAATGATTTGCGTTGCACCAAAACATGAACAACCAAAGAAAGATGAAAATGTGTGTCTTAAACCGCAGGTAATTGCTAAAATAACGTCGATACCAGCGGCAAAGGAGTATCTTGCTGTAATAAATAGTTTCGTTCTACAAGTCTATGAGTTTATTATAGCCTCAAAGGGAAGAATAGCTTTGATCTAGATCATCAAACGATTACTTAATCTATATTTTTCGTACTTATAATCACAAAAAATTCATGAATGATGGAATATACGTAAATGTAACAATGAACTAACGTAAAGGGAAGTCCCGTGTATTAGTGTTGTACACCGAGAATGCAAAAGAATCCTGGATGCCTCTGGAATGAGATGTGTAACGGTACAGTGCATACCTTCCTATAATTGTATAAATACAACTCCCGACAACTGCGTCAGGGAATCGATTCTTTGGCTCAGTGTTTGAGTGTTGGTCTTCAATGCAGTAAGATAAGAGTTCGAATCCGGCTCTGGGTGGTGTGTTTAAAGATGAATTGCATCTTTCTGTTACGGACTTTCTTGTTTGTAAGACGGGGTCTCGTCCGGGATGACCTCTTTTGGACTTAGTTAAAAAATATGAATTAAAAAAAAGAATTTTTCAAGATTTCTGTCTGATCTTCTGATCTATAGATAGACAACAACATTCGTCATCATAAATGATGACTTTCTCAAAAGGGGGATACGTTACGGTCTAGTGCATACCTTCCTATAATTGTATAAATACATCCTCTACCAACTGCGTCAGGGAATCGAATTTTTTGCACAGAAGTTAGAGTTTTGGCCTTCAATGCGGTAAAGATCGCAGTTCGAATCCCGCTCTTTGTGGTGTAATTTAAGATATATTGCATATTTCTGTTACGCACTTTTTTGTTTGTAAGAGATGCTTTCTAAATCTTGCATTATCCCCCACAACATAACATAACTTATCTCTGCAGGGGCGTCGGTCATATGGGCAGCCGATACCGACGGTTAATAAACTCAGACAGATAAAGATAGCTGCCATATTTATGGAAAGACTGTGACAAATAAACAAATCAAGTCAAGAATCCATTATCAAAATGTATCATGTATAATAATAATAGTAATAGTTAACACTCACACATTAAGAAAACAACCTAATAAAAGAAATATTGAAAATGACAAATGTTATACTGTTTAAATTCTTCTGAATTGTTACAGCACAGGGATAATTTTGAAATTTGCTGTGTGATCTGCAAAAACATGGAACAAATAAGAAAAGGTTAATGAACTTACCAGAATAACGGCATTGAACAGGAACATAGAGTACTTGATAAAGCCGCCTATACCTCTTAAACCCATTTTGAACCTGTGAAAACATCAACAAACATACTGAGAATGATTTATTAAAAAGTATTCAGCGTCACGGTTTTCACGTGCAAATCGATTTGCTGTGCAAGAATTTCTGCGTTTAGTCAGCGATGAGTCGTTCTGTTTTTTTTTCGCTGTGCAAAACATTAGCTTTGACTGATAGGAAAACAACATTGCATGACTTCCGTAATATCAAGGGCGTTGTCAAAATAATACAAAGCTTTTAGCTATGCGTGCTAAACGCTATGCACTTTAACTTAAGAAGACAAATTGTTATTTCAGCGCTGGACAAACTGAGTTAAAAATACTGTTACCATCTGATTATTTTCTCACCTGATTCTGTCTGAAACCTAGAAAATGAAGAATAGGTAGAATTTTGGTTGCCCATGGGATATACCTCTCTTGCAGTAAAACGAGAAAAAGACAAGTTTAACTAATTTCTACCTTTGCCGTGAGACACAAAATGTTGCAGACTATAGAATAGGGCCTATATAAGAGCCATAAAAGTGCTTCACCATACCAGTTGGTAAAGTAAGAAGCATTATTTCCTCACCTATTTTTATTTGTAACTAAAGATACATTTTGACTTCATTGTCAAAAGTACGTGATAAATACATGTACGTTTGTTGTACTAGCTGGCATATTTGAGATTAGCTCTAGATACATGATCGCCGTGTTGGCAAGGTTATTAACTTGCATGCCTTGTGGGTGTGAAGAACTTATTTACATGCTGAATTGTTAGATAACTGTATTCTACCTCCTTCGGCTTTCAGCTTCATTAGTTTTTTTCAAGTTTAAGAGAAACCAAACCGTTGTGCAGTATATTATAGTTTGGTTTATAGTTTATTTAATGTAAGGAATACTTACAGACTAGACTTGTTCAAATTAATGTAGAACTGTAAGACTTTTGTCCATGTTACTACAGTAAGATTTTAAATCTTTGTAAATTACGGCCTTATCTTGTTCCTTATACATCAAGTAAACAGTTGTATGTGGAATGCTTTTATCTAAATTAACTAGTTATGTAGATTGTCTTAGTACAACAATTACATTAATTACCTGATCTATAATGTATGTTCCCGCGCACCTGTCATAATCTTCTCATGTTTTGAGGCCGGGTAGGTACCTGATTTAGGTTTGGATGTATTTATAAATGGTTCTTACAAAACAATTGTGATGGTAGAAGTATTTTCTACCGTATTTCCATGAATATTACTGAACGAGAAAATATTATACAAACACGCTTACTCGTGCAGTTTAAAGGTAAAAGCATGTTTGCGCTTTTATCATTGTCTCGAGCTCCACTATTAAGCTTTCAATAAAACTTGACTATTAGAGGAAAGGTTAAAGACCTATCCCAAACACCCAGGGTTATGCTAACTGCCTTAGAAAACTTGGGCTGCTGTTCGAAGGTATGGAAGCATCTTCTTATAGTCGCATTTTCGGAACTAACAGCTTTCTTCACGTACAAGAAAGTTCAGCGAATGCTTTGAATGTGATGCACAAATTGACTGCCCATCAAATCAACAACTGGTTTTTGCTTGCATTGTTACTTAAACATATATAATGAACACAAAAATCTTAGAGAGATGCTCAGTTCCTAGGTTAGACATGACAATTATTAAAGGCCTCCTTTATAAATATTTTCATACGAAGATGAGTCAACTAAGGGGTCATCAAATCACGTGACTTAACTTTCTTCGAAAATTGCACTTTTCTTGTTGATTTCTTGTTCTTGTTTTGTGTAAATCAAGCGTTTCTATGATTATCGTCTGCTGATTGCTAAGAGCACAAATATAAAATATTTATTTTTGACATAATGGCTTCTTGAGGTACTTCAATAAATGCCAGTTTTCAGAGTTTTACTGTGTGAGCTTAATGCTTTGTCAGTTTCTAATTAAACTTCATGGATGTTGCCAGAAGGAAGAGATACGATACGTGTAATCGACCTTAATACTGACAAAATGCCGTCTATAAGCCTGAATTGTGAATTACAAAACCCGAAACACAAATCTTCATATTTCGATACGAATTTATCTTGTGAGAAGAAGGAAGAAAAATCGACTGAAAACAGCAACAACAACAATTCTCAAATCAGATCTTTGCATGAACAAGTCAGTGGTAATTAGCTCAAACGTTTATAACACTCAGAAAAAATTACTTTGGTATGGCTGAGAAATTCACCTTCATAACTAAAGAACCAATATTGAAAATATCAGAATGAAAACGCCAGGCATTTATTTTCTTTTTCTTTTTTCTTATTAATCCAGTGAAGTGAAAACAAAACAAACAAAACATTCTAAAACGCAGTTACAATTAAAATTAAAAGATGTATATCTATGAAAACTTTACAATAACACTGTTTCTGTTTTATGGCAATTAAGTTCCTTTTCTTTTATGCAAACGAGGCTTGTCAATTTTTCTCTACTAATATTACAGCATGCATGCAACTTACCTGATGTTATAAATCCCAGATGCACGTGTTTATTTGTCTTAGCAGATATTGTATACAAAATCCTAAAATAACATGAACAGACTTCTTTGTGAGAGAAAACAATAACGCTATGGAACACAGAACACCATTTGAAACTTATATCGTATTTTAGTCCATATGTATTTTGTAGAAATCTTTCATCATATGAGATTCAAGGTAAACATTTAAACATATGCAGTATCCGTGAAGCGTATCTTTTACGCAAATCAAACTGAATTGTGTATTACGACTTTTCCCAAGAATCGTTGCCATGGAAACAAGCACGTTAGCGGAACGGCACTGATTTTATGTCTTATTTGAAATGTATTGAATGTTTCCTTTAATAACAAGGTTTTCGGCACTTGTGGCATACAAATGGTCTTCGGCCGCTGAGAAAATTGACTGGTATAAGATTTCATGAAAACGATAGCAGGAACATCTAGCTATGCCGCATTCCTGGTCAATCAATCACAGTTTCCTGGCACATAACTCCATATTTTTCAGATTAAATGAGAGGGGTTTTCCCTGTTTAATAAATTATTAGTTTTTCTGGGGTCAACGGGATGGTTATATTCGTGTATTAAATTTCATTTCTGACAAGAATGTGCGATGTTGACGTCCGTCGATCGTTATGTCAGATTAAATAATTTCAAATTAAGAAATATGTAGTTTTCAATTAGGATTGACTTATTGAAAGTTGAAAAAAGTTAAACAACACTATAACGAATCAAAAGTGTTTTTTGAAATACATTTGAAAGGAATCTAATTTCAAAAACGATATCTAATAGTTTACTTTTTACGTGGTGAAATAAAAACTATTCTGTTCCGTTATACATTTTTTTACTTTGTTAGAGTCTGTTACTGTCTTTGTTGCAATGTTCAACAGGGTATCCATATATTTCGGTTTTCATTGACTTGCGTAATCCTATTTTCTAGTCAAGAACAATATTTATGCAGAAACAATTCAGTACTTTAAAGATGCGTAGGCTGGCTGGTTTTGACCAGATAAACATTCCGTATACAAGGGTGTCCCGTTAGGGCCATCGCAGTTTCGCTCTGGCGTCCTAAAGTAGTTATCGTACTTTCGCCTATAGGGTGCCCCTGTGAAACTACGATTGCCTAAACGGGACACCATAGTGTACATTACATTCTCGGGTTATCGGGTAAGATAAATGAGTGGTCATATAAAATACGTACGGTGGCACAGAGGTGACATGCATAACTTTTTGTTTAAAAAAATGCACTTTTTTATCTCGTTCCTACGAGATACTAATTTAGAAAAACGGTATTGCATCTGAAAAAAAGAATAGCGAAAAAGAAAAAAAGAATCCTGTTATAAAAAAATCAGAACGAGGGAACGACTTCCTAACTCGTGGGAACGAGTTAGTAACGAGTTAATATCTCGTGGGAACGACTTAATATCTCTTTCCCACGACTTAGCTAACTCGTACCCTCGAGTTAGTATCTCATGGGAACGAGGTAAAAAAAGTAAGTGCAATTTTAAAAGGTATTGCTTTGAGAAAAGGAGTAGGATAATATTTTGCAATCTCGTTCCCAAGACAAAGCTTACTCTTCCCATGTGTTAGTAAGTCGTTCCCTCGATATAGCTAACATGCACTGTTCTTTTTTTTTTTATAACACGATTCTTTTAATGGGCTACTGTTTTTCTTCTGCAATACTTTTTTTTCAGATTAGCACTTCTCTTTTTTTATCTCGTACCCACGACTTAGTAACTCGTTATCACGACATACTAAGTCGTTCCCTCGAGTGTCTCGTGGGAACCTGATAAAAAAAAACAGAGAAGTTCAAATTAAAAAAGAAGAGTTGTGCATGTTATCTGTGTGGTACCGTACTGGATTTATTACACGTGTTATCTAAAGAAAAACAAAAACAACAAAAAAAAAACACACACACACAGGCTCTGCGTATTCTGCCGAGGTTTTTTTTTTTTTTTTTTTTTTTTTTTTTTATAATTTTCTAATAATGAGTTTTGTAATTAAATGGTGACAGAAGCGCACACAAACTGTTTGCTTTGTCGGTATGCGCGCGAATGTCATAGACGTATTGTTAATGACGTTGACGTCAAGTGTCATTACACTAATGTCAAAAATTTAACACTGCTTGAATACACGGCCATGACGTCGTCTATGATATAAATGACTATAATCACAGGTAGGTAAACTAGGGCACCTGCTGCTTACGTGGCTTTGCCTAAATTATCTTTTTTTCTAAATATGTATCCTGAATAAACCTTACCGCATTTTTTTTAAAAAAAGGATACATAAATAAAGATCGTTCCGTCTTCTAGGGGTTATGCTCTCACTCCTATGGCATGGCTTATAAAATCTACGTAAAATTGATATTATTAAGTTATATACATAAAAGATAATTTGAATATAAAGGTTGCAAACAAAAGCATAAATTCGTATTTACAGAAACTATCTTTTTAAAATAAAGACACAATGTTTACGATTATTGTATTTTCGACCTAGCAGATAAACAAGACAGATAGGTTTCTTTAATGGAATGAAACTCAAGAATTAAAATGTCTGAATCTCCTGAGAGACACTAATTCAATTTCCGAAGTTTTATTATCTTGTATTCATGTAAATCGTCATACGTCCTTGGAAACTGGATTCTTTGTCGTAATTTGAAAGATTTCATGTGAGAAAAAATAATGGAAGTTATGGTAGTTTTCAAGCGCTTGAAACCTATTTCCATGAGTCAGCAATATTGATTTTGATGTCGCCGCCGAAATTCATCGAGACAAGTTGATTCATACCAATGAACACGGAAATTACCAAGGTACACGATTGTTCACCCATGCTCAGGACAGGCTCTGTACGACTGTGATCTGTCTGAACAGTCTAAGGGAGTATGATTATAAAAGAGATTCTGTAAGTTTGTCGTCTGCAATTCCATTTTACAGGTTTAAAATGATGAGGCCGAGAAGATAATTATACTGTTAGACCTTGACCAACTGTTGTCTGAGACTTGAAAAAGTTCTCTCCCTTATACCACTGATCACTCAAGATACCAGACTAAAAAGTGATGAATTAAATTGTTCTCAACTCACAGTGCAGGATGAAATTTAAAGATGAATATTTATTACCTAGATGCACATGTACCTGGACATTTTGATTTCACAGCCTTGATTGTACAGTAAGTGCTTAATTGGACCCCACTTTGATAATAAAACGTATTTTAACTTATCTTTGAACTCCACTTTGATAATAAAACGTATTTTAACTTATCTTTGAACTCCACTTTGATAATAAAACGTATTTTAACTTATCTTTTCCTACACCCTACGCTCATTTCCGTATAATCTATGAAATTAATTAAAACATAGTCCAAAAAAATCACTGTTAAAGTTATTCTATTTCTAGATAAATGAAATGGAGATTTTTTTTTTCAAAATGAGCCAAAAAGAAAATCACAAAATTCATGCACACACGTTAAAAAGGCATTGGACATTCCGTTTCACAAAAGTAAAGATTCATGTTGTATACACATGTTCTCATTTCCAATAGACTTCCGCCCAGTCCACAGAGAGTGACCGAGGGAAGGGGTGGGGGAGAGGGTCGACCTGTCGTTCACCTACTAGTAAAAGCATACGGATCGACTTTCAGATCCGCATTATGTCAAGTGAAACACGTGAATTTCATGTTTTCAATGACAAATATTTCGTTTGCTAACAACTTGAAGAGATTTACACAAAACGAAGGTACATGACTTACAAGATGGATGCTGACTAACTTCAACAAGCGATCTCTACGAACTCGACATTTTTACAGCATTTCAGATATGTAACATTTATTTTCTGGTAGTAAAATACTAAAATCAGTAGAGCAGCAAAGCTTTCCTTTCAAGCTAAAATAGACATCGATCATTTATAGTTCACGTTTAATACTACGTTAAAAAATATTTTGGGGATACAATGACTGTAGCAGCTTTTTGTGACAGTTTTTTAGTTTTGAACTAATAAGATGACTAACTTTTTAAAACATTCTATTTATCATCTAGATACTGTCGAAAACCTGACTGTTATTTTGTAGTCTTGAATTTATTTTCAAATTGCTGTACTTCTTAAGAAATTTATCATGCCGACCTGTCAAGGAAGCAACAGTAGCAGTAGTATTATCCTATTTAGATTATCCAGGCCCTTGATTCACGGTGCATATCCATATTGGAACCCTCTGCGAAATTTACTAAAACGGTACCCTCTTCGCTCATGCACGGGTCATTCTTTGCTGAAAATATAACGGCGATGGACCAGAGGCAGGAAATATACACTCTACTGACGAAAGAAGGTATGTCATCTGCAAACGAAGTTTACCACGGAACACTAGAATGTTTTATCTGTGTCTCTGTTTGTTATGTGTCTTGATTTCAATTACTGCATCTCCAAAATAAGCGACACCATTCGAGATGTCTTGTCTTGACCAGCGCCTCGACACGTTCTCTTGGCTTATATGAACCAGTGGTTTGATTATGTACACACCATACATGTTACATGTATTCATTTATATATTATTTTCAAACAAATGGCAATAAATAGTGTGAAATATACGTAAAATTCATAAAAACGCCATACTTTCGGTTTTGCAGCTACACGGGTTACCTCTTTGCTGTTGATATTTTATGTCACAGGTAACCTCTCTCATTTTTTTCTTTCAGGCACGGGTACCCTCTTAGCACCGTGATTGCGATATATCTGTAATCACACTTAATGCACTTACTTAAGTGTGACAGAAAATATAGTAAATCAAATTAACTGAATGGCTATGCATTAACTAAGTAAGAAAATTAAGTAAGTAACCATGAAAAATCAAATATCACTGATACGTTAGGATTTCTGGGATAGTCGAAATAAGGTGGCAGTAATATTTCAAATATTGAAATGTACATCTCTTTAATCATAAAGAAACGAGTGTCGTGAAGGAAAATGAGTTTCGGTATCGAGCATAATGTCAACTAGAATTGCTTAAGTACTGGCATCACAGTCTTATAACGCTGGTGATCGTGCGGATCCGGTCAGTGAATTTTTTCCATTCCTCTAATAGCGCTGTAGGCATGGCTAGTGGAAATTGCAGCTAGAACTATCCCTGACGTACATGATTGAACTCAGGTGCTATGTCAATTTTAAAAGTGGTAGCTGCCTGTTGTACTGTTTGGAGATGTTGGCTAAATAAGCATGGACACTGTCGTCTATCAACATGAAATCAGGCATTACTGCACCAACGTACGGACATAGGTGTCCAAAATTTCATTGTTGTACCGTTCAACTGTCAGTTTGCCACTCTCACTGATGTGCATGTTAGTTTTTCCCTCTGTGCTGATCCCCATTCAAAACATGACCGACCCACTACTGAAACAGTTATGTTCTAGGACAAAGACTGGGGCAAAAACTCTCGTTTCTCCATCGTTAACGGGCCTGCATGTGAGGTCTTAACAGAATCTAGACTGGTCAATGAATAAATCTTGGGGCCTAAAAGGTATGCAGCTGGCCATCTGACAATTTAACATTCACTAGAGAATATGCACTCCAGTCGCATGGGGCTGATGTATTACACAAAAGATTCCGTGCAGCCTTTACCTGCTGGCCAGAACTAGAGTGATAGACTTACCAGTACCGTGTCTGGTAACGATTCAACATCTTAGTAAAAACTTTCTACAGCACTACGTACAGAGTGCGCCGCCAGCTTCTGGGAAAGACCCGCCTCAAGCATCCCGGGCCCTCTATTATCTCAGCATAATTAATTAATGTATTTTTTTACCACTACAAGATATTTCGGTTTTAATTTGTCGTCCACTAAAGTAACAGTAAAATATCTCTTTTAGCCCCAAAATCAACAGCCTCGTTTTTTTCTAATAACATAAGCAAATTGTGCTGCTTAAGCACATGGTCAGACATTTTATTTGCCAATAATACTTTTAATCATTTAGTCCTTACACAATATTTGTTTTTGTTTTTGTGTTCACTTAAACACATTTGCTCTTGTTACAAGTCAAGGAGTCATTAAAACTCATTACGATTGGAATGAATTATTTATTGAATAGATTTTTCGGAAACACAGTTCCTACACATGTTAATACTACAGCATCGTTACCGAAACATAATGTTTTTTTCAGTTTTTCGTGAATGTCTGACCATGACTATGCTTTTCCTACAGCAGTAGGAGAATGATTGCATGAAATGATTTCAATTCAAGCTGCAACTTCTGTTAGTAATGATTCATTTCTGATATAAAAGAGTATTTAGCCCGCTTGAAAATGATTTTTTAAGCAAAAAGGTTTTAAATAATCATTGATTTTCTTTCAAAAGTACTGTCTTTTTTATAAATCATTAGTCATTTGTTGAAATCATTCTGTTCCAATTGTTTGACCTACATTGAGGGGCTGTCCTGTGGCTGTATCCTACTCGGTATAAAGGTATTTGAAATGTTTGTTATTAGATTCATTTAACTAAATACAATCGCCAATCCTGCTAACCTTGGCTGGTGCTATGTGAAGCACGGTTTCTTAAATGGCAGGAAACCAAGACTCATGCAGCTACCCAGATAGATTATCATAATTCCAAGAAAATCAACACTTCTATTACGTAGTTATCGTTTTAAAAGGAAACGGCTGTTGAAAAGATAAAAAACAAACAACGTTTAGTCACATTTGACTTTTGCCCATAGACAGTAAAAATGTCTTTGAAAGTATCTCATCTATAATGATGTTACTAATAATTATTTAATGTAAAACTATTTTACCCCTACAGGACATTTCGGTTTTAACTTTTCTTCACCTAAAATAACAATAAACGATCTCTTTTAGCCCAAGAGTCAACAGCCTCGTTTATTTCTAATAACATGAGCACATTGTACTGCTGTAGGAAAAGCACATAGTCAAACAATTTACTTGCCACTGTAATACTCCTATCATTTAGTTCTAAAACAATATTAATTTTGTATTTGTTTTTGTGTTCACTAGAACACGTAAGCTCTTGTTGCATGTTGAGGAGTCATTAAATTCATTATATTCTCAAATAACTTCCCACTGCAGTGCATCCAAAGAATATGTTTGTTTGCATATTACTGCAAGAATGTAGGGCCTAAAAAATCATTTAAGTACTACAATTGGAATGCATTATTTATTGAATAGATATATCGGAAACACAGTTCCCATACAGGTTAATAAAACAGCATCGTTACAGAAACATCGTTTGTTGCAGAAACATATAAAAAATGCAAATTAATCGTTATTCATTTTTTCTATCAAACAGCTGGATGTAAAACATCATATATAACACATTTGTTCTATGTACATTGTATTCAAATATTGTTTACTAAGATTTGGAGAATGAACCTCATTTTTGCAAAGAACTCAACAATTATCACATACTGTTATTGATGACCGAATCTTCTTAAAAATCAAATAAACAAGAACGGAACAGGCCTCACAAAACGTACCAGATTTAGAATGATTTGAATAGACATTTAAAATGTTTTAGTTCCATTTCTGTAGTACAGTTCTGCGGTTGAGAACAGAAGTGCCTTTAGCTACTCTTAGTTTGTAGATGTGTAGTGTCTCGCTAAAAACTTGTAATTGTTGTTTCAGGAAAAGCGAGTACTATTTTTTGTTTTGTTATAATTTGATTTATAAATAAATTGTAGAAATAAACATTTCCTCTTCATAGGCGGTGGAATTTTTAGTTTCTTCCAAATTTAGAGTTTCCATAATAAAACAAGTTTAAGTATGGTACTTGACAACATGACGCTTTCAGATTTAAGAAATGCAAATACACCACAGACCACCTGTCTAGAATTTATGATGATACCCGATGACAAGGCTGCTACACTAAATTTATACAAGTAGATCATGCATCCAAATTCCAACATAATTTATGAGGGTACCAGATGATAGCATTGTGGTCAGTGTTCACAGTAAAAACCCAATTAATAAATCAAAGTATTACAAGGCCCAGTGCTAAATTTACAAAACTGGCATCAGATTTGCCAAAGTCGAAATAAGAAAGCAGTTTTGTCTACATTACACTTGCCAAAACCTTATATATTTTGAGGAATATGAAAATGAACCTAAATTGTAAATTGTTTTCCAGCTTCATCTATTATAACTGTTCACATTCACAGCTCAAGAATTATTTTTAGAGGAGTTTTGTTATACGTGTTGGCGATAAAACTCTGGAATATTACGGTGTCTATGGTAGTATGTTTTTCGTGAATGTCCTATATCATTCATAAAAAGTTTAGGATAATCGATCTAAATGTCTCTGAATTAAAAAAACAGAAACATGAAAAGGATTCTGGTTTGCCTCAGAATTGTTGATAGTTTATTCTCTCTTCAAACACCAAGAGCACATCGTAAACATATTTTACTTTTCCATTAAGTTATAAGAGTTACATGCTTTATCATTATTTGAAGATGCTGCAAATTATTTACATTTGTCTGCACCATAGAACTTCCGTAAGCTGAGGCAGAAATATTCTGCGCAAGTTTTGATAATGATCACTTATGTCAATCTTATTGTGATGTGTAATTATGTGAAAATACGTAAATGCTTCACTGAGAGTAATTACATTTATTTAACATCTTTAAGTTCAGAGGTTATTGTGGCGTTATTTCATTCAATGTTTCGATGACATGTACATGTGGATGCTTAGCTGGTGTTATATGTCTTATGAAGTTATTTAAAATATATTAACGTACATAGTTTAGACTGTTGTGAAAAGGCGTCTAAGAAAGCGACCTACTTATGCTGAGATAATAGAGGGCCCGGGATGTTTGAGGCAGGCTTTACCCAGAAGCTAGTGGCGCACTCTTCACGTAGTGCTGTAGAACGTTTTACTAGGATGTTGATTCGTTACCAGACACGGTACTGGTAAGTCTATCACTTTAGCTCTGGTCAGGTAAAGGCTGCACGGAATCTTTTGTGTAATACATCAGCCCCCATGAACGACTTCCAGAACGTTACTGAAGTGGGTCGGTCATGGTTTTAACTGGGATCAGCACAGAGGGAAAGACTGACATGCACATCAGTGACAGTGGCACATTGACAGTTGAACGGTACAACAATGAGATTTTGGACACCTATGTCAGAACGTTGGTGCAGTAATGCCTGATTTTATGTTGGTAGACGACAGTGTCCATGCTTACTTAGCCAACATCTCTCCAAACAGTACAACAGGCAGCTACCACTTTTAAAATTGACATAGCACCTGAGTTCAATCAAGTATGACAAGGATAGTTCTAGCTGCAATTTCCACTAGCTATACCTATAACGCTACTAGAGGAATGGAAAAAATTCACTGACCGGATCCGCACGATCACCAGCGTTATAAGACTGTGATGCCAGTACTTAAGCAATTCTGACTGACATTATGCTCGATACCGAAACTCATTTTCCTTCACGACACTCGTCTCTTTATGATTAAAATGATGTACATTTCAAAATTTGAAATATTACTGCCACCTTATTCCGACTATCCTAGAAATCCTAACGTATCTAACGTTTTAGTGATATTTGACTTTTCGTGGTTACTTACTTAAGTTTCTTACTTACTTAATGCTTAGCCATTCAGTTAATTTGATTTACTATATTTTCTGTTGCTCTTAAGTGAGTAGTAAAAATACATCACTTATGATAAGAGATCTGTATAAATTGCACATTAGTAAATAAGCCAGAATGCTAATCAGAAGAAAAATTGATTAATGTTTCAACATCGGTATTCTGTTCATTATCGACAAGGTGTATATTTTAGTTTAAACCTTAAAAATGCAGAAACATAGAAGTAGTGCAGCCACTTGAATTTGTGAGAAGGGGAAAAACATGCATGCGTATTTTAATGTTACTGAGTCTGTCTTTTTAGTTTCCGTTTAGCTGCTTGTATTAAAACAACTGTTTTGTATAAGGGAATGTTCACATGTTATATGAATTTACATGTAACTAGACACGTCTCCGTGGACAAGCGGTTAAAGGCGCAGACTTCAAATCATTTATCCTTTCACTGATAGATGGTCTTGGGCTCGAGCCTCACTTCTTTTACCATTTATGTCAGAAAGTTGGCCTTTATTGTGACTATTGGAGGGTGTTAAACTTACTTCAATCAAATCATATTAAATCAAATGAATTTAACAGAGTAAAATCCTTGCAATATTTTTCTATAGCGCTATCTTTTAAAAATTTCTTGTCTAAATGTTCAAATGTTTCAAAGCAACATTGATTCATTATACTAAAAGTTCAAAGCAGACGACCAAAGAATGATTGCTTGAAATGATTTCAAACAAAGCTTCTGTTGGTGATTATTTATTTCTGATTTTAAATAATATTTTGCCCGCTTGAAAATGAGTAATTAAGCAAAAAGGTTTATATTTCTTTGGAATCCTACAACGGAAATACTATTTCAATGGTAAAAATCCAGTATGTCTTGGGGACAGATAGGGTTCTTAAAGGCAGAAAGGCCGTCTGCCTTCTTAACTGAAATAACGCTTCATGCTTTTCCGTAGAAAACGATCACAGAAGAAGAATTTTTATTTTTGATATAATTGTAATAAGGCGAAACGTGGATCACAATAAACGATCTGAATGTTTCGTCAGCGGTTTTCTAAATAAAAATGCAAATCCTATTGATTTCATTTCCGATTATTTAATTTCATCATCGCCAGACATACCGTTCATTAGACACATTTTGTGTAAAAAATAAAATACTTCCAGTGTTGCGTGTTTCTGGTTCATCAAAAAACGTATATGTCTGTAAGACGACAAATTACAACCACAGCTATACTTATTATGATCTTTAGTTACTGTCATAAGTCATAAAATTCCTAATATATTTTAAGAGTAAAGTAAGCTGACACTTGCTTTTCCTATCCTATTAGGAGTAAGGTATTTATTCCTATATTAAATTAGTCCACCCGATGTTACTCTCTTCTACTTTGATTCAACATGTATACCTGTCGGAATTTCTATATGACATTCAAAATCTTTACATGACATACAGAATCCCTGCATGACATTAAGAATCTCTACATGAAATACAGAATATTTACATGAAATACATAATATCTGCAAGACAATTAGAATTTCGACACGACATTTAGAATCTCTACATGACATTTAGAATCCCTATCTCTAAAGAAAATTATAGTAGAATCTCTTCATTGAATTAAGAATCTCTAAATGAAATTCAATCTTTTCTTTTCGTGAATTTCAAGTTACAAAAACAAATAGCTCATTGATATAAAAGTTTGCCCAGTTCAGTTTACACAAATTAGGTGTATGTTCATTTCAGAAATGTCTTGTTGTTGAAAGCTTCATAAACCTGATCAAATAAAACATTGCCAATGATGTGGAGTTCAGCAGTTTTTCTGAAAGTTATCTTTATTACATCAAATGGCATGGAATACTATATTTGTCGTTGATTTCAACTTTTAAATATGATTAAGCATAGTAGGTCAAAATCGCTTTTTACTTTATGAAGTCCAAAGGAGGAGCAAAAAAACTTACTCAAGGAAACGAGCCACTGTCTGAATATTTATACAAAACTGCATATGAATAGGTAATACCAATCAACTAGATGGCCACTTAAAGCAGTCGCGTCGGATGTTTATTAAATGTTCAGTAAGGAACAGAAAGGAAATAAAAGTAATGGCGCATGCAAAAGCGAGAAGCGTACATTCATAAACGAATAATCATCTGCACACTTTTCATCAAAGTAATGTAAATAAATTGGGCAATTTACTGAATATACTATTTTACTATATCTTCTTTATTTCTTGAAGGATTTACATCAGACCTCAGACATGCTCCTGGTCATCACCAACATCATGTATAACACGGTTCATAACTCTAGCACAAATATTTCAATTAATAATCTCTCCTCTGAACTTAGAATTCTGCTTTTTTATTGATTTGTAATAGTTATCCCTTTCTTAACTATCTAGTAATTAAATAGTCGAGCGTTCTGTCTCCACTGAAAGCTCTTGTTGCGTTATTTTTAGTTCTGTATGTTAAGCACATAATAAGAAAAGAGATGTTACTATTATATGTATGGCTAACCGAAAAACCCTGTCAATAAGTAGTTTCAGTACGCTTCTAATAATTTGAATTTTTCGCATAACAAACCAAGAATAATCTTCGCATTATTACTTTAAATATCCGATGATTTTTTTCTTTGGTGTTACCTAAGATATGCATAAGTGTTTTCTTTACTAGTATAAAATCTCACTGAATTCAACTTAAAACGTATATTTTGTTTGCAACCACACGCCATTGTATTCTATCTTAGAAATACAGAACAATAACCCTTCATTATCTGGAGATGGTTTTAAGAAAGAAAAAAAATGCAAACAAATTACACCGTTCATGCCTTAATCAATCTAGTTGTCAGCAGAGAGATGCGAGTTTGTTCCGTAACATTTGTAAGAAACTTTAATTTGACAAATTGGTGCCAGTGACGTAATATAACGATCAGTATTCAGTTTTGCCATAAATTTACTTGCGTGACATGCTAGTAACAAGTTGCTCTTGAATTTTTGCAACAACTGAACTTACTTTAAAATCATCTACCCTAAAATAAGCCGACGAAACACTGCATACGTATTTTAATTGGCCATTGAACTTAAAATATCAAATAATTGACAATGTAAACAAGAATATATCTTCAAAACGTATTTCTAAGGGCATTTATAACACTAAGAGCGTTTATTTATGATAATTTGCTGTCCACCCAGTATTTGTTCAAAGTCAACTCTTTTAATAATATTCATTCAGTTCACCTCTTGTACTGAAATATATTTGACTGATAACTTGACGTGCATTAATTTGTTCAATGGTATTTACCTCTATACGATTTTGAAGGTAATGGAAAGCTCTTAATTTCAGGGTATACCTCTTATGTTATTTTATTAATATTTTTACATAACTTAATTCTTTGTTCTTTCTTTCATAGACGTGAGTTTGTCTTAGTCCCCGTATACTTCCTACCAACTCTCACACAAGTTTCTTTTAACGTTCACAAACGTTTTTATTCCAACCCACGAATACTTTGATTCTTCCAGCTCTCACACAAGTTTTTTTTAGCGTTCACAAACGTTTTTGTTCCAAACCAATAATACTTTGATTATTTCAGCTCTCACAGAAGTTTTTTTAACGTTCACAGACGTTTTTGTTCCAACCCACTAATACTTTGATTCTTCCAGCTCTCACAAAGCTTCTGTTTTGTCTTCATCGTTGCTTGTTAGCTTCCAACAGGTTATAAAAAGTGATCGAATTCGGTAAGTGAATCAGCCTCACCTTTGCACAGGGGATCGCAATTATAATGCCTTGATGTTTGCATCCTTAACCTAGTTTTACAAATAAAAGAGCTCCGTAGCGCTTATGGTAAACTCTTAATAGAAATGGGGTAATTTTCGAGTTTTAGATAATTGATTTTTTCATAAGTATTTCCTGTTACTCAAATATTGTTCATCCATTTAGATTTGGTGAACCTCATTTTTGCAAAGAAGTAACAGTTATCACTTACTGTTATTGATGGCTGAATCTTCTATAAATATCAAATAAACAAGAACGGAACAGGACTCACAAAATGTACCAGATTTAGAATAGATTAGAATCGACACTTAAATGTTTTAGTTCCATTTCTGTAGTACTGTTCTGCGTTTTAAAGTTGTTGAGAGCAGATATGTACGTTGGCATAGAGGTGACCTGCACAACTTTTTTTAAATTGCACTTCTCTTTTTTTATCTCGTTCCTACGAGATACTACCTCGAGGGAATGACTTAGTATTTCGTTCCCACGAGATACTAACTCGAGGGAACGACTTAGTTTTTCGTGGGAACGAGATATTAAGTCGTTCCCACAACATAGCTAACTCGTTCCCACGAGTTAGTAAATCACTCCTTCGACATAGTTTACATGCACTGTTCATATTTTATAACACGATTTTTATTTATTGCGCTTACTATTTTCTTCCAATGCCATACTTTTTTTAGATTTGCCCTTTTCTTATCTCGTTCCCACGACTAAGTAACTTCGTAGTAAGTCGTTTTCTCGAGTTAGTATCTCGTGGGAACGAGATAAAAAAAAGAGAAGTGCAATTTTAAAAAAGTTGTGCATGTCACCTCTGTGCCACCGTAGAAAAGCCTTCAGCTACTCATATTTTGTAGATCTCTAGTGTTTCGCTAAAAGCTTGATAATTGTGTTTTATGAATGTTTTGTTTGTTTAAATTTGATTTATAGATAAAATGTAGAAATAAACATACTTACTCTTCGTAGGGGATGGAAGTTTTAGTTTCTGTCTGGCATCAGATTTGCCAAAGTTGAAATAAGAAAGCAGTTTTGTCTACATTAAACTTGCCAAAACCTTGAATATTTAGAGAAATATGCACATTCTTTGCATAACTTCGTGCATTTAAAAATGAACCTAAATTGTAAATTGTTTTCCAGCTCCATCTATTTTAACTGTTCACAGCTCAAGAATTATTTTTAGAGGGGTTTTGTTATACGTGTTGGCGATAAAAACTCTAGAATACTAAAGTGTCCATGGTAGTTCGTGTTTCGTGAATATTCTATATTACTCATAAAATGTTCGGGATAATCAATCGAAATGTCTCGGAATTAAAAAAAACAGAAGCATGAAAAGGATTCTGGTTTGCCTCAGAATTGTTGATAGTTTATTATCTCTTCAAACACCAAGAGCACTTCGTAAACATACTTTACTTTTCCATTAAGTTAGAAGAGTTACATGCTTTATCATAATTTGAAGATGGTGCAAATTATTTACATTTGTCTGCACCATAGAACTTCCGTAATCAGAGGCAGAAATATTCTGCGCAAGTTTTTGATTATGATCACTTATGTCAATCTTACTGTGATGGCTGATTATGTGATAAAACTTAAATGCTTCACTGTGAGAAATTACAGTTTATTTAACATCTTTAAGTTTAGAGGTTATTGTGGCGTTATTTCATTCAATGTTTCGATGACATGTACATGTGGATGCTTAGCTGGTGTTATATAAGTCTTATGAAGATTAACGTACAGAGTTTAGACTGTTGTGAAAAGGCGTCTGAGAAAGCGACTTATTTATGCTGAGATAATAGATGGGCCCGGGATGCTTGAGGCGGGACTTTCCCAGAAGCTGGTGGCGCACTCTTTACGTAGTGCTGAAGAACGTTTACACTAGGATGTTGATTCGTTACCAGACACAGGTACTGGTAAGTTTATCACTTTAGTTCAAGCCAGCAGGTAAAGGCTGCACGGAATCTTTTGTGTAATACATCAGCCCCCATGAACGACTTCCAGAATGTTACTGAACTGGGTCGGTCATGGTTTTAACTGGGATCAGCATAGAGGGAAAGACTGACATGCACATCAGTGACAGTGGCACATTGACAGTTGAACGGTACAACAATGAGATTTTTGACACCTATGTCCGTACGTTGGTGCAGTAATGCCTGCTTTTATGTTGGTAGACGGCAGTGTCCATGCTTATTTAGCCAACATCTCTCCAAACAGTACAAACTGGCAGCTACTACTTTCAGAATTGATATAGCAGTCTGAATATCAGACCTGAGTTCAATCAAGTATGACAAGGATAGTTCTAGCTGCAATTTCCACTAGCCATACCTAGAGCGCTACTAGAGGAATGGAAAAAATTCACTGACCGGATCCGCACGATCACCAGCGTTTCAAAACTGTGATGCCAGTACTTAAGCAATTCTGACTGACATTATGCTCAATACTGAAACTCATTTTCCTTCACGACACTCGTCTCTTTATGATTAAAAAGATGTACATTTCAAAATTTGAAATATGACTGCCACCTTATTTCGACTACCCTAGAAATCCTAACGTATCTAACGTTTTAGTGATATTTGATTTTTCGTGGTTACTTACTTTAGTTTCTTACTTACTTAATGCTTAGCCATTCAGTTAATTTGATTTACTATATTTTCTGTTGCTCTTAAGTGAGTAGTAAAAATACATCACTTATGATAAGAGATCTGTATAAATTGCACATTAGTAAATAAGCCAGAATGCTAATCAGAAGAAAAATTGATTAATGTTTCAACATTGGTATTCTGTTCATTATCGACAAGGTGTATATTTTAGTTTAAACCTTAAAAATGCAGAAACATAGAAGTAGTGCAGCCACTTGAATTTGTGAGAAGGGGAAAAACATGCATGCGTATTTTAATGTTACTGAGTCTGTCTTTTTAGTTTCCGTTTAGCTGCTGTATTAAAACAACTGTTTTGTATAAGGGATGTTCACATGTTATATGAATTTACATGTAACTAGACACGTCTCCGTGGACAAGCGGTTAAAGGCGCAGACTTCAAATCATTTATCCTTTCACTGATAGATGGTCTTGGGCTCGAGCCTCACTACTTTTACCATTTATGTCAGAAAGTTGGCCTTTATTGTGACTATTGGAGGGTGTTAAACTTACTTCAATCAAATCATATTAAATCAAATGAATTTAACAGAGTAAAATCCTTGCAATATTTTTCTATAGCGCTATCTTTTAAAAATATCTTGTCTAAATGTTAGAGGTAAAAACCTCTTTTATTCTGGTATTTTAAAGCTACATTGAGTCATTATACTAAAAGTTCAAAGCAGACGACCAAAGAATGATTTCTTGAAATGATTTCAAACAAAGCTTCTGTTGGTGATTATTCATTTCTGATTTTAAATAATATTTTGCCCGCTTGAAAATGAATAATTAAGCAAAAAGGTTTATATTTCTTTGGAATCCTACAACGGAAATACTATTTCAATGGTAAAAATCCAGTATGTCTTGGGGACAGATAGGGTTCTTAAAGGCAGAAAGGCCGTCTGCCTTCTTAACTTGAATAACGCTTCATGCTTTTCAGTAGAAAACGATCACAGAAGAAGAATTTTTTATTTTGATATAATTGTAATAAGGCGAAACGTGGATAAAAAAAAGGGATCGGAATGTTTCGTCAGCGGTTTTCTAAATAAAAATGCAAATCCTATTGATTTCATTTCCGATTATTTAATTTCATCATCGCCAGACATACCGTTCATTAGACACATTTTGTGTAAAAAATACTTCCAGTTTTGCGTGTTTCTGGTTCATCAAAGAACGTATATGTCTGTAAGACGACAAATTACAACCATAGCTATTCTTATTATGATCTTTAGTTACTGTCATAAGTCATAAAATTCCAATATATTTTAAGAGTAAAGTAAGCTGACACTTGCTTTTCCTATCCTATTAGGAGTAAGGTGTTTATTCCTATATTAAATTAGTCCACCCGATGTTACTCTCTTCTACTTTGATTCAACATGTATACCTGTCGGAATTTCTATATGACATTCAAAATCTTTACATGACATACAGAATCCCTGCATGACATTAAGAATCTCTATATGAAATACAGAATATTTACATGAAATACATAATATCTGCAAGACAATTAGAATTTCGACACGACATTTAGAATCTCTACATGACATTTAGAATCCCTATCTCTAAAGAAAATTATAGTAGAATCTCTTCATTGAATTAAGAATCTCTCAATGAAATTCAATCTTTTCTTTTCGTGAATTTCAAGTTACAAAAACAAAGAGCTCATTGATATAAAAGTTTGCCCTGTTCAGTTTACACAAATTAGGTGTATGTTCATTTCAGAAATGTCTTGTTGTTGAAAGCTTCATAAACTTGATCAAATAAAACATTGCCAATGATGTGGGGTTCAGCAGTTTTTCTGAAAGTTATCTTTATTACATCAAATGGCATGGAATACTATATTTGTCGTTGATTTCAACTTTTAAATATGATTAAGCATAGACCTTTAACTATCCGATGATTTTCTTTCTTTGGTGTTACCTAAGATATGCATAAATCTTTTCTTTACTAGTATAAAATCTCACTGAATTCAACTTAAAACATATATTTTGTTTGCAACCACACGCCATTGTATTCTATCTTAGAAAAACAGAACAATAACCCTTCATTATCTGGAGATGGTTTTAAAAAAGAAAAAAAATGCAAACAAATTACACCGTTCATGCCTTAATCAATCTAGTTGTCAGCAGAGAGATGCGAGTTTGTTCCGTAACATTTGTAAGAAAATTAATTTGACAAATTGGTGCTAATGACGTAATATAACGATCAGTATTCAGTGTTGCCATAAATATACTTGCGTGACAAGTTAGAACAAGTTGCTCTTGAATTTTTGCAACAACTGAACTTACTTTAAAATCATCTACCCTAAAACAAGCCGACGAAACACTGCATACGTATTTTAATTGGCCATTGAACTTAAAATATCAAATAATTGACAATGTAAAGAAGAATATATCTTCAAAACGTATTTCTAGGGGTATTTAAACACTAAGAGCGTTTATTTATGATAATTTGCTGTCCACCCAGTATTTGTTCAAAGTCAACTCTATTAATAAAAGAAATGTTTGTAAAACATACATGCCCCCCAGCAGCACCTAATTGCTTGTGGTTGGGCCAAAGAGTTCTCTAGTTATTGATCAGAAACCGTTTTTAGGATCAAGGTCCCTGTGGCCTTGTCCTCTGACCTCAAAATCAATAGGGGTCATCTACTGGTGATCACCAACCAGCATACCAAGTTTGGGGAACCTAGGCCAAAGCATTCTCTAGTTATTGATCGGAAACCGTTTTTAGGATGAAAGTCTCTGTGAGCTTGACCTTTGACCAAATGACCTCAAAATCAATAGGGGGTCATCTGCTGTTGATGACCAACCAGCATACCAAGTTTGGTGAACCTAGGTCAAAGCGTTCTCTAGTTATTGTTCGGAAACCGTTTTTAGGATGAAAGTCTAGGTGATCTTGACCTTTGACCTAATGACCTCAAAGTCAAAAGGGGTCAATAACTGGTGATGACCAACCAGGATAATAAGTTTGGTGAACCGTTTTTAGAATGAAGGTCCCTGTGAGCTTGACCTTCGATCTAATGACCTCAAAATCAATAGGGGTCATCAACTGGTGATGACCAACCAGCATACCAAGTTTGAATAACCTAGGTCAAAGCATTCTCTAGTTATTAATCGGAAACCGTTTTTAAGATGAAAGTCTCTGTGATCTTGACCTATGACCTAATGACCTCGAAGTCATCTACTGGTGATGACCAACCAGCATACCAAATTTGGTGAACCTAGGTCAAAGTGTTCTTTTGTTATTGATCAGAAACCGTTTTCAAGATGAAAATCTCTGTGATCTTGACCTTTGACCTAATGACCTTAAAGTCATCAACTGGTGATGGCCAACCAGCATACCAAGTTTGGTGAAACTAGGTCAAAGCGTTCTCTAGTTATTGATCGCAAACGAAGTGTCTACCGACGGACCGACCGACAGACCGACCGACATTTGCAAAACTATATGCCTCCTCATCTTCGATGGGGGGCATAAATATTCATTCAGTTCACCTCTTGTACTGAAATATATTTGACTGATAACTTGATGTGCATTAATTTGTCCAATGGTATTTATATCTATAGGATTTTGAAGGTAATGGAAAGCTCTTAATTTCAGGGTATACCTCTTATGTTATTTTATTCATATTTTTACATAACTTAATTCTTTGTTCTTTCTTTCAAAGACGTGAGTTTGTCTAAGTCCCCGTATACTTCCTACCAACTCTCACACAAGTTTCTTTTAACGTTCACAAACATTTTGTCCAACCCACGAATACTTTGATTCTTCCAGCTCTCACAAAGCTTCTGTTTTGTCTTCATCGTTGCTTGTTAGCTTCCAGCAGGTTATAAAAAGTGATCGAATTCGGTAATTCAATCAGCCTCACCTTTGCACAGGGGATTGCAATTATAATGCCTGATGTTTGCATCCTTTTCTTAGTTTCATAGATAAAAGAGCTCCGTTGCGCTTATGGTAAACTCTTAAAGGAAATGGGGTAATTTTCGAGTTTTAAATAATCATTGATTTTTTCAAAAGTATTTTCCTGTTACTCAAATATTGGTCATCCGTTTATTAAGATTTGGTGAACTTCATTTCTGTAAAGAAGTAAACAATTATCACCTACTGTTATTGATGGCAGAATCTTCTAAAAATATCAAATAAACAGGAACGGAACAGGCCTCACAAAACGTACCAGATATAGAATCGATTAGAATCGACACTAAAATGTTTTAGTTCCATTTCTGTAGTACTGTCCTGCGTTTTAATGTTGTTGAGAGCAGACATGTACGTTGGCACAGAAGTGACCTGCACAACTTTTTTTAAATTACACTTCTCTTTTTTTATCTCGTTCACACGAGATACTACCTCGAGGGAATGACTTAGTATCTCGTTCCCACGAGATACTAACTCAAGGGAACGACTTAGTTTTTCGTGGGAACGAGATATTAAGTCGTTCCCACAACATAGCTAGCTCGTTTCCACGAGTTAGTAAATCGCTCCCTCGACATAGTTTACATGCACTGTTCATATTTTATAACACGATTTTTTTATTGCGCTACTATTTTTTTCCAATGCCATACTTTTTTTAGATTTGCACTTTTTTTATCTCGTTCCCACGACTTAGTAACTCGTTTTCTCGAGTTAGTATCTCGTGGGAACGAGATAAAAAAAGAGAAGTGCAATTTAAAAAAAGTTGTGCATGTCACCTCTGTGCCACCGTAGAAAAGCCTTCAGCTACTCATATTTTGTAGATCTCTAGTGTTTCGCTAAAAGCTTGATAATTGTGTTTTTATGAATGTTTTGTTTGTTTAAATTTGATTTATAGATAAAATGTAGAAAAAAACATATTTACTCTTCGTAAGGGATGGAAGTTTTAGTTTCTGTCTGGCATCAGATTTGCCAAAGTTGAAATACGAAAGCAGTTTTGTCTACATTAAACTTGCCAAAAACCTTGAATATTTAGAGAAATATGCACATTCTTTGCATAACCTCGTGCATTTAAAAATGAACCTAAATTGTAAATTGTTTTCCAGCTCCATCTATTATAACTGTTCACAGCTCAAGAATTATTTTTAGAGCGGTTTTGTTTTGAGGGGTGTTGGCGATAAAACTTGGGAATATTACGGTGTCTATGGTAGTATGTTTTTCGTGAATGTCCTATATCATTCATGAAAAGTTTAGGATAATCGACCGAAATGTCTCTGAATTAAAAAAAAATCAAAAGCATGAAAAGAATTCTGCTTTGCCTCAGAATTGTTGATAGTTTATCCTCTCTTCAAACACCAAGAGCACATCATAAACATACTTCACTTTTCCATTAAGTTTGAAGAGTTGCGTGTTTTATCATTATTCGAAGATGCTGCAAATTATTTACATTTGTCTGCACCATAGAACTTCTGTAATCAATGAGACAGAAATGTACTACACAAAATTTGATAAGGATCACTTATGTCAATCTTTTTGTGCGGAATGAGCAATTGCATTTATGTAGAGTTTTAAATATTAGTTTTGTTATGTTGTTATTAATCCTATGCGTAGCGGGGAGAGGATTATAGGACTGGCCCTGTCTGTCCCTCTGTCCGTCCATATCTTCGTGTCTGCTCCATAACTTTTAAACACATGGAAAGATTTTAAAATAACTTGGCACAAATGATCACCAGTATGAGTTGACGTTCAAACAACCAGGTTGCTACCCACAATGTCAAGGTCACTTTACAGTTCATTTATAAAATCTTCATTTGGAGTCCGCTCCGTTACTATTAAACTGCTTGACAGTTTTTAAAATAACTTGCCACGAATGATCACCACTATGAGACGATGTGCAGAATGTAACAACCAGGTCGCTACCCCAGATGTCAAGGTCACACTTAAAGGTCACATATAAAAAAAGTCTCGTGTCCGCTTCGTAACTATTAAACTGCTTGAAATTTTTTGAAATAACTTGGCACAAATGATCAACATTGTAATACGATGTGCAGAGCGCAACAACCAGGTCGCTACCCCAAACGTCAAGATCACACCTAAAGGTCATATATAAAAGGGTCCACATTTCGTGTCCGCTCCATAACTTTTAAACTGTTAGAAATGAGAGGTCTAAATGTAGCTGCCCATTTTCCGAAGAATTCCCTCTTTACAGTTGTTGTCCATTCCAATGTTCTACTGCGGTAGCGGATATAGCTGTCCTTCAGACTGCCTTGTTTACCCAGCCTTTTGTGGTTTGAGGGGTATTTACATGTGGATGCATTGTTAGTGATATGTCAATCATGAGATGTTATTTAAAGTATATCATTGTAAATAGTCAAGACTGATGTGAAAAGGCGTCTATGAAGGCCCCTAAGAATCTGATAGAACAGAGGGGCCGGGATGCTTTAGGCGGACCTTTCCCAGAAGCAGGTGGTGCACTCTTTACGTGGTGTTGCTGAACGTTTTGGCTAGGATGTTGTTATCAGACATGGTACTGGTGAGCAGACCTGGGTTCAATTATTTTGAAAAGTAATTAATTAATTACAATTAATCCAGAAATGTTTCAATTAAATTACAATTATAATTACTTGCTTTTTGTAAAAGTAATTAATTAATTACAATTATTTAAAGGAAAATAATTAATTACTTTTTAATTATTTTAATTATTTATTACAAAACTCTCAAATAACAAGAATGAAACACAAACATGTCAAATGATCAGTAGCTCTTAGCTAGTATGATTTTAGATGTATCAATTGATCAGTATATCTATTAGCTAGTATAATAGTGTTCCAAAATGTCTTCATGACATCAGCAAGACTCATGATACAGTCATTTCTTTTATAACTCCTTATTGCATTTCAAAAACATCAATGCCTCAAAGTTACTGTCTGTCAGTGAACAACGTTCAGGTCTAAAAACTTTGCCTGCTATTGAAAACAGCCGTTCAACTGGAGCAGAGGATGCTGGTAGTGCAAGGTAAGTACAAGCCATCTTTGCCAGCGTTGGAAACTTCTCTTCATGTGCAGACCAGTACTGAAGAGGGTTTGAATCAGATGATTCACAGTCAGCTGTCAAATAAAGGTCAAGTTCTGACTGTTTAACAGACGTATGCCTTTGACGTTTTGGGGTCTGGGGAATGAAATTGAAAATGCTGCTGGTGGAGACTTTAGCCTTCTTCTCAGGAGGAGAATTCAATTCTTCTGGCTCATCAAAAACATTCATTTTTGCACGAATATTTGCACAGTGTTCATCTCTAATTGCCTCATTTATACACCATGTCAGCTTAAATCTTGGGTCCAATACTGTTGCTGTGATAAAATCTTCATTATTTTCATATTTTGACAGTCTTTTCTCAATAGAAATCTTCAAAGATTTCAACATTTTGCTATTAAATGTTCCAGAAATACTATGCATGTGACTTTTCAGTGCAATAGTAAGTGGTATAGCTAAACTTGCACTTACTGATGATTCCTTTTGTACCTCTAGAGTGACTTCTTCAAATGGTTTAAGAATTAGGCACAGCTCTTGAAGGACTTTACGTTCATAAGATGTTAACTTGATGCAGTCAAGCTGGTTTAATTTTTCTTCATCTACTGCTAAAATTGACTTTAACATGTAAAACTGGGAATTCCATCTGGTCATATTTGCTGCTTGTAAACGCTTTTCATCTGACAATATTTCAGTGGCATGCACAGATTTGCGGACATAATTAACTATTTTAGAAGCTTTGGATATGAGCTGTTTTATTTGTCCAGTACAGTCTTCAAGTCCATCACGCACAACAAGTTGTAATGAATGAGCAAAACAACTAGAATGTTTAGGCAGAGACTCAAAATCTCCAGAAACCTCGCATCCATCATCATTGCTGTCAGTCAGATAATCATAATTGTCATGGTCAACTTCAGTATCCATTGAATCAGTGGTAGGCTTATCAAATCCAGGCAGGGAGAAAGAAAATGCTTTAATCATATTTGATGCATTGTCAGTGACAATATTTGATACTTTGTGACCTATTTCATAACATGTCACAGTCTCTTCATATTCCCGACGGATGGCATCCCCTGTATGTCTTCCTTTGAACCTGGTACAAGCAAGCATAACAGATCTCATTTGCCAGTCTGCAATGTAATGACCAGTAACACCCAAGAATGCTCGCATCTGCCTACTTGACCACAAGTCAAGTGTTAAACAAATGTTTTGGGCAGCTTTGAGTTTATGTTTAATGTTATTCCTCATTTCTGAACATTTTTCATGAATAAGTTTATTTGTTAATGTCTTTCTACTTGGCACCTGATATTTTGGGTTAAGCTTTTCAAGCAAGTTTTTGAAATTTTGACTTTCAACTACAGACAGTGATATTAAATCTCCTGCTATGAACATTGTGAAGTAACTTTCAAACTCCCTTTGTACTCTGATGAGCAGTATCGACATTTCGCTTTAAAATTCCCACTAGTATCCTTTGGTAATATGAAATGCTTCAGAGTGGTAGAATTCATCTTGTATTTAAGAGTCAATGTGAAATGATATACTTCAATATACTTTTCTAATGCATGCCTATTTTTAAGGATGTGAACACTTCTTACAACAACCATTCAAATTCACCTAATCTTCCTTAAGGGCTGAGTGATTTGACCATACCAGTTATAGTTAATCCAGTATTACCTCTCTTTAGGTGATAAAAAGCAAACATCATACCCTGAGGTTATAACACCTGCTAACAATAATCTGATTTTGTTGTATGTTTGACACTTACTTACTACAATTTGGATATGTAATTGAAAAATAATTGAATTTAATTGTCAATTATTTGTCCTTTTTTTAAGTTTAATTAATTAATTACAATTAAAGTAATAGATTTTTTTCTCAATTATTCATTATTCTCAATTATTTCAAAAGTTGTAATTAATTATAATTAATTAAATTATAATTGTAATTGGACCCAGGTCTGCTGGTGAGGGGATGTGCCAAGTCGTTTGCTATAGCTCTGGTCAGGTAAAGGTTGCACGGACCTTTGCTTAACACATTAGCCCTTCCAGAATGCGGCTAGAGGGCATATTTCTACTAAAGAAGTGAAAAATCGGCTCGCTGTCGGATGTTTGTCAGGTGGTCAACTGCATATTCTTTAGGCCCTAAGATTTATTCATTGACGTGTCTAGATTCTTTGCAGACTTCACAAGCAGGCCCATTACGGATGGTGAAAATAGAGTTGTGCTCCAGTCTTTGTCATAAAACATGACTGATCACGGTATGGTTGGGCATCAGCAGTGAGGAAAAGACTGGCATGCACATCAGAGACAATGGCACGCTGACAATTGAACGGTACAACAATTAGATTCTGAACACTTATGTTCGTCCGCACGTTGGTGCAGTAATGCCTGATTTCATTTTGATGCACGACAGTGCCAACAATTATGCAGCCAACATAACAGGGAGCTAATCCGAATCCCAGACGAGTCAAATCGAATACGACAAGGATATTTCCACTATCCATACAAAGAAAACGACTAGAAGAATGAAACCTAATTCCTAAAGATCCGCACAAACATCATTAGCATCCAGTGGCTATGCAAAGCTGTAATCACTGCTAATAGACAGCGTAGTCGATACTGAAACTCACATTTCAAAATCTTAAATATTTCTGCCACCTTATTTCCACTAATATCCTAGATAAACTTACGTAGGTGCCGTTCAAGTGATCATGCATTTTTATATTTGTGACTTACGTGGTAGCTTAAAAGCAAAACCATTCAATTAATTCGATTTACTATATTTTCAGTCACACTTAGGTAAAAAGTTATGATATATAAAAGTTTTCAGTAGTATATAAGCCACAATGCTCATCAGAGAAACAACCTGTTTAAATTCCAAAATAGCAGAACGTGTATTGGTATTATTTACATTTTCGAGAAGGTATATATTTAGTCTTAACATTACAAATGCAGAACCTTTGAAGTAATGCAGTCCATTTGACCATGAATTTGTTAGAAAGGAAAATTAAAACAATTAATACGTATTTCAGTATTGATAAATCTCTCAGTGTAGCTTCCGTTTTAGCTGCTGTATTAAAATAATTGTTTTAAATAAGGATTGTTAACTTGTTATATGAATATAATAGGCACGTCTACATGGTCGAGCGGTTAAAGGCGCGGACTTCAAATCATTTAACCTTTCACTGAAAGATGGTCATGGGTTCGAGCCCCACTACCATAACCAAGGGCTCTAGTACAGGTCTCAGGAACGATGGTTAATTACACTATGTCAGCTGGATATGACTGTGACCGTCGGAGGGTGGAAAAATCATTTCAGTTAAACAAAATTAAATCAAATCGATTTAACAGAGTGAAATCCGTGTAAAATTATGTTTTCTGTAGCTTTATCTTTTTTTTCAAACTTAACTGCGACTTCTGTTGGTTGTGATACATGTCTGATGTAAATGCATATTTAGCACGCTGTAAAATGAATATTTTAAAGCAAAGTTTTATTTTTTTAATCCTATAGCAGTGATACTTTGTCAGTTTAATGGTAGAAAGCCAGTATCTCTTGGGGACAGACAGGGTCCGTAAAGGCAGTAAGTAGGACCGTTTGCCTTCGTAACTGAAATAACGCTTCATGCTTTTACGGTCACACAAAAGGAATTCTTATTTTCGATAAACTTGTTATAAGACGAAACTTGGATCACAAAAGTGGAATCAGAATGTTTTATCAGCAGTTTTCTAAATAGAAATGCAAATTCTAATGATTTCATTCTCGGTTAACTGATTTCATCATCACCAGACATACCGTTCATTAGACACAATTTGTGTCAAAATACTTCTAGTGTTGAGTGTGTCTCGTTCATCGATGGACATATATGTCTGCAAGACGACAAATGACAACGACTTCTCTTCTTATTCAACTTTAGTTACCGCTACAAGTCATACAATTTCTATATACTTTAAGAGTAGAGTAAATTAAATTTACGTTCTTGCTTTTCCTATCTTGTTAAGAGTAAGATGTTTATTCTAATAAGAAAGTAGTTCAACCTGAGGTTACCCTCTTCTACTTTGATTCAAAATTTATACTTGTCGGATTTTCAATATGACATTCAGAATCTCTAGACGGTATTTAGAATCCGTACCTGGCGTTAAGAACCTTTACATGAAATACAGATTACCACATGAAATACAGAATCTCTCCAAGACATTTAGAATTTCGACATGACATTTAGAATCCCTATCTCTAAAAAAAATTCAAGAGAAGCATTTCGTAACAGAATTTCTTCATGGAATTATGAATCTCTTGATAAAATTCAATCTTTATTCCATGAACTTCAAGTCACAAAACTACAACAAGTAACTCATTCTTATGTATGTTTGATCATAAGTTTCATTTCAGGTTCTGTTGTTGTTGAAAATCAAATACAACATAGCCAAGGATAGGCTGTTTACGAGCAGTTCTTCTGAAAGTTTTTTTTGCATCATATGGCATGGAATACCATATCAGTCGTATATTTCAAGTTTTAAATTTAAGTATATGAGGAAAAAAAGAACTAACTAAAGGAAACGAGTTCATATCTTAGAATCTATACAAAACTGCATATACATAGGTATTAGCAATCAATCAGATGATCACTTAAAGCATTAGCGTCGGGTGTTTATAAAATGTTCAGTAAGGAATAGTGATTAACTCTTAATAAGGAATAGACGCAATGGCGCATGCAAAAGCGAGAGTTGTGCATTCATAAACACATAATCAATCTACAGACTTCTCATCACAGTTTCTGTGTTGCAGAGTACTTGAAATTGAGGAATAGGGAACCAGTTCTGTATTCCTTACTAGAACAAAAGAAGTTATGTTAATAAATTAGGCAATGCAATATAATATTATTAAGCTGTATTTGTATAGCAAGGACCAGTCATCAAAATGACCACCTAAAGCACCTGAGTTATACAGCTTTGACAAAATGTACTATACAATAAGGAATAGAGAACCAGTTTCTTATAACTTATGCGTTACAGTAAGAATCAAATAAATAAGAAACAGGAGAACAGCATTGAAACGGATCAATATCTTCTTATTAACACAGAAACTCCTTAATATCCGAAAAAGCAGGCGCGTCGGATGTTTGAAAAAATGTGCATGTTAATGGGGAATAAAGGGAGTAAACTTGCTATTCTAAAACAGTTCAATATAATTAAATTGTAGTTGTCACGTTTCATTGCGTCACTTCCTGTATTCCTTATTCAGTGTTGAATAAGAATAATGATAATAAAAAAGAAAGAAAAAAAAATTGTTACTATTCTATTTTCGACTTGAACACTTTTAGAGTACTTTAAGACATAGCTGCTTTGGTGTTATTCTTGTTTGATTTATCAAGTTGCTATTGCCACTTATTTCTTTGTTCTATTTTCGCTTCCTTTCTTCGGTTTCTTACTTGGAATTGAACTATCTTACTTATTGAGCATGTGCATTAAGACAATATATATATTTATACATGTATATTTGGATGGACTGCTTTAAGTAATCATTTCGTGACTTTTTACAGTGCGGTATGAATATTAAATACTGACCAATTTTTAATCTGTTAGTTCTTCTGTTCCTTATTTGAATAAAAAATAAGAAACTAGTTCCCTTTTCCTTACTCGGAAAAGGAATAACTATCTTTATTGGCATTATTGACATTAATTATAAAGATATATTTCGTTATTTGATATTTCTAGGTCTTTTCTTTACATGCCTGTGTAAACAAAATGCATTTAATCTCGTGTGTATTCTAGATAATGTTTCATGCGCATTCTTGATTGATTAACTTGCATTAAGTAATGGCCCAAGTTTTCTGTATAAACACTTCAACGTAAAACATTCATTTCCAACTTAAAGGGGCTGTGCTCCAGATGACAAAAAAAGAAAGTTTTCTTGTATTATAAATTTCTTGTAATATTTATGAATTATGCTTAAAAAATAACTTAATGACAAAAAAAAGTCAAATAATTACATTACAAATTGATTTTTTTTCCCTTTCAAAGTGCTATACCGTAACGCGACGGTATAACTATATCGTATAAGATTTAATGTAAATATTTGTAATATCATATGCGGCGATGGTGGTGACAGTAAAAGCATTGGAAATATTTTGTTAACATGAGGGTCCAGAGTTTAAATCAGGCTGGAGCGAAAGTATTTTTCTTAATTCTATTTTGACTTTTATAATCAGTTTTGAAGTAAAATATTACGTTGTTATAATCTCACGGCATCTAAATATATAATTTATGAAAACAATTTTTTTTATGTCAAATCTGGAGTACAGCCTCTTTAAGACTTTTGGAATAAACAACAGTAATAATGCATTTTATAAATATTCAAATGTTATAAAAATGCAGCTGACATTAATTAAAGCCTTGTAAGTTACACCCTGTAAAAACGAGTTTCAAAGATAAACTTTCAAAGGTAAATAAAACGATTGTATTTCAGTTACGTGACAGTCCTCAGCTAGTCGAGTTATTCATATTCAATCGGAAAATCTTCGCTTATCGTTCACATGATAACCTTGAAATAAACGCGTTTTTATGTTATATGCTAAGGAGTGAAGTTTACAGAACCGGTAAGTTTTCCTACATTTATGGTTTTACCTTCCTGGTGATGAAATACTTATTACATTTAAATAAATCATGCATATTTTTTTATAATTTCATTTCTGCGCATATCGAAGATGGTGTGCAGAATCGATTTAAAGTAATCATTAGTGTCGATACCAGGTAACCATTGTAATATCGGGTTATCTTCAAGTTTACATGATTTCTTCGTATCGATCTCTTTTGATTTAAAATGTATTGGGTAAAAATGCGTGCATGGTGGATTTTGCATTTTACCAATTAATGTAATACTTTCTTTAAATTAAAAAATAATCATGACGTAAAGCCAGTAATCAAAATTGCGTTCCCGTTCAATTGACTCACTTTGTACATGGACATTACATTGTACGAAATAATTGTGCAGTTTTGAATAGGCTTGTTGTACGCATGGTTTAATGCAGTTGTAATATGAAGTATGTAGTACAAGTTTTAATTCATGTTGCAAGGTTGCCCTTGAGCTGTATTCGATGTGTTTGCATTTCCTGAAATAAGTGCATGATGAACACATGTGCATATATGCATAAATCAATGCATACTATTGTAAAACATGTTTACGTTTGCCAAGTGTTTTCTCTAATAATTGTTACCAACAATTTCGTTGCTTTGGTTTATATTGTGTCATAGCATCAGTTTTTGCAATGTTCACATTCTTTCGCGTCGGAATTATTTGATATGTTTATTTGTTAATTAAGCTACAATTCGGCCAAGTTTTCTGATAATGGATGGATATGTGAATATGTCCTTCGTTTCTTCGTTCGTTCACGGTTTAATTGTTTTGATATATATTTTTGTTATTTATTTATTTCTGTAGGGGAAGTGCTCTTTATTTAAAATGTAATTCATTCCATTTCATTAACATCTGTTTATGCCATTAGTTTGTGTAGTTATGAAAATCATGATGTTCGGTGGTCGATAACTGGTTGTACCGGCATACCTTTCCTCGAATATACAATCAGCTTGCTATGTTTGAAGGCTTTGTATGAATAACCTTAATTTAAGTATAATTTGAATTGCACAGTGTGTATATGTATGTATACAGTATTTACTTTCCTGCACGTTTATCTCACTGAAAATGCGAACCTGCAAAATGAAGCCATGTTTATTAAGATATCGTTTATCGCTTTGCTCTAAAATTGTACGCGAAAATTTCACGTACGTGCACTTTTATCGATACACGAACACAGTGTATAAACGGATTGTAAGCACTTCCGGATGTTGCGATTTCAAAAGCCATGGTGTAAAAAAAAGTGTGCACTGTCACGCGTAATGCTGATTTTTATTGGATCATAATCAGTCAAAGGCATGTAATTGTTACTTATACCAGAGACGACGTCGTGAGAGTGTAGTTAAGCCGTGTCAATTGTTTTTATATTTCACTAGCGTAATAACTCTTTGACGTCAACTTCATTAATGATACGCTTGTGTAGTTCGCGCGAATACGGACAAAACAAACAGTTTCTGTGCGTTTCTGTCACAATTCACTTATAAAACCTCTATGATATAAATAGAACATTATATTCGTGGCCATGTTATTCGAGAACAATTACAGTCGTTATTGGAAAACCAAAAAAAAAAAAGAAAAAAAAAAAGGAAAAAAAAAACTCGACAGAGCTTCGTTTTTATCGTTTTCAAATAACTCGTGCAATAAATCCCATATTACATGAACCTCTATGTATCATATTGAATAGGCATGTAGTATAATTGTTTGCCAAAACGACAAGAAAGTCACATATTTGGTTCTAAAAGAAAAATGTACTTAGAAGAAGAGCGCACAATGATGTAGAATCTACTTCTGTTTAAAATACAAAAAGTAAGCAAATGCAAACTACGAAAACTGGTTAGCATTAAATATCTATTTGTAAAACAAACCAGTTATAGCTGTTTAAATACTGATTATTTTCCAGTTGTTTCCACATGTTTATTTTACTTCATTTAAAAGCATTCTCTTTACTTACTCATACAACATGCATAACGGCAGGGGAAGGGTTACCCAATAACTATTTAAATATTAAATTGTATAACGACCACATGCACTTATCAATATGCTTATTATTTTTGAAGGCAATGTTTATTGCCGATTTGCCAATAAAATTTGAAACTTTGAAACTTTGGTATTATTTTTGAACTACGCACATGGGGACAATGCTTTACTTGTTATAAACCTTTCAAATGAAAACAAAAGAAACTACCGAAAACCTGCGAGAAACAAAGTATTTAAAAAACTTCATTTTTAAACATTTGGAAAAAAATATATTCCTTGGAGAACCAAACTACGATTATTTGATGTTTTTCTCTTGCACTGAAGTCGGATTTGTACATTTTACAAATATTAATGTGGTAAAAAATCTTATTGTCTGTTTGTCTCTCCTTCCAAATAACATTAATGTCTGCTCTGTAACACAGCCATATGTTCGCTGTTCTTTTTTCCAGTCTAGTCTGAAATTATAATGTAAATCTTGTTCATTTTCCATATAAGTAAATAACCTTGTACTGTTGTACTTTTTGCAGACCTTTGAACATTCATGTTTTCCGATGAATAATCCCTGTAGTGCATGCATATTGAACGAATGGGTTAAGCTACCATTTTGATTAATTAGGCTCTTGTAAACAAAATTAATTTTCAGCAACCATTACCCTCTGATAATTAAACAAAATTGCTTTCGATTTAACTAGTAACATCGGAAAAAATAATTGAATTACGCCGATACATCGCAATAAACAGTTTAATTATCAAATTTCATTTGTGAAAATGCGTACAATGTTGAATACTTCACGTATCCCAGACTTATCGTAACATTCTGCTATAAATAATTTCGCTCGTGTTTAAATTTTTGATCAGCCACTTCTCAGTGCTTAAAAAGCGTAGGACTGTTGGCTTGATAGAAGCCGGGGAAACAAGCTTACACACGAAACAACAAAGGAGTTTAGGAAAGACGAACGAACGGACAGACAAACAAACGAACGAAATAACGAACGAACAATGGAACATTTAACGAATGGATTTCATAATAAAACCAGTTTTGAGTTGATTTTAGAAGTTGCAATTCTTTCAGCTCATTTCAACTGAAAAAGTTTCTGAAGAACTTCTTGATTACAAAGAAGGTAGATAGTAAAATAGCCTCGGCATAAACTTTCGCCTCCTATCTAGCCGACTGCCTGCTTTGGTTTTCGTAAATCTGATCATTTCACTCTAAATTTGCTTACTTTTTCAATAATAGGTATTCTTGAGGCTGTTTTTATAAATGTTTTAAAGCAACAAACAATTTTTTAAAAATGCATCGTTCACTTAATAGGAGGGTTGTCAAACTGCGTCCTTTCAGTATATAGAGCTGAACTTTTTGTTGAACTCTGTCATTTTCATAGACTAATCTATTTTCTTTACGCTCAAATAAATCGCTTTTTTATTTGGCAAAATGCGTGTTTTTAGTACAAAAATATAAAAAAAAATCAAACATCGCAATGACAGTGGTTTTATGAATCATAAAATGTCTACGACAGTTATAACTGCTTGACGTGAACCCTGTTTAAACAGCGCATTTCTGGAAGTGTCTGACTGCGCAATAATTTGAATAAACGAATCGATGTTATTATCAACGTTTCTGCCGATGTGTGATTTTGCGGTGCTAAAACTAGCGACGATGAACCATCAGTAGAAAAAACTGCAATATGTATGGAATACTAAATAACTCCTGTCGTAAACAGTATATAGATGTTCTTATTGTGTCTCCCTAACGTTCATATTTGCCGTTGATTGCTGTCCTTTGTGATTATAACTACTACGATGACAAACAATTAAATTTATGCATTTGTTATCGACTTTCTAACGATTTTGTTGAATCATTTTAAGCTGTGTCATGATTACAGAGGTCTAACCGTTCGTTATTGCCGAAATCGCAACATCCTGTGGTGCGGATTGTTCGTTTGTACACTGTGATGAAACGAGCACGTGTATGACCTCATGTAAAGACGCGAGGTTTTCAGCGTTCAGTGCAATTAAATTTACCGTTATAAAATATGTAACAGATCTATTTCAATAGAACATTGGACTGCCATTACATTTTGCAATTATTTTTTCATGCAGCAGTCTTAACACTTATTATGTAATTCGCAGAAAAACCACAATTCCTTTCTCAGGCAACTTAACAGACGCTTGAAAATCTTTAAAAAGAAAAAGGAAAATAAAATGCTTGAAAATCAATACAGACGCTTTCTACACACCGTTATAAGTAAGATCGATTGAAGAATTATGCTGTTCCCTTTCCTATCGATTTCCTGAAGATATGAAGAATTTTATTTTTAAGGTTAAACAAATCAACTTTTTCTGTAAAGGATTTGAATGCATTTGTTTAAAGTTCTTAATACTCAAAGAATGTCTATTCAATTATATTTTGTGTGTGTGTTCAGAACTTTGAATTTAAAAGATAGCTTACTGTTACTGAAATGTTTTTGATTCTGTTTAATACCTTAGTTACACTTGGCCTAGTTCAATAAGACATTGGCACCAGTTAGCATACAACATTACTTCACTTTGGATTTTTTAAGATGTCTCTGTGGTATATGTGTCACTCACTGTTACTTAAGTTAGATTTTTAGTCAATATTTTACGTTCCTGTTATCCTACTGTAAACAAACTTGTAGATTTGATTGATAATTCTTTTTGGGGCACTAAGATCAAGGGGTCACTCACTGTTACTAAAATAAGGTATTGGTTTCCGCTTCTTATAATATGTTATAGTAGGCCTATTACAGTAAAATTTGGTAATAAGGTAGCATATATTATTGCGTCACTTTGGGTTGCTTTCATATTACTATAGTCAAGATAGCACTCACTGTTACTAAAAATAATTGTTTTTTTTTTATTTCAAACATATTTTCAGTTCGATATCGCTAATTATACTTCGGCTTGGTGGCAATTTAGCATATCCTCATCTGAGATTGCCTTTGGGGTCATTAGGGTCAATATCTTGTTTTAATTGGCATTTTTTAAAGTACAAAGGCAGCAATCTACAATAACTCCTACTCCACCCTTAAAACAAATAAACTGGATATTGCACAGTTTATTATTACGAAGTTACATATGCGACATTTTACCAACACAGAAGTAAAATAAAAAGAATACAAAAAAAAAATTATACATGTATTACGGAATTATACGTCCAGTATTTGGCACATTCAATATCATATATTTTGAAAGCTAACATAAAACGCTGCAGATAATGAACAAGAAAAAAGCCATAGAAACGTTATTGAAACCTTACTGTTTATACCTTCTTTAAATCGATAGGTTTATATAGGCTTACTGAATATTAGTAAAAACAAGACAAAGTTCGGTATACTGTTTTAAGTACAAAAAAGACAAAATAAATACTGTACCATTTGGTCGAATTGTAAAGATACCGACTATATAGCAATAATTTATGCTCCCACTTTACTGAAATAAGTAGTATTTGTGTTTTTGTATTCAACATTCTAATCATTAGGCAACACATTTATTTTGAAGCGCTTACCATCAAATATTTTCTCATGTATCTTTGGTTAAAGGATACATGTGAAAAAGTGTCTGTCATACACGATTATGATCATAATGCTTAATTCATATTGTTGTTGTTGTTGTTGTTTGTTGTTTTTTTCTTATAAAAGAAATATATATGTCTATCAACCATAGGCTAAAACATAAATTATAAATATCTTTTAGCCTTTGTAAATGTCCACTCTTCTAATAAATTCGAAAAGAAACCCTGCATTCAGTTCAATGTTTTAAAGTTTGCATACAAATGCTAGCATTCAGAATAAGGGCGGTTTTTAAATAGGATTGGGGCTGGCACATTCCCTTCAAATGTTTGTCAATATTTTCTCCACCTTGAATTAAAACAAGGTTTGCTCATTCATGATTAACTACTGAAAGTTTTCAGAATGTTAAGTATTTTAATTGAAAGAAATATAGTTGATAAAGTAGCAAATCTTATCTTTATAGTAAGAGAAAAGTACAAACAGCTTAAGAATATCAATAACAAAACATTTGCCTAAGTTTTATCTCCCAAAGGAGTGGCGAGGCTTTCTAAGCAATAGACTTTCAAAAATCTGTTTCGTTATTCAGTCATATTAATAACTTTCTCTTTTTTCGTTTTTTATTTAGAAACAGCGTTATTTTGTTGAGGCTTGGATTGCAAAAGAGACATCCAAAGACGAACTTTGATGCTTTTATCATAACATCGATGTATTTTCTTATTGTTCAGAACCACTGTAAACATATCATGTTATTTCTCTTCTTTCCAATAAGTGGCATAGTTACGTTTTACCTTTTAAGGAGTGGCATATTATTCCAAGAACGTAATTAAAAGAGATTTAAGGAAATAAAAAGTAACATGAAACAAGATTTCCCCACTTCTTTTATTGATTTACTGAATTAGAATATCATTACTGTATCTTTCATCCGATACGTGAATTTGACACTAACTTTAAGCAAATTGCAAATTAGGTTCCAATTTCTTTGTTTAAAGTTCTTAAAGATTCAAAGTATTTTTTACAAAACAGTCTAGTTTTGTTTAACTGTTAAGTTAACACTATACTGTGCCCAAACCGTTCATCTGCCTGGCTGTTCATCCGTCCTTGTACAATTCGTGTCAGCTGTGTTGTTAAGCTTTCCATAGAATTTTGATATAACTTGCTAAAGTTGTTCCTCTCTTAAAAAATGACCCATGTCCCCAAGGGATCACGATCACAGGTCTCTGTCCAGAAATTACAAAATACTCACAACCTGTGTTTCTCATGGACATATTATAGGACTTTAAACTAACCTGGCACAAACGTATCTCATTTTAAGATTGCAAACTATTGTCTGATCGTCTCTCCCTCCATATGCTCCACTAGTTTAGCAAGTATAGTTTCTATCTATATGTATTTGTATCTGTCGTGTAACTCATTGTCAGATACATGTAAAAACTTATATTTAATAAATTACAGTATTTTAAAATAATTTGGCACAGGTTTCCCCAGATTAAGGTTATGTGTCGCAAATAGTTTTGTCCTTGCGTCCGTCTGTCACGCCAAAAATAAAATTTACTACTTACAGTTATGTTCAACTCTCAAATAACACAGCCCAAATGTTCCACACATAGAGGCAATGTATTTTAAACTGTTTACTAGTATGTCCATTCGTTCGTCCGTCCCGCAAAAATGATAAAAAGCTGCTCACCTGTGTTTTCCGTCCTCTTCGTAGTAAACAGATACTTTCGAGGATTTTAAAATGTCTCGGCACAAATGGGGACAGTGTGTCGTAAAACGTCCATCTGTCTGACTGTCTTTCTGTCTGTCCATCTTTCAAACCGATTTAAGAATATAAAATACCGCCTAGGTGTATTTTCGTGTCCTACTTTATAAAGCAGTGGTATATGATTTTACACTCACTTGTCACAAATTTCTATAACATTTAAATTAGGTCATGGTCAAACTTGCTTGCACGAAATGCTCTATATGGATGTTTGTGGAGTTTCTTTTCTTGCTTCACTGTAGCATTCCTACAGTCTGCATTAACTAGTGATTTCATTCGGGGGTATTTGTCACTTACAGTGAAAGCTCTTGTTACAGTATCTTTGAATTCCTTTAACTTAAGTTGTCTAGAAAAATACAAAAGTATTTGCAGTTTGCTGAGAAAGTCACGTGAAAACAGTTTGTTCATCTTTCACTGACAAGGAACAGGCCACTTTTTTCACGTCATTATTTTCTTTTTCTTTTTTTAATTTGTACCAGAAGTTCTTAGTCACGAAATTGTTCATTGTTTAACTCTAGAAGCTAATCTCTGTCTTAAATAACGGTTATAATTGTATTTTATTGAAGTGTTCAGTGCAGTGACGTTATGTTTAAAATGTTGCAAACAAACAATTCACCCAGTCTAACTAATTCCTTCCGGAAGAAACAATTATTTTGGCGACATGTTCCGAAATCAAGACACGTTGCCATAGTTACGTTTTACTTTTATGCAAGGAGTGGCGAGTTTTTTTTCTGAAGAAAGAAAAACATGCCCTAATGAGTTTCAAATTAATTAGGGAGATATTGAAAACGAGGAACAAATTACACTTCTTCCTTCAGACTCTGATGAAATTGCTACCCGGAACTATAACTTAACACCAACTTTAATTAGGTTAGGTTTTCGTTGTTGATTTCCTGCTGAGCTTAAAAACAAATATTGCAGAAGAGAACGAATCTAGTTTGCTTTTGTCTGTATTACATTCAGTTTATTGTTATTCCTGAAAGACATCACGAAAATTCCTGATGTTCTAAAATTATTGTGAGAGATCTGTCTGTATGTAAGTTTCTAAAATTTGCTTTTGTTATAAATCAATTTACGTGCTTCAATACATTTTGACAGATTTATCACGAATAACCCTTTCCCTCAAGTAGCTTCATCAGTATTCAACCATAAATATTGAAGTCTTTCTCAAGAGGTATCTACGTTTACTTAGGTCTACATTCCATGTTTCATCGGGCTGTACATTTCTTTATTTGTCTTTCTAAAGCATTTAAGTGTCTCTTAAAATATCATGTCAGAATTTGTTTTGAGAAGTTGCATTGCCCTCGAAATATATTGTAATAGACTTTTAGTACAGTATATGTATAAACATTTAAATTTTCAAAAAAAGAACGATTTTTTTCCATTCTTTTGTTGCATGGTCGACAAGGCTTATCCTCTTTGTTTTTGTGTTTGGTCATAATCGCGATTATTGCTATTTAGACGAGTGTATACGTATTTTGTGACGGATTAGTTCTCTTGAATTCGGTTAATGACATCATTTAATGACATCCGAGTCTTTATTGCATTAGCGGATCGTCCAATAGATGTTATTAAATGTCTACAGAATAAATCATTAATTGAAGTTTCTCTCAGCTATAACGAAATGAAAGCACGTCTACATCGATTTTCTCCAGTGCGTCAGAAACACATGAGAAATATGTTTTCTTAATGGAAATCTACTAACAAGTTTATACTTCTCTATGGAACGACTACATCTATCAGAAAATTACAATTCTCGAAAATAAATCAAAAGATTCGGTTGGTTGTACAGGTGAACTTTGCTCTTTTGTATTGGAGATAGAAATAGCCTCTTGCTCGGGCGAGATATGTTTGGTATTTACTATATTTTATCGTTCGTGCATCATTCTTCACGATCTGCATCTTTTTCTTCCTATCTCTACAAACATCGATAACTACTAGTAACTCATACAAAGAGGTTTCAGTACGATTGAAAATCGTCGATAATGTGTTTGAAATCATACCGCGCGCGTGCTTGTTAATATTGTAAGTGTTACCAAGGTATTGCCTGGGAGTTTTGTAATTTATATATAGATCTATTCAGCTTTGAATCGTTCTGAGATATTATTCCATCCAGCGGTATTGGAGATTCAGTATTGTTGAGGTGTGTCTATCGAGTAACGAATATTCTTTATAACTTTGATTTAGAATTTCTAGTTCTTTGTTTTTCTCAGATTGTTTGGATTTTAAAGACGAAAGTGTACAATGGCTGAGAATAATAGTGTGGATGCGGAAAGGACTGTGCTCCTGTGTGTAGATAACAGCCCCCAGGCAGAATGGGCCTTTAACTGTAAGTATCTATACCTTTCTCTTATATCAAAACAGGTTCCTTAAATCCTTCAAATGAAATCAATCATTTCTGTCTACTTGATATTTTACTGTTTCATCTTTTGTGTTCAGAATTGCCTGAATATTCTCAGGCAATGAATAATATTTTATTTTCCTATTCAAGGTTAAATTACTTGTACGTAATTTTGAGCTGCAGTTAGGGAAGTGGCAAATGTATTTGTCATATGATTATATCCCTTTGTACTCGAGAAAAATAAGTAGAAATGTTATGAATGAACGCTTTTATCAAATAGATCTTAGATGGAAATGAATTGATATAATTGTACCATTTCTAGATTGGCTACATAATCGGATATAGTCATTACTTGTTTGCCTAGTTCTCATTTGTTTACTTAGTTCTCATTTGTTTGCCTAGTTCTCATTTGTTTACTTAGTTCTCATTTGTTTGCCTAGTTCTCATTTGTTTACTTAGTTCTCATTTGTTTGCCTAGTTCTTATTTGTTTGCTGGGCCGCTTTTATTAGTCTTTGTTGGTATGTCAAAACTTATTGCAGAAACGGAACAAAAAAGCTAAAACAAAACAATTTATTTAATAATAGAAACAGATATTTGCTATGAAACTACTGCTGGTAACAAGCCAACAGTAGTTATGAGCGCACCGATAACAACAAAAGTTTTATACTTATCAGTCTCTTCAATTACTTGTCACATTTATAATTAAAGATAGCTTTATATAGACTTTTAAGTTTATTGTTTAAGTGATATTTTATGTAATTGATAACTTCACTGATCTTATTCTATGCCGAAGTTCCTCTTACATCTTTTTTTTATATGCATCTTAGATACAAAATAACTGTAGTTGTTTTGATAATTGTTAGTTGATTTGATGGTATGGATCAGGTGTAGATAAATTATCATGTTGCAAATCTATGGAACCTGCTACAAGGCTTGTTCTTGATACATTTGTAAAGTAGCTATCTAAGACATGTTTTCTTGCTGGATTTAACTTCTGCTTCAGAAGAGATAGCTGATAGCTTTAATAGCGATATTATCGTAAGTTGAATTGGCATTAACTGAGAAATATTTCTCTTCGAGAGAAATACTCGGATTTTCCAAAGTAAAATATATTTATGTATTTCTCATTGGTTGCTCATAGTAACGCTAAGCAATGCAAGAAAATCCTGTTATAAAATGGCAGTGGCGATTACGTAGAAAGTAATGCAAAAAAGGAAATCATTTACAGCTGTTTTGTTTTTCGACGTTTGTGTTATCTGCTTCTAGTTAATGTTGTAGGTAGACAAAATACATATTCTCTGCTGACCGTTCTCTACAAATAATTAATAAGCTTTAGCTAGTCTTAATCACATCTCTGGAATTCTGTTTATCAGGCAAGAATATGATATGTGTTAAACATACCTCCTACTTATGAGTGTAACATCTGCTTAGAGATACATATCCTTTACTCCTTGGTTAGATTCTAGAGTTCAGTGTCTTTTACAATAAATGAAGTTGTTTTCACTTAATTTCCACCATCATTATGAGTTTATTTTTTGTTTTAAAAGTATGAAGTAGTTTCATTAAGCAGTATTATTTTTCTTTTTGTTTGATGACACTATTTCATTCTTATGTCTTCAATGCCGGCATAAGTCACAAATCGAACCACACGGATTTTAAAACGCTTGTACTAAGTCGTTCAGTGTAACAAAAAAGAAAAAAGAAAGGTGACAGAAAATGCCATGTCAGAAGCCTTTATTGTAGAGGTTGTTACTCTTTGCTCCGAAAAAACAGATTACAGTCCTAAACTATTAAGTTAATTTTGGCTCGAACATCCCACACTGTATTTTAGTTTTAAGCAAATAAACATACGTCATGGATTACTTAGTTTTATGAGGGATGTACAACAATGGTACTACGTCATCGCGCACCTGTTTTATGCTCTCCTGCGGACTATTTTTTGTCAGCAATCCGTCGCTTCAAAGGTAAAATGGTCTTTTTCAATAAGAAATCTGTAGACATGCAAAAATCGTGTTGTGCACCGAAGATTGGCTGGTGTGCTTTGTATTTACGTAAAGAATTTTTATAATGCAAAATTCTAGTTTAGGCCTGAAAACGGGTTGAAAGTTTTTTTCAGCATGCGTTCAGAAAAAATCTTAAAGCAAAAAACAGGTGCGCGATGACGTAGTATCCTACCATTGGTACAATCCCAAAATTTGTAGTCTGCCCTTTTCCACACAATATATTTTAGCTTGTATTTAAGACAGGACAATACTTTATATCATATCAGATATCTAACACAAGAAGAATCATTTTAAGTGCCTGTTTATTTCTCCTGTTCAAATAAATCAGCTTTCAAACAGCTGCAAAAAGAAGTGGGAACCACTGTCTTATATCAATCATTACTTTGTTTACTGACGTAAATATTTCCCATAGAAACGGCATTCCGTGAAAAAAACCGCTGTTTGATTACCGTTAAATTGCATCGATCCTACGTAACCTATTATAAACATAAGTAATTGCCAAAAAATCAACTGTAAGTCTCTATTTTGAGACTGTGCTACGAGCACTGACGGGTTTAGACGCTTAGTACCCAGACCAATTATTCATGTTACGTAAACATGTCCTATTGCAGGTCGATAGTAATTTAATTTATATAAGCTAAAGTCTCGACATAGCTTCTATTTCTGTGCAAATACGACACAAAATCATTACACATATCGCAGCTGTAGACGTTTATAAATGGTGATAGTTTGTTGATTTTTTTAAACGAATTAAGTATTCCGATTTGATCCTAAGAATGTTTTATTTACCGAGTGCTTTCATCCAGTTGAGTATCTATAATCAGTTTATCTTTTTAAAGAGTTTCAGAAACACAAAACCGACTGGCTTGATGCGTTTCATGTGTTTAGACCCTGCTTTTTTGTTTTTTGTTGAAACAGTATTGTCTTATCAGGAAGACATTTATAGCAACAAAAAGCAATGATGATAATCATATTTTAGGTTGTTTATTATAGACTGTGAACTCATTAGATTATCTGGCATACGCGAGGTCTCTAGAGCAATCATTCTACAACTTTTACTGCGCCTTTGCATGTGTACTGTCAAAAGTAAATATATGTAATTCTCATTATACTGCAGTTTTTTCCGGACCCGAACCATCAATCTAAAGTTATCACTTTTAAGCATGATCAATGATTTGTGCACATTTATTGTTCAATAGCAAATGTTAAATGTTGTAACATAACACAGAGTGAAACATGTGCAATGAAATTATGATAGTGTAATGACCATATTGATGGATCTCAAGATAAATGAGAGGTGAAATGAACAATGACATAACATCTCCTTGTATTGTTGAGGGATTCAGAAATGCAAGTACATGTGCTCAAACAGTAGTTGGGGGTCGCTGTATGTTGTGTTCGCTCGTATTTTCCTATGGCCTACATTTTGATACTCCTGCAACTGGTAGGATGTTATACATATCAAACATGTTTTTTTCTTTCTTTCAAGGTTAGATCACACTAAGGCTTGTTAATTTGATAGCCTTACTTTTAGTCGTGTCCTTACCAGAACATTGAGATGTATAAATGGTTTGGATATGATTTCATCCAGTTTCTGCCAGGTACCAGTTAGGACGTGTCGTGTGCAAATGTCAGTCAGTGCTCCAAATTCAAGAAGTAGTATCTTTTGTCAAAGACAAACACTGATATATTCAGGCTGTAGGAGGCAGATTTATGGTGTAACTAAGAATCATGGCCGTCCTCTGTCATTTTTATTATTATCCATTATATAAGCTGTAGTTTGTTGCAATTTTACCTAAGAAGGTTATGATATGACGCCGTTTGATAACATTTAAACAACTTCATTTCAGACAGTTTTGAAAGAGAAACTAGTAAGATTGGTCATACGCTTCTAGAAATTATTATACATTCTTCGTTTCAGTTGAACAAAAACTGCGTCATTCTTGTTTTTGGTTCTTTTTTATGTAAAGTATTTAGTAAAAAGGTCAGTCGGCATATTGCTTTGCACTTGTCAAGTTTTAGGTAACTCCCTCCCCCACAATTCATTACTTCCAACAAACGTGTTTCTTATCTGTGTATTTATCATTTATTGTCATCGCGAAGCAGCACTTTTCGGGATAAAATAAAATCTTAAATTGAAACATAACTTGAGGATATTTCCTAATTTAAGGCAAATCAGTCTATTAAATAAAAGAGACAGTGTCTTCTTAAGCTCTAAGTTTAAGGTAGGTTATGGTATCTTCGATTTTAAGATAGATATTTTAGTGTTCGACGCAGTGACCATTTATTTCTAACATAAAGTTCTTTTGACGCAGTCCCATTTATGAAATTACTGTAATGATTTTCATCTGTAATACTTCTCAGTGTTTGCTCTAGTGCGTTTCATTACTACCGGTTGCAAAACTGATTAGAGTTTCACGTATTCGGAAAGCGATAAAAATGATGTTACGATGTTTATTTCAGTAGCTTAAACTGTCACTTAACTGATCATCCAATCACAGCGAGGCAGTTTTCTCAGGTATACCTTCAATAAAACTGCGTCGTGCAATCTATCCGCAGCCAGAAAAAAATGTGTCTGGGCGACGCCAAAATTGCTGTGTCGTAATTGTCGCTGCGTTGCTTACGGAAATCTTCACTCAATATTTTTTTCCAAACCGCTTTTCCAGTTCGTACACAGAATTGCATTTTTGACAGGTAAAAGGCGGAGTTTGAAATAAACACGTTGGGCGCCGTTTTAGTTGATCTTTGACAGGTGTACCGACGAGTCTCCTTACAGTGTAAACTCTAATCAATTTTGCAAGCGGTAGTATCTGTAAACCCTCTAAGACACATTACCGTCTTATTATTTGCTGTAGTGCGTTTCATCATCTGTAATCCCTCTAAGATACAATCCTCTCTCCTGTTTTTGCTGTAAAGTGTTTCATCGCCTGTAATACCTCCTAGATGTAGTCCTTTCATAGTGTTAGCTGTAATGCTTTTCATCATCTGTATTAACTCCCAGACACGTTCTTCTCTAAGTATTAATTTTGCTGTAATGTGTGTCTCCATCTGTAATACCTCGCAGACATAATCCCCGCTTTTTTGTTCTGTAAAACGTCTCATCATCTGTTATACCACTCAGAGACAATCCCTTATCAGTGTTAGCTGTAATGCTTTTCATCATCTGTAATAATTTTCAGACACGATCTTCTCTAAGTGTTAACTTTAGTGCTTTTTATCAACTGTCATATCTCTGAGATTATAATCCCTTCTTAATATTTGATGAGATGCTCTTCCTCATCTGTAATACCTATTTAGACAAAATGCCCTCTAGCTATAATGCTTTTCATCATCTGTTTAACCTGTTAAACAAAAATGCCCTCTTGTAATAACGTTTTTCATCACCTGTTAAACAAAAATGCCCTCTTGTAATAACGTTTTTCATCATCTGTTCAACCAAAAATGCCCTCTTGTAATAACGTTTTTCATCATCTGTTAAACAAAAATGCCCTCTTATAATAACGTTTTTCATCATCTGTTAAACAAAAATGCCCTCTTGTTATAACGTTTTTCATCATTTGTTAAACAAAAATGCCCTCTTGTAATAACGTTTTTCATCATCTGTTAAACAAAAATGCCCTCTTGTAATAACGTTTTTCATCACCTGTTAAACAAAAATGCCCTCTTGTAATAACGTTTTTCATCATCTGTTAAACAAAAATGCCCTCTTGTAATAACTCTTTTCATCATCTATTTAACAAAAGTTCCTTCTTGTAATAATGCTTTTTTAACATCTGCTAACCTGTTAGATATAGATGTTGATCGAGAATAGCTTTTTCTTCAAAGAGATACATACATATATCTTTCATTTGATTGAGATGAAAAATATATTACAGTAGTTTGTATTTGAATCATTATTATCTAGATACAGACAATAGATTTTGGAGCATTTTTCGTATGGGATGTTGATAGCTTGAAACTTAATTGGTTAATTAGTGTTCTATTACCGTATTTTGAACAATGTCTAGAATGGTTATTACAATCATTTTCAGCAGCATTGTATGTGTTTATGTAGCTGCTCTTCAAAACGCATATTGTTTTTTTATTTCTTCTCAAAGATGATATAATGAATACTTGAAACATTCTTTACATTTTCAAATACTTTGAAATGCAAATCGCTTACATGTCAAAAGCACGGATAATCATACGTTCTAACAGTAGCAGGATTTTGTTTTGATAGTGTACTAGTATTTACTTCTTAAAAATGTTATATCAATAGATTAGTCATTTATTAGTTTATTAAATGCTTCTTTCCTTATTAAAATTTTCCTGTTATGAAATAATGGGTAAAAAGGATTATAACACTATTGCTTTGAAATGAAGGTTAAATAAACTGTTCTTTCGAATTAATACAAAACCTGCAGGCAAATGTAAAAAGGAAAAAAGAAAAATATTGGGCCAATATTCAAGCACCGTTTTGAAAAAGTTTAACACATATCTTAGGAAAAGAAAGAAAAAAAATAATATATTACAGGACAAAAGTTTGTTTTTTTAAAGATGAATGTCCTGCTATTATCCAGAAAATATCTCACGAGGCCTTAGAGTTGTCAGAATTAATGAAAAAATGGCAACAAGGAAGCATCGAATTTTCCGGGGGAAGAAGCATTTGTTTTAATTTATTGATGGGAGTTAGTTACTGAACAAATATGAACAATGGCTGTACTAGCAGTTTGTTTCATAAACCTAAAAGTAGGACACTGATGGTTGTCTTTTTAAGTGGAAATAAAGTTGCATGAAGGAATAAGTCTTTATTAAACAAAAGTTTGGCTCGTTTAAAGTTGCTTAGGATCAGATTGTCTGGTTCATGTTTAGAAAAGACGTTTGTTGCTTATGATACTTATGTTTAATCTGGTTTTAATATATTTTATAACAATTGAACAAATGATAACCATTTGAGTAAGCAACTGACATGAACTCTAGCTAGTGTATTGCTAAAAAGAGAATTAGTTTTTCTCTTTGCAATGTTTGTATAAAAGCTTCCCACGCTAATATTATTTAACACAATACTTTCATTACATCATAACCGTTGTGTACAAATAATTAATAATTTATTTCTAGATAAAGTTTGGAATTCTGTTTATTATAACAAAAACTTTGTAAAAATTTACTCTCCCACGTAATCATCTTCATATTGTCGACGACGACTTAGTGATCATAATTGTTTATAACGTCTGAGTTAGTAAGTACAACGCGAAGTTTGTTACGACTCCACCTGTCGTCATAAAAGTGAGAATGACCTTATAAGATGCAAGATATTATTGTAAGAACGGCAACTGACTACTGTCCGTTCTAAGGCGGTAGCCCCTCAGGTTCTCATTTTCGTTAATTCTTTGTGATGTCTTTTTTTAATTGATCTATATATAAATTTATGGTGTATTTTCCTCTCTACTTTTTGACTGTGTAGGGAGGCTGTTTTCTGGTACGCGTTTTTTTTCCACTTTTTTTTCAAAATGTGTACTAGTGTAAAAACTATCAAGATGTATTCAGTATCTCGTAATCAAGAAGCTTTTAAATGTGGCATAAAACATTTAGAACTTCCAAAACAATACATAAGAGGAATAAAGTACAGGTAAAGCTTTGCTTATTTCAAGAGTCTAGCGAGGTAAATCTGCAGTAGTTGTGGAAAAAATCAAACTACTGAATGAAAGTTGTATATAAAAGACGTAATAATATTTCTTTGGAAACGAAACTCCTGATAGGTTGTTGTTAAAAGTGGTTTAGCCTGCCGGCCTTGCCATGCTTTGATATTTTCTACCCAGAATGATAATTCATCTCTGGCAGAAGTCTCTCTTTGCAAGTCGATAGTAATATAATTTACAGGGTCTTAAGTCTAAGCAACACTTCTTATTCCGTGCTCATACGACATAAAATCATTAATTTACATTATTCCTTCAACAGTACTACAAAGAAGAGCAAAGCTAAGAAAGGAAACACATTTTTTGGACATGAAGTATTTTATGCTGGTACGTTTCCACGACCCCGACATATCGATTGAATTTGGAGCCATTAGTTATACCATCGCTTACTGTACTCGATTTCAATTTGACAGCTCTAAATCTTTACTAGAAAAATTCAAACTTGGTTCCTCTGTAAAATCCAGTTTATCGGTTCATTTTCAGTCCGGAGATAATAAATTAGTATGCTTTCAATCAACGAGATTATGTACTTAAGCTGTTTCAATAATGATAAGAAATTATTGCTAAAAATGAATTTGTCTGTGTTTATTAAGATAAAGGCTTTAAAAAAGCGTGGACGCTAGGTCAGTAGTTATTCGGAGGAGGCAGATGTTCTTCTGGGACAAGATAGATTCAAGTGACAGTATTTTTGTATTTTCTTCTAGGTTACACTTGTTGTTTACTTAGGTATTTTAAGTGTAAGTATTCAAATACTTGTAAGTGGTTTCCTACATAGCAACACAATATCGAATGACGACTTCAGATTTTATTTTCTAGTATCGCTTTTGAGATTGCCTTGTTATCTAAGAATATCTTAGAGTTTAAACCCGCAATTTCAGTTTAAAACAGAAATTATATCCGATTGCCTGTAAATACGTATACATTCGATATGAACATAGCTGCTTAAATTGTTTTAGATATCAGCAATCTTGCTAAGCAACGAAACCCTGTTTATGTAACGTTTCTAGAGTTGGCAAAACATAAAATGGCTCCACATGCGTGATCAAGTGCAATTCTTGTGCAGATCAGCATTGACTGGAACCCGCAATCCAAGAAAATCATTGTTTATCGTGCCAACTAAACTGCTTTTGATAACAAACCTAGATTTTCTGGAATAAACATGCTCACTTATTTTTTATGTTGCAATAAAATATTTTTATCTTAAAAACATATATTGTATTAATGTGATCAGATACAATCAGATTTCGATGTGATTCCTCTTTTTACGTCAAAATAAAAGCTGTAAGGATGCAGAAAGGTTGCTTGAAGAAGAACCGTATTATCTGGTTTCAGTGTATAGAATGAACATGTAAAGGAACAACAATTGTCTTTTTTTTTCACCGAATAAACACCGCGAACATTACTTAAGCGTTATTAGTAGACATTATATTATACATGTATATTATATCATTATATGCTCATTTGATTAATAAGTTCACTTTACTTTATATTTTAGTAAAAAAAATTCCATTCCTTATTTTGAGGTTCATTTATTTATCAGTTAATAGCGAGCATGGGTTTGGATTGGGTTGCTTTGGTACAGTCAAAACTTGTTGTCCAAACATGGCAGACTGATATTTATTCAAATGTTTAGTCAGTTGATAAATTTGTTGCTATTTATATGTTAAATTATGTTTGACATTTTTATTGCTTTTGGTAACTGTTGTTCTTATCAATTATTTTAGTCTACATGCCGGTTTTTAAATTCGGAATTCATAAATATTAAACTGCTAAGGCTATTAAAGAGAATATATAGCACCCTGACTGGCTGTGCGTTTCGCACACCAGAAATAAGTGTATCATTTATCTGACTAATCTACCGACCTTCTTGTGGTGCAACAAAAAATACTGCGACCTTTAAGTGGCAGAAGATTGTCTTTTGATAACACTTCAATAAATCAGAAATGAATTCTTCCAGACTGCATATTACTTACAGGAGAAATTAAAGAGACACATCTGCCTCCCAATGACTGCCTGCAAGCACATTCTAAATGATCAATGTTTTAGGAATCCGTTGCTGCTACTTGTTTTTTTTTCATCTGCAGGATTTGTTCACAGAATTTGAAGGAACTTTTAAAAAGCATTAAATTCTTTAAAAGGAAATAATGTAAATATGGTCGTAAGCAATTTAATGAGCCATTTCATTTGTCGAAATAGAACATTAATAATCTTGCTAGTAGTAAATTACTAATGTGTGTTGCTGCAAATAAATTTCTATTATTTTGATTCTCTTTAATGAAAAGAAGGTCAGGCATGGATGAGACAAAATTTGGTCTTCAGACAATATGATCTGAGTCTGCTGACATGTATGTATTCAACTGGATAATTGTAACAAGAAATACCATACCTAAATTGCTGATGGAACTTCCGAACTCCTTTCTTTAGTACCGTATTTTTACCGTACAGGGGCATATTATTTTCTTTTAAACTTTAGAGAACTAAATAAAATAGAACTAGGAAAACATGTTAGCTTTTTTAATATTTGTCTCTATTAAATCAGTGTATATTGAAATTTAGGCTTTAAATGATGTTTTTAATTTAAAATAACTATGCCTTAATAAACATAGATTTGTTTCATTTATAACTAAATATATATAAATTTTAAAAAAAGGCATAAATTTTTTAATATAGAAACACACTATTTAAACTATTTTAAAAGTAAACAAATTATACGCATAATTAATAACTCACTGTTACTATATAAGGTTATACACTTTATCCTTTAAAATTTCAGAAATGTTTGGAAAGGAAGACACTTTTTACAAGTAAGACAAATCCTGGTCTCTTGAGATGTTCCTGAAGTTTACAATGTTTTTTTTTTGTAATCTCGCCATGATTACATAAGTCATTATTATAAAGTATTTGTTAACTGATTACACTTCTTGTTGTCATGGCAGGTTAACAATTAGTTTCCGTAATAATGACAATAACATTATTACACGTGGTACAAGTTAACAATGAGTTTCCGTAACAATGACAATAACATTATTACACGTGGTACAAGTTAACAATGAGTTTCCGTAACAATGACAATAACATTATTACACGTGGTACAAGTTAACAATGAGTTTCCGTAACAATGACAATAACATTATTACACGTGGTACAAGTTAACAATGAGTTTCCGTAACAATGAGAATAACATTATTACACTTGGTACAAGTTAACAATGAGTTTCCGTAACAATGACAATAACATTATTACACGTGGTACAAGTTAACAATGAGTTTCCGTAACAATGACAATAACATTATTACACGTGGTACAAGTTAACAATGAGTTTCCGTAACAATGACAATAACATTATTACACGTGGTACAAGTTATAAAGAGAACCAAACACTAAAGCTTCAGTTAGCATTTACAGGTTGAATACATATTATCAAAGATTTATTTGCATTAAATCAAGTTTATCGTCCAGTTTTGCCAAGATGAAACAAATTGTCTGGATCTGATATCTGAAGGGAAAATATACTGCTTTAATCAAAAATGCATGAGCATAAAATTACATCAATATTTTTCGAACGCATGAATTTCAAGCCGTACTTTCTTTGCTAGCACTTGGAGTAAGATATTTTATTTTACCAAACTTACATTTTATATATACTCTGCAGAATTATTTTATTCTTTTTGTGTTCCGAAGTCTTGTAAAGGTTCCAGAATGGCTTGGTAAGAGTAAAAGGTTTCTTATTAGAGAAAAATGTGTACTGCAACATCTTGACGACTAAATAATGTAAACAAACCTTTTTAAAAACTTTTTATATACAGGGCACTCACGCATTTAAGAGCTTAAGCTTAAAATTGACTTTGATAACATTTATATTCTAAATTACATGACATTCATACGCTGAACAATATCTAAAAATGAATCGTCATTAGAAATTTATTTGATGAATTTGTTCATCAGAAATAACACTTAACCAAGCATTTAAACACTAATTTAGGTGTAAAACGGATACTTTTGGACGTTAGGACGTATCTCAAATTCGAAATCGGGTTAAGCTCAGACGCAAAGAAAAGTATATTCACATTTTTTATTGATTCAATTTTGCGCTACAATAGTCCTTTCGTATTCCAGACATGTTCCATTACCTTCATTCAGTCGTATTATGCCATCTATTTCGAACTAAAACTTGTCGAAAAGCCGCTGCCGATAATATATTTACTTTACAAGTCTAGAATTATTAACAGCCTGAGCCTGTTTATAACGACTAGAGAAGTTTCTAGATTGTGAACGTGACTTTTCTGTACTTGGTTTTCTGAACAAATACCATATAGATTTACCATTAACAAAGAACTAGCTGTCTAAAGCCAGAATTTACTAATCAGTAATTTAAGAGATAAAGTTATGAAGTCATTTTCGCTTGAAAACAAGGACACTTTTTCGGTTTTCTTTCAGTTTTCAACTATATTTTATTCGTTATTTGTAGCCTTTGCATTGGCTAGTTGTTTAACTGCTTCTGTTGTCACTTTCTACAGAGTTGATATGTTCTTTCTTGCTCTGGTACTGAAGAATATTAGCAGTGTTGTAAAGAGGCAGATTTAATAAGTAACGATAAGCCTTGGACGTAAATCACAAGGCAGTAGAGCTTTCTTAAACATTATTTTCATCGTATTTAATTTAAATAACAAGCATCCCATTGCATAGGAAGAGTAAAAAACAGTGCAAATAGTTCAAAGTTAAATTGATGAAATGCTAATCAAAAACGAATACAATGTTTTCCTTAGGCTTTAATGGTGTTAGCATTATTGAAACTTTAGCCAGGAATTTGCAATTTGAAACTTTTGTATTCATTCAGAGCTTTCTGCTACAAAATACCACAGAATTGGCCCTTTATCATTGGAAAGTTTTAATTGCTTTAAGGTATATAACTATTCGAAATCTTTGGAAAGATTAAACGTCTGAAAAATATGTCCGTCCCACTTCAGAATTAGAATTAGCCACAAGAGCAAATATTCGAAACTCGTGGGAAGCTTAAGAGAGACAAGGCAAAGTACACCTAAAACTCTTTCTATTTTTAACTCAAATTCATATGATCGCAAGAATTATAGATTTTTCTAAGTACAGCGCTTTTAACGATTCGGAAATAAGTATGCAATTATTTGGTACTTAACGATTGTTTTAAGCCCTGCTTATTTCCATGATGTTTTAATGTATAGTTTTTACGTAATGAACTTTAAAATAAGAGATGCGATTTTGGTGGACGTTGGTTGGTCGCTTTCTCTTTAATCAACATTCTGGACGCTTCGTTTATGATACTGTCGTCACGGCTGAAGTAGAAATCGAGGTCAATGACAAAAAAACAAAACATTTGAGACTTTTGTAAGATAAGAATAAATACGAATGTAAAAAAGATGCTTTTCTCTAGGAAAGAGGTAAAAATGTATTGTCTCTAAGCTGATAAAGCAATACAATGTCAGTTGTTTTTGTTTTTGCCTGTTTATTTTGATACAGGGTACAGTATGAACAACTGTGAATCAAGTACAAACGGCAGTATTTTATTAGTGAAGATGTTTACTTAATATGTAAATACATTTCTTTGGAAACGACACTCCCTGAAATAACGTTTACTGATTGATTACGGGTTGATTGCTTGTTTCCTACATAATTTGTTTCTTCTGCACCATTTACTACCAAACTCGACATTTACTCAGTATTTATTGAAACGACTCGTGTGTGTTCATGTTTGAACACCTATCAACAACACAAATTGGTACACGCATGTGTTATTTACAATCGATAGATGTCAAATATCACTGTAGGACATATTGGGTATGTAATATAAGTGACTGTTAAATATATCTGGAGAAACCTATTCAGTACGTCTGTCAAAAAGTGAGTATTTTTCTGTACTCTAGAGGGAAACTATTTCCCTTGTATTAATACGGAAGGCAACACAATGTCCCACTGGTTTGACACTGAAATAATGAAAATCTGATTTCCTTTATATAGTTGTACAGCTTGCATTCACTGCACCCGCATTCTGAAATAATTACTTTTTGGCGTGACAAATAAACCATTATGGAATCTGATCCCGATTCTCTGAAACTGTTGAGTGCAGTCATAGAAATGTCACAAGTAATGTTCTTCCATTTTTCAGGATATTGTTGTATTTTTTGTATAAAAGATACTTTAATGACGAAGCACTACATGGAGACAAACACAGCCAGCATATAAAAATGCATACTGAATTCAAACTTAATGCCAAATGTTCAGTACGGGAATGAAGCGTCATGTAATCTTTTCTCAGATTTGCTTAAGTGATGTTTATTGATTAAAAGAATAAATAACATTGAAATATGATACATTTGCATACGATATATACCTAGAGCAAATCCTTAAACAGAAGAGACATTTAGTTGCTTCTCCTGTTTTAGTCTGATGATATTCTTTAGATAATTTAGTTACACATAAAGTCATGCCCATGTCTATGTTATAAGCTATTACATTTGTTTTGATTTGATGTCTCATTATTAAATACGTATATTTTCAGATTGTATTCGATTTTATAACTCACTTTGACTGTGATGTTTTCAGCGAGATTTTATATCAAACGCTGTGATTAGAACACAAAATACGAACAAACTTTGAATACAATTATATCGCCCCTCTGGTAATTATACTTTCCATTTAATGCAATACTTTTAGATACATCAATATTTCTGTTACATTTTTTTCTTATTTTCGAACACAAAGCGTAGGTGTTTCCAGTGTCAGATGCTGTTAAAGAAATGTCGCCATGTTCATAAGCTCCCCTATAATGTTTGAGGTTTTAAGTTTTTGTCTTAAAATTAGTTTTGATAAGTACTGATGCTAAATAGTTTGTAAACAAATGAAATAATGTCACCATGTTTAAGGTTGAGACTTCTAGTACGCATATTCTGTCCAGATAAATAGTTTCTCTTTTCTGTTTTCTGACTAAATGGACGAAGCTCGACCCCCCTTTGCGTGGCTTAACAAGATTAGTACAAAACATCAACTGGATAAAATGTCTTGAGGTTACAAATTGCTTCGGGGAATAACGAAAATACAATTAAGACAGTTTGTTCTTTCAGGCATGAGCCTACAAAAATCCTTTTAATTTGAATATTGAGCCACACAAATAGTGATGTTCTTGTTTTGAGGAATAAATGAGAATTTGTATGGCATTTGGTGTATTTTTATGTATTAGCAGATAGAATTTACATTTACAATGTCCAATTCAGATACTTCTCTATATGTTAGATATATCAATTAACTTTCTGAGGTTATTTTTAACAAGACATATCTTCAGAAAATATGATTGGCCTAGATACTGTACAAAGTTAATGCCTGATATATGCATAGTTTTTGGAAATTGGCAAATATTGAACGCGAATAGTAATCGAACATCCTCATATTTCCATTACAATATACATAGGCAATAAACAAAAATGAGTTTATCAATTTTAATGAAATAAATTAATAAGTTATATTTAAAGTATATCTGTTCCATGATTTTTCTTAATTAACATCTTTTGATATTTAATTTATGGATGTACTAATGTTATCATTTTTGCATTATTTTCAGACTTCATTAAACTAACAATTACGAATTCTGCCTTAAAATTTCGTAAGAGCAATACTTTTAAGCAATAGCAAACATTCCTTCTTCAGCTGAAGATGTTTTTTTATCTAACATATTCTTTCGTTACAAATATAGGTAAAAATAAACGATACGACGAAAACTTTTTTAACAGTTTAAAAAATGGATTCATTATCTTTATGCATACTTTAAAAACATTTCAGACAATCAAAGACTCATTATGTTCTTTCCTTGAAGTCATATTGTACAAATCAACTCAACAACCCATATTCATTCAATTTCCTATAAGTTGAGGCTTTCGCTAACGAGAGAATTACCATTATAGTAGAATGATAGTCTTTCAGTGCTTGTCACGATTACATTTACTTTATACGTCACGCGTCTTAAGATATTTAGTACGGTACTAAACGGTCAAGTGTTAGAATGATGTAATGCAACAATTTGAAAAAAGATTCTCTAGCATTTGATGTCAAGCAAGAAACTAAATATCTGATTCAAAGTGACATAAATGGTGTTGCTGTTTTAACAAGACGTTTAGTTTTGTTTAAATGTCTTACATAACGGCCCCGCTGTCTTAAGCGTAGGTTCCTTATACATTCCGACACCAACCAGGAATAAGTGGTCAACTTAAACCTGCTTTACGTTAACAAACTTCACTTGCATAAGAGATATAAAGCACTGTGTAAAATACATGAAATGTGAAAATAAGATAATAAATTTGCCCTTTAAGATCTGGAAAACACCATCATTAGAGCTTGAATTAGCATCGTTAGTCGATATGCAATACAGTGTTTGCAAACTGAAGCGTGTGGAACTTTCAATCACCAGACATTATGTTCTCAATTTCAGGACAGAAAAAAAGGTGATGCTATTTTATTCAATTTTATTGCATGCCTTCGAGCCTCTGTAATGAATTTAGATTTTTTTTAAAAATTCAATTAGACTACTTTGAATATTAAGCACGTGAGAAACCCGTGATATTGATGCATTTCAATGGTATTTCACCTTCGAGTATCGGTATAAAATAGATTTTATAAATCCCGAGTACAACAATAAGTCACATCTGTTTTTACCTTGTTTTACAGTTTTAGAGTACTTACGCTTTCTAAATCCTGCGCACTGGAGGATCATTTGTGAATACTAAAATGTTGTCAGATTTGTCAGAATCGGACACGTCGAAAATGTGATTAAGGACGTATTGTAGCCATTTGATTCTGCAGTAAGTGCGAAAGAAATACGCTAAACGTACATATTGTTTTCAGAGCTGATGCGAGGCAGAAGTTTCTGTTTTACAGACGGTAATTCACAAATGTTAGGATACTTGGATATGATATGAATGTTTCCCTTATTCATTAACAGGAAACAGACAAAAAGTAATTGCGTTCGAAAGGAAACAGTGGCATAAAATTGTTTTTATTTACTTCAATAACCAGGAGTTTTCTCTTAAAATACGTACATATGTGGTGAAACGGTAAATAATTCTTCCAAGATTTGGCTATAGGCGCATCAAACATAGAACAATATTTAATCTGTATTTTAGTTCAAGTTTCTCAAGAAAATGTTATCTAACCCCAAATCAGTTTCTTTCAAAAGTAATAAATTCCTTCAAGCATTTTGACCTCAAGGTCAGATCAAACGATTTTTAAAAATGTAATACTGATCTAATATCAAGTAAGATCATTAAGACTTAGTGCAAAAGCAAACAATTGCAGTTTATATGCCCTCCGATGTTTGTCCAATTATTCTAGGCATCCCGTTGTTTCGTGTTTACAAAACGTGACTGTAATTTGTTCGGATTTTCGAAGAAAGTAGCATAAAACATGCTGTTGTTGTAATATGATGCAAGATAAATTTCATTTTTTTTCGGTCTTTTGTTTAATATTATGAAAAACAAGACATCTTTTTATACAGTTGATATTTAAGGAAGCTGAATAGTTCTGGTGTTATATTATACTGTATCCTGGATATCAAGATATGAAACGCAATTTTGAAACGGGGTAATGTTTTGTTTCCAAATGTTTATATAGCCATTGTTATCTCCTGACTATGATTTATTCAAAATGCTTTGCTTTTGACTGGTTTATTGCGTGCAGTGTATTTTTATTGAACAAACGTCTGTTGCAAGCCTTACGGGTGCACTTAACTTTACAGAACCATTTTCTCTAAGAGTCTTTAGATATTTCCCCATGAATATTGATATTGAATATATGAAATATTGAAAAAAAATATTCGAACATAAACTGTCTGAAAACGACGTTTTTGAACTAAATAAACAACATTTTTGTATCCTTATCTTTATTCAGTGAGAACAGATTAACAGAAATCCTTGCTAACTACAGCTTCGATAATCAGTTACTTAATGTGAATCATTCGCTACTCATTTTTGCTTTTTCGCTTTGCAGATACGAGTATATTTCATATGCATTCCTTATCAGTGTTTTTACTTGTTGGCAATTTCAGTTTTAATCATCGTGGTATAATAACATTGCTTCTGTTTACTTTTACTCCAGAAGAAATAAACGAAAATATTATAACGATCGGTACAAATAAAGGAAGACATTTCAAAGACAGCTGTTGTTTATGGAAATACTCAATATACATAAATTAATATACATAAATTAAGGCCATGTAAGGCTGTCCTTTGAATCTCTTTGTTACGAACATAGAGTTTGTTAGATTATATTTTCTTTATTGTTTACTTGGTATGGAGCTTACTTGTTTGAAAATGCTTAATTAGAAAGTGCAACAATTTCTTTTATTAAAGTTATCCTGTTAACCACCTTAGCTGTCACTGAAACGAGTTGATATGAATGCTTGTTATAAGACTTTTCTGTCTTAGCAGTTACTGCACGACGTACGTTTTACAAAAATAAATTACGTCTTTTTATTGCCCTGTTTTACAGTTTTTGTGTAGGTGTAACGCCTTACACATTCTACACTCTGTGAATTTGTTGATTATTTTACGGATTGCAGTTTTTTTTCCTTCATTTAGAATGTGATTTAGAAGCATTATTGCAATCTGTTGACTCTGCAGTTGGTGTTAAATAATTACTAAAAAACATATGTATTGCTTCTACAGTTGATGCGAGGCAGACATTTCCATTTTACTGACGGTAATTTACAAATGTTAGAATACTTTGATATAACATGAATGCTTTTTTGGTTCATTAACAAGATAAAGACAAAAAGTAATTCCATACGCTCTGAAAAGAAAGAGTTAGAAAAGAAACAGTGACACTAAAGTGTTTTCAATACATCTAATAAATACAAACAAAAACTCTGGAAAGTCTAAACGTCTAAACAATTTGACTGTCCTATTTTGGAATTAAAATTAGCCACAAGATCACATATTCGAAACTTTGGGAAGTTTAAGAGAGACAAGGCAAAGTACACCTAAAACTCTCTTTATTTTTCACTCAAATTCACATGATCGCAAGAATTATAGATTTTCCTAAGTACAGCGCTTTTAACGATTCGGCAATTATATGGTACTTAAAGATTGTTTTAAGCCCTGCTTAGTTCCATGATGTTTTTACGTAATGAACTTTGAAATAAGAGAAGCATTTTTGGTGGACGAGCATCATTCTGGACGCTTCGTTTATGTTACTGTCGTCACGGCTGAAGTAGAAAAACGAGTTCAAAGACAAAAAATCATTTGAGACATTTTTGTAAGATAAGAATAAATACGAATGTTAAAAAAGATGCTTTTCTCTAGGAAAGAGGTAAAAATATATTGTCTGTAAGCTGATAAAGCAATACAATGTCAGTGTTTTTGTTTTTGCCTGTTTATTTTGATACAGAGTGCAGTATGAACAGCTGTGAATCAAGTACTAACCGCAGTTTTTTATTAGTGAAGATGTTTGCTTGTGTAAATACATTTCTTTGGAAACGACACTCCCTGAAATAACGTTAACTGATTGATTACGGGTTAATTGCTTGTTTTCTACATAATTTGTTTCTTCTGCACCATTTACTATCAAACTAGACATTTACTCAATATTTATTGAAATGGCTCATGTATGTTCATGTTTGAATACCTATCAACAACACAAATCGGTACACGCTTGTGTTATTTACAATCGATAGATGTCAAATATCACTGTAGGACATATTGGGTATGTAATATTAGTGACTGTTAAATATATCTGGAGAAATCTATTCAGTACGTCTGTCAAAAAGAGAGTATTTTTCCGTACTCTAGAGGGAAACTTTTTGACTTGTATTCATACAGAAGGCAACACAATGTCCCACAGGTTTGACACTGAAATAATGAAAATCTGATTTCCTTTATGTAGTTGTACAGCTTGCATTCACTGCACCCGCATTCTGAAATAATTACTTTTTGGCGTGACAAATAAACCATTATGGAATCTGATCCCGATTTTCTGAAACTGTTGAGTGCAGTCAGAGAAATGTCACAAGTAATGTTCTATCATTTTTCAGGATATTGTTGTATTTTTGTATAAATGATACTTTAATGACGAAGCACTACATGGAGACAAACAAAGCCAGCATATAAAAATGCATACTGAATACAAACTTAATGCCAAATGTTCAGTACGGGAATGAAGCGTCATGTAATCTTTTCTCAGATTTACTTAAGTGATGTTTATTGATTAACAGAATAAATAACATTGAAATTTGATACATTTGCATACGATATATACCTAGAACAAATCTTTAAACTGAAGAGACATTCGGTTGCTTCTCCTTTTTTATTCTATTTTCTTTAAATAATTTAGTTAGACATAAAGTCATGCCCATGTCTATGTTATAAGCTGTTACATATGTTTTGATTTGATGTCTCATTCTTAAATACGTAGGTTCACAGATTGTTTTCGATTTTATGACTCACTTTGACTGTGATGTTTTCAGCGAGATTTTATATCAAACGCTGTGATTAGAACACAAAATACGAACAAACTTTGAATACAATTATATCGCCCGTCTGGTAATTATACTTTCCATTTAATGCAATACTTTTAGATACATCAATATTTCTGTTACATTTTTTCTTATTTTCGAACACAAAAGGTGGGTGCCCCCAGTGTCAGATGCTGTTAGATAAATATCGCCATGTTTGTATACCAAGAGATACTTGTACAGCATAGTAAAGACTTTGACCTTATCTTTAAACAGCTAGTCTTAGATAACATTTAATTACTTTATTGTATGGCACAACATAAAGCTCATTAACTTGATAAGCTCCCCTATAATGTTTGAGGTTTTAAGCTTTTGTCTTAAAATTAGTTTTGATAAGTACTGATGCTAAATAGCTTGTAAACAAATGAAACAATCTCACCATGTTTAATGTTGAGGCTTCTAGTACGCATATTCTGTCCAGAGAAATAGTTTCTCTTTTCTGTTTTCTGACTTAATGGACGAAGCTCGACCCCGCTTTGCGTGGCTTAACAAGATTAGTACAAAAAATCAACTGGATAAAATGTCTTAAGGTTACAAATTGCTTCGGGGAAAAAAACGAAAATACAATTAAGACAGTTTGTTCTTTCAGGCATGAGCCCACAAAAATCCTTTTAATTTGAATATTGAGCCACACAAATAATGATGTTCTTGTTTTGAGGAATAAAGGAGAATTTGTATGGCATTTGGTGTACTTTTATGTATTAGCAGATAGAATTTATATTTACAATGTCTAATTCAGATACTTCTCTATATGTTAGATGTATCAATTAACTTTCTGAAGTTATTTTTAACAAGAAATATCTTCAAAAAATATGATTGGCCTAGATACTGTACAAAGTTAATGCCTGATATATGCATAGTTTTTGGAAATTGGCAAATATTGAACGCGAATAGTAATCGAACATCCTCATATTTCCATTACAATATACATAGGCAATAAACAAAAATGAGTTTAATGCTAAAAGTCATCAATTTTAATGAAATAAATTAATAAGTTATATTTAAAGTATATCTGTTCCATGATTTTTCTTAACATCTTTTGATATTTAATTTATGGCTGTACTAATGTTATCATTTTTGCATTATTTTCAGACGTAATTAAACTAACAGTTACGAATTCTGCACTAAAATTTTGTAAGAGAAATACTTTCAAGCAATAGCAAACATTCCTTTTTCAGCTGAAGATTTTTTATCTAACATATTCTTTCGTTACAAATGTAGGTAAAAATAAACGATACGACGAAAACTTTTTTAACAGTTTAAAAATGGATTCATTATCTTTATGCATACTTTAAAAACATTTCAGACAGTCAAAGACTCATTATGTTCTTTCCTTCAAGTCATATTGTACAAATCAACTCAACAACCCATATTCATTCAATTTCCTATAAGTTGAGGCTTTCCCTAACGAGAGAATTACCATTATAGTAGAATGGTAGTTTTTCAGTGCTTTTCACGATTACATTTACTGTATACGTCACGCGTCTTAAGATATTTAGTATGGTACTAAACGGTCAAGTGTTTGAATGATGTAATGTAACAATTTGAACAAGATTCACTAGCATTTGTTGCCAAGCAAGAAACTACATATCTGATTCAAAGTGACATAAATGGTGTTGCTGTTTTAACAAGACGTTTAGTTTTGTTTAAATGTCTTACATAATGGCTGTGCGGTCTTAAGCGTAGGTTTCTTATATATTCCGACACCAACCAGGAATAAGTGGTTAACTTAAACCTGCTTTACGTTAACAAACTTCACTTGCATAAGAGATATAAAGCACTGTGTAATATACATGAAATGTGAAAATAAAATGATAAATTTGCCCTTTAAGATCTGGAAAATACCATCATTAGAGCTTGAATTAGTATCATTAGTCGATATGTGATACAGTGTTTGCAAACTGAAGCGTGTGGAACTTCCAATCACCAGACATTTTGTTCTCAATTTCTGGAGATGCTATTTTATTCAATTTTATTGCATGCCTTCGAGCCTCTGTAATGAATTTAGATTTTTTTTAAATTCAATTAGACTTCTTTGAATATTAAGCACGTGGGAAACCTGTGATGTTGATGCATTTCAGTGGTATTTCACCTTCGAGTATCGGTATAAAATAGAGTTTATAAATCCCGAGTACAACAATTAGTCACATCTGCTTTTTTACCTTGTTTTACAGTTTTTGTGTACGTGTAACGACTTACGCTTTCTAAATCATGCGCATTGGAGGATCATTTGTGAATACTAAAATGTTGTCAGATTTGTCAGAATCGGACACATCGAAAATGTGATTAAGGACGTGTTGTAGCCATTTGATTCTGCAGTAAGTGCGAAAGAAATACGCTAAAACATACAAACTGTTTTCACAGGTGATGCGAGGCAGAAGTGTCTGTTTTACAGACGTTAATTTACAAATGTTAGGATACTTTGATATGATATGAATGTTTCCATTATTCATTTACAGGAAACAGACAAAAAGTAATTGCGTTCGAAAGGAAACAGTGGCAAAAAATTATTTTTTATTTACTTCGGTAAAATATTCTTCAAAGATTTGGCTTTAGGCGCATCAAACATAGAAAAATGTTTAATCTGTTCTTTAGTTCAAGTTTCTCAAGAAAATGTTATCTAACCCCAAAACAGTTCCTTTCAAAAGTAATAAATTCCTTCAAGCATTTTGACCTCAAGGTCAGATCAAACAATTTGAAAATATAATATTGATCTAATATCAAGTAAGTTCATTAAGACTTAGCGCAAACAGAACAATTACAGTTTAGATGCCCTTCTAGGTTTGTCCAATTATTCTAGGCACCCCGTTGTTTCGTGTTTACAAAACGTGACTGTAATTTGTTCTGATTTTCGAAGAAAGTAGCATAAAACATGCTGTTGTTGTAATATGATGCAAGATAAATTTCTTTTTTTTCGGTCTCTTGTTTAATATTATGAAAAACAATCTTTTTATACAATTTGTATTCAAGGGAGTTGAATAGTACTGCTGTTATATTATATATACTGTATCCAGGATATCTGGATATGAAACGCAATTTTGAAACGTAATGTTTTGTTTCCAAATTTTTATATAGCCATTGTTATCTCCTGACTATGATTTATTCAAAATGCTTTGCTTTTGACTGGTTTATTGCGTGCAGTGTATTTTTATTGAACAAACGTCTGTTGCAAGCCTTACGGGTGCACTTAACTTTACAGAACCATTTTCTCTAAGAGTCTTTAGATATTTCCCCATTGATATCGATATTGAATGTATGAAAAATTGAAAAAAAAAAAACGAACATAAACACTCCTGAAAACGACGTTATTGAACTAAATAAAAAAATGTATCCTTCTTTTTATTCAGTGAGAACGGATTAAGAGAAATCCTTGCTAACTACAGCTTCGATAATCAGTTACTTAATGTTAATCCTTCACTTCTCATTTTTGCATTTTCGCTTTGCAGATATGAGCATATTTCATATGCATTCCTTATCAGTGTGTTTACTTGTTGGCAATTTCAGTTTTAATCATCGTGGTATAATAACATTGCTTCTGTTTACTTTTACCCCAGAAGAAATAAATGGAAACATTATAACAATCAGTACAAATAAAGGAAGACATTTCAAAGACAGCTGTTGTTTATGGTAATACTCAATATACATAAATTAATATACATAAATTAAGGCCATGTAAGGCTGTCCTTCTGAATCTCTTTGTTACGAACATAGAGTTTGTAAGACTATATTTTCTTTATTGTTTACTTGGTATGGAGCATACTTGTTTGAAAATGCTTAATTAGAAAGTGCAACAATTTCTTTAATTAAAGTTATCCTGCCAACATCCTTGGCTGTCACGGAAACGAATTGATATGAATGCATGTTATAAGACTTTTCTGTCTTAGCAGTTACAGCACGACGTACGTTTTACAAAAATAAGTCACGTCTTTTTCTTGCCTTGTGTAACAGTTTTTGTTTAGGTGTAACGTCTTACACATTCTAAACTCTGTGAATTGCATTATTATTTTACGAATTGCAGTTTTCTTTTCCTTCATTAAGGATGTGATTTAGAAACATTATTGCAATCTGTTGACTCTGCAGTTGGTGTTAAATAATTACTATAAAACATATGTATTGCTTCTACAGTTGATGCGAGGCAGACATTTCCGTTTTACGAACGGTAATTTAAAAAATATTAGGATACTTAGATATGAATTGAATGTTTACATTGTTCATTAACAAGATAAAGACAAAACGTCATTCCTTACGCCCTGAAAAGGAGTTAGAAAGGAAACAATGATATTAAAGTGTTTTCTATACATCTAATAAATACGGAATATTTCTTAAAGCGTATTTTTGGGTTAAGGCTCTTAGGGTATCACCCAGTATAGTGGCGAGTTTTGTAACTGCGAAAGAGCATCTAATGACAAAGAGCCGGAGATTTTTGGACATCCTTATTGTGCAGCCCTCCGATCCCATCTGCGACCCCATTTGCGGCCTTAGTTTTAACAATATGCAATCATTCGAATTCACTTTATGTTAACGAGAGACAGAGTGCCAAATATTTGTTTTGCGTTTTTAGGTAAATGATTGTTATTTAAATTTAACAAAGAAATAGATTGTAATTGATATACAATTTTGTTCAGTGCACGTACAACAGACTTACAATCTTTTAGAATTCTGAAAATGCCAGCAGACGATGCGAACGTTACTAAAATAACTGTGTATTGCTCTATCTATTTGAGCTTATTTATCGTCGGTACCGGTTGCCCACATGACCGACGCCCTATGAAGAGGTTAGTTGGGGGAAAGTGCACGATACAGAAAGCTTTCCATTCAAATGACACCTTTGGTTCTTTTCCATGCTTAGTATATAGCACTGATAAGTGAATATAATGTTCACTTTCTTAACTTTATCAACAGTACTTTTATTATATTCTTAAATTATATACAGTAGTTTAGTTATCAAAGATTATATTTTATAGGGTATTCATTATAGCCTATGCTTGTAAAGAGCTTTTAATACTGTATTTGTTTTAAATGATTCACACTCTGACAATATTTACTTACATAGACAGAACATTAAAGCAAGAAGACAACTATCAATATCGCAAGAAATATTGCATCAAAGTGTAATCACATGTACAATCAATTATTGACCATAGCCCGTTGGATGGTGTTTTTAGCAGCCATCTTGTTATGTATCGGTTACATCTTTCAAGAATTAGTTTATGCACATCTAAAATAGAAACACATTTTATCTGTATTTCAAAAGAAATTGCTTGAAGATCCTTTCGAATAATAATAAATTCCTTCAAGTATTCTGACATGAAGGAAGGATCGAAGAAACTAAATATATATTGATCTAATATCAAAGGTCAAGTAAAAGCCAACTAGTGCAGTTTAGAAGTCCTGTAAGGGCTGTCCAATTATTCTGAGGCATTCATTGTGCCGTGTTTTACCGAACGTGACACTAAGTTGTTTGGATTTTCGTAGAAAATTGCATAAAAACCTGCTGTTGTATAAAATATCATGCAACAAACATCGCAAATTTGTCTCGGGTTTGATATTATGAAAGCAAGACATCTTTTTATAGAGTTTGTATTTAAGAAAGTTGAATGATTCTACTGTTTTATTCTGGATATCAAGGCATAGAACGCAATTTTGCAACATTTATGTGCAAATGTAATGTTTTGTTTCCTAATTTGTACACAGCTTTTGTCATTTCTTGACATTTATTTATTCATAATGCTTTGCTTTTGACTGGAGTATTGCGTGCAGTGTATTTTTATTGAACAAAAGTCTGTTACAAGCCTTACGGGTGCAATTATCTTTTAAGATCCATTCGCTCAAAGACTCTTTAGATATTTCCTCACGGATGTCGATATAGAATGCATGAAATATTAAAAATTACGATGTTATTGAACTGATTTAAAAATAACTAGGGTTAATTTAGTTGCATGTAATTAAAAAAACTGCTTGCGAAAAACAGGTGCGCTATATCTTGTCTTTACACCTTGTTTCCAATAAAAAAAATTATTAGTACACGCATTTTGTAGTACGTGAAATATCGTCGATGTTGTGACAGTAATCTTGATTAAAAAATAATCAGCAAAAATATCTCGCCACACCTTAAAGAACTTTCAGATTTTGAAAATTTCGTCAACAAATTACACGAATGCACAAGACTGGTCAACTTAAGAATTTTGTCACATCAAGAACTAATAATAAGGAAATCGTGAAAACGTAAATAATATATTATTTGAAGTCTTGTCACGCTGATACTTGTAATTACAGAAACACAGAATTGCATATTTTGGAAACGCTTCGTACTGAGTTACAATTATAATGAAATTGATTCATAAATTTGATTTTGATGAAAGTTGCAGGTTAAACGTTCATGAAAGTTTAATAAACTTATTGCAATTTGCTTTGTAAGAAATCAGTTATTATGTTTCGAAGATAACGAATATTTTTCTTTCCGCTCTTATGACTTAGTCGGTAACAAAGTAAAACACTGCCTTATGAAACAATAGAATTCTATGTTATTTCTCCATTATTTCTAAACGAACGAATAAATATCTGTGTTTGGATTTTACGACCCTAAAATATTTTCATTAGTGAGCGGAAAATGCGACATGTCTTCTCGTACGAAGTATTCCTTAATGTCCTGAAGCCAATATTATTCCCTATAGGAGAGCAAATAGATTGCTAGGATTAAATCGAGAGCTTTAGAAACATCGACAATATGAATATTAGAAATGTCTTCTTGACAAATGGATTATAGAGTTTTATTCCTTTTACAACTTCCATGCAATTAGAGGATTCTTCTGATGAATGCAACTTTGGTATAAAGAAGAAACTTCTTTTTTGTCAGAACCTTGATATCTGACGTAAATATAACATTTTGAGAGAATCAAAGGAAACGTAACGTCTAAAATATGAGAACGTTCTGTTATGTTTAGTAATGATTTTAAAATGCTTGAGAACTGAATGATGCAATTCAGTCTTTACGGCTGGTTTGATTACACTGACGCCTTTAAGTTAAAAGCTCTTTCAACATCCGAGTCCATATTATGCAGTCATCTTAAATCATTCAGTACGCTCTTTTCAAGAAGTTTTGCTCTGATCAAGTGTAGTAATTATTCTTCCCGTCTGTTATATCAATGTCCACATTAAGGCTTATTTAAAACAAATCAGGAGCTTTGATAACTGATCAGCAGAATAGTGCTAAATTACATAATTATCAACAGTAGACTGCTAAACCAGTTTTCAAATGAATCAATCCCATGATTATATTCTGTTTCATTCTTTCGCTCCAGTAGAAATAAACAAAATCATTATAACGAACAGTATATATAAATGCAGATATTTCAGTCATCTGTTGTTTTGAAAATACTCAAGTCACATGAGAAAATGCATTTAGTGACAGTCACGTGAGATTGGCTATCCGACGTATTGTGAGACTAATATTTTTAGGATATTTTGATCTATTATCCGCTAGATGAGTCGCGCATTACCCAACGCTGATATAAAAGTTGCAAAAACGATGAATGTTGAAAAGTTTGATGTTGAGTTACTATGTTTCAAGAAAGAGTTAAGTGAAATATTCTATAAAGACGTCCGTGTCCTTAAATAGATGAAATATTGAAGTCTTAACCAGTTAAGTGTTATTTTAGCCGACACGTTTTAGCAATGACTGTTTTATCAGACTTAACATGTTACTTATTACTGTAATAATGCTTGTAAATTCAGTTGCACTGAATTGCAATAAATACAAAAACAAGTCTGTAGTGATCATGAATGCTTGTATTGCAGTCTTGTAGTAATGTCCTTCTATTACTTAATTTCCTGAGGGAATATTTCAGACTGTCGCTTCTACTAGAAATCACTATCGGCTGTATGTTGTCGACGTTCCTTTCGTTCGTCAGTGCGATTTCGTCATCTGATTCTAGAACAAACTGAAAGAATTGACCCCTTCTTATCTTTTGTTTTTGCATGTGATTACATTTTTATTCTCTGACGATTTCGTAACAAAGAGGTAAAAAGAAAGGTGACATCTGAAGGACAAAACAACTTATAACTTTCCTGATATGAGAGGATTAAGTTTCATTACAAGATAATTTCTATTTAGATTGTGTTTTTCATTCATACTAAATGAAAAAGAAAATCGTTAACTTCCGGTTAAATTAGAAATCCCAAAATTGAAACTTAAACACATTATTATTTGTAACTACATAAATAATTTATTTTTAAAAAATGGTGCATTTGTCAATTTTAGTATAAATTCTGTAGTTTTGTAGTCTTCCAAATGCTGTCTTGTATTTGTTATATTTTTGATAGACCTGTTCTATTAACTTTGTGGAACATGTACGTGTGTATGCATTAGTGTGTTAGAAACTTGTGTTAAAAACAGGCAATTTTGAACACTAGACTGGAGTAATTTTAGATGTTTGATGTACTTGATGAATAATGATATTTATTGTTTATATCATGTACGTTGTTTTTAGCTCACCTGAGCACCGGTGAGTTTTTGTGATGGGACTGTGTCCGTCATCCGTCGTCAACTTTTTGCTTTAACAAAATGTCCTTTGAAACAAATGGGCCAGATTTTATCAAACTTTCCTGGAATGTTCCGTATATGAAGCTCTACCAAAGTTTTTCCAACAATTCAGTGTCATGAATAACTCAGGAACTTAAATCAGGAAGAGCTTTGTATCAAAATAGTTCATTCTTCCTAATTTGACTCAGCATATGATCAGAATTACATTTTATTTTGTATGTAGTATGCGATGACAAAGTGACGAAAGAAGAACAAATGTAAAGAGTGAGAACCCTAACCATTGTTACAGTTCTATTTTCTGTGAGAATTTCTCAACGAATAACAGAATTGTTTATCCTGTTTACATATGTAACCTTACACAACTTTTAAAAGTTTGTAGACTAGAGGTTTGCATAAAAATGTGTTTGCTTTTTTTCTGTAATGTTCCAAGAGTCAAGCATGCGAACGTAGGATTAGGATGCACAGGCAAATTATGAAAAGTTATCGTGACAAATTGCTGAAGAACAAACCAGGAAATCACTTACAATAGTGTAGACAGCACATTACCTTTTCATAATTTTGTCTTTCTGTTCGCAAAACATGCGTATCAATGAGACAGTTATTCATCTAACAAAGATATTTATAAATATTTATTTCCTCGAGTGGAAAAAAACGCATGTCGACATAGATATATATTGTAATTGTAGACATACAATACTTCTCTAATGGAATAGCTGAATTCATTGTTAATGTTTCATAAATCTCTTATCAAACAGCTTCAGATCCTCTGATTTAATGAATCCTGATAAATCTCCTATAAAACACGTAATAGAAAGTTCTTGTTATTTTAAAACTTACATTTATTCTTTAGAAGACGAATTTGTAATTTACTTTAAACATTACTTTCTAACAAAATTTATTATGTTGTTTATTAAATGGATATATTATAACTTCAAAGAACATAAATCTTAAAACAACTGTGAGCAAATACTCTAAGATGAATTAACCAGGCCAATCTTTAATTTCATTTTTTATTAAAGAACGTAAGGACCAAGATTTCTTGAAAGCATTAATTTTATACTTTGTCCCAGAACATGGAGAGCCTTTAGTATCTAATTAAAACATACTGTGATGGTAATGGGAAAGTAAGGAAAGGGAACTCGTTGAATTATTAGATAAGTAAAACACTTTAACGACAAAGATAGGAGTGCCATGTTAGGTTTTATATTTTTCTGTTTACGACGTTGAATGATTTTAATTGCAACTTTATCCCTTTTTATGTTTAACTGGGGCTGAAATGGAGTTTATGTGGTTTCATTTACTGCTTTGCGTATTTTCCTGTCACATATAAAGAAGCTACTTAAGCTGTTAGTTTTAGGCATGGTCATAGCTCTAAGGTTTCACATCGTACCTTTGTATCTGATTTACTTTGAATTCATGGCCAGAATAAATGACAATTTGTAAATCTTGACCAGGGAAAATGAACGGAAATACAAGTTTGTCTTCTGGTATGATTATTTTTGTAATCTCTTTTGCTTCTGAACACATGAAGGTATTTGCATTTTAATATAAAAAAATGAAAATGTCAGTACTCTTTTTAGGACTTTATTATTGACTATAGACTATTTTTGGATCTATCGTGGTTACCTAATGACTTAATAACTGGTTATTTAAATAGTATAGCATAGAACGAATATAAAGACCTCTACTCAAAAAAAAACAATGAAACATCACTTGCATACTGTTAACTGTAAACAACATAATCTTAACAAAGAGAAAATATATTTTAAGTTCAGACACGTATGCAAGAATCCGGAAAGCTACTTCATTAGCATTTGATTATGCCGAGAGTTATTGAACACGAAACAGCGACTTTCCAAATGGGAATATGTTTGATTTACGTGATTGTCTGATCCAGTCAATTTCCATGGGAAAACGATTTATTTTTCCTTCATCAGGTAATGCTACGGAGAATGTTTTTCTTCGTTTTAAGAATTTGTTTTGTTTGCCTGGGATGAATAGCATGGAGACATTTATTTCTTATGTGTCCTAGTTCTGTATTGTTTTTTATTAGTAGCTCCTCAAATGCTCATACTTTTAGGATATTTGCTGCGAGGCGAATAATGTATCCAAACTTATCCTACTTCAAAGCCAGATAAGAAATTATTACTGCATATCAATTAGAGATCATATTTGATATCATGCAACTGTAGGATGAAAAGGAATAAAACTGCTTTTTTATTTTTTTAAATGAAGAGACAATTACATAAGATCTTATGCTCAAGACTGTTTTGTTTCGCTGTAGAGTTAAAAATAATTACCCTTTTTCATTATGTATAGAAGGGATGTACTTACTTGTCAAATACGACCTTCGAGTTCAAAAGGAACAGTTCAAACCAAATTTATAGAAATTTTCATAAGAAATTACTGTTACGGATTTGCAGTCAAACTCGTGACATCAAGAATCTGAAGTGAAAAACTGAATTCTAGGGGTTTTTAAAGTACTTTTTCAATCAGAATTAAGCTACAGCAATGGTTTCTCCCTGATCATTTTACAAAGCCTTTTATGGCTTCAAATAATAAGTTTGTTAGATATTTATTAAAACAAGCGTATTGAAAAAGGCAGAAAGGAAGACTTATCATTCATCATTACTCCAGACTAATAAGTTATAGATACTTCTCCGTGGATATCAATGATTAGTGAAATCGGCGAAAATATAAAAGATTTTGAGAAAGTGCACAGAAAACTGCAATTCATCGTTTCTTGACATTTAAAGAAAGTTTTTATACTAAATACTTATAAGAGCATTTTCAAGGTTTGATGTTTGTTGAAGCAGAACTGTTTGTTTTGTTTTGTTATTATATTTATATTATTGCGGCACGCTTGTAATGTAATTTTAAAAGAAAATAGTCACGCAATAGTCGTATTTAGTACTGCAATGTTAGAGAAAAAAAGTTGAAGTTAGAAAGGTTTTCCATCATGCAATACAGAAACTAAATATAAGACACTTGAGCTGTTATAAGTATTGAATGCGATTGACATGTCCTAACAGAATATATCATAATTTGCAGTAAATCAAATATTACTTTTTTATTAGATGCTGATTTTTATCGGTCTTGATTCAGATCATGCGTTGTGCTTACAACAATTAGAAATCAACGGAGTAAGTTTGAGTACAGGCAATAGTGTTTAATTTGCATTACCAATGATTTGTAAATCTGTAGAAAAATATTTTTCGTCCGGTATTGAACAGTTAAAATATAAACATGTTTCAGTATACGTCTCGAGGATTCTTACGACTTGAAGAACAGTTGGTGTTTATTAAGTGCCATTTCAGACTGTGGATGGGTTTGCTTTATTCTTCCCCATTGCAAAGGTGTCAAGAGCATAGTACAGTGCAGCAGGTGTTTTCAAAGATTGTTATGGAATCTGTTTAAGTTTCTTTCAACTTTCTTTTAAATCCAAGATCAAAACTAATCACCATCTACAAAATATACAGTCAGAGATAATAATAATAGTGAAAAGTGTTACAGATCAAGCTGAAACACATCTTAAATCTAGTTTAGAAATAAAGCTACTGTAGTTTTCTCTTGTCCGAAACGAAACAACAAAGTCAACTTGGTGACAAGAATAATAACAATACTAGCAATAATAACAATAGTAAGTATGTTACATGTCTATATAAACTGTTTGTTCTCAAAACATGCGTTATTTTGCCAAGCTTCTAACAACTTTCGCGTTTTATCTATATCGTAGTCTAGTTTTACCATTCGTATACATATTTTGCATTGCGATATTATATTTACCACCATCTTTTCCATGTCACTCTATGTAGGTCAGTTAATGACAGATTAAAGCGCTGTTAAAAGATGTTTTCCCCCCTCGCCTGATGTCACCAGTACAAGCTTTAGTACTAATGACATCTTTCATACTAAGCTTAAAGAGGGGATGCATCTCGACTAGTTTACATCTAGCACATTCCTTGATATGAGCAGCAGTGGTCGACGGGTTAAAGAGCCGGACTCCCGATCCAGAAATTGCCGTAAACCTGATCTGACTGCAGCATAAAAAGTAATTTCACTTTTAATATGTATTTAAACCAAAGAAAGCAGTTGTGCACTCGTTCTAACAATTTTTATTTTATGTTTTAGTTTATTTATGTTTATATTGCTTGGTATAAACCGTTTGTTAGCTTATGTAACCCTCGCCGAACGAGGTAACATAAAGCTGTCAAAATTGATAGTCTAAATTATCTAATATCCTTCGGGGAAACTGTACAGTAGTTCCAACTGCATAGTATTTAACGTGAATTAAGAGTAAAAAATGATTTAACATATATTTAAATATGATTACTACTGTTGTGAATGAATGATGTGAACAAGAGGTATTAATTTTGTGAATCTATTGCAAACCTCTCATTAACGACGCGTTCAATCTTTGGAACAGATTTATGATTCAGTTACCCGTCATTCTTACGAGCGTTTCAATATCAGAAGTTGAGAAGAGTGAGAGCAAATCAGAGAAAGATATATCTTTTATAATTGCCTATTGGTAAAGCTTACAAGTTTAAATTGCAAGCAATCATACTTAATAAAATACAATTTCCTAATATTCATAAATCAAGATATCATAAAATTATCAGAATATATTCACTGGCAGATATTGTTTTCAAAATAATGAAGGAGTTAGAAGAAATGGCGTTCGTGTGTTTCTGAAAACACTGTCGAAGAAATAAGAGAATTGCTGTTCACAGTGGTAATAATTAGCTTTGAAAAGCTTGTTCAGGTACCATACATATCTAGTTTGTGTTTTCAGATTGTAGATTATATAACATGCTACATTACCTATGACTCCCAAGAAAGTGTTTCTTAAATAGCATGGCGAAACTGATAGGGAAGAAATACTGACACTTTTTCTCATATACATGTATATGACGGCGGATCTTCTCAACATATGTCTCCGCTAATACGTTTGTCTTCTTCTTTTTTTCTATGACTACAAAAAGGAAAGGAAAAAAAGAAAGAAAGGACACATAATCCGAATATATTGGTTTTTTACGTCTGTATTGAACAGCTTTGATTGTCATTATGGGATACAATTTTCATAAGATATTTCCATACGACATGCGAAATGTTTCTCGTAAAAACTTACAGCTTATGTTTCTCTTTTTGGAATAAGTAAAAATCGGTAAGATATATGGAGAACTTTAAATGACAATTTCATTATTGAAAATGTCGAACTGGGAAATATTTGTGGTATTTTCGGCTTTAGACTTTTAGACAAAGAAGAAAGTTATTTGAGTGGAAAAAATATTAGTTTCTTTTAGAATTTGGAAACAAACAATAAAATCGATAAAAATAAAACGTTGAAATACTCCTTTATTATATAAATTGTAATGTCTGACGTAACCAAATCAGAATATAAAGAGCTGCAATAGTAAGTTAAGTGAAGAATATGTTCTACTTCACATAACAAACATGTCTTGCGACATACAAATAGCCGTATATTCTATATATAAGCTTTATCACTTGACCCTGACAACAATATAGCAAAGTTTACGTCAAACCACGTTAAGTTCTCACATTCGTTTGTTTACTTAAATTTAATGAAGACAATTAATGAGCTAAAAAATTCTGACTACTTCTGTTCATTTGATTTAATAGCACTTTGTTATTATTTTTTATTTGATGAGTTTACATGAAGGCGTATGTCATCTGATTGCTTTTATTAAAAATCTAAAATGAGAAGAAGAAGAAAAAATAAAATAAAGCCACCCAGACCAACAATATAGTTGCCTGGAGAGTTTACAGGAATAAAATAAACAAAACTGTTGGTGAATACGCGGTCGAAGTTTATTCTATAAGGTATTTGGTCGCAACTGTCTTTCTGCCTGTACTCTGTCTAATGGTATCCCTGGGAAATCTCAAGGCTTAATATTTATCACCTGTTAGAACTTTGAAAATTTATTATTGGCTTTCGCTGTTTTCTGTCTAGAACTGACAGACATACTGATAGTGTAAGTGTTTTATCAAACTGATAAAACAGTCTACATATCAAAGGTGAATTTACTGCTTCAATCAGGACATAGACTTTCGAAAACCTTGAAGAGTTTCCGAATAACAGTTGTTTTCGTGAGATGTTTCGTTGTGGTAAGTAGAGTTTATAATTATCTACTGAAACTATAACCTTAAAGATGTCAAAGAACATCAATATTTTTGATAAATGCATAAATTGATTCCTGCATAAATATCTATAATAAGATAGCATGTTGATAAAGTCATTCAAGAAAACAACTTAAGCTGACATACAAGTGAATGTGGATACTTTCTTTTTACATCATAACTGTTAATCTTTGATAGCTGCTTACACACTTTTCCGAATATGTATGAGTCAGTTTTCTTTCTTAAAAGAAACAACTGACATTTGTTTAGTCATGCTTATGTAATTTCGATATAAAAATTAACGCGAAAGGTAACGATTATTAGTTTAGTTTTTGAGAGAAGGACTTGCATTACTCAGCTATAAATGATCTCCAATATCATTTTTGATAAAAATGCACCTTTGTTCGAAACTACAAAAATTGCAAATACTGATTTTGCTTACCGAGCATCAGTTAAAAAAACAAACGTCGGTATTATTGCTTTTTCTTTAGACGCCGTTTCGGTCTCCTGGCAAACCGTTCGCATGTTTATACCTTTCCTATTTATTTCGTTCTTTCATTTGTCTCTTGCACTGACTGAACATTGTCGTTTCCATTAAAAACATAATCATCAGAGCTATTTCCACTAAGCCTTAAAGTACTTGATCCCAAATGTTTATCATGAATATCGATAACGATGTCTGAGTATCTACAGAACATCTAATAAAAGTGAAAAGTGGTATCAACACAGGAATTTTGAGCAACAATATTAATTCTTATTGGTTCTTATTGCAATAAAATCTAAATTAATGGATGATGATAAGTGTATCCCTTAAAAAGCCTGTATCGTCGATGTGACATTTGGTATTTCAGTATGTTTTATAAAAGAAATCCGTTTATTAGAATCTTGTTGGGAAGTTAAGAGATATTTTCTCCTGAAGGACTTTCCTGCTGTAGATAACTAGAATTGTCATTAGACGCTTTGATACAGGACAATCAAGACGTTTTCAACTCTAACACTCCTTATTGCACGTGTTTTACATTTCTGTTGTAAGGGTTTCTTGTTGAAGAAAACGCGTATAACAGAATGAATTTGAGTGTAAATCTGTTTATTCAACAGAGATTATGGCGGATGTTTTTGTTTAGAATTTTTAAAACATGTATATTTTACTTCGAGAAAAATCACGCTTTCGTTTGTTTGCAAATACATCTGATGAGAATTATTTTGAATTTGAAACAGAACGACATTTTGCACGTTTGTTTCGTTCACAGTCCTGTCTGGTATGCATACTGAAATACGTATATTTTCCTGTTTCTTTTGTGACAGATCACTAACATGTACCTATTCAGACACAGTTTTTTTGCCGGCCTTACTTGCTGCATCACATTTTTAATGCAATGACTTTCCTTGATAGTTCAGGGAAAAACACATTAACTGAATTCATTTAATATTTAAGCGGGCAGGGCAAAACAAGCAGACACACACAACAGATAAAATTAGGAAAACTGCTTAATGCATAAGTTTCCTTTGTTTAACATTCCATCAGTTGCCTTTTGGCAGATGTGCCTCACACACTGTCTGCTTTTTGATGGATATTTCAAATAAACATACTGTCTTTGAACAGAGAAGGATTATTTTCTAATCTCATTTAAAAATTTGGATATTTTTTCGGCATTTGCTATGTACCTTCTTGATACGTTACATGCGTGTGTAACATTTCTAGATAAGACGTAATTGCATGATAAACTGTGGCAAACAATTCATTTGCTAGGGCTTTGTTTAATTAAATTTTCAGAGGGAATAAGCATGGACAGCCAAATAACCAGTGTCTAAGAAGTATAACAACTTAATGCCTATTTTGAAGCAAACACTAATTCTATTTGTGTAGTTATAAATATGTGTTGTTTTGCAAGGTAATACTGTCACAAGCCTTTGAGTTTCGCTTGCATTAAATAAGTCTGTTTAATAATCATTTTCCACCACGTGTTTGCAAGACTTAAACAAGTTTTCAACATGCTCGGTTAGCTGTTGTCTTTACACACATTTTTTCTGTCGAACCTCAGTTTGCCTTTGATTGTCTTTACGCCAATTTGTTTTACCAAAGTATATAATTTGACTTTGTCAGTCTAAGCATTTAAACTTCAGATCAATTTCAACGTTATTGTAAGCGTATACAGTAAATTGTCGGATTTTTTGTTTGCATTTTTTTTTAAATATCACTGTTCAGTTACTACCTATAAACTTAATTTCAGACAGGCTTTCTTTAGTGTTAGTAGGTTTCGAATAGCAGTATTAATTTGAATGTGAAAACAGATGTTTTAATACCATCTTGAAATATTTACACACATTTCCTTTATCATTTGAAGAATGAAATATTTGGGGAAATGTTTGATTCTCATTAAAGGAAAAAAGAGAAAAAATAAAACTTCTATGGAGAAAAACATCAACAGTTTAGACTGATTTGCAATATCCAAGTTAAAATTCTATGTTTTTCTATGTAAGAATCTGACAAGTTAACAAGAATGTGTTTGACTATTTCGAGTTTGTTTCCTGCAGCTTCGGTAAAGTTTATCGTCAAATCGATTCGCCATGATCGATAACTTCTTCGCAAAACTTGAAAACACTTGAATGTAATGAAGTGTTGTGAACGATTCTTACAGTTATCTATCTTTTATTTCAAGTCTTATGTTACGACCATTTGGCATAAGCACTGGTATCTTTAAAGAGGAGTCTGTATCAGAGATAAACGTATTAATTAAATAAATAGTGACTTTAATCTTTTGCTTGTGTTTCCATAAATACAAAAACAATTGTATTTACTTGAATAAAGTACACGAGCCATTTTTAGACAACAGTTTGATCATTGAAATTTAATATACAGAAACAAAGAAGCCAGGATTTTATACTGGTAAAGCTGTTAAATTAGTTGAAATGTAATGTATGATTTATCTGGCAATTAAATAACGGAATGAAAATCTCTGATAAAAAAATCCTTTTCGTCACATACTAATTTCTGCAGAACATGAAGAGAAGGCTCGTTGGAATGAACTTGAACACTACACCATAGTCCACAGTCTAGAAATAAATAGAGTTATGATTACAGGAAAGTCGTGTCATATGGACAATATTGCATTTGATGTCAAGTTGATTGCCGATGTATTGATTTGGTTTGAAACATGATAATTGTAGAATAGTAGAGTGGAGCAGACAAAGGAAATGAGATGTTGTGATCTGCCAGAATCTCATCTTTTTAACGATAAGAATGTGAATAAAATGTGTTTGTGAATATTTTGTGATACAAAACGCTATGCTTGATGTTGAGCTTTATTGTATAAATATTTACTTGATGTCAAGGTTGAGTCAATAAATTGGTCATAAATAAACACACTTCTGCCTTCTTTTTCTTTTTTCTTTTTGAGGTGGGGGGTCCTTTTACTGTCATCAACGTGAAATATTAAACTGTTTTGTGTAACAATAACCTTTTTTGTTTTTTTTGACTGATTAAAAAATGATCATCAGCTGAAACTTTAATAATCTTTCCAAGTTAATATTTTCGCGAAAACTTTCGACGGAGATTAATGGTCTGGAACAACAGAAAATTGTTTTAAGAAAATAATTGTGTTCATCTCAGTGACAGGTTTCTTTATGTTAGTCAATTTATAAGAATTTCATAGAATGATAGTTAATATTTAATATTGCTTTACAAATTCAAACAAAGCTAATTGTCAACTATGTCTGAAACCTAGTATATAACAATTCATAAAAAACTAATGAAACATAAACATTTTTTTTTCTATAAGACAAATGTTCTAATTCCTTGCAATCTTAAAATAAAATGAAGTGTCGTGCAATGGTTAGAACTTGACTAATAGGGATTTAACAAAGAACCCTATATAAGACATTAAATCGAAAACCTTCTTCGTGCTAAAAGCAATCGACTTTCATTTAATGCCGAAATGACCCCGCTGTGATTGTCAATATTCTCTCATTTGAAGTTATCAATGACAACATTAAGTGTAAATGAAATGTAAAAACATGCTATTACGCTTTGATTTCCAGTGATCAAGAGATTGGTTAATGAGCTGTTAAACAGAGAAATAACTATTCGTATTTTCCGTTAAAGTTCGAGAAAAAAACATAAAACTATTTTTTGAACTGGATGCATCAGACCCACTTGTCAGATAAAAGAATTATCGAAATTATCATCTTTAGTCTTATTATGTAAAAAATATAAGATATAAAATAACTGAGCTTAATTGCCAATCATAATGACACTAGTTGCTAAAGACTTTCCATACGATGTTCAGAAGTTCTTACATTTGCTAGAGTTGCAGGTTTCTCTGAAATTTTCTTCTGTTGGCATCTCTGTCTTTTTTAGTTAGAAGACTGTCAGTACAAACTTCTGTGTGCTCAAGACGTTATATTGCAGCTGCGTTGGTTCTATGATTTGTTTGCATGAAAAATACTAAAATTAAGATAAAGGATCCTTGAAATTACACACACGTTTCGAAAAATAATTTACTTACAGGTTTATTATCAATATACAGAACAAAAGCCCTAGGAGTAACTATAATCTCTCCTAAAATTGGTTAAAGTTATAATACTGCCCAAAATCGTCATAAAAGTAAACCTTATAAGAACAATGGTACGTTTAAAAACATTATCAACTCTCAATCTGCATGATTATTTTCGCGGATGGCAAGATATGTTCGAGATACAAAAGGATAAAATTATCAAATTATTTAATGACCCTCCGACATTAATTCGCTTTGGAAATGCCGAAAATACTTCGTCGATTTCCGTAAAACAAGCCGTTAGTATCACGTTATCAAATTTGAATGAGCGATATAAACAACAATAGCGTATCAACCAAAACAAACTGGTAAACGTGGTCGCCTGTGTTTTACAAATTCCGATAGAAACAGGCAAAAATGCGAAGGGAAATACTTGAATAAGTTCCATTCACTCGTTATACACATCACGATCGACTTTGTGTTTATATGCCTGCTCGGTTTATCAGCAGTTGACAAGATGTACCCCACCCACTTCATTCAATATCAGCCGAGATCTGTTTCTAAAAATAACTTACGTATGCAAATCAGCATATTCCGACTTAATTCGGACGCATTCGAGGAATGGCGGTGAAGGTATAGAAAACGAAAGTTGGCAATTTTATATCCGTTGACATCCGCGAAGCCGATCAGGAAATAAGTGAAATTAAGCAGTATTTTTTCATTTTAGTAATGTCCGTATGCTTTATTGTGAAAATTTTTCAAAACTGGCGATAATGTTATATTTTTGTTCCTGAGCAGTATTATAACTTTAATATAATTCCTTGGCGGTCCACTGCTAACTGCCAGGTTTTTTTCAGGCCTTAGGTTTCCAAGAGTCTTATCAAAATCTCATTAAATAGTGTATATATTCAAAATATTGCTTTGGCTTTTGAAAACCCTGGAAAATATTCAATTTGATATATATTTAATATATGAGTAACTACGAATCAGACTCACTACTATGTTTTACAGAAAAAGTTATACATAATATTGTAAACATTTTCTAGCAAAGTTATACTGATTAGCCGTCACATATTTCTAAGTTAAGAGATGCCTTTGTACCGGTTTCTTTAAACTTTGTTCAAACTCGAAATTGTTTTTTTTTAAATGTTCTGCCAGCCATAGCTAGCTGATGGTTCACAGAAACTCAACAGAAAGGATACAATAAAAAATATTCATGATAGAATCTGCACTATTCATATGTTTGTTTAAACAGTTTGAACACGTGACTTGTAAACGTATTTCAGGGTGCCAACAACCAATTACTTTTCATTTGAGTCTGTAAACAAACTATTGACGAGGAAGCTGCTCAACGTTGAAACTAAAAGGTTGTTTGGGAATAGAGATGCCAAGAGCAGCTTCAACACCATAGTTAAAGTGTAGCATCACATGTTAACGTTCAGTATATGTCTCGTCTAAATAAGGAAATAATATTTACTTCTTACCTTTTCTGGAATAATCGATGTTATTTCTGTTTACAGAACTGATCCCAGTATTGATAGCACTTACGTCACGGTTATCATTGGCTGATACTGATTTCAGTGTACATAAATCTCAAGGTATGAGAACAACTTGAGGGTGTATCTCTATTATTTGACTTCCGACAGTAACATAAAGACGCAATGTGTCACAGAAATATCTTAACGTTATGCGGGATTTGAATGCAACCCTGCTTACAAAATCCTTCACGTAAACTCAACACCATAAACTAGTTAGTCAAAGAAACGATTCTAAGACTGAATCTTAACTTTACGTCTAGTAGAAGCAGGCGCACAGTCGGCCGAAACAATGAGCGATTCAAATTTCAATGGTTTTCCACTGAGGAAAAATGCTAATTTAAATTTTACTTATGACTTTAAGACGAGATGTCTGTTTCTTTTAATGTATTGCATATTTTGTCCAAGAGGTACAAACTATTATTTGATGTAAGCGTTCGCTTCCATTTAAATATAAATAAAACACTGTATTCAAAATCTTTACAAAAATGCAATAATAAAGAAATAATACTATAAACATTGTATAGTATAGTCATTTAATTTGGTCATGGAACGATTATACTTATCTACTTAAAAAACATTTTTGGTTTGTGCTTTTAAAAATCGAAATAACTGATTTAGATAAAAATGAGATAAAGAAATCAGTACTACAATATTTCAAATCATAATATCTTGGAAGGTTTAAATAATGTTCTGCCCTTCTTTGGCGGTAGTCATACATTGCACAATATCACGACTACACATTTTGTATGTGTATGTTTTGAGAATTGTATGCAAGAACAATGGAAATGTAAAAACTGTTAATTAACGGAAGCACACTTTAAGCAGACTGCATTTTATTACAGATCTAAGGATATATGTTACTTTTTTCTGCTTTGAATGTAGCGTTTCTCTGAATTGTATACATGTGATAAGACTTTTTCTAGCTGAATGCCACAAAATGTGTCTGAAGAATGTACGTGTAGGGGTATGCTATAAAATAGAACATTATCATCCTTAACTATTTTCTTAGATAATTCAGGTATTTAAGGTCTTCTTTTAAGTTTCTTAACCCAAGATAATAGCGAGAGACCTGAAATTAAACTTGTTTTACAAACATAATAATATATACTTACATGTTATGTCACAACCGTATTCAAGTAGCATAATACTTAGTGAGCTTTATTTTCCCCCAGAAACATTCAAAATCTATTTCGCAATCAAATAGACCGGCAGCTTAGTGGTATTTTGTCATTGATTTAAACTTTAAAACGCTTTCTTAAGGATATTAGGACTTCCATGTTTTTACGCATTGCGTCTTAAGTAATTCTTGATGATAATGCGCCTGTATTTCCGCTCCGTCAGTATCATAACGGCTGCAATGAAGCTGTCAATATTCCACTCGAAAATTTCATCGTACTTCACCAATTCATCTGTGGACAAATTATCTTTGAGCAATTTATCCTTTAGCTAGTCATCTTGTAGCATTTCAGCCTTCAGCAAGTGTTATCCTTTAACTAAGACATCATTCAGCAAGTCATCTTCTAGCAGGTCATTCTTTAGCTACACATAATTTAGCAAGTGCTTCTGTAACAAGACATTATTTAGCAAGTCATCACCTGCAAGTCATCCTTTAATACTTGATCCTTTAGCTAGTCATCGTTAACCGAAGTTAATTCTTAAAGGTGTTTGGTTACAATTTTCTGTCTGCTCAACTTTCTGTCTTATGTAATTCGAATACATTTCTCATTCCTAAGAAATCTCAAGGCTTAACTTTTATCACTGTTGGAATTTTGAAAACCTGTTATTGGCTTTCGCTGTTTTCTGTCTAGAACTGAAAGATGTACTGAAATTGGTGTTTTATCAAATTATTAAAACAGTCTTTTTACTCAAGGGGAAATAAACGCTTCCATCAGGACACTAAATCTCGAAAACCTTCAAGAGTTTCCGAAAAAATAGTTGTTTTTATGAGGTGTTTCTTTGTAGTAGTAGAGAAAATGTTTTTATATCTACTTAAAACTGACAGATGTTAATGAACAATATATATTGATGATAAATGCATAAATTGATTTCTACATGAATATCTATAATAAGATATCAGATAAATATTGTTATTCAAAAATCAACTTCAGCTGACAAACAAGAGAATCTGGTCACCTTTATTTTACATATAATTGTTAAATGTCACCTTTGATAGATGCTAACAGCTTTGGTGAAATTACTGTCTGAATTTAAGTTGTATGAAGATTTTTCTATTTATGTTTTCTGTATTGATTGAGTTTTGAGAGAAAAATTATGTTACTCAGCTATAAATGAATTACAGTATCTCTTAGCTCAACTATACGAAGTATACGGTGAGCTCTCCTACTCACCCCGGCGTCGGCGTCAGCGTCAAAATTTTTTATTTAAATTTTTTTTGCACTTAAATTATTTTTTAATAAACTTCTTTATTTCTTGAGGGATTTACTTCAAACTTCAAATGTATGTTTCTTATTATAACTCATATTATACGTAGTAAATCAAATACCCATATATCCAGAATTATATCCCCTTTAAACTTAGAATTTTCCTTAAAATTGTAATATTTTACTATAACTCCTTTATTTCTTGCGGAATTTGCTACAAACTTCAAATATACGTTTCTTATCATCACCCACATCATATGTGGTAAGGTTCATAACTCTAGCATGCATATTTCTAGATTATCTCACCTGTAAACTTTGAATTTTCCTTAAAAGTGTAATAGATTTAGTATAACCTCTTTATTTCTAGAGGGGTTTTCAATGATTGAATTATAAATATTATATACATTATCTGCCATGGAGTCTATTCTATATATCTATAGATTTTGAATTAAATTGAATTTTATAGTTATCCCTCTCTTAACTATCCACTACTTAAATAGTCGAGCGTGCTGTCTCCACTGAGAGCTCTTGTTTTATATAAATTGTACACTTTTGTTCGAAACTGCCACAGTGAAATGTCGAAATTTAGCATTGAATTCCATGTAAACAAGTGTCTTTATTAGCCCAACATTAGCAAGTTTATCCCTTTTCTTTTATTTTCATACTTTTACTCGGCTTTTGTACTCACCAAACTCTAGTGTATGTTTAAAACATAATCATCAGAACTGTTTCTATTAAGCCTTAAAGTACTTGAACCTAAATATTTATTATTTATTTACAGAACGTCTAATAAAAGTGAAAAGTGGTATCAACCCTGGAATTTTGAGCAACAGTATTAATTATTTATTGGTTCGTTTTGCCATAAAATCTTAAACAATGGGTAATCAGTGTATCCTAAAATGCTGTATTGTCTATGTGATAATAGGTTCTTCAGTACTGTTTCATAAAATAAATCTTTTTTTTAGAATCTTGTTGCGAAAACCAAAAGACATTTTCTCCTGAAGGACTTACTCGCTCTCGAAATTGGTACCCTTTAGTATTAGAACAATGCTGGACCAGTTTTCAACTAAAGCTCCTAATATCACTTGTTGAATATTCTTTTCTTAAGGTATCTTTTTTGTAGAAAACGTGTATAGCAGAATGCGTTTGAGTGTAAATCTACTTAAATTACGCAGTTTATAGCGGAATATGTATTTAGAGTATTTTTAAACATCTTATGTTTTAGTTGCTTAACATAGCGTTGTCTTTTCTTTGCAAATACATTTGATTAGTATGATTTTGAATTTGAAACAGAACGCAATTGCACGTGTTTTTTCACAGTTAAGTCTGGTATGCAAGCGGAAAAGTCGATTGTCGTTTTCTATCCTTTTCTGTGATTAATCACTAAAATGAACCCATTCAGACACAGTGATATATGTCAGCCTAACAGTGTTCGAATTAAATAGAAATGCAGTGATTTTCTTCCCTGAAAGTTAAAAACAAAACTCACAAAATATTTTAGCGGATACACACACACATACTAGATATAATAAGGAAAACTGCTCGATGCATAATTACCTTATGCCAATGTTTCTCAAACGATATCTGCTTATTGATTTATATTTCAAATAAACATGTAGTCGTTGAGAAACAAAAGCTTAGTTTCTTATCTCTTTGAGAAATTTGGATATTTTCTTTGGCATTAGTTATGTGCCTTTCTGAAATGTCTCTTTCACAAATCTCAGATGAGTTGATAGACTTCCGGTACATCATTCATTAGTGAAGATGTTGATGAATGGCCTCTGAGAATTCTTCCTTTGTTAATTCTTGCAAATTTCCCATTGGATATTATGTTTACAAATAAATATAAATCAACACTTTTGGAATAGACGTGATTGCAAAAATATCTTCGTGTAATTGATTTGTTACGTCCCAGTTAAACTCAGTTTTCAGCGAGAATAAGCATGGAAGACAAAATAACAAACAACTAACCAGTATTATGACTAAATGCCTATTTCGAAGCAAACCTAAAGTTTCTTAATGTGTCGTCATAAACAATTCTGCAGCGTTTTATATGCTGCTTCCTTGTTTTCACTTTTATAGTAGTTTACTTACTTTGACTTACTGTCTGTTAAAAACATATTGAAACAATTAACTTTGTTTAGTATCCGGTTATTTAGGGACAACAACTCCTACCGGAGATTTGTAAAATCTCTTTCAATGAACAACTCTGGATATTCCCAGTCATTAATAATGAAATTAATTGATTCTTTATGGATGATAGACAGTTCAAAGTCCAACGCGTTTTCTCGCTTACGAGTTCTTTTATCTTGATAAAACGTTTTATATTATTTGTTATGTCATTAACAGACTGGATTAGAAAATGCTGACTATGATTTATAACGGTATGAGGTTTTTTCTTTGGAAAATTGATGATTTATTGAATGATATGATAAATAAGGTTTGCTTCCTATAAACTGATATAGAAGCTCTTTAAAACGTTTTGTTATGGTTCGCGTAAAGCATAACAATTAAGAATGAAACAGCAAGAAAGAAGCAAAAATAACATGCACTAAATTAGCCACTTATGCAAAAAAGGTATACTCAAAAGAAAAATATTAAAGCACAGTCGATCCGAAATCTGTTCTGTTTTGCAATATAAAATCGTAACATGCAGTTAATTATTTACTTGACTATAATTGGTCAGTTTAATTGAACTCTTTCTTCTTCCGACATTTACTCCTAACTGCTTTTGTCTTAGGACGACAACCGTTATCCACCAACAGTAAAACAGAGTATATGCCAAACCTCATTTTATGTATAATTTATTCAAATCAGAATGTACCTAAATATCAAAGTTTAATTATCTTACTTTTCTTTACATATATAATTAGAAAAGTAAGATAATTAAACGTCGATAGTTAGGTACACTCTGACACGATGTTGTCTTCACATACAATTATTTAACATCTGTTTGTGTCGAACCTCATTTTGCATTTGTCTGACTTGACGTCAAGTATTTGATCAAAGGATGTTTTTTTTCATCCTTGTCCTTGAAACTCATTTTAAGCATGGAAACTTCAGATCTCTCTCTTCTCTCTCTCTCTCTCTCTCTCTCTCTCTAAGTGTATACTGGTAATTGTTAAAAGTAAAGGATACGAAGAAAGCCAAAGGAGTCCTCCTTAATATTTCGGGTATTCGTGTGCATTTTATTATATATCACTTTTCAGTTATTTTCTTTAAACATATTTTTAAAGATAATCTTGTCAACAGTATCGATTAATCTTCGATATTTGAGTTTCAATGTTTTTCTATGCACGAAATTTGACAAGTTAATAAGAATTTGATTATTTTGAATTTGTTTCCTGTAGCGTAGGTAAGATTATCGTCGAATACATTTGGCCTGGTCGATAGGTTATTTCAAAAGATAATGACACAAAACCTGAAAACACTTGAAACTAATGCATTGTTGTGAACGATTCATAAGGTGATTTGACATTAATCTTTTATTGCAAGTCTTCTGTTACGACAACCTAGTATTAGCATGGATATCTTTATAGATGACCATGTATCAATGCTAGAATTATCTGTTAAATTATGGTGTTGATATTCTGCGTGTGTTTCTATTAATACAGAAATAATGATATTTACTTGCAGAAAGTGCACAGCCGTTTTAAGACAACAGATTGGTAATTGAAAATATTCATAAACAAAAAAGTGGTAAAAATATTGTGAAAAGTTGAATTGTAATATATGATTATAATGACAATTAAATAACGGAATGAAAATGTCTGATAAAAAATATCTTTCTCGTCACATACTTGAAATGAAATCTAGTTGGAAGGAGTCAAAGACTACGCCCGATAAAGACCAATGAATAATCCACGGTCTAGAAATAGAGTTATGATAACAAAACAGTCGCGTCATATGGAAAACATTGCATCTGATGTCAAGATGATTGCCGATGTATTGATCTGAATTAAAATGCTAAATGTAAAATGGTAGAGTGAAGCAGACAAAGGAAATGAAATGCTGTAATTTGCCAAAGTCTAGACTTTTTTATGACGATAAATGTACAAACGTATTTCTGAATATTTTGTCAGACGAAGTACTATGGTATAGATGTTTTCTTGATATCAAGTTTGGGTCAGTTAACTGGACATAAATAAACTTCTGTCAATTTATGTTATCAAAATATATTTTTAAACAAAAAATGGACAGTATGTATCCATAATATATATATTAATAAATATTTATTTTTTTTATTATTTTCAAAGCTACATGAAATACTGATACAAACTTTAAGCTTTTTGTCGCATAGTTTTTTTATTTATTTAAAAATTGGGATCAATTGTAACTCTAATTAACTTTACAAGTGAATACTTTAGCGAACTTTTCGATAAAGATTAATTTTCTGGAACAGAAGATAATTGTTTCAAGAATTAATGACAGGTCAGGTTTCTTTTATTTTAGTCAATTTATAAAAAACAATATAAAATGATATTAGTTTACAAATTCAAACAAAGCAAACTGTTGAACTAATGTCTGAAACCCTGTATATAACAATTTATAAACGAATAATGAAACGAAGATACTTTCGCTAAAACTTTCGATGGAGATTAATGATCTGGAACAAAAAAAATAAAGAAAATAAATTGGGTTCATCTCAGTGACAGGTCAATTTATAAGAATTTCATAGAATGGTAGTTAATGACGTAATATTGGTTTATAAATTCAAACAAAACCAACTGTCAAATTTATCTAAAACCCAGTATATAATTTATAAAAGTCTAATGAAACATAGACAATTTATTTATTTTTTTTTTATTAATTCTGAAATATTATGAAATGTTCCAATTCCTTGCAATCTAAAAATAAAATGGCTCAGTGATTAAGTATCGTCCAATAGTAAGAACTTCAGAAAGAGGATTTAGTTTCCAACAAAGGCATAAAATTAAAATGTTTCTTGATGCTAAAAGCAATTAACTTTCATTTAATGCCGAAATGACCCCAGTGTGATTGTCAATATTCTCTCAGTTGAAGTTATCAATGACAATATAAATGTAAATGAAATGTAAAAACCTGCTATTACGCTTTGATTTCCAATGATCAAAAGATTGCTTAATGAGGTGTTAAACAGAGAAGTAACGATTCGTTTTTTCCCTGAATGTTCAGAAAAAACATAAAACTATTTTTTAAACAGGATGCATTAAACACACTTGTCAGATAATATAAAACTCTTCAACACCTTCAAGCGAATATGAGTAGCTAAGAATTAGAATATTTTCTGTTTTCAAAAGAAACAGTTTAACTTTATTCCTTGTTATACATTATACTGTATACATTCTTTCAAGTGATAAGCCAACATATTTAATCAATAACGAGATGCCTTGGCACTGGTTTCTTCAATCTTTGTTAAAGCTCGTATTGATATTTTTTTAAATTCAAGCCACAGCTTGGCTGATTATTCACATAAACACGAAAGGGATACAACAAAGCTGATACTTCTTGCATATATTAACAAAATCTGAATTGTTCTATTGAAGAAGGTGTAATTTGAAACAGACTAAGGTGTATTCATATCAGATTCACCCATCTGTTTCAGATTAAGTTGTATTCATATCAGATTCATCCATCTTTTTCAGACTATGGTGTTTTCGTATCATGACTACCAGTCTGTTTCAGACTAAGGTGTTTTCCTATCAGATTCACACATCTGTTTCAGACTAAGGTGTTTTCGTATGAGATTCACCCATCTATTTCAGACTAAAGTGTATTTGTATCAGATCCACCCATCTATTTCAGATTAAGGTGTATTCATATCAGATTCACGCATCTGTTTCAGACTAAGGTGTTTTCATATCAGATTCACCCATCTGTTTCAGACTAAGGTGTATTCATATCAGATTCACCCATCTGTTTCAGACTAAGGTGTATTCATATCAGATTCACCCATCTGTTTCAGACTAAGGTGTATTCATATCAGATTCACCCATCTGTTTCAGACTAAGGTGTATTCATATCAGATTCACCCATCTGTTTCAAACTAAGGTGTATTCATATCAGATTCACACATCTGTTTCAGACTAAGGTGTATTCATATCAGATTCACCCATTTGTTTGACTGTTATATTACCAGGTTCATTGAGAATTCACAGTCGTAATCACCTTAAGCTTTTGTATTTTAGAATGAAGCCCAGTAAGAATAATAATTGCTTGATTGATCGATTGTAAATATGTATCAAACCCTCATTTTTACAAGGGGTACTAAAAACTTGTGACTGAAGAAAATAACATTTTAACTAACACAATATTTAACATGCGGGTAAACGAAATTCTAACGGCTAACTGGTTACAACATGAAGAAAATAGACACTGTATAAATAGTACCCTATTCATAATTTTGCATTTTTAACAGTTTGGAAATATGTACTGGGTGTAGATGAAAAAGTATTTCACCATTTCCGAAAACCAATAAGTCTTCATCTGTATTTGTAAGCAAACTATCCGCAATGAAGTTGATTAACCTTGAAACTGTAAGGAAGTTTTGAAATAGCGATGCCAAAATCAGTTATAACACCATAGTTACAGGTGTAACGTCTCATTGTAACATTCCTAATCTGTCTCGTCTAAAAAGGTATCAATATTTACTTCTTACCTTTTCTGGAATAATTGATGTCATTTCTGTTTACAGAACTGATCCCCGTATTGATAACAGTTACGTCACGAATGTTATTGACTGGCACTGATGTCAGCCTACATAAATATCTAGTTTTCACAACAACTTAAAGGTGCATCTGTTCTTTTAAAGCAATTTATTATCTTACAAACTTCCGTCTGTATCAGAAACATGCATTGTATCATAGAAGTATCAATGTCGTGTGGGATTTGACCTCAAGCCTGATTAGACCTTCTGGCACGTAAAACCAAAGCCCTAAACCACATTGTAAAAGAATTGATCGAAACTTGAAGTTTAATAGAAGCAGGTTGAAAATTCATTGTTTTTTGCACTAATGCACTGACGAGGAAATGCTCAGTTTTAAAGTTATAGTATGACTTTAAATGCGAAAATGTGTGTTGCATTTACCGTATTGCATATTTTGTTTCAAAGGTACAAAATTTCATTTGATTCAAATGACTGTTTTCATTTGAATATGAATAAAAATGTATTTGTGCAAAACACAGAAATATAGTAATGGTAATATGAGTTTTGTTTATAATAAAGTCTCCCATAACTTGTCGTGGGATTTTATCAGTATGTATTTATTTGAGTCTTACCACTAGAGAACTATATACTGTGCTAAATTTTTTTTTGTTGTTTTGAAAATCGCAATAACTGACTTACATCAGAAATGGAATAAATTATACCTATGTAATCAATCTAAAATAGTTCAAATTACAGAATTGTTTCTTTTTATTATTATAATAATTATTATTATTATTCAGTATATGCAAATATATCTTGGGAGCTTTACACCTTCTTTTGCGGTAGTCATACATTGCATAACGTCAATATTACAAAATTTGAGATACCCATAGAAATCACAGATATACTTATTTTTTATCCAGATGCGTCAGAATTACGTCAAAGACTTTGATTTAAACCATGCTGAATGTATGCATTTCCTTTACATTTTGTCATATCTTAAATACAAAATGGTCAGGTAATACATAAAATGTAAGAAAATGTGTTTTGTTAAAGTACAGAAGATTTTTAAAGGGATATGTCATTTCTGTTTAAGCTTTAACAAAATATTTGATGATGTATAGCATATTTGTTTTATTGGCTCATAATATATAAAACAAAAGATTAATCGAGTGATAATGTGAAGAAGATCGTTTGTTAGAATTCGCAGTGCATACAGATATAAGAATGTAAATTTGTAATACATCAGTATCCATTAAAATGCACATAAAGAATTATACAAATGCATTCCGTTTTCCTGTTGAATGTAAAATTTTAGATACATTTAAAAATCACGATATTTTACAAGTGTCAGTTATGAAATATAAATATGTTATTTAATGGAAAGAAAATAGTTATACAGTTTGCACTTTCTTCTATTTTTCAGCACTATGTTCGTTCATTACAGATAAGCCCGTACAGATAAGCCCGTGTGTGTTAGAATGCATTCGAATTGATAACTCTCCGTCTGATGCTGTAATAAGTGTTAAAAGGCGTTTTATCCCAAACGTCAGCTCAGTCGAAAAGATATCACTTAAACAGCATGCAGCATTTTGTATGGTATGATACGTATATTTAATGTTTTTACTTTTGCGAATTCAGTTTATGCGTTTCTGGAGGGTGTAAATGGAGTAATTTCTATAAATAAGAATCGTATTCGATAACAATAGAAGTGTAAAACTATAACGTAAGCAGACTCTAAGCAGAATGCATTTTATTACCGAACTAGCTATAAATGTTTTTATTCGTGTGTTTCAGTTTGAATGTAAATTGTCTGTGAATTGTATTCATGTGTTTAGATAACTTTTTCTAGCAATGTGTCTGAAGAAATGAACATGTAAGGGTTTGTTATACAATAGAGGATTTTTATCGTTAACTATTTACTTCATATTCCGCGCTTACGTTTGTAGAAACTCACATAATAGTGTTTAAAGAACTACACCGGGACCTGAAACCGAACATGTTTTCCGAACAGAAATATTCAGACATAGATTTTACGCCATAGACAATTCCAAGTGGCATAATACGTTGTGAGCTTTAGTTTTCCCCAGAAACATTTAATATGTCCTTCACAGACAAATAGACCTAACAGCTTAATGGTGTATTTGTCATTGCATGAAACTTTAAAAGGCTGTTTAAAGGATATTTGCTTTTCATCAGAAGGTCTTTAATGTTTTTACGCCTCTCGTCTAAAATAATTTTTGACGATAATGCGGCTTTATTTCCCCTCAGTTTGTATCATTACGGCTACGTTGAAGCTGTCAATATTCCCCTTGAAAAACAATCATCTTTTAGCAATTCATCTGTGGGCAAATCGTCCCTGAGCAATTTATCCTATAGCTAGTCACCCTTTAGATTTAATTCTTTAGCAAGTCGATGTATACGAAAAGCAAAACATGAATAATATGGCACCTTGTAATGTGTGACGGTCGAAAGGCTGCATCTTTATGATTCGAGTCATTTAAGAATGTTCAGTGTAGAAATAAGTAAGATTGTTTATAGTTATTGCAAGAAAAATAGAAAAAATATCAAATACAGAAAACACTCTTTATCACCGTCACAGAAGTTATCAGTACACACTTTATCACGGTCATAGAAGTTATCATACGTTTTGAATGTTTGTTTTGCCAAAGGAAGATCGCCTGCAGGACCATAACTTCTGTTCATTTTTTTAACCAAAACATGCGATAATTCATTCATGTCATTAAAGGAGATAATGCAAAGGTTTCATTTGGAAAAGTCATTGTTTGCGGTATTAAAGGCCTCTTATCAAGGGATGTCTGGTTTGATATTTTTTATATTTAAAATTTGCAGTTTTATAAGAACTGCATATATAAAATATTCATAAATTGTTGAGCATACTAAAATATTATATAAAAGGTATTTATCATCATTTTATCTAACAGAATTAAGTATTTTTAAGACATTCCTTGTCATGCGGTTTTCATTGTCTACTGATAACAGATGTATGATATATTGGGCAATATAAAGAAACAATGAATTATTAAGAAAGTAATGAAATTTATTGGCATCATATGTATATGTTTAATATGAACCGTTGTTTACAACAAACCGCTACTCCTGCACACAGTTGCATTTTGGGATTTACATTTCACTTGTCACAAATAGTACAGAATAGCTATATAACAACATATATATTTTGTTGAATTTTTTGTTCTTACTTTTTTTTTGTTTAGTATAATGTCATACATCATTATTGTAATGACTATACTTTATACTGTACTTAAACCTTTGAAAATGCCGATGAAACTATTTTATGATTCGTTTTATCTGATAAAATGGAAACCCATGACATTACTTTACTCCTAAATCTCATAAAACAGTTAATTGTCCTTTTATAACATTTCTGTGGCAATTAAGAAGTCACTGTTTCTTAGCTGAGAAATCAAAGAACAATTACCATCATTGATATGACCGCTATGAATGATTTTCCTATTCAAGCACTACAATGTATCATATAAAATACGCCTTTATTTACAATCTGTATTAATTTTAATATTTCATTCTCTTATAATGTTGAGGTAAACGCAGAAGAAACATAAGTATACTCAAATTTTAGCAGATTTTGTAAGCAGCAGACCATTTATCAGAACACTTAAAAAGTCAAGGGCGGCATTTAATAAGTTGAAATTTTGAACTCTCAGATTTTACTTCAATTTCATATTTTAAGCTGTACTTTCAGTGCGAAGTGGTATGACGTCACAGCTTTAAAATAGAGATGAAATTAACTTTCCCATGTGATACGACGTTATTACCTTCCTGCATTTACTTTTCTGTCATTAGTGAAATAAACGATCTCAATATTGATGAAAAGTACATCATTACCGTTGTCTATTCAGTTGAAAATGGAAAGCTTTTTATCAAAAGTATTTATGTATTTTTATTATTATTTTTTTTTGCATTTGCATGTAGATTGTTTTCGTCTGAACGTTATTTGTAATTTTGTACCAAAAAAAAAGGATAATTATGCAGTTGAGTAAAAAATTGAAAATTCTAATGAGTAAGCATTTGAATCAATTTTAAAATGTATCGATCGAAATCAGATAAATTTTCAATTGTTTCTTTTCGGTTTCGTACTTTCCTCTGAAATTATGCCGTGAAGTTTAACATATCAAAATACAGATATTTTACAGAGGTTCTATGTCCTTCCAGAAACCATATGCCAAAATGACATCTAGAAGTCTGTTGAATAGAAAACTATAAAAAGAATATTTATTAAGAATAATTGAAAACGGTTTTACAAATTTTATCCTTAATTGTCTTTACTGCAACTTGAAAATGTCTGAAAACTGTAGTAAAAATATATAAAAGGCTTATATTTTCGTGTTTACAAATCTAACAGTTTTGAGTTCCGACTCACGATAACAGAATTTTCTGTCTGAATCCCATAAAATGTCATTATATTTTTGAAAAAATAACATTTCTCATTTCCCTTTGCAAATAAAAGATAAATCCAGACACACACAAAATGTCACAGACGTCATTTATTTTTAAGGCTCTATCCGGACAAGTTTTATCTAGAGGGAAAAGCGATAGAATCGTGTGTAAATACATTATACCTATCACATGTCCTTTTTCTATTAGAGCATTTGGAGTATTTGGTATTTGACAATTTTGTGTTTCGTGTGTTCTGATCTCCGTTAAAAGTGAAAACATGCGTAAACAGTTAACAAATTTAATTGTTCAGTCTCACAACAAAACTTAATATTCTTTGCAGATATGTAGCTTTATAAAATAAATTATACCTTTTTAAACCAGTTCTAGAAATTATTCATATAACTTAATTTCGATTATCTTTGCAGATATTCTGAGGACAGCATAAAAATCGCTGTCTCGTCTTGTGGTTTTTTGAAGTTATTAAAATTTACTTTAATCATTTTCCTTCATGATACAGATGGTCTCTAAAATCTTTATCAACTTACGCCAAGCCTGATATATTAAATGGAAATGAGTCAGGTAAGTGTAGTTTTCAAACCGAAAAAAAATCATTTCATTTTATTACATAAAAGATATTCATAATATTTTGATGAGGATTGCGATGTTGTTCTTTGAGGTAACGCCAAAAATATTACAAAGTCCTTCGGGAAACAAGATTATTTCATTTTGTGTGTATATTCAGAGAAGTGAAATTAAATGTAATCGTGAAATAGTGCCTTTTAGCAAATTATGGATGATTCTATCTTCATCTTATTTCAAAGAAATATGATAATAAAACTGTTGAAGTATTAAGATAAATGAAATCAGTTTAAGTTAATTTCTTATCTATTTCTCTATGTAAAAGTTGATTAACCCTTCAATTTTTTCAGCTTGAATGTAATATATAATTATGGTATTATCAGCAATTTTGTGTCGAATTAACTATTTTCTATAAATAAATGATTTTAAATTAAAAATCTTCCTACTTGTTTCGAATTATTTTTGTGTATAGGCTGAGCCCACAGCCAGTAACACATATTTGATTTGATTTACAAGTAAGTTTCAGAATTCTGCAGAAAGAATATTGCAATTAAAGTACATTTTTAAGAATATAAAATATTGTTGATAGGTCAAATAAAGCTCATAGGCTTCACACTACTATACTCGTACTTTAAATCAATAATAAATCATAATCATGATGTTTCTCAAAACTTTGTTCAACATGATAATGCCTGTAAATCATTTCAGACAGATTTCGTTATTTTTTTAGGAGAAACATATCCATATTTCCCAAAGACACTGATAAATGAATAAGGACGTTTATTTAACATTTTCGTCGCATTTAATGGTTTAATGCAGACACAAAGTAAAGGTCACAGACGTCATGAATTTGTTAGCCTGCTACAAAACAATTATTCGTCTACATAATATGCTGACATCGTAAAAATGACGCTGTGATAAACAAGACACTATGCTATTTTTCTTTTAGTAGCAGTTTAAAATATCTAGTTTCCGTAGAGTTTCTCCTACTGAAGAGAGATTGTTTTTCCAATTTGTTAGACAAGGTTTTGATTGGATTAACGGGTGGCTAGAAAACTGTATATACATTTGTGAATATTCGAGTTTCAAGGTAATGTCACAGTAGGTCTGAAACTTACGTACACCTTTAAACAGCTGGCGCCTTAAAACATTTTTTTTCAAAATATGTTTGCTAACTTTGCTAAAGCCATAGTTATATTGATGAAGAAATGAATGTAGTATATTTTTCAAGTATTTTAGTTTAAAATAAAATAGCTGTGATAGTATATTTACTTTTATTTTTCTATCATCACAGTCATTATTCGATACGATATAATAGAAGTATTGCTTATTTCGGTACAGTTTTCACTGGTTGAACATCAAAATTATAGTCGAACTTTTACCAAAATTAGTACAGTACATATTTTGTTTTTATCATACAAAGAAAGCACTATTTCGTGTTTTCTGTGACATTTTTTGTGGATTTTTTGAGGACATGTGCTTTGATGACACTACAAACGTTTTAAATACGTCACAGTGATAGTAACTTTAGAAAATATAAATTTCAGTTAACTACAAAAAAGCATGAAATAGATATAAACTTATATATAAACTTATAGGTTTAAACTTAAAAAATATAACATAAACTTAGAAAAACCAGAATTCTCTTAAATTCCTTAGAGAACATACATCTTTTTACTGACGTGTTTATAACGTTTAAATGTCAAATAGAATAAGTTGTTTTGTTTTTTCTTGAACAATATTGATTTAGATTCGATCGATGTTACTGGCAGAACACATTATCAATGATAAGACATGTGAAACGGAAATAAGAGATTGGTGCATTCTGGAGAATAAAACATTCGAACAATCAATCAATTTCACTTTAGCTGAGTTCGAAATGCATCCATTCCAGATAAAATAGATCTGACTTTATCATGAATTTCAAATTTTAGTAGAGAAAAATCTTTAAGAGAATCGTTATGATAAGAGAGTACAAACTTGAATATATTTTATTAGTTACGCCTGACAACGATTTAAGTGGAAAATAAAAATTTTGAGATTTCCCTTGAAAAGCAATCTGTCTGTTTAGTCTAATGGATAGCTTTTGATTCCCAGTGGAACAGAATGTTTGAAAAAAGATCAAAACAGCAAATATAATGTTTGAGATCTTTAGCTTAGAAGTTTTTTGTTATGAAAAAAATACTAACTTACGAAAATATATCATGTTTCCATCATGATAATAGAACTTATAAAGGGATGCCGGTTAAAATATGTTTAGTTTTATTCAGACAGTTTGTATCTACCAGAAATTACACCGAAGTAAACATTGATGTTTGCATTATTAAAGTATTTCAGACACAAGCTTAATCACTTGTTCCCTGTTTAAAAAAAGCTATAGTAAAACAATGCTTCCATGGTCCCCGGCTTGCATTTAATGTTCTAACAAGTTTGACGGTGCCAAAAACTCGTACATATTTTTTAAGATACTTGAAAAATATAACGCCAGATACAAACTAACTAGAATACTGCTATATAATTTTATACTTTCGTACTGCACGACTTAATTTCACCACGATTTAGTTATTTTGGTAGTGAAGAAGATGTATTCTCTCAACTGAAGTGTTTCTAGCTAAATTGAAGCATAGTAATTCTACTTAGCGATGATTTTCTAATCAGACTTTGATATAAATTTTGTCATTGTTCCTAGAGAAATCAAAGAGAATTTGAAAAGAGCTTCTGATACATTTTGTTGTTATGTTACACCGCTTTGATAACTCTGTCGTCTTATTATGTCTACATGTCATGTTACTTTGTCAAAAAAAATAATTATGTTAACTAGGGGTGTAAGTCAGTTTGATATGTATACTCCTTAATGTAGTGTCGTTACGATAAATTGCACTAGAGGTTTAACAATAACAACAACATTAGTGTATTAGCGATTTCGACATATACATGCCTTTGACAAATAAACAGCAAACTAAACAAATACAAATGTCCCTTTGACAAAATTATTCGTCTGTTTAAGTTGGAAAACTGTCAGATTAGATAACAAAATAACTATTGTATTGATAACTGTGAGATTAAATAACAAAATCACTTTTGTTTTGACAACTGTCAGATGAAACAAAACAGACAACAACTTATTCGTTTTACAATCACGATAAAGAACTAGTCGATTAAGCTGGTAAAACAAGTTTAAAATGATAAGACAACTTCACAGGAAGCAGACAATCGTATCTAATGTAATCCATAACATTCCTGGTTATAAAAAGTATCTACAGAACGATTTGAAACATTTCATTATGTTCCAAGTAAACCAGTTCGAGCTTAAATACCAGGCTTAATCAAATAATTCAAGTTGAAATATACAAAACTAATTTAAATATAGCTGAAGGATGAAAAGGCTAGAATGTGTTCCTCTGTCCTCACCACATATTTCCCTACGCTCCCTAAGCAGCTATGTGAACCAATCAGATAAATTCTATAACGGAGGCCCAATATCTAAGCTATTTAGGAGCAAACTCAAGGAAACCTTGTTTTAAGGAGAAAAAAAATCTGAAAAAGTTCAGCCTGGAAAAGATAAAACAGAAGTTTCATGTTATCAACATTTCCTGCGATAAACAATAAAACGAGCTATAAAGTTGTTGAGACAGTTTTACGCTTACTGTCAAAGCGCTTCCTAGTTTGGTTGAATTGGGGTTGAACGACTTCTAGTCCTCTACACTGTCGGTGTTTCATTAATATTTACAGTGAAAAGTTCAGTACTATACCGCATTTTTCAGTACAATTACAATTCTCACATTAATTGCTGTTGTCAGTAGTGGCGCTTAAACCGAGGGAAATCCTTCAGCGACTAGCTTATAGATAGTAAATTTAACTAAATTAGCCAGTTTAACCATCATGCTACGAAGGTTGTGATCAGTAAATCTTAACTTACGCAGAGGCAGTACAAACAGCTCGTACATAGACGGAATATATTTCCATTCCATACACTTTAAATTTTGTATAAGCACTAATGGATAACGACCATGACCAGGTAATTACCAGTAAGGTCGTTCTCAAAACAGAATAACAAGGTAAATACCATGTCAACCAAATCAAACTTTTCGATGGACATTAGAAATAAAACTTTCAAACTACATAAACTTATTTATTCAGCAAACCATTAGTCGGAAATACTTCTCAATGTGAAATGAAACACGATTTTTTTCCTCCTGACAATCTTACTTTTAAACTGATCGATGAAGCTTTCAAAACTCACTCAAATGATACGACGAATTTAGAGAAGGCGGGCAAGTGTTACTTGCGTTATCTTTATTACTGCATTCCTGCATATAAAACCTATTCTAGAATTTATGAAATAATTCAAATTGAAGAAGAACACCAGATGGAAACGTCGAAAGGAAAACATTCTGAAACTGACTTCATTATTCCTTTGTTCTCTTCTAAACTAAACAGAAATTTCATGTTTTTTAGATTTCCCATGAGCAACTGCCTGAAAATTTCTTTTATCTGCTGAAAATATGAACTTAATTTCCCAGCGGATCTAAGATTACAGAAACCTTGCAAAAAATGCAACTTAAATGCTTACAAAATTAGATTACGTAACTGACGTCAAACTATTGCTAGCATTATTGAAATATTGCTGAATAGAAGGTGCAATGTCGTAGACGTATGGTAAAAAGGGGAAAAAAGCTGAAGACAGTGACGGACAAATGTTCTGCACAAATTCAAATTTTATCAATAAGCCAAAAGCATATTATCAAATGGGTCAATGTGAAGCGAACACATCTCACGCCATTAGAATTTCCAATTCCCTTTGATTTTAAGGGTTTCCAGATAAAACTAGGAGAAACAATATTCTTTCGAGTCAATCTCTCAAGTAGTGATTAATAGCAGCCTTCAGCTTTTTCGATGATAACTTCATTTAAATATTAAAAAAATAAATTAAGAAACCGCTCAGAATTCATAATAGTTAAACTAACGGTAACAGATGATAACAAAATCAGGAGTTTTGCATGTCATGGTTTTTCGGTGAAGCTGACCTAGCTCTCGTAGTTTATAAATGGAACATTAAGATAATATTGCGACCGAAGATTTATTGAACATTTTATTTCAAAGAAGTCTTATTTAAGGTATAATGTTTTTTCTACTTCTGGTAAAAAACAACCGGATGTCCTGCTACGTTGCGTTGTATATTTCCAAGAAACATTAATATGCTCTATGAGTTTTATCTGTCTTCGACTAAGAAAATGTGTTCGTCACGTAATTGAATCATATTTCATGTACGTGGGCGAGATGTATTTGAATTTTCAGTCACATTGCAGCCAAAGTGGTTTTTCTTTGAGGACGGAAGCTTTTTTAAATGTCTGATAGATGCTACATCAAGAACGTTTTATGCGAAATGGATCTTTGACACAACAATCATACCTCAACAATATTGTTTGAATCTCTATGGTTTATGTATCTTGTTTTTTGCCATGAAAAAGTAAATTTTCTTACAAATGTTGTTGTTTTTAATTTTCAGTATTTGAATTTATATCTGAATGTAAAAGATGTATACTATACCAAGGCTTTCGTTATGAATAAGCTGTGATTCCATGATTTTGTCTGCTTTGTTTGTAATGTGGTTTTTTGTATGTCTGTCAAATGGCTGTGTAGTAACTTTTTGTCATTATGATGCACGATTTTCTTGCTTATTCACTCATCGTTACAGACAACATGCATTTTATTAGAGTCTGGTAGGACAGTGTACAGAATAATTGATTTTAAAACATAATTCTAAATGCAACGCAAAGGGGTGATAAACTTTGTGGCATAGTATGATTTCACAAGTATCATATTTCATGCTCAAGGCAAAGTATCTTGTACTTATCATTTTGAAATATCATATTGTTTTCATTTTACTTTTGCAAAAGACATAGCTGACGTAATAAGTAAGTTTCTGTATTTGCCTATATAAAGAAAACAGTGATGGATATTTATGCATTAGTTCAGACAGTGAATTTTTTGTCACGTGATAATGTTGTAAATGTTTATGTATGCAATGAGAAGATCCATGTCTTAACAAAACACTATCTGTAAGACAATATTTTTATTTCGAAATCGTAAATTAACCAACAGGAAAATTTATCTATAACAAACAAATATTCCATTTAAAACTGAATAAAGACCATAAAATTGTCTTTCTGGCAGAAATTAAATATATAACTGCCCCGTTGCAGACCTATGAATCAATGTTTGATGCATCTTCTGCTTAGATATTTTGTTCCATAGCTAGTGTTTTAAATTAGTGATTTTTTGGGCGCGCGGGTTGAGGCGGGGGTGGGGGGAGGATAAATTGCTTTGTCTTTTACTCCAGTCTTTAACTCCAGTTACTTTTGCCATTTCGTGATTTGTTTGTTTGTTTTTTTGTTTGTTTTTTGTTTTTGTTTTTTTAGTCACTCTGAGGATTTAAAACAAAATTATTCATGAAGATTAAATCTTCATTTCTGTTAACCGATCTTTATTTTTTTCTTTCATTTAGATGGAATATTGTGAATTTAATGTCATTGTGATGCAGCTACCTCAAATGATGTGCCAATTTTACTGAAACAACAATATTTGTCCGTTATGTCATTTACATTGATAGTATTAACAGTTTTAAATTTGGATTCGATACATTTATGGACAATTATCACAAAACTGTTATAAAAGTTTCGTTCTCTTCAGAATAAAATACTTCCAACAAAGTTTACAACGTAAGGATGTGTATCCATTGTTTAGGGTGTTTTAAAAAGATGTTTTGATTTCTAAAATAAATAGTAATACTGGAAACAAATCACTAGTAATTTCTATTATTTGTGAATCAGTACTTGAGTGATTAGCTTGACTATAAATGATTTAAAGTCTCAAAGGTATTTGTTAGTGCTAGCTTGAGAACTAAATGTTGTTCTGAATATGGTTTGATCTGCTCCGTCTAGAGTCGCATACGTTCTTTTTATTGGTTTAAGAATTCTGACTGGTCTTGACACAACAATATGTTTCAGAAAAGGCAACTGTTTTAAAAAAAGGGAATTCTAAGATTAACCCTGAGCAGAAATGAAGGTCCTCATTTTCCTTGGGAATTGTTTTATTTGCATTTTGTAAGAGTTAGTTTGCTGAAAAATTAAACTCGAATAGACTTATTTTCAGTAAGCACGCAATATATGAAAGACCATGGTTACCATAAATCTTCCTGTTTTCTTTAAGCTTTCCCGGGCAATTTGTTAGTGTTATTCCGCGAGACTGCTGAATAATACAACAGTCATAGGAAGTACAGTACTAGATCATTAGTTTTATTCATAAGATAAGTTTATAGAAGAATAAAAACGACACAAAGATAATCTTGCAAACTTGATTTAACTTGATTCCTTAACACATCGGGACGTTGCAAAACAGGCGACATGGTTTAAATAAAAAAACATTTTAGAAGTCAAACGTTTGAGAGCAGTTATGCAATCAATTCCTAAGAGGCACAGAAGTGTGTGTCAAGTTCCGTTTAGTTTGGATGATTCACTATGAATTACTATTTCGGTCTGAAGGTGAGATATTTTCTGTTCTGTTTTGCGTTCAAGCGATTTTTGTTATTGAATTTACAATGCCTTGATTTAGATAATGTGATATTAGGGTTATAACATTTTTTTACTCTTTTTTGTGTTTTTATTTTTTCAAATAATTCAAGCCGATATTTCCGAGAGCGCCTTCTTAGAAAAATCATTTTGTTTTAAATCAGTTTTCTCCAAGTGCTCAACGAAAAATGTAGTTGCCAAGTAGTTCGGTAAAAAAATAATGATTTTTTTAAAAAAATTGAAAAAAGCGGTATTGTGATATTTGCTGAATCAAAAAAAAAAACTCGTTATGTAGTGGTTTTGTTAGTACCTCATGCAAACGTAAAAAAATGTGACATTTAGATGTATATGTCTTAATGTTTATTCTGGATCCATGTTTTTCTTTAAATGCAATAGTCGTTAGTCTTGGCAAATTTCTGACAGTTTGTTCAGCAGAAATGCACTGCAGTTTGTGTCAGTTGTCTTATAAGAAAGATCCTTCTTGTGTGACGGACACTTCCTGCTTATGTTTTGTATCAGTTTTGAAAATTTGATAAAAAAGAATAAACTTACTAAACACTAGTAGTCAGTCACATTCGCTTAATCACTCAATTAACTGTGCACTATCACTATTTCAAACAGTACGATCACTAAATTATAGTGTATACAGTTGTTATTAGGCTAAGAGAAGCAATTACTCTAAAATACCAAACAGAACAAACAAATGTCACTATTAAAGATAAATCTAAATAAAAAATAAATAAACACATTTGAAAATTTGAAGCTCTGTCGTTGCACATTGCGCAATAAATTTTCATGTCCAAATGATTAACAGCATAATTATATTGTCCTATTCACTTGCCGTAAAACCTGAATGCTTTAAAGCGACTGACTCACAGACGATGATAAAAAGAAAATGTTTATACATCGTGAAATTCTTGCTGTAATCGTGAAGAACATATTTAAACTAAGTTATTGACTCAGTTTTTCTGACAGAAAAACATCAAAATATAAAGTTTTACACACTTTTATCGGTAAAAAATTTACCCCGTTAGTCACGGGGTAAATACTTTAGTTATAAAGTATTTTTGAGACAATCTAATAACTAGATGCCGTGGCTCAGTGGTCTAAGTCGTTGGTCTTTATTTTACTGACCGAAAGGTCGTGGGTTCGAATCCTGGTAATGTCAAAACTTTTTTTTTCAGTTTTCATGGTGTATAGAAGCATAATATTATATTTTTTCCATAGTATATTAAATCCTCTTAAATTTGAAAGAATAAAAAATTTCAGCAAAATTTAAAGACAACACATTTGGAAGAAATGGATGTTAGTTTAAAAAAGATCGATAAAGAGTAAATAATGGCAACAAGAACTTTTTTTTTTGTTATAAATGTTTCAATTATGTCTCTTAAAGAGGCTGTACTACAGATTTGACATAAAAAAAAAAATTCCCATAAATTATATATTTAGATGCCGTGAGATTATAACAACATAATATTTTACTTCAAAACTGATTATAAAAGTCAAAATAGAATAAAAAAATGTTTTCGCTCTGGACCCTCATGTTAACAAAATATTTCCAACGCTTTTACTGTCACCACCATCGCCACATGTAATATTATTGATATTTACTTTAAATCTTATACAATATAGTTATACCGTCGTGTTACGGTAAAGCACTTTGAAAGGGAAAAAAATCAATTTATAATGTAATTATTTGACTTATTTTTTGTCAGTAAGTTATTTTTTAAGCATTAGTCATAAATATTACAAGAAATTTATAATACAAGAAAACTTTCTTTTTTTGTCATCTGGAGCACAGCCCCTTTAAGATACTGATGTAAAGTTATATCTTTGATACGAGTTAAGTTTCCCAATGTTACATTTTCGTCACTTCCTGTTATTCTGAATAAAAACACACTACAACTGTTGTCTGTCAACAACAGTTTTTAGATCTCTTATCATAAAAACATTACCGTTTAGAACAGGCTGACAGGCAAATTAAGTTGTAACTAATGTTGATGAAACACCCCAATTTAACTGACGTTCGCTTATGACATTAATAAAAAAAAATCTTTGCACGGGTAAACAACACGATTGCTTAAAGTCATTAGATTCATGTGTTTAAAAAGTTTTTAATGCTAAATCTAAGCAGAACATGTATAATCATGTTGCTTCGTTTGCTTTATGTTACTTTCATTTTCTATTTCATTAACTGTTTTAAGAAATGATATTTTGCATAAATTCAAAATACAGTTGGTAGTAAGACTTAACTTCAGTTATGAAATGTAAAAAAAAACTTTAAGAATGACTGTGAAATAGCTTTGAAATGAATTTTTTACAATATTATTTATCTTAACATAAATGCTCTTTGTCTGTATTTGCGTTGTTACTTCTAAGCAGTCGTATCGAAGTTGTTAATGACAGGACGAAACTGTTCCGAACGTAAGCAGAGTTTCTGTTGTGTTTATCTCCCTTTAGTTAATACGTTTTAATATGATGAAAATTACAGAGACAGTTGTTTTGTAATGTTTGGTTATTTGAAATATGTAGCCATAAAATTACACTTCTATAGCTTTTAGGAATAAATTTTGCAAATATTAAATCTTGAAAGTGGAAATAAAGAATGCCCCGGTCCTCTTCTCTTAATTCAGTTTAGTTATTGGGAAAATGAAGTGAACATGTTCATGAAATAAACGTCCTCCGTTAGAATGGTTGGACATAAGATAGAACCGAGACGGAAGTATGATGGTCAGTTTGACGTTGAGATTTTGGAAACATTCTTTAAAGTTACCGATGTATTTAAAGTACAATGTCAGACAGTACTGTAAACAAAATATGCTTAGTTATATAATACTTACGCCGCCGTTGGTTGTTACTTAAAGTATCGAAAGTTGTGTTGGAGATGAATCTAACACATTGTCCCTTATGGACAGTCTGTATTATAATATTGATACTCGCATTCATCTGTCAAACGATATATGTCCCACAATTAACCTTAGAGGAAAACAACAACAACATCAGAAGTATTTTAGAAAGCAATTTATTTTTTTCCTATAAAGCTTCCAGCGACATTGCATTAAAAACGAAATGGTTTACCGCAGGTGCTGTTGACAACATTTAATAAGAAAGATTATCGATTATTATAGTATTTTCCCATCTGTATACTGGGCAACATTTATATGTAACAACATGTCTTTTATGAGACATAAACATACTAAAATTTTGTAAGTTATGATAAAATATATATTACAGTCATCTAGTCATTTATCAAATTTAATTTGTCTAGTACGCCAAATTTATTCCACTATTTCTTTTTCAAAAGGTACATACAAATTTTTGCTAATTAAGATACTGCCAAACTCGTCCATAAACTGAAAATTGAAGGCTTTTTTATAGAGATATATTCATTGGGAAATGCTTGCTGGCAAGTAAAGGTGTTTTTTTTTCGCGCATATGTCAGCGCTTAATTATTACAAAAAATATCTTTGTTACGCGTTCCTTCTAATGTGCATATACCAACATGCATGATACTGTACCAACATGCATGATACTGTACCAACATGCATGGTACTGTACCAACATTCATGATACTGTACCAGTATGCATGATACTGTACCAACATGCATGATACTGTACCAACATACATGATACTGTACCAACATACATGATACTGGTTATTCTGTTGCAATTTCTAAACGGGTCATTACAGTTGTTCAGTGTACCATCAATCAATGCTTGGCAGGATTGTCTGAGAGACTATTTTCTTCCTTGACAGGTTTCCAGGAGAAAGACGCTGATGCAATAATATTTAGTAATGGGTTCTTAAAGCCATTGTTTCGAAAGGCATAGAACGACTAAAGATTGTAATTTTGTATTGCATCCTGTACATAAGCACGGCGTTTTAAACCCGTTCCTTAAAAGTTTTAAATGCGAATGTATAGTTGCATACAAACTCCACAATCCTGGTAATCATAATTATCTTGACTTCTGTCTGTTTTCCGAATACAAATACTATTTACACCTTTTTGTTTTGAAAATATTTCTTCCGTGGCATAGGTACATTTTGTTTTGACTAAAATGTCTTTATTTGGAGGCGTTTTGTAAAGTTGATTAAATAAATAAACTGTATTCTAAAGGTTTCATATTCATCGTTCCATGTCCTGCTCCTATTATGACCCTCATTGTACTGCGCGAGAGTGATATTCGAACTTGTTAATGCTATAAACGATACTTTACAAACGGCAGACAAGTTGAATATTTTAATCATTTTGTGATACACATTTTTTTTAATTTCAGTTAAAAAATAATAATAATAATAAACATTAACGTCTCAAACTTGTTAGCTAAACAACTGTTTATATTAATTATTATTTTATATAATGTTGTATCAATATAAATTTAATTAAAGCTTTTTCATAGATGCAACCAGCAGGTTTAAGATAATTGTAACATTTTAGGACCAAGATGCTAAAATGGTTCTTTACAGCCAGAGTAGATTTGACAGTGACTTATTGATAAAATAATAGACAATATGAAGTGATAAGTGAATTCCAGACAACTTTATTCTAACAAAAAAGTTCCATTTTAGCCATAGAGGCGTCAAATAGGCATGCCTTATCAAACATCAGTATATTGCTGGTGTTAATCGCAAGGGAAAGCCACATTTGCTTGATTTAACAGCATGTCAATCTTTATCAACACACAACGAATGAATCTGTGAAACATTAGAATAAAGTCGCCTAACAGTATAGTTTTGATACAGTCAATATCTCTTTTTATACTTCGATGCAGAATACGGGAAATCTTGGCATAAGTTACAATTCTTTTAATATTTTGCAGAACAAATCAGTGATAACCTTATATCTTTTCTCAATTGTAAAGTATTAAATGTTTCATGTAACCCTGATTTCTCATATTTGTGTAATTAAACAAACAAGAACGGTAATATATTTACCACTATCAAGAATATAACAAAGGACCACAGTTTAATGTGTATGAGTGAAATCTGGCTGATATTATTATGTAGAGTTATGCTGCTCAGTGAAAAGTTTTAACTGGTTTTTCCTAATGGGTCAAGTTTTATTTGATTCGTCAGTAAGATAAGAAGTGCTGAAATATCAGTGTTATCTATATCCTCCAGAACTATATAATTCCATAAAGAAAACACTAAAACATTCAGTTATATGTATCTTACTATAACAACGTTTGGATTTAAGTCTGAAGTGCCAAACATCGAACATCTACCACACAATGGCTGGTCTGTTTAGAACAACATTTTCTTAGAAGTTGTGATAAGTAATGAAAGATAAACTATTTATAAACAATACAGACTTTCCAATAACCCAGTTTTTGGTTAATGGTCGTTGCAAATATTCCTGTCTGGTTGATACAAAAAGCCATTTACGAAGTTAAAATTGTTAAACGCAGCGACTTATATTTTATTGGGTACTATATCTTAAACTCTAAAATTAAATGTTCATACATGAACATTGCTGTTCTAAGTGAGGGTATATGCTGATTCATTTAATAGATTAAAACAAATGATACAGCAGTTGAATTGGACGAATGTTTCTAACTTCTATAGCTATTTGTAAGTAGATACATGGACATTTAAATTAAATATCACCAATACAAATATTTACTAGTAATGGAGTCAAATTGTTAGTTATTTACAAAAGCCAACTCAGCATTGACTGCATACAAGGCTTACAGGTGATCAATTTGTGCAAAGTAACTTTTCAGTTTGCTGCCATGAGCATCGCCTGTTTTAAGGGCAGTCGTATTGATTGGAAAATTCTCTGCTCATTCACTGTTTCTGGCTTACTAGAACGCTGACTTTGTTTCCTCGGAGATTGGATATAAAGTTTTAACCCAAAATGGCAGCGGAGGAGAGGATAGTTGTGATTTGTGTCGACGGAAGCGATAATTCTGTTATGGCATTCGACTGTGAGTAGTATACTTAAATTAATTGATACTGATTTGTGGAAGTGTTATCCGTGAGTCTGTTATTGAATTATTTAGAGAAACCTGTAGCGATCAATAAACACTAGACTGCTGTAGCCACCTTTTCAATAGTATGTCGCTCTTCCTTAGGTTAAATGTTTGACGGCTGCGTGATGGTTTGTGTTCGGTGCCTACATAGAAACCTTCACATGCTTTACTTGAAAATATAATTAAATGTATTCGTCAGATTCACGTTTTACATTTACGGGAACCTTCACATGTTTAGCCTTGAAAACGTAATTAAATATATACATTAGATTCATGTTTACCATCATTGGATGGTATTGCATACTGCCAAATATAAACTTCATAAACGAAACAGCTGTTTAAAAAGAAATTTCTCTATTTTTGATACACCGATTATCTAATACTGGAATCAACTCCTGAAACCACCATCGTAAGCAAAAAGTTTGTTTCAATAGTTACCTTTTCAATTTTGTGGTAAGTTACTGGACGGCAGATCAACAGGATTTATCCAAAAGTTTCGCTCCTGTAAAATAAGTCAATACACTTATACGAGCTATAAAAAAGGGGAATCTAAAAAGTCCTGATTACAAAATTGTAAAAGAAATATTTTACGTTATTTGCATATTGCGGAAAGACGCTTGGACGTAATTTAATCTATATTTTCTAACTCAACTCTCTTCTTGAGACATATAAGCCAGTAAAGTCTTTTTCATGAATAGAAAACAGCGTATTTCAGAGCTGGAAACGAGCTTATTTTAAAATAATGCCCAGAAAATCCTTTTTTATCTAAAACCTTACGTTATATATTTTTAAACCGAAAATGTTATACATTATTCCTTGTGACTTCCATAAAGTCATATAAAAAACAGTAAACTTAAGCATTCAGCATTCGCCAGTGGACAACGGTGTTTTCAAATTCTATTTTTTTAAATGAAGTTTAATACTTCGTCATTTTTTTTGGTGTCCGATCGAATGAAGAAATGGATAAACATTCTGTTTCTTGTATTCTGTAAATGTGACAGATAAATATCATGAGAACGGTATAAATCAGTTAAAATATTACAAGCATCATTTTTATAGAGAGGTTCGCGGATTGTTAAAACCCTTTCCTTCACGAATACTATGAGCTTGAAAACTATGTAATTTAAGTCACCACTCAGTAAATCGATAGGCAGCATCAAAAGTTCTGTCAGCTTGTCTTTCTGAAAATTTGTAATAACATAATATTGACTCATTTTATAGTTTTCAAACAAAAAACTGGTGGAAAGTTCATGTATCAGTATTGATAATAAGGCTTAATAGGCAAACAGGGCAAAACAATACCATCTTATAGGTAGGATAATCTATCAGGCCTTTATCAACCTTTATTATTAGACTTCAAATCTAAGTGGTGTGATTTGTAAGATGGAATACCTGGGATAAAACTAATCAATCACTGTGATTTGAATTTCTTGATCTTATTTATATTGCAACTTTCCGATTTTTTTTTCTTATTTCCTTTTTTTCTATTTTATTTTTAATAAGTCTACCTTCTTGTTTAATTGTTAAACGAAATGCACTGCGGTCATTTCGCGATGTTACTCTTAATACCACCCTCTATCTTATACTAAAAACCATTTGTCACAGTTTGATGAAATTGGCACATCAATAATTCGCTTATGAAATTTCGTTTTCTTTGTAACAAGAAAATACTAGAAAACAGTTTGAAATAAGAAACAGAAACCACAGCTACATTTCTTTCGAGATGCTTTTCAGAAATGTAAAAAATGAGCATTATAAAACGCACGAAATATATTTTTATACAAACCCTCTGATTAAAACAAGTATATTGTTCAAAATTAAGATTCTAAGCTTTTGAGCCGTACTTTGTTAACTTACTGGAAGTTTGCTAATAAACCGTCTTTTGAAGCAGAAGGGAAATAAAATAGTATGTAACAAGATATATTGGCATTTCATGGCTCCAATTAAATGGCAGACAGAATTTATTTACCGGAAACTGTCAATAACTCTACTCAGTTCTGCATATAATTTTGCAAGGAAGAATACAGCCAAGTAATTATGGAAACATTGTTACTCACAAATACATATTTTATACAGCGGACGGACATTATTGCCTAAGTCTCAGTGGAATGCCGTTCATTTATATATAGATGCTGTATCGTTAATGCTATGAAAAAGAATCTTCGAGAGTATTTCTGCCTAAAAATGAACCAAAATATATTTTCATAATAATTTTATCTTACCCTAGCTTTAACCCATTAATGCCTAGCGTCCTGAAAATTAGACATAGGCAAACAGTGCAGACCCAGATCCAGACGCCGCAACATGCGGCAACTGACCAGGGTCTACACTCTTTGCATAAAGGACTTTCTTCCTTAAAACAGGATGAAATTGAAAATTTATACCAAAAACCCTTTTAATTGAAAATTAACTCGTCCAACTAATAAGGATTGCATAATCAATTGGGCATAAAAGGGTTAAACAATTGCACTGCAGTAAGCAAAGTGCAAAGTGTCAAAGAAACTGTAGACCTGTGAAAGTATGATCATTCTGGCTGTGTCATTACCTAGTTAAATATTGAGACCTGATTTTGGTCGATCCCGCTTGCGGATAGCTCGACATACTCGTAACATTTGGTACCTCAGTTCGGTGTATGTACGTGCGTGCGTCTGTCCAGATTGCATTGTCCGGGCCATAACTTCTCTGTGCATTGAAGGATTTTAAAATACCTTGGCACATTTGTTCTCCTTGATGAGGCGGTGTGTCGTGTACAAGACCCAAGTTCCCAGCTCAAAGGTCAAGGCCACAATTCCAGGTAAAAGGTCAAAATATTTGATGATAGACCTTGTCCGGGCCATAACTTCTCCCTACACTGAAGGAATTTAAAATACCTTGGCACATTTGTTCACCTTGATGAGATAGTGTGCCGAGTGCAAGACCCAGATTCCTAGCTCAGAGGTCCGGACCATAACTTCTTCCTGCATGGAAAGATTTTGAAATACCTAGGCACATTTGTTCACCTTGATGAGATGGTGTGTCGCGTGCAAGGCCAAGATTCCAGAGGGCAAGGTCACAGTGACAGCTCAAAATCCCAAAATGTTGATGATAGACCTTGTCTGGGCCATTACTTCTCCATGCATGGAAGAATTTGAAATTTGATACATTTGTTTTGCTCCCTGAAAGAGACATAATATAGGCCTGCCTTGTCCTTCCATCATTATGTCATTCTGTCTGGTGTGGGGAAGAACTCCATTACTAAAAAGGGTAATGATTGCCTTGCCCGGGCCATACCTTCTCTGTGCATAGAAGGATTTTTAAATACCTTGGCACATTTATTCACCTTGATAAGACGGTGTGTCGCATGCAAGTCCCAGGTTCCCAGCTCAAAGTTCAAGATCACAGTGCCAGGTAAAAGGTCCAAAATTTTGATGATACACCTTGTCCGGACCATAGCGTCTCCCTACACGGAAGGAATTTAAAATACCTTGGCACATTTTTCACCTTGATGAGATGGTGTGTCCTGTGCAAAACCCAGATTACTAGCTCAATGGTCAAGGTCACAGTGACAGTTCAGTGCTGCCATGCTGCCCATTGGCATTCTAGTATTGATAAAACCGGTATACACATTTATCAATCAACAAAATAACTTGGTAACTAGAGTCATTACATTTTTTCTTTCTTTTTCCTTCTTTTTAAGTATATTATTTTTGTCCTAATGTATAACTTTCTCTATTTCTTTCAATATTCAAAGTTTATACTTGCGTTACCTCCCTTGATCGACAGGTTATGTTTATAAACGTTACATTATTATTCGCCGACGGTAAAGCCAGACACTATCAACCGGATCTTGACATTTATAGCAGTAGCTTATGTAGGTGTTTGAACCGTTACGAACATGAAGTGTGTTTAGCTGAGTTGTGTAGTCCAAAATAAGGCTTTAAAAAGTGACCGGTTTTATTCATAAAATTAATCAGACAAGAATAGTGATATTTCAACCGTGTAATTATGCTAATAGGGATCGAAAGGTTCAGTGATCATTAATGAGCAGTAACATTCAGGGTGCATAACAAACATTAGGTTTAATTTTCATACGATAACTTTTATTCAGAATTATTTTTCAGTTTACTTAAACTATGTTTTATTTATGAAATAGTTTAAACTCTAGTTTACCAAACTTACGAGTGTAAACTGAGCGCAAAATCTATAACTACAATGTAACTGATTGAAACTTAGAGGTGATCTGTGTATGAACGGATATTATCTGCTTTTAAGTTATCGGGTAGTCTCTGCTTTGATTCATTTCATGATTATTAACTGGAGCGTTAACAAAGCTTATTTAAACATAGTTTAGACATCGGTGTATCAACTGCAGTTGGCTAATAATGGCCGAGGAGAAGATAATTGTAATTTGTGTTGACGATAGTGAAAATTCGGCGAGGGCATTTAACTGTGAGTACCTTATTTTGATACATTGCTATTGATTTGACGAGACTTTTACGACAGCCTGTATTCGTAGTAAATTATTCAGAATTCTTTACCAAGAAAGATCAATAAAGAAAGAATACATGGAATGTTATTATCCGATATCGAATAACTTGATCAAAACGTTTCAGGTACAAGAAGTTGTAAACCTTAGATTATAAGCGATCTATGGATCTTTTATGTCTATGTTTACGTTTAAAATAACAAAGCGAAACTAGTTAACACAAATTTGAATCTATTCGTTCGTTAAATGTAAACATTTTAGAGAAAGGACTACAAAAGTGTATGGTTTTAAATAATATACGAGTTCTTCCATGGTGACATTCGTACTTCGAAAAAAAAAGGTTCCCGGTATACTTTGTCAAAAAGCTATCATAAATGGATTGCTACTATAATATGACTTCAGTGTAATGAAAACTCAGTTTAATACATTTGTAATGCTAAGTACTCTTAGAACTCTATATTGAGTGACAGTACTGTATTATATATATTAATACATATAATGTGCTGTTTAGACTATATATAAATAAATAAATACATTATAACTCAGTACAGATAAATGACAGTAAGCTGTATGAATACTAACAGGAAACACACGCTTAAAACATAAGTTTGTCCTATCAGGAAGAAAAACAAAATTTACATGTACTAGTACTTTAAAGCATCTTGAAGGAAACGTTATTTAGATCCTATTTGAAAATATATATTTAAGAATGGGGAAAAACAGATGTGCAGAGTTTGTTCAGACTGAATATTTCAGATGTCGTTGGATATATCTAATGTTTATTATACTTTCCTTTCTTTATTTTCTATCCCCCGCCGAAGGCGAAGGGATATAGGTTTGGCGTTGTCCGTCTGGCTGTTCGTCCTTCCGTCCGTCCGTCCGTCCGTCAGTCCACCTTTGTTAGGAACGTAACTCTTAAACTGTTTAAGTTATAAACCGAAAACTTCATTTCTGGTTAAATCTCATTGCACAGAATTGCAGTGCAAAGGAACTAAAACTCTTCACTTGGTAGGACCAAAACCTGTTGTTGTTCCGCTGAGTTTTGAGAATGTTTTGTTATCATTCCTTTAAACGACGTCATTTGCTATAAGAACTATTTCTGCTTGGCATTGATTCATTACAGATATAGATACCAAATTTATTTTCACTCCAATTCCAAGATCAAAAGATCCATGAAAACAGCCCCATTCCAGTGATTTGTAATATTCAGTGGAGGATATCAGTTCAACGAATTTGCTTGTTTATTTATCTGTTTTCTTCAAGAAATTTCATATTAATACATCTTTGTCTCCATAACCGAGAAATTATTTTTTTCAAAACGAGTATTGCTTTATTAATTAATCTTGAAAACAGACTAAACAAATGGTACGCATCCGGTCGCATTTGTCTTCAGATTTCAATTCCACAATTATCTTCTTTAGTGTATATCAAGAACTGTGAACTGTCGTTTTCAGATTGATAAGACTTATTGAACTTTGCAACTATCACCCTGTTGCTATGACAATGCCGAGTTTTTAATCAAGGAGCATACGTAATTCATTTCTATTAGAAACAGTAATACTGGAAAAAATATTTGAAGAAATACGTTTCAAACAATACAAAAAAGTGTGATTTTCAGCTGTATGAGAGCAATGATACATTGTTCTGTTGTACTCAGGTGACACGTCTATGGCCGTCCTTTACATTTAACTAAGTTGTTCTGATCTTAAAAAAGATTATTGTTATTATAGTTTTAGACTGATATTGTTTTGTCCGTAACAATAACGTTTGAGGTTAAAAACAAAACAAAACAATAATTATAATGATAATTTACGCATGTAAAAAATGTAGAGCAGTGACCAAACGTAACAAAATATACTTAAGTGCTAAACTGATACATATTTAACAAGAAAAATGTAAATGGACTTGAGTCCGTTTGAGTGTACGGTTTTTACTGTATCTTTAAGGAACCTTAAGCTAAAGCACTCTCAATCTTTTGTTTGCAGAGGCTAATAAAAAGAAATTTAATATATATCTTTAAATTGAAGACCTGTCTGTTCAGACAAATTATAACTAAGGTAATGCCCATTTTTTGAAGAACAACAACAACATATTTGTTCAACCTTTTATTTCCATATATCTCTTGATGTTAATGGTGATAATTATGATACTGAAACAGTGTTTGTTTTGTAAAGTAACAAAATAATATAAATTTCATGGAATAACATGCTTGAACAGAAGAATAGAATAACAAATACACTTGTAATAACAATTATGATAATAAACTATGACCATGCTTTGATTACTTTTATATAATTCAACATATTAAAGACCAGGTGAGGAACAGTCACTGTCGTAGCAAAGTACCACCGGGAACCAGACAGAATTTTTAACTTTAGATGTATTTTTTCTTTGTGAGCCAAACTTTTTTATTTGAAAACATTAAACATAAACATTGAATCATTTTACATCATTTGAAAGCTCTTTAAATTCATATTTTGAAAATATAAGCAGATTTTGAATTTTTGCTTTTAAAAAAGAAAACTAAACTAATTTATACCTGTCGTTTCAGCATTTTTTCAGCATTTTTCTAGCAGCTTAGATGCACTAAGTTTAGCCATTTACAAACAACAGGAAAGTGAACAGTTTTGAAAATTATTTTTTATATAATTATGTAAAAATATGAGTTTACAGACCTTTTAAATGATATAAAATATTTAATTGTTTTGATGAAAAATGACTTTGCAACTGTAATTACAAAATTACTCTGTTTTGCATTTTTATCAACAACCATATTTGTGCCAGCCTTCAAAAAGTTACCTGTATCTCTTATCAGTTACTTGTTACTATTAATAGATTTCAAAACAATAACATTCAATGTTCCTACACAATATTACCAGACAGTCACGTGATTCTGTCCGTAATTCTGTTCGAGGATTTCCGGAATAACACAACTTCGCAAATTGATTCACCAGGTAGTACATCGTAAAAATACGTAATGCATCGGCAATAATCGGATCTCTAACAGCCAATCAAAACATAGAATTACATAATATTGGATAACACTAACCCCGCTCCAATTGTACATATAGGAATATAAAACTGGCTATTTTCCGTACAGAAAAAAAACAACAACATATAGCCAATGCTTAGCATTAAATTCACTGGAATAATGCAAAGTTTCACCAATAGACCACTTGAACTAACATTACAACCACAAAAATCAACCAAATGATACCAATCTTAATTGAATGCCTAATCTTTTTATGCCGCCACAAAGTGGGGAGCATATAGCGTTGCACTTGTCCGTCCGTCCGTACGTCTATCCGTACGTCCCGAAATCTTTTGAACGCAACTCCTCTTAAACCGGATGGCAGATTTTGCTTAAACTTCCAGGGATGAACAACCTTAATGTGTAGATGGTAGTAAAGGAAGGAATTTTTGCTGCGACCAAATTTAACAGAATTATGGCCCTTTGTTGATTTTTTCACTATATACCATATAGAAATTTTTTATACCTTCAAGCACTAAGAATAGTCAAGCGTGCTGTCCATCCGACAGCCCTTGTTTCAGTATAAAATATCTAATTTTGAAATAAAAGGACAGCATTAATAATAAACAAAACACCTCAATTCATTTGAAACTACAGAAAAAAATTGTTCCCCACCTAAATCTTACATACAGAATATACATGCTCTTGTTTATGAGCACTTATGCATAGTTGGGGCATCCGTGTCCTATGGACACAGTTCTAGTTTAAGACAATAAATGTCTGGGTTCTTGAAGGGTTAATGAGAAACATCTTTAATGTATCTGAGGATGCAGATTTAAGATAATGATACAAAGAAGAGTAATCGATAACGACAGAAAATGTTCTCTTGACATATGGAAATTTGATATGAATTATTTTTAACAGCTCTTGATGGAAAACGTTAATGCAATAAAGGAACTTTTTTTCTAGGTCAAGTGTTCTTAGAAAAATGCTTACGTTTTTGAGAGATACTATAGTACGTTCGGCAAAATGGAAGATAAAGTAATTCGATACTTGAACCTCATTTTCTTGTCACTCACAACAGTTTTACCATTTACTGAAGTATGTTGTTTTTGTTTCGGTCATTTTAAAACTGAAAAACCAACTTACAAACAAATATTTTATTTTAAAAAATATTCCCTTAGTTACCTTGGCACGGATGTTCTGTCTGAATTAGGAGAGTAGGTTTTGATATGTAAGTTTCTTTCTTTCTTTTTTTCCTCAATTTTTACACGTAATTGCGTTTTACGCTCGGTGCATGATTTAAGACGGCGCATGTTGAATATCGTTGAAATCATGAAATCTATCTTCGAACACTTCTGACCTCTGTACAAATATCATGTCTGAATCAGCATTCAGGGTCAGTCGTGGAGTATTGTCGTTGATGCAAAACTTATGTACCGATGTATCTAATAACTAAATCTCTTCAGTCGATTCTAATTAGTGCTTATTCAATCTTTTATTGATAATATTAATGTGATCACGAAGGCATTGTTTGACTTTCTGAAATTACATGCTTGTAATTGTCCCCTTAATTCTAGAGGATAAATCAACTTGCTTATAATCGAATGAATAATTAATTGACAAGTGTTCATGCTCTATTGTTTTCATTCTTATGGTCATTAACTAGAATTTGAGATTGTTGTTAATTTACTTATAATAATTATTAATTTATATTAATTATCAAACTCACATCAAATTTCCTCATTTTTAAATTCCCAAGATATATGTCGAAGTTAACTTTGATATCATCCTTTCTTCACGACGTTGGTTGGGTAGATTGATGCCGTGTTTGTCAGTTTATCATGACGTTGGTAGGGTAGATTGATGCCGTGTCTGTCATTTTATCATGACGTTGGTAGGGTAGATTGATGCCCTGTCTGTCATTTTATCATGACGTTGGTTGGGTAGATTGATGCCGTGTTTGTCATTTCGTTTTATAAGGTCAATTTTGGCTAAAACAATTTGTTTGGTTTTTTGTCAGCAATCATTAGGTCTTGATATTGTGATAAGAAAACAAGACAAAACGGCACAATGCGATTCTTTCTACTTTACAGACGCATCTAGTCTTTTGAGGTCTAAAGTTAATACTTGTAATACCTTAAAAAGCTCATTGTAAAAATGTCTTATTCTGTCTGTATTTTGTCATAAGATAATATCTTTCATAAAAATATTTAATTCACTGAGGGTTGAAAACAATTCATGATGCATCTTTTCATTTTGCTCGGTTTTTTTTTTCAGATATATTATGCTCCTGACTTTTTCAGATCGATAGCTAAAACAGTTCAACACCTATTCTGTCTTCAGTTTTTTTTTATCTGTCAAAGAGCATCTCTTGGGATTTCATGCAGAGTATATATGTAGTTTAATCCTAATTGATCCAGCTTTGTAAGGCGAAAATCCCCTTATTAGACTTTCTGAATGTCCATTTCCATAATGGTTCTAGATACTTGACGCAGTGGGGATGCCATGATAAGAAACACATGTTGGCTATCGCTTAATTTTCATTTCTAATATAACACTTATATTGTTTGATACCTGTTAATAATTTGTTAAAACCAGATTTTACGCGAGCCTTTAGTCTTAAAGGAGTCAAAATTTATTCTGTAGCAGTGGTTAATAAATACATTTTTTTATGAACATTTAAATTTTGCATTTGAGACAGATTATACGATATATCGTAAATGATGTGAAGTGTTTTTGAAATGACTTCTTCCTGTAATACTACAATTTTTACAGCATGGCGCTATTAATCTTAACCTTGGTCAGCGCTGTACATATTGAACTCTATGAAGCGCTACTTGGTACATTTTTCCATTTCAACCGAGCATTCTTATCAGTTCCTCTAACACCAGTTCAAAGGAATTTACTCGACTTAAAATGTGTGTAAGGAGTTCGATAAAGATCATTTACTGATCACAGGTAATCGATGTATTTGTGAACAGTATATTTCAATTCTGCTGCTACACGCATCGTCTGCTCTAAGGTCATGTGTATTGATCAGATTGTCTTTTCTCCACTTGCTCATTGCGTTCGTCATTACTAAGGCGTCAGCTTCTTCTTGGCATAGTTTAGATATTGGGTCTATCAGTTTTATTAAGCCAAAATGGCCGAGGAGGAAAGGACAGTAGTGATTTGTGTTGATGGAAGCGATAATTCTGTTATGGCATTTGACTGTGAGTAAATTATTTTAATAAAGAGTTATTTATTTGTCTTAACTTGAATGATCCTAAACCTATGTGGATCAGTATACAATATTTAGCTGTTGAATTTTTTGCAAATACTGGTTTCTGTTCAATAACATATTTTTGACCATTACATTGTTTTCATTATTATAGCTGATTGCGAGACCAGCAACATTTCAAGAATCTAAAATTAGATTTTTACATAAACGTTTTAAGATTGAAGCCTATGCCAAAATGAACAACTTGTTTTGTAATGATTTCAATAATGATGTGTAACCAATTATTAGAATCGTAAAAGTTTTGTATTTAAGGACGTGTCAAGGTCAGAGGAAACTTAGATTCTTTAATCTTAGAGAGAACAGTTGCAAAAACCCTGTTATCATAAACAAAGTATATTGTATTTGTAGAACTTAATCTTTCCTCAGAAAAACTATCATGATGTAAAATTTGTTTTGTTACTAAATAAATTATACACAATTTCCAGTAAGGCGTTAATTCCAAATAATGCCACGTAATATTTCTGGGCACAAAATTAAAAATTGAATGCAATTTGGATTCAACCTTTGAACTCTACTACTTTAGCTATTCTCTTATCATACAGTCATTTATAGCTTTGTATCTGTTGGATAAAATAGAAATGTATATGGTTTGTTTTCGGTCAGTGCGAAAATCAATGGAGATACCTTACAGTGGACATATGTCATTTAATCCCATTTCAATCAGTACAAAATCCTGTTTTGCTATTTCTGAACGTCGTATAAGTAATTGGTATATCTTTGGCGGATTAGGAAAGACAGAAACAGGGAAGAAACATACGTTGACCAAGACCACGTTCTTATTTTCTAAATATTTAATAGATATTACTTATTTCTGCAGTATTGAACGAATAATATCAATTCAGTTAGATCCGCTGATTAGTATAAACAACTCATGATATACATTTTTGTTATTTTATTGAACCAGTGTTGTTCAAACGTACAGATGTCAATTGTACAGTTTGTGTCTCTTTGTAAACTTCTGACTGTAGAAATTTTACCTTCGTAAATAAACACTGAACAGTTACCCTTCTGAATATCACCATACGTCAAAGCTTTCAGTAATAATGTCTGCTTATAAATGGATAAACAGTTTGACTGACCGGCTTCTATCACTGTTCTGCCTATAGTGCAAGTCCAAGCTATTAACCTCTTGGTCATTAGTTTTGAGATTTGTTGTTAAAGTCCTACAAGTTCCGCACCAACTTTTAGATGGGCGTTTAGTTAATGCGTGTTATTTAAATCTGAACTTGTTTGATGTGTAAAATGAACATCACCATCATTCACTTTAATCATACGTACGTTGATTTATTATTTATGTGACCCACTAACTAAGTAGCGCTTCCACACTCGACATGTAAGAAAGTTGTGTTCAGAATCGGCATTGGTCGCAATGACAGTAAGGTTAAGGTACTTAATAGTTCTTGTTAATTCGATTTCAGCATCACTTTTTCCCTACATCTGTTCAGTATGACTTCGTCTTCACTCAGAATTTTTTTTTTTTCGATCTTAAAATTCAGATATTCCTGCCCCACGTGTGCAATTGCACAAAACTAACACAGTCAGTCGTTTGCTTGATAGCCGATGATAGCTGATTTATATTTGTTCATCTTTCGTTTCGTATACTGAATCACTTGCTCCTTAACATTTTGCCTCGTTGTTGTTTATTTAACTGTAATAAAGTGCGCAATAGCGCATTACTTAGATTGTTGTGGAATATAAAATGTAAAAATTTTGAAGTAGAATAATTTCGTTTTCTTGTAATGCTTGTGTATTTTGGTGTAAGCAGTTCGGTTTTGTTTACTAGTAATACAGGATGTCAGTGGTCACGTGCAATGATTTCTTAACGTGCATTGTTTACCCAAGGCTTGGGTAACTGCTATATTCAGAAAATTATATTCATGAACAGTAATAAAACCATTTTAGAAATACATCAAAGAATATAATAATACATCAAGTGCTATTACGTGGATGGTTTATGGCCATATCAGTAATCAAATAGCCTTTTTTTGATGTTCAGTGTTTCTTATTTTAAATACATTTGGTTGCAAATAACGTTATAAATGAATAACAGGACATTATTAGAATAATTTCTGATGTCTGGTAAGAGCAAATTACATCAGTGACATTTCTAACGTCATTTTCTTCTGATTCAGAAGTTTTGTTATGAAAATGCAGAAGGATTGTTATTCCGCGAAAGGGTACTTTCTATAACTGAAATAGTAGACTTAAAGCCTTTTGAAATAACGATACAATATCTAAAAGCCTTAGATAATTTTTGTGATATTCTTTTTCTTTACCTTAAAAAACTTATGATGATCCAGAAGGAAACTTCTGTCCAGATACTTACTACTATGAATTACGACCATAACCTGTTATATGTGTTCATTATTACTACATGTTTTTTTTTTTCAACAGAAAACACAGTAACGACAATAGATATTATTATAACAGTTTGACTATCTATAAGGTATAAACTGAGAATATGATTTTCAGAAATTTAAAAACCTTACCATTTTATTTATTCTGACCATTATCTATCGATACTAATATTGTTAATAAATTAATGTATGACTGTTTGCATTGACGGAATGATATGGTCCAAATAAAATCTCTTTGCTATTATCATAACGCACGTGTCAGCTTTAATATCTAATGTCTCAGTCAAAATTGGTATGAAGATGGGTAACAAATTGTTTCATTTCTTTGTTTTTAATCACAAATGCCAAATAGCATGTGTCTAGAAGGACATTCGTGTATGGCAAATTCTAGAATGAAGCCAATCGATGAACGCCAATAACTTTATACCCTATTTCACATTGCAATATTTTTTCTACCAGAAATGCGTTTTGAAGATAATCTACATGTTTTGAAGGGCATAAAATTGTGGAACGTCATGTCGACTAGCATAGTGACTGTAATTACTTCATTTACTCTGAATTTTCTACAATAGTTGATATTACATTAGCTGCTCTGTAAACAATCTTATAGGATACCTTAATAGTATGGACAACTGAGCATTATCCGTGACCAGATATCTGTCTGTTATAATAGATCTTCTCGTACAATATTGACTCTGACATCAACAGATAGTAACGGAATTAATACAGTAGTCAACTTATTCCCTATTTCATTTCTTCCATTATGATACAAATGCCGTGGAATAATGTTGAGACCCCATACATCTTGGATATTGTTAGACAAACGTATTCACGCACGACATTTAGAAATACAAATAAGTCTCAAGTTCTACCGACGGAATTGTACTTGTCTCTCACTTCTCGCATAAAGAACCTATCTTTCGACAACATTGTCCGTGACAACTGTCAGATACGGTTTCAAATCAAAGAGGCTAACAGCTAAATCTATTTTATTTTCTGTCGTTATAACAGCAATGTTCGTTCACTTTTAACTCTTTGACGTTAATTTATAGTTAACACTAACGTTTCCAATACCATGTGTTCATTAAAATCGCTTTCAAAGAAATTGTTTTTTTTTTAAGTAATCTCTGATGGCACAATTTTAGTTTTGCCATTGTCTTTATTGTTTTTAATCATATTTCATGTTGAAGAAATTAATCCCTTTTTTTCCAGCTGTTAGCTGTATTTCGAGTGAAATAGTGGGAAAAGTGTCTTTTATTTGAGCGAAACGAAGGCTCATCTGAATTAAAACGTAAAGAAAAAATTCTGCATTTATAAAACTGCGCTAAGAATGATAAAATGAAATAGCTAAATTTTGACTAAAAAAGCATAGTAATAAACTATTTTTTCAACCAACGTTAAATAAACGTTTGACTTGACTTCATTTGAAATAGGAAGGGAAATTGATTGCATAAGAAAAGTCTTGTACTATAAGTTCTATTGATACTACGTAGTTGCTTTTGGTAGAGCATGAAACAGACATTATTGATCGAAGAATGGGTCTTCGGGTTGAAAACCTATGAACAGAAAGAAAGCCACCATAATAAGCATAAAATGTCCACAATGATATGATAAATCTAGAGCATTCTGATTGAAACTATAACAACAATCTTTAGTAAAATATTTTTTTGAGTCGAAAATTACATTTGAAAATTAGATGGAGTATTTGATAGATGGCTAGGCAATATATCATGCTCATTTACAATTCTATCAAATATAATTTGATTTTTCTTTGACGTAGGATGAAAGATTGTTAAAGACTGACTCTATGAGTTTTGCAAATGCTTTGTCAGCAATATATTGCCATTTCGTTTTCTGATTAAAGATGTTCGCTTCATTTTCAAAGCTTGCTTTATGAAGTAATCAATATCACCACTGGTTATGATGTGGTGGATATTCACCACTTAATCGAATAGAAATATAAGAGTCTTATCAGGTCTTATTAAAGATTGTTATTTTACGTTCTATTTGCAGGGTACGTGAAAAATTTCCACAGACCAGAAAACAAGCTGATAGCTGTCCATTGTCCAGAGACCTTTACAAATGTCACCATGATGAGTAAGTAAAGAGTCAGTCTTGTAAAACAATGAACCAGTTATATTTATTTATATGTTAAGTTTTTAGAAATACAGTCACACCAGTCTTGGAACCTTTGCTTCGGTGACTGGTTCCTCTTTTTAGAAGGTCACTTCGGCCAGTGACTGATTTGTAAACAGAAATGACTTTGTTTCTTTATAAATTATGCACGGTTTGGGTTAGAATTCAATTCTATCAATTCAACTTTTAAGGTTTCTAGGACATACGACTGGCCTTTCTTCTATGCAAGCTTGATAACTATCAAATTTTGTTGTTTTTATGAAATTGGTCTCGTTTTTCCGATTGAAATAATTTTGCGGAGACAAACATTCCGTTTTATGATAACTGACTGAATATTATGATCTGTCACTCATGCCGTGATTGATATATATTGTATCACAACAGAATTGCCGAAACAACTTTAAACATGACTTTCTTTGAACTTTAAGTTTTACAGAGAACAACATACTTGTATGTTGTTTATGAATTGCTGCCTATCAACAAGTTAACAGTCATTCATATTTTCCTTTAAATAATTTGATAAATTTTAAAGGAGTTTTGGCAAGACAAGCATGTCGAAGTGATGCAGTCTTCACACTGTCAGTATTCGATTTTATACCACTTTTAATATGAAATATCCATAACTACAAAAAAACAAGTATCCTGTAGATAATTAGATTTTGTTTACGCTTTTCCAGTAATTTCTGTCTTACTTGAGTATTTTGTTTTTGACCTATAAAACAGGTCCTGGCCGAGTGAGCGAATTGATCAAAGAATGCCATGAGAAAGTAGATACACTGAAAACCAAATTCGTGTCAAAGATGACTGATACAAGTGTAAGTCTCATTTTTTTCTCATCTATTTAAATACCTTTAGTTAGATAATCCATCGAAAAAAATATTCTAAAAATAGATCAGTGTCATATATTGCTCTTTTTTGTTTGTCATAGATAAATTGCAGACACATCATACATAAATATGATGCCAGTTGCTTTATTTGTCAACTACACATTCTTCAGCTGGAAATAGTGTCTGTACAGTAATAATTATGTCTACACTTCGTACGTGAGATATATATAGAATGTTTGAAACTGTAGCAGATGATAGAATATGTAATATTTGAAAACAAGAAAATTTAAAAAGAAGTAAAAATATTATCTGAAATTATCAAGCAGATTCAGGATTAGTTATTGCATTATCAAAGATTTCATTATTAAATCAAAGTTATGATATGCTTGTAATCAGCTGTTTCTTTATTACTCATGGAAAATTAGAATTCTATTGTGAAAGCATATTCAGAATTCTAAATGCAAACATACCTTATTAGTAATATAATACTATTGCGAAAAAGATGTTTGTACTCTTCATTTCATTTATAGTTTATTTTATCGCAAGCAGTGTTTGCATTACCGGAACTTGAAACAATATGCTGTAGAATTGTTCTGGTTTTACAGTAATGTTTAACGTCAAGTCTGATTTCAGTTTTGATGCACTTTTCTTTAACATTTTTTTGTTACTCTTCTGGAGACTTTAAAATCAGCACCATCATTTATCTGTGATACTGCACATAAAATACGATCGAATGACTGAAATCCAGTGTATTAATTTTATTAAAATGTCTGTATATGTTTCAAGATGAATGGCGAATTCAAAGCAATTGGTCTAGAAGGTGATAAAAAGCCAGGACAAGCGATAGTGGAGTTTGCAGAGAAGTCTAAAGCCTGTTTTATAGTCACTGGGACAAGAGGAATGGGGAAATTCCGTAGGACTGTGATGGGGAGTGTTAGTGATTATATAGTCCACCACTCACCCTGTCCCGTGCTGGTCTGCCGACAGAAAGACCAAAAAGAACATGATAAGAAAGAGGAGAAAGAAAAAGATAAATAACTGAAAGTGGCAATATACATTTTGACCAAGTTTGCGAATAGTTTGGAGTCTTGCTGGAATCATACACCATTACTGTAATGCCTTGTTTCGTGTGAAGCAAAATTGTCAGTTTAAGTGTCACTGAAGAAGCTTTGAAATTAAGGCGACAATGATCATTTTAATTTAAATTTTCAAAATTTCTTATGATGTATTTTTGTTATGGATAAATGAGCGTCACAGTCACATAGGTAATATTCTTGATTTTTGCTTTAATTTTATGATTCGATTATTTCGAACTCAACTCCAAAATGTCATGCTGGTAAATCATGAATGTTAGTGTTTGTTCATCCTAGTATTATAAGTAATAATCATGTAGTGTTGTACAAATGTATGCGATATGTGTTCATGGTTGTATTGTAATAATAAAAAGAGAAAACATTAATTTTTGTCTCAATGATACTTTACGTTACAGATATTAGTAGAAAAAGACCACGATTTATTCAGAATTTTGCCATCAATCAAATACAATCGTCCGTTCAACACATATATTTATGTTATTCACCTTGGGCGTTTGAAGCAAAACAGTCAGTATTTATTAAAATGTTGGATTCAAATTAGTTCCATAAACTATACGGAAGTGTCTAAGGAGGTTTCCTTTATATTCCCTCTTACCGAGGTCATTTATGCATATCTTTTGTGAATTATCTTTTTTTCGGATTTGACTTTGATTCGGTCGTATAGTCTATACTTGACTCGCTGCTAACTTGCTTAGCTCTTTTTGCTTTGTTGGGTGGAAGTTTGTTTGAAATATAAACTTTTATAAATCTATAATTGTCAGAAAAAATCTTGCTATATTTAATTACAAGAACAATGTAATTTGGTAGAAATGTTCGTTGTTAATTGTATATACATAATTATTTCTGTATTGTTCAAGCATATTTTGGTTTCAAAAACAACTGAAAGATCAAATGCTTTGTTGAAGATCTTTTATCAAACTGCTAGTGAACTTTCAATATGATTATGGAATGTTTATTTTATTGGTAAAAAAACAGATTCCATACGTAGTTTATAAAGGTACCCTTTACTACCGCGGTAAAAAATCGAAGATTAATTCCCATATCGTTAAGTAATCGATATATTCTTTTGACATTTGTGCTTTTGTAAGTAAAATAAAGCTGATTCGGAGAAAGAAGTAACGATAAATTACAATGCCCGTGAAGCCAGTAAAGCAAATTCAAGGTCAGGGAGGAAAATAACTTGAAAGAGCAATTCGAATTCCTTACATTTACAAAGTCTCAAGGACAGAGCTAAATCGTTCGTACTTACTTCAGGTAGTCTTTTGCCTTAAATTGCAAATTACATTAAAATTTCGTATTTCCAAAGACAGATTTGCAAGTTGCATCATATATTTGGGAAAAAAATCTGCCAAACAAGCTAATGACAAATTAAAATATAGTCCTTAACGTATTATGTTTATCAAAAGTTAGAGAATTATGCCATACTATGTAACTAACTCATATCATTCGTCATATTGTACATGTAATCAATATAAGTGTTTTAAAAGCTATTTTTAATATAAAATACATTAAATATAAATTTAACAAAAAACATTTTTACCTGGTCTGTTTCGAAGAAAAGGTCGAGCTATTATGATAGCTGCGTCGTCGTTGTCGTAGTGCAAAAACTTTAATGTAGCCCTATTACTCAAAGCAATTTAAAAGGTACCAATATGAAATTTGAATGCTTGCTTATCATGACAAGAGACAGTTGTAACACAAGGAGCATTATTCTGAAAGCTATATATTTGCCCCTTTTTAACTTCACAATTTTTGTCAAAATTGCTTATTAAGTGGAATGATTTCAAAACTATCAAAGATATCAAATTGAAACTTGGCATGCATGCTTATCATGACAAAAGCAGATGTAATACAAGGAGCATTATTCTAAAGGCTATATTCTTTATATTTATGCCCCTTTTTTTAACTTACAATTTTTGTCAAAATTGCTTATTAAGTTGAATGATTTCAAAACTATCAAAGGTATCAATATAAACTTGGACTGCTCGCTTATCATGACAAAGGGCAGTTGTAACACAAGAGGGCATTATTCTGAAGGCTATAGTTTTGGAGTTATTTCCCTTTATATCTTACAATTTTTGTCAAAATTGCTTATTAAGTTGAATGATCAAAGGTATCAATAAGAACAGTATCAATATTTTGACATTGAAACGGCAGAGCTATATAGACCTCCTTCAGGAGTAGGTGCACAAGAACCCATAACTATGGCCCCCATTGTCGACATGTAAAACAGACGAGCGTTGCCGCTGCTCTGGGAGCTCTTGTTTCTATAGGTCTGTCGCGGAACTGTTGTCTGTCCTCATGCAGTGTGGCTTAAAATACAACATTCTTTATAGATATCGTTCATATCGACAAGCAGTACATATGATTAATAAAGCAATATATATGAAATGAAATGTTATATATGCTAAAAACGTTTATAAACAGAAGTATAAAATTCTTTCTTCAAGAATCAGACACGAAACAGCTGCCCTAATTATGTCCATATAATTAAGAAGCTTATTGATACAGGTCCGTTACTGAATTGATGTCTGGTTGATACTGTCCTATGACAGCTTTCCGATAACAGAAGTTAATAAGTGGTGTATTTAGGGAATTACTGAATCGACATTTGATGTTTCACGGTACATTTTTTCTCTACGCTCGAATTTATTGCTTTATTGGTTGCTGTTAGTAGAAATGTGACTTTAGGGAAGGTTATGTTACAAAAATGCACCTTTGTATTTATTTATTGGGTTACGACACTTAAGGCATCACCAAGTATAGTGGCGAGTTTTCTGACTGCGACATATCGTCTAATAACTAAGAATATGCAGCAGAGCGTCTGGAGCCGGAGAATTTCGGACATCTTTATTCAGCGGCACTCCGATCCTATCTACATCCCTAGTTTTAAAAATCTGCAACAATAAGATTTCTCTTAACGTTCACTAGCGAGTGTGCTAAATACTTGTGTTTTTAGGTAAATGATGTGTTTAAAATTAACAACGAATTTGATTATAATTGATAAAAAATGTTGCATAATTTTTAATAACGACAGCAATAAAATTGAAAATTATTTACTGCACGTACAACAACAGACGTACAATCTCCTAGAATTCTGACGATGCAAGCACTGCTTAAATAACTATTGCTTTACCTATTTGAGCTAATTTATCGTCGGTACCGATTGCCTATATGACTGACGCCCTATGACGAGGTTGTTTTGGGACAGTCCAAAATACAGAAACCTTGCCATTCTAATGACACCTCTGGTTCTTTTCCGTGTTAAGGGTATAGTACTGATAAGTGAATATATTTTACACTGGAAATTTAAGTCTTGTGAAATTTAGAATTGTTATGTTGTTCTTTTTTAGCTCTATTTTCCAATAACTAAATAATTTTCTAAAATTAGATGACAGTTGTTTAGTTCTCAAAGATTATATTTTATAGTGTATTCGAATTGGATTGTAAACTGGTTGGACACCGTGCAACACTGGTTAGGTGGACTGACCGCCGGATATGACCCTAGCTGTAAAAACTGGCGTTAAACCCCAATAAAACAAAACTAAAACAAAAGTAACTTCCGGACGTCTGGTGATTGGTTTCATTTTGCGAACGTGAATTATTGCAGCAAATGCTTGATGGCATCACTCATTGATCGTTTGTCACCTGATCACACATTTTCTTCCACTGCGCCCATTATTTATCAAATTACGTCTCCAGAAACATAATGTCAAACATTGCTTAATTGATTCTTTTCTTATCAAACACGTAAAAGCTTTTAACAGTGACAAAGTTTCCTATTTTAGCAACTTCCATTTAACACTCGGACTTACCTTATGAAATGGCACGATGCCTTTAAGTTTCTGGAAACAGGACATGTCATTCATCTAAGACATTGAATTATATGCAAGAAAAAAATGAAATGAATACATGTACTTCATTACTAGAACAGATGGCTAAGTTCAAACAATCCCATAAATATTAAAAGATGATCATAGATTTGTTTACAGATGTTACATATCTAAAACAAAAAGCAAGATAAATTATTGTACAAGTTCAAATAACATTGTGCAAGTTATATTTCTATACAATTTATGAAGATAACGTCGATGTTTTGTTTCAAAAACCCCAGGAAAGGTATCTGAATTATTTTACATACAGTTAAACAGAAGATTGCTTATTTTTGCAGTATTATTGATATGCGTATAAAAAAGTATACGACCCCTACAAAAATGCGGTTTTTCAGAAGAACCAAATCAGCAATATTGTGGATCAATGCCAGGTGAAGTGTTGCATTTTGCTTTATGATAATAGGCAAGCTTTTAATACATAATTTTCAAAGTTACATTTTGTTTCCAATGTAATATAACCATGACATATTTTTTATATTAAGTGTATACACTTTTATATACAAATGTAATATAATGGCTTACAAAATATTACGCATTACTTCTTGCTTCAAATTATTTATTTTTTAGTTATAGTCATTTATTAATTTATCATTTAGATGTCCTATTTCAAATAGACGTTTTCTATGTTCAGTATTTCCGACATATTTCCACATTCTATTTGGAAGTATTTTCTTGGCGGATGTTTTCTGACAGTTTTTTCCAGTATAGTTAAAATTAATACGGTAAGACCCACTTATGATTGTTTTGGTCATGTGACTAAAAGAATCACTCGTTAACATATCATATAAACTTTTATTCAACTCGTCCGGGAATAATGTTATTAAGCTCGCCAAAGACTAGCTTAATAACATTTTTCTGAAGTCGTTAAATAAAAAAACTTTTATATGAAAGGGAAACTCGTGTCAGATCCTTAATTTATTAGACCAGCCATTACGAAATATACTAAGCAATTAAATATCAGCACATTTGTATAAACACTTTTATTTATCTCGCTTGACAACGTCTTAATTCATTGAATCTATAAGTATTTGAACCAGCAAATACATTAATATGCAGTAAGGCCTAACATAAAATATTGTTTGTTTCCCCTCCCGTGACCCATCCCATTTTGGGTAGGGTAGGTAGGTAAGTAAAATACTTTTTTGTAATCTAAAATATTTTTTACTGATTATATAATTTATATATCTGAATTATATAGATTTCAATGAAACAGAAATTGCTTCCATGTGCAATAAATGTTGTTTTTCTTTCTTTCTTTCTTTTTCAATAAAAGCTCTTTTTATTTTAGGCCTAACTAAAACGAGACAACGTTAGTTCGATTTTCATATCTGACTATGGATTGTTTGAAACTGAACAACTTACCCACTGAGCTCAGAGGTCATTGATGTCGTATTTCTATACCTAAGCATGTTTTCTACATTGTTCAGATTTAACTTAATCATTTAATGTGTAGATCTAAGACTCAAATGAGCATTCTCATTTTGATATTTGTTAAGTCATTTCCTGGCGTATCTATCTGCAGTTGATGTATTTATAGGAACTGAGTAGTGAAAGGACAGTCCTTGTTCCATCGTAAAGTAGCAACAGGGTGCTTATTTTGGGGTCCCAAAAGACAGCTTACTTACAAGCTAAAAAAATGACTTGAATAAAAAAAGTAAATAATAATAATAAAAAAAACAGAACAAACAAACAAACAGTGTTAGCCGGGCCACCGTAATCAAACGTCTCTTCTTGGCTACAAGTATATTTAGCTATGTTGATTCTAGACTCGAATCCTAATGTAGACTGTGTTCTAGCCATACATTGATATTTCATTGTTTTTCAGAAACACACATTTTGGCCATTACCAAAATAACACACCGACTATCATACTAAGCATGGTTTACCTATGTGTAGTCTATGATAATAGCAAAGGGTTCAAGAATTTAACATGGGCAAAAAGTAATGTGGACTGAAATCTGTTACGGTAATGATGCAAAAGTTTAGATCTATTTTTATTCCATTTGTTTGTTTGTTTCAACTCAGGTACACTAGTAAAAATATACAAACATTTACTGAGGAAAGCAAATCAAAAAATACTTTAAATTAAATTATAATACTGTATTTCTAAAGGCAGGGGACTGAATTGGTTCCAAGGCTGTTAATGTTAACACTAATGATTACATAATTCAATAACTAAACATAAATTGAAATCAGATCGTATCTGCCGAAGGGCTAATTTCTCTATACTCGGTTTTTATTTGAAAAAAAAAAAATTTGCTAAGCAGAATAAAAATTCATTATAGTCGTTTCTCAGGATATAAAGACCAACGAAAAAACAGACAATATTGATCCAGTAATTGATCAAAACATTAAAAAGCATGAAACTTACAGAGAAAACTTGATGTATTATGCATAAAATGATTCTGATGCTACGATAAATGTAATGATGAAGATTGATATAGTAGAAGCATTGAAGTTACTTACTGTTTCTTGCGTGGAAAATTCAAGTTGGAACTAAAATGAGATATCTGAATTAGGTCTAGACCGTTTAGCATGCAAATTCTGTCAAACCTAATTTACTCAAGAAAAAAAAATGCATAATTTGAAGAAGTGATGGAATGCTTATCGTGCACATTAAAGATTCTTTCAAACATTACTCATTCCATTGATAAAGGGCAAACTGCACAGATAGAGTTTTATTTCTTTCTGAATGCATTGCTTAAATGTTTCATGAATTTCGCCCGTTTTGATTTTGAAACTTGCGTTTTGAAACAACCCTTTCAAGGCGTTTACAATTGCACTCCCTTTTTACAACTTAAAGATGTTCGTCATTTACTTGTCCGATTATTTACCTTGCTTTGCCCATTAGGTTTCATTTTCAGGGTATGTTGACAGCTGATACCTGTCCGTTCTTCTATATATGAGAAAGAGTCGCCACGTTTGAATAAAGTAATGTCAGTTTTCATTTGCATGTCGAATGGTTGCAGTGGTCAGTTTAGCATCAGTGCACCAGTTTCAAGGGATATTCAATTACCTCAAAGCATGTTCCCATGGTCAAATGTAAAGAATTTAAAAAAATCCATCGCACACACAAGTGACTAAACATTTAGATACATATTATGAACGTCTGCGCTGGAACTAATGGATCAGATCCTGGTAATATCGAATTTCTATTTTCATCCTTCCAAACAATACCCTTTTACAAAGACAAATCTTCAGTAAGTAACGATAAGATTGTTTATATATAAACGTATTCTTCTACTTAACATTAAGATAAGTTTCGAACTTTATCTAAATATCCTATTAAAATTGCATCTAATTACGCGATCGCATCAAGTAAAAACATTGCATTAAAACGCCGTATACGTATACGTTTTATCTATAAGGTCTTACTCAGTCCTGTGACAGCATAGTACAAACAATTCAAAATTTGTTACCTTAATGTTAACTCGTTATGAAAGAGTAAAAAGAGATGCCTGTTATATGAGGTTACAGATTTGAGTAATGAATCATGTAGAAGTTTTATTGATAATACCGTTTCAGTTTTGTTCCAGAAACATTCCTGTGAGAAATATTTTAATCTTTTTATACAACGCGTTGTAAACGAAAGTATTAAACGATCTCTTGGCCTTGGGGTATCACAGGCATGATTCCAGTAGTATACGAACTGTTTTATTTTGGTGAATGCGGCAAGTCTTGAGAGTGTAATATGGCAAATTTGTAATAAATTCAGATGAATTCAGACGAATCGTTATAGACAGAAAACGTGGTTGTTTTCGATTCCTAGCAATGCTTTGTTCGAAGGTATAAAATACGTAAATTAGAATACAAACGTCAAAAGCCGAAAATGGTTACTTAGTGTATTTTCCCTGGAATTTTATTACATTCTTCTGTCTTCTGTTTCATATTTTCTTCAGCTGGGTTCATTATCTATCAAACTTAAGAAATATTTTTTTTGGCATCAGGTAACAGATTTTTATCATTACTTTTATTATCGATATTATCAGTATTATTACTTTAACTCAGAACTTTAACAACAATTTGCATTCTAGTTACAGGATAAAATCGATGAGACCTCGTTTTTTGAAACTAAAAAGACAGTTAAAGCCCTATTATCACATTGATTTTATTGATACAGAAAAAGAAATGTTCAGATAGGATAAATTGATCAAACCAAGTTGTATAAACTCTAAAAACAATGTTGACATATGCTTTTTCCTTCGTATTCAAATTATTTCCTGATGACAAAGCCTTTATATATATATTTGAAATATCATTCATTGAAAAGTTTACTGCACTATAGCTTCAACATGTTCTGTGAGTTAAAAAACAAAGTGAAGAATGATTTTGGTACACATAAATATCAATCCTGCCGATAAGATATATTTCTTTTTAAAAATAAAAAAATCTTGTAATTGTGATCCTAGGACCTTTAGCTGCATAAACTTTAGGAGAAATGCAGAGCAAAAAACGATAACTCAGTCATTGCTGTCATTCAGTTTTCTCTAGAGACTAACCCTGTTGCACTGCGACGTTTGACCAGAAACTTGAATGTTAGTATGGTGAGATTGAGAGGAAGTGCAAATTAAATTAGCATGTTTTGGCTTTTTTCAGAGCTATTAAGTAAAGATTATTAAATTCATGTCCACAGTTTTACTCTATATCTCATTAAATATCTTAATCTTAACAATTATCTTATTAAAGATAACTAAAAGACATTGAAAAGGTGAACACAACTTTCTTTTGTATGACCTTGACCCCTGAATGCCCTTGACCACAAAGGTCCAATAGTAAAAAACTTAAGAAAAACTAATTAAATAGACTTATTTCATACTTGACCACAACGCCCCTTTGGACAAGACCTTCCCACTGACATAAATTTATATGACATTGACACCTGAGTGACCTGCGAATCGAAGGTCCAGTTGTCAAAAATATTTAATTTTGGCCATAACTCCTTTATTATTAAATTGATTTAGTTCGTGTTGCACACAACAACTGCTCGAGGGAAATTGCCCAAATGTATTTGTTTTTTCCTTGACATGACCTTGATGTTGAGGTCAAATTGTCAAAAACAGTACTTTTGTAGGATCAACAATTTGTCTTTAATTGGTCCTCAGTTCAAATGTTAAAGTACCACTTTTTGGGGCATTGTTATCTTCCAGTGACAGTTCCTGTTGATTTAAGGCTTTTATTTGTGGTCTTCGTCTAAAAGAAAATTGATAATTTTATTTGTATGAATATCTTAGATTTTTGGTAAAAGGACTTTACAAGAAGTATCTTTATTTGTCTGCCTTTCAATTAATATTTTCTGCTTTTCTTTGGGTTTTTTTCCATAAATATTTTTTATATCCTTTGTTTCTCTTTTTTGTAATACTGCGTTTACCGGTCCTTTTAAATATACTTCTACTGTAACGTCCAACCAATATGTCCAAAAAAGTGGTTTTTGTATGGAATCGGTTTTCATTGCGGACCTTAAATTTAAGAGTTTAGTATCTTCAAATTACTGAATTTCGCATGAGGTTAAAGTAACTGAGGATGACTTGGTAGCGAGACTTAAGTGTACCATTTTTTTGTATTTTAATGAAGATTAACATTTGAACCGTAACATCTTTTACTGTAAATCTTGTCTAACAATTTTAATTATCACTTATTTTGGCTCTTTCAGACTCACTTTCCTATTACTGGTCTGACTTACTTTTTTTAAAAAGTATCTTGATTACTCATAATTCTGCCAGTGGTTCAGAAATTTTATTAGATACACAAAAACAAATAATTCTTCTTTGTTAACATTGCATTCTTTCTAGAATCAGCAAACGAGAGTTATGTCACAAGAAATGTAAGATAAGTATTATTGTATACATATAAGTCTAGTCTTATCAAAGTAATGTTGCATTAATAGACAGCCCTTGTCTGTATCAGTAGAACAAATTCAAATTTTGTTGATTTATTTATTGATCTCTGTCGCTTATTTGACAGAATAATTACAACTTCATCTATAAATCACAGACAAATGATCAGTTGAGAAACAATCACACTGTCTTTGTTGACATTTAAAGCTGTCGTTGCGAAACAATCACACTATCTTTGTTGACATTTAAAACTGTCGTTGAAAAAGCTTTACAAAGAAAACGGTAAAGTTAATTAATTCTGAATCGCGTTGCCAGAAAACACTGTAAAGTATAAAGAGTATAAAAGTAATATAAAAACGATTGGATATGATAAATTGCTTTTCTAACGTAGAATTATACTTCTTTTTAGCATACGAGTATTTGATATATTACGGAGTAAACTGGCGTGGTCTCAATAACATTCAGAAAATATTGTGTTCAAGTAAGCTATTTAGATGCCAATCGCTTTAAATAACAGGCATGCATTTATCCTGAAGGTTTTTGGAAGTAGTCTATACATTTACTGAAGATAGTTTCAGAATTATATTAGTTTGAACATGTTTTTGAACAACAGAAACGAGTTAACAAATTGAATTTTGTTTCTTGGTTATGCAAGCTTGGGAAAATATGCTATTTTTGTGAGCAAACCCTATCCATATTCGGTCACAATAAATCATCATCTGAAAACATGTTAAAGCGACTGACTCACAGATGGGCCGACGATGCAAAAAAAGAAAATGTTCTTACATCTTGAAATTTTTGCTGCAATTGTGAAGAACATATTTAAACTATGTTACTGATTCATTTTTTGATACAGAAAAACATCAAAATATAAAGTTTTATACACTTTCGGTAAAAATTTTACCCCGTTAGTCACGGGGTAGATACTTTAGTTATAAGATTAATTTTGACGCGTCTAGATCGTCGCTCTATATTTTACTGACCGAAAGGTCGTGGGTTCGAATCCTGGTTAAGTCAAACTTTTTTTTTTCAGTTTTCATGGTGTATAGAAGCATAATATTATGTTTTTTCCATAGTATATTAAATTCTCTAAAATTTTAAAGAAAAAAAAATTTCCAGCAAAATTCTGTGAGTCAGTCGCTTTAAAGCAATCTCAATAAAATGTACAAATATATCTTTTATTATTTGATGGGGACTATTCTAGAAATATTTGAAGAAATATTTCTTTACGTTCCGAATCCAAAAACAATACCGAAAAGTTGGTTGTCTCATGATCGCTATATTAACAAGCATCCATTGTAACAGCCAAGTCAGTCATCGGATGATTCTTTTTTCGATTTTATACAGTAAACATTTTGTATTACTGCTTCACACAGGACGTTTGTCTTCTATTTGCTTGGCGTTCCGGGCCCAACTTAAAGCAATAAGCGAAATATTTTCTCATGTTGAGACATGGGAATTCTTTGGCCATCTTATTTACAAGCATCTGTTGTAACAGAAACGTCACTTATCTCGGATTTATACAGTGAACACTTCTCGGTGATATTTTGTCTTTCCAATGATCATTTAACATTGTAGTATCATGTAAATAGATCCGTCTGTAATTATTTTAATGGCATTTGTCATTAATCAAAGCTAATGACACAATATTCAATTGATAACGGTTAAATGCATTTTAACATTTATGTGCTTTTCATAGATTTTTTATCATTTAACCTTCTGTACAAATTCAGTTTTATAAAATTGCCTTAGCAATTTATAGCGTTAAAAGAGTTATTGATGGTGAAAATCTGGACTACTGTTTATGGATAAATATTATTTAACTAACAATCTATAGGTTTACGACAATACTTCGTATTTAATGTTTGGGTTTAAATTTCACTTCAAGTATGATGCAAGTTTCAGTTTTAATGTTTAAATCTTTCATATGAATGTAAAACACCTAATAGATGAAATATTGTTAAAAATGCAATTTATTCTGATTTGGAATGGTTACTTCAAATGCAAAATCGGACATCTTGTCTTGAACAAAACAGGAGAATACGACGCAAGAAAATAGCTTATTCGAAAACTAACCTGATTATTTATTCTTGAACTATTCGAATATTTTACCCGAGAAATGGTTCATAAATTATTTATAATATTACTATGTATATGAACACATAATATTTCTAAATGTGTTCTGTTTCAAAACTTTAGATAGTTCAGGTATCCACAAAGGTATTGTTCACACAAAGGCGAGGGCAACATTTAGTTATTCAGGTTTAATTGTTTGGGGGAATATTCAAAAACAACTAAGAATTATATTTGTACTATAATATTTTCATGAAAATGAAAAAGAAACATATTATTTTTGTCATGAACTTTATAATCTCCATTGTTGATTGCTTGTAATCATAAATAGCTTCTTGATTTTATTAGTTCTTTGATCATATATATCATGGTGTGAACAGAACAGAGCAAAGTGGCATACAAAATTATTCAAGTTTTTGACACTAAAATTATATGGGATTTTGTAGTTAGTGCAAAGAGATGTAGAAAACGATTTTAATTTTGCAGCTGGGCAACCGAATGTCTTTTGGCATTAGATTTAATTAGAAAGGAATTGTGAAAAGAGCAACATCCAGAACATGAAACAAATACCTATTTAAAAATAACGATTATTATATTTTTCTCCCTGCAACAGGCACCAACGCTTGCTGATTTAATGTTTTTATCAACATTTCATAACATCTCACCATTAATCTTTTCATGTTTCCTGGCGATGTTTACTGGTTAAATAAATGTTTAAGAATATTTGTTTTAACATTTTGTGTATCCGTGGACTTTGTGCTTTTTAATCAGAGACATAATAAATCAAAAATGATCATTACAGACATAAAAATAGATACTGTTTGCCAAAAATCTTAATAGTTTGTCAAATCATGAGAGGAAAGAGACGAAATGATACAAAGAGATGTAAAACGCATCGAATATACTGTTATCTCCTAATCTAAGCAGCAGAAAGCAGTAGTAGTATTTGCAAACAAAAAGTAACTTTTAATGTCCAGTTTGTTAAATATTCAAAGTTCATGATCGATCATACAACCAATGATAAAAGTGAAAACTTTATAAGGCAAATTTGAGATTTGCCTCAAGAATATTGTTAATTCCTGAAACAAAAGCTTGCTAACATTTGTCATTGATTTTCTGTCTACTCTTTGTTGCCTTCATTACATATGAAAATACGTTTCTAGAAAATGTACAAATACCACAAAATAATTGATTCCTTCTTTATCAAGCACCAAAGACCTGAGTCAAAGTTTCTTAATGTTGTTACTTCTTATATTATAATCATTCTGACACTCACCATTGCACTGCTTTAAAACAAAATCATCGAAAAACAGCTATGCTACAAATAAATTCGAAATTTCCGAGACTGGCCAAGCAGTGGTAAGTTTTGAAGTATTCACGATTTTATATGTACATTTATGTTTAAACATAACCTACATTGAGAGCGGCTTTGCTGATATGAAATATGAAATCAGCAAGACATATCAATACGTTTCAATGAGTTTTGTTTTCAAAGGAAGTTTACAAATTCACAGGGCGATTTCCCACAATGCTGAGCAATTCAAGGAGGAAATGAATCAAGATAACATTATAAATTATACCCGTCTTAAATAAAAAGTGGGTTCTTACATTCATATACATATACGGTGTTACTCCACCAGTGCTATGGTTTGATTTGTGGAAAATTCATTATCAACCATATATTTTAGATTCATGTTGAGTCGTCTTAGATATTGTGTAAATAACATTTATAACTAGGATTGTTTTGAGCTTTCTTTTATGTTTGGTTTCTAAAAATTCTAGAAAAGTCTGAAAGATATACATGAAGACCTTGGTTGTACGGGTAACTTTGGTTTAAATTGCCTTTGTGCATTCTACAATAAGTGTGTTGGTTAGAAACAGTCTAATGTTAGCAATGGAGTATTCGTGATGTATGTGAACCCAAGTCTGATCGTTAAAAGGTTAAAATGATCAAAACAGTTTACATTCAGACATAAATACAGATACTGGTAGACTAGTAGGATGTTTTCGTTACGCCTGGCTCGTTACAGGTTATGCATATAAAATTTGATGTATTTAATCTGTGGATTACATAGATAAAAGACTTAAATGTAAAAGATTGGAAATACTATGCGCAATATCGTAGAATATAATATAAACATTATATAAATTGTACTTGTGTTCTGGGTTCCCTGACTCTGCAATACTTTGATAACATTTCATTTTTATAAGTTAAATGCGTAAAAAATGACTTTATTTCCTTTATAAAAGTTTTGTGAATTTATGACACAAAATATCAAGAAATACTTTCTTAAGACTTCATTTTGAATCTGCATATTTACACTTTCAAATTTATGTACTTTTACTCTGTTGATAACATGAATATCAAAGTAAATAATTCTACTTGATTGGATGTTTTCTTCAATCGGGATTAAAGTAACATTTTGACATTGATTTGTCTGGATAGTAGATCTTCTGGAGCTTTCATGTAATTGTTTTTGCCGTTTTCAAATGAAGGGATTGGAGATGTTTCTATATAGATATGGAATCAAGTTAGATATTATGATATACCATAGTCAAATGGTTGTCATGGATACACGTGTTCTTAAGATAGAACTGTAGTTTAAACGATTGTAATTTAAATTCTACACTATATATTTGTACTTAGTCCTATGTATAGTTCCATTATTTTGCTGAATGGACTAAGTTACTGAACTGGCTCTTTAGATAATTATTAGAACTGACAGATTTAAATAGTTTTGAGTCAGTGTATTAATTGTGGATTCCTAAATGCCATGTATCTAAAATAACTGCAAAAGAATTGGTTGTTTGAGTAGTCTGCTAATACTAGGTAGGACATAGAAGAAGAAATATTCAAATAACTGACTAATGAGTTATGATTGACCAGTTATTTATAGAACCTAAAGTAACAAAGAGTGCACAATATAATTTTAAAGTTGTACAATTTTTCTTTATTATTTTATAATGAAAATCAATTTTGAAAATTTTAACAATTCAAAATATTCGCTTTTTATCAAGTGAAGACGTTCATCTATTTATTTCAGAAATGTTTTTTAAAGAAATTATGAATACTTTAATAATAATGTCTCTAACTACTGTCATTTTCGTCTCATTTGTGTAAGAAATGGCAAGCAATAATTATATATATGTTAATTACCATTACTTAGAGAATTTGTTTTCTAAAATAATGGAAATCATAATCAGTAAGACAAGTTCTCATTAAGATGTTGAATATAAAACAATTATTTCAGTGATTTATTCTAAAATCTAAATTTCAAGGTTGACATGTCAAAAAATATACAGAAGGACTATTTATTTTTAATTCAAATATATTTAAAATTTGCATAATTAATGTTTAAGGAGATGCAATCGGTTTATTGTTCCAGTTTGTCCTGTTGTCAAATAATAATATCACAAAATCAGACGCGAAATATCCATCAGTAAAAAGTGTTATAGCTTAAGAAATCGAACCATTGTGTAAAAGATTTATACCTTATATTTATATTTCAGATAATGTCAAAGTAAGACTAAATATCCCAGTACGCTAGAACATAAATAAACCGTTTCAAAAAGCATCAAAATGGTCAAATCTTGTGACGGATGTATTTTAATCGAATATTTTAGATTGAATTGGAATATGTATCCAGAAGTAAAAATCGATCTTGAAACCTCATTTCAACATTTTGTTTTTCTAAGAGACCGACTATTTAAGCAGTGGATTTCTCTAAAGAATGACGGAAGCCATACTTAATTTGTTTTCGTCGAATGTTAGCACGAATACGCGAGGGTTGATCAATACTTAAAGTACTGCAAATAAATCATTGCAGGTTTCTAGAGATGTGTCATATCTGGAGGCTGACAAGAACTTATTGCATGAAAAAATGAAAGATATTGTGGTTTATTTTTTAATTAAATTCGTTTAAGAAAGGGCAATGTTGTCTAGCAAGATAACGATTAAGTTCTTGAAGTTGATTTATTTATAGTCTCCGGAAGCATATAACATTATCTTTGATTTTGCATTCGCTAGGCAAAATGTCTGAAAATCAGTTCCGCCATGTTTCTACGTGATAGTAATTGCTTTAGAAAATTTCTTAAGAATTCTTTCTACTTTAAGTAGTGCAGAATATTTTAAAAGAAAGGTGTTTTTAGCAATAGACAATTCATACACTTGCTGAAGTCCGTTTTGCTATTACAACATCTATAAATTTCAGTGGCATACATTGTACTTTTAAAAACAGTTATCTATGTATTCATTTTAACATATCTTACGATTTACGGCCTTACCTAAAATTACAGGTAAAATATAATTTTTGCAACATTCAATAAATATATTCGATGGAAATTTACTCTGGATAATTCGAGCATCAATACCTCGTTTGGTGAAACATATCTTTGTCCCTCGCGCAACACTTTTTCCTTATTATTGTATGACAACTTGAGGAGACCCGTCCTAGTTTCTCTCATTGTCAACAATACACACGTTACAAGACATTCACGGGCAGAACTGCTCTTATTGTGAGCGAATGCCTTCACAATAAAATATATCTTAATAAAATAACTGGATTCAACAGTTCAATCTGTCTGAATATATTAAATTATACCATGTTTAGACGTATTGAAGATTAATGTTTCACCCACGAATCTACAATATTCAAAGTATTGAGCAAATAGATTATCAAGAGAAAAGAGTTCTAGTTATTTACTGAATTTTGGCTATTTGATTACATTAAAAGGAATAATTTTAGAACATCACAGTTTGCAAAATTGTTTCATTCTTTCTAACAGACTGTCAAATGCACACAAAGCTGACGTCATTGAAATGTTAGGCTATGTTGTGCATTTTAAAGAGTCGATCTGGTGACCTTACCAAAACACTTTATGACAGGAAACTGATTCTGACAGTTGACTCCTTTATCGGAAGAACGGAAACCATACATCATGATCCTTAATTTTGTTGTCGTCGCTTGTAAGCACGAATATGCTTAACTTTATCAGTTCAAACGTGTGCTGCGCCAAAGTTGATTGCAAGCCAAACGTTGTGCTGATTATTCAGACATTATCATAAATCTGTCATATGAATATGACTTAAAGATAAGTCGTATGGATCAATGTCTTCCTTCATCACGTAGTCAGGTTGCTAAATCTATATTTGTTGATAAATATTAACAAGCAGAGAAAAGGATTACGAATTTTCAAAATAGGTCACATATTCGTATCATTTCTATCAAATTTGCTTCCGCTTGCTTTGCCCATTTACACCTTACTTATATCACATTTGTGAAAGGTTTTGCTTAAACGAAACACAAATACCTAACATCGCTTTTTTGTCAAGATTGTAGAAATTAGTGCTTAGATAGAGACGAATCAGTCGCTTACTTACGTTGATATTATTCTTATAAATAATTTTCTCAGTGGTCTGTAAGAATATTCATGTCAGTCTTAACAAATGTCTGTGATATAATTCCTAAAATATAGACGAAAATGGAATACTATCGCTGACTTTCTCCTACAGCCTCTATCATTTATTGAATTACGCCAGTAAAAGATTTTATGAAACAAGACTTCCCTGATTTCTAACCACCTGCCTAAAAGCTGACTTTAATGAGGATATTCACTCATCATTATTTTTTTTTTAATTTTTAATGGACACATAGTCTTGGAACTTTTTTCTGTTTTTAACTGGTACAAACATTATATTACTACACTTTGACAGATTAAACGTTTCTTTGTTTTCTCTGTTTACTTTATGACATAACTTAGACTGGATACGTGATTGTTTATATCGAAGTATCTAATATCTCATGTTAGCTGTTGCAGAACGTAACCATTTGCATGAGATGCCATCATAAACTATTTATTGATATATTACCACAGACCACCATAATAAATGTCTAAAGCATTTGAATGAATGTGCAGTTTTACACATATAAATAGCTTTTAATAACTGTTATAAATATAGGAAAATAGGTTAAATGATGGAATGTCTTGAATGAGGGGAATAATATGATGTTGCACAGTTTTTCCTTTTTTAATGGCTAACTTAGGATGCAGCATCAGAAGTGGCATGAAAGAAACTTTGGATAAGTGGCTGAGTAAAGTAAACATTACTTTGATGATAACATTGGATTCCTTGAGGTTTTTTTTTAAAAAAGACTGTGTCTGAATAATACTTATAAATTACTGCCCTTACATTTGCTGCCAAATATTTATTTTAGATAAAATAATTTGTTCAAAAATTCACATATACGACTGTCCAAATAGCGTTGACTTTTCTTTTTTTAAAGCGGCGTCCCCTGTATATTTCATTAATTTCAATAAGCGTCTTTTATGTATCTCTTGTAGCAACATTCAAAGCGTATTTATGTAAATTTCAATCATAAATAGCAACAAACAAGATTTAAGACAGACAACTGAGATTAAATATGTTTCATTATAAACAAGCAAATCCAATTGCATCCGATATAATTTTAGTAGTTTGGTTTGTATGAATGGCAGTTACCCTTTGCTCTTGTAAAAATATCCAAGACGAGAAAACACTGATTATGCAAAATATATCTCAGTGTCTTTTTTTTTTGACGGAATTGACTACTCTTGGTTTGAACTTCGGTTGAAAAGGACGCGGTGCTAACAAAAGTTTCAAAATCTAACCAATACGGATTCGAGAATCTGCATCGTCTTGGCCGGTGTAATCTGACCTGCTAAGACGGCTTAACGGCATACGGTTTACGAAAAAGAGGGAAAGGTAAGCCTTCAGATTACCGACGGTTCGTTACGAATAACCTGGAGATAAGCAATTTAACATACAAAAATGATTTTGTTCAATCACCAGGTAAACTGCAGACTGCACTAGGTGGAATTCGGCCAGAAAACGAGTACACCCTAAGTGCAATCGATTGACCTATACCTAGGATGGAATGCATTCTTACTAGAACCGACAGATAGAGGGATAACATTTTCTCGCTGTTTTTAAGCAAGGGATTGGAGACATTTAAAAATGTATCGCCTATTCATTACAAATCGGCACAATTTGTCTTTAAAAAGTCTTCTGGACACTCAGTCGATTACACCTTTTATTCATAATCCTAACAGTGTAACCTACGTCAACCAGCTTTTTAAAAAAGTTTTTTTTACAGTTATAAGGTAAACAGCAAAATGGCCAGTAAGCTCAAAAGTATAAACATTTTATACTTCAGTGTTAAAGTGTATGTTTTGTATAATACTGATGACTATTGAAAAATTATTTCAGAAAGCAAACATGCAGCAGAACTAAATTGATTGATATTGCGTAACAAACATTTTAAAGACTTCAAATGTGACCAAAATTATAAAAATAGCAACTTTCACCTTATTCTCTGTCTGATCTTATGACTTTGTTATTAATGTATTCTCTGCCTGATCTTAAGACTTTATTATTAATGTATTCTCTGTCTGATCTTATGACTTTGTTATTAATGTATTCTGTTTCTGGTGTTATGACTTTGTTATTAATGTATTCTCTGCCTGATCTTATGACTTCGTTATTAATCTATTCTCTGCCTGATCTTATGACTTTGTCATTTTTATGTAAATGAACTGTACAACAATATAGCAAAAGAAACCACCATGTAAATTAAACAGTTAGATGAAGTTTAACTTTCAATCATTTCTGCATTTTTTATACTTGTTAGGTTTCATATCAATTGTACCAAAATAAATGACACATGGTCATATATTCTTCTGTTTGAAGGCGGTCTCAAATATTACGGATATGAATGTTATCTTACACCAATCAATCAATAATGAATCAAATTCACATCAGTTTTATCTGAATTATAAAAAAACTTTGCTTATGTTGTAAAAATGTTACTTCTAAGTAATGAAAGAAGAATAAATATACAAGACCGATAACATTCAACATTGTTGCGTTATGTTTTAGTTTAGATGTAGTCTGTTCAGTTGATATTAATAAAAAATTTTACTTAATAAAAATCATTTTGTTTTTGTATTAAATCTAAAACTGAAGGCACTGGATGTAAATTGATTAATAAATGTTTTTTCCGTAAATTGATTAAAAACGTGAAACAATTGATAAAATTCTTCTTTATGCAATGTGCTTTAGGATATATTTTTATTCATTTTGGTTAATGTTTGCAGGAATCATAGCAACATGTCACAGTTTTGCAATGTTAATACGTCTGTTTTACTGTAAACGATAGGTTGTTCCCTTAGAAAACCCTACTTTGTCTACATTTTGTCTTAAAAATTTACACATAGTATAGGTTTGACAAAAATAGAAAAGGTTGCAAGTGAACGTTTTTCCGGGCCAAGGTCATGAAATACTGCATAATATCGAAGAAATTTAAAAAGTTTGCCAGTGGTGCTCTTCCTACAATGTTAAAGTAGATAGGATCAAATCAATGCACAAATAAACAACCATTTGATAAGTTTCACTATGCCAAAATTTAATTTCAATTATTGGCATTAAGTGTTGCTCTTGTTGGTCCAGTTCATACGTACGTCCTGAAAGTATCTATTCGGACTCTTCATCCAGGAGTATTTAATTTCAAACGATTACAGTTTAACATTAAAATTTTACTTTCTTTAGATATATGTAAAGAAGGTCGTAAACAGAGTCTATCAAGTTGGTATACAATTTGGCACAAATGAACGAAGAGGAAGCCAGAAGTTGGCATTGTAATAGTTTCTCTGGATATTCTTTCAGAAATTATATTCCAATAATAAATGGCTATATAGGTCATGAATTGAATTACAGACAGAAGTTCTTTCCATGGCTGACAAAATTTGAATCCCGCTTCCGTAGCCGGTTTATCTTTTGTTGTTGCAGGGAAATGAAGATGGATTGTATGCTATTTAAACTACAATAATTCATTACGATTGAAATTGAAATCACCAATAGAAACACAAAGGAGTATCTAACGATTCTAATATTTACTTTTTTTATAAAATCAAGATCAAGGCAAACAAATGTTGATTAAAAACCTACATTTACTTGGTTCGACCTCATGGCATTGATTTGCTAGGACGTTTTCTATTTCAGAATGAGAACGCTCTTGATTTAGAATGAGAATTTCGTATTATAGCAACATACATCTTTTGATGGTTGCCTTATGTCGCATCATAGAAATAAGATAGATGTATTAGAATCTATATGTTTAAGACATACTCCCTACTACAGTAGGACTAGTTGCTACATCTACTGTATTGCCTGATAAAACAGAGAAGTATTACATTTGCTGTTTATGTTTTAATCATATTTTTATGGCAGAATTTTGATATAATAATATAATATATATTATAGAGAATGATGTTTTTTCTGGATTTTTTTACCGAAGATTACTTATCGACGATTTTACTATTTTCAAATTTTGGTTTCTGTTTACCTCACCTGCTCTATCTTACGGACTGTAGATGACATGATTTTTATTCAAATGTTTCTTAAAATTAGTTGTTGCCAGAAACGTTCAGAGCTTCAAAAAATATCTATAAAAAATGATACTTAATTAATATTTTGAGCTGCATCAAGATTTATGCGCAGTTTTTGAGCACATATCATTATCGATAGCAACAAACAAGAATTAAGAGAGACAATTAAATACCATATCTTAGCTAATAAAGTTGCATACGGTGATATTTTAGTCCTAATCAAAATGGCTGTTATTATTTGATCTGTAAAAGTTCTGAATATGAAAATTTTGATAGTTTTTACTATAATATCTTCATATGCACAAAATGTTTTCTTTTTAAAATACGTACACATACAATAGGAAATTATTCATGTGTAAATGAAGAAAATAACATTACTTGGATTATATTAAGAAAAAAAATCTGAGCCATGAGTATTAAAAAAAAACGAAAAGAAAAACGCAAAACGAGAAAACAAAATATGCAAATGAAGATTAATGCAAGAACTGTGTTCATTTTGAACACATTGTGCACACACGTTTGATGTCCATTTCAACAGGGTTTGCTTATACGCTATAAGTGTATAAATACATAAGAAACAAAATTCAGAGAAATGAAAGAAACAAAATATTGTAGTTGTTTGTTTTCAACCACAAAAGCTAGATATATTGTACTCAACAGTTATCTCTTTACAGATATTGATTTCGTGTTTTTCTAATAACAGATGTTTCTTAATATGTGACCCAAATGGTTTAGCTTCTTTATAGCTTCGAAATTCAGAACAAATTTGGACATTAGTTATGACAAGCAATGAATGGCCACGACTTGGGGAAAATACTAGATGAGGTTTAAGAATATCCAGAGCCTGATTATTGACAGACATGAAAAGGAAAACTTATGAAGATGAAACAAATGATACATTAGATATGTCAGTGAATAGTTTTATTTCTGTAGAAAAATAACCCAGCATTTGATGGTGCTGCAACTGGTCTAAATCTTAAAGATCGTATTAATAATTACAAGTTGATATTGTGATTTTCTTTTTTCCTATTTACCAAACCGGACCACACTGTTTTGAGATTTTTCAGTCAGTAGAGAATGGCTGTTGTGTTGCAACGGTACATTATTTAAAGTCCGTTTGAATGTAGTTATTTTCAGATATCTGTTGCTTAAAGATAAGAAGCGTATCTTTTAATATCATTTGATTGAGTATACACAATTACTTCGGTCGTTTCTGCTGTGAATTTTAGGACGGTATTACGAGTGACGTCTTCGAACGATAAAAATATGAACTATACTTTACGAATGAGTTATGAATTTTCAAGTATTCAGATTAATCAAGATGCATGACAGTCAAGAAAGGTGGTATTCAGATTTCATATTAGTTAGAAGTAACAAAAACCTCTTTCTTCTTTCAATAAATAGCAAAATATCAAGCATAGTTCTGGTACTGTTATACACTAATTTAGGACTTGGCCATCTATGAGCATAGCTATTTTCTCAATGAATATATAACGTTTGTCTTTCTAAGGCTAAATAAAAATCAATACTTTTTAAATATATAGGGTCACTTTGACCCCTTTTATAACTTCATGAGTCGGGCATGTTTTAAAGTAGAATAAAATACATCAGTCTTATTGGTTTTCTCCAATAAATTTTACAGAAGAAATATAGCAGTTCAAGTTAGATTACTCAAATCATACTCAGAGAACTGTTAAATCATTCTATATTCCATATTTACAATGTTTAACAAATGGAAATCAAGACAAATAAATGCTTCTTGAAAAAAAAACTAATTCTCGATGGATCCTTTTCAATCGGGGTTAAAGAAACTATAATCTTTTGACATTAATGAGATAGGAAAACAGATTTTCTAGAACTTACAAGTTTTGCGATTTACAACACAAGGGATGGAAGATGTTTTCTATACAAAAATAGTATTCAAAAACAGGAACGTCTTAACATGATAGACCATAGCTCCATGGTTGTCCTGGACTCGTGCTTACATTAAAATGAAGCAGCAAGTTAGAAGTCTATTTTGGAAACTCGGCAGCTAGAAGATTTATTTGGTAGGCTGGTTCGTGTATAGATCCATTATTTTGCTGAATGGAGTTAGCTACTAAATTGGTTGTTTAGGCGTTAATTGGCACTGACAGATTTACAAAATGCTATTTTTGAATCAGTCTGTAATAGTGGAGGATTTCAAAATGGAATGTAGCTATTTAATAATTGTACAAATATATGGATTGCATTAAATACTTTCTACATTAAATAAACCAGCATAATTGTATGGATGTTTTTAGCAACAGATACACAGTTCTTACTTTTGCTTTAGTCCTTTTTGCTAAATTAAATACAACATAAATAGTTATAGTGGCATACTTTCAGGGGCAGCTTTCTATTCATTATTTACATTTGTTACAGTTTAACATTTCATTAATTCAAAGGTAAAATATCCAGCAACATTCAATAAATATATTCAGTGTATATTATGTTTTAACTTTTTAGAGATTAATACTTGATCTTATTATAGTATACATACTATTCAGTTAAAAGATAATCAAAAGAAAACTATTTAACCAGTTCTAATTCTAGTTAATAGCTACATTTTTGCGTTAAGATTTACATAATACGCAATAATTTTGGAACATCATATTTTCGCAAAATTGTTTAATTTTTTCTGAAATAAACTGTCAAATGCATACAATGTTTGACTTTAATTAAACGCTAGGCTATGTAGAGCATTTTGGAAAATTGATCGGGGACCTTATTATAACAATTTATTTCAGGAATCTGATTTAGATTGTGAATTCTTTATTAAAGAACGGAAGCCAAACATCATGGTATTTAATATTACTGTTTCTGGCAGTAAGCACGAACATGCTTAGGTTCATAGAAACTGTACGTGCTGCATGTTAATCTTTTGCAGAAAATACAGATGTTATCACATTTGTCACGTGAAATTTAAAGATAAGTCTCATTGATCAATGTCTTCCTTCATCACTTAGCAAGGTCACTAAATTTATGTTTAAAAAAACTAAATAATAACAAATAGAGAAATAGATAATAAATTTTCAAAATATAACATTTTCATCCAGTTTGCTCCCTCTCGCTTTGCCTATTTATATATTTCCGTATTTCACATCTCTGATATGATCTATTAGCATTAACCGTACTCAAATACCTCGCAAGGCGTGTATTTGTTAAGAATGTCTGTTAAAGATAATCCGTAAAATGTAGATGATACGGAAAATATCATATACTTTCTTCTACAGCCTCTAATGTATATAAATTTACACCAGTAAGAGGTTAAACGAAGCAAGGCGTTACTGATTTCTATCCACTGCCTTAAAGCTTAACTCTTTTTTTCTACACAAGCCTTAGAATTTTTTTGCATTAAACTGGTCCAACTTTATATTATAGCAATTTTACAAATCACATGTTCCCTTGTTTTCTCTGTATGCTTTTTGGACATATTACGTAGTTCTTTTTAAAATACGTAACTGTTCATATCGAGGTATTTTTGTTATCTCATGTTAGTTCCTAATAGCTGTTGGGAAAGTCACCATTTGTGTGAGATGCCATCATAAACTATTCAATGATGTATTCATCACTGACGAACATAATAAATTTCTAAAACATTAGAATGAATGTGCAGTTTTACACAAATAAGTAGGTTTTAATAACTGTTATAAAATATGTTGAATGAGGATATTCTTGAGTGAGGGAAATAAAACGATGTATCACAATTCTGCAGATTTTGAATGGTAGTCTGGGGAGTGGAATCATACAAACTTAAAATAAGTGGTTGATTGGAGCAAAACTTTATTTGATTACTACATCTTATTTAACTTGCTGTATATTACTGCCCTCATAACATTAATCATTTTTGAGAAAAATGACTTATTTGTGAATTTATTAATCTTGCCCAGATGACATTGTTTTATTATTTTTTATCATTATTATTAATTTTATTATCCTCATGATTATTATTATTAATAATTTGTTTTCTTGCTTTTATCTTTTGTGTGTTTGTTTGTTTTCAAAAAGAGCTCGACTAGAATATATATAGAATAATTTTGACTTGAGTTATATTAGCTGCATCATGGTTTATGTAAAGCTTTAAAAAATATTAGTCGCAACAAACAATATTTAAGACAGCCAAACTGACATTAAATATGTTTCAAAACAAATAAGCAAATCCAATTGCATTCGATACAATTATAGTATTTTGTATAAATGGCAGTTAACCTTTGCTTTTGTAAAAATACCCAATACAAGAGAAGATTGATTATGCTAGATATATGTGTGTTTTTATCTTACAATAATTAAGATAGCGAAACGGGCAGAAAGCTCGAAAAGTAATAACTTTATGTAACAACTGTATATTTCTGTATAAAAGTGTATGTTTTGTAAGATACCGATGACTGTTGAAGAATAAGTTTAATTGGAAATTACCAAAAATTGTTTTTTTTAGTGCCGACACTAATACATGTCAGATAATAGGAATTTGCATGTGATCTTAATGCAACAGTTTTTTTTCTGACACGATATATCGATTAACTGTTTAGACGGTCGAATACCTAAATTGTGTGCGATTCGAAAAACTGAAAAGTAATACTTTTCTTTCCTCAAGGGACTTCGTGCGAAGACTTTTGTCTTCACATATTATAGCATCCTAGATGCATATTTTGTTTTAATATGTTTAGCTTACATTTGCTTGACCTTTATATCGTTAATCAAAAAAAATATTTATAAGGAAATATTATACAGTTATTTCATGTGTGTTTGGGGGACAGTCATAACTATTGTCCCGAGGTGTCAGGGAAGACTTTCGAACTGTTGCTCGAGGCCGTTAGGCCGAGGGGAAGAGTTCGAGATGTCTTTTGGACAATAGTTTTGACTGTTCCCTTAAAACACACATGAAATAACTGTTTTATTACCTAATACTCTATATAACTGTTTAAATACCTAATATTCTATACAATTTGACTAACTCAAGATTTTTTTTCACCAGCTGTCGGCAGATGACTGATCATCGTTAGTGAACGCTTGGTTTGTTTGGGCTAAAAGCCGGTACAGATCCGACACCAAACTCGGGTACAATAAAAATAGGAAATGAAATTAAATGAACGTAAAGCGCCGTCAGGGTCCTTGAAAAACGTACATGTATTCAATTTTAGTAACTTTCACTTTATAACATCCTATTGCGCATGCTACTGCGCACAATGAAAGCATAAGATTGGTTCAAATGTCAACTATGAAACAGTTCAAACTATTGCCCGGTCAACAGTTTGAACTGTTGCCCGGACCAGAATAAATTGTTGCTGGCGTACTTGAAAGATGAAAAAATGCCAGGAAATAAGCAAAAATAATGAATTGCAAGTTATATAGACCGTTAGGTAATCATAACTTATATTACCTAGATTTATGAATATTTTATATATGATATATAAAATATTGTAATATTGTAAACTGTAAATTTTATTGCAAGGTGTTAGTGCCAGTGTCACAAAATACGCCCGTTACAAAAGCTTTTGGTGAAGATGTAGGCATAATGGATCAAAAGAGTTATTCCCAGTGCTGGATAGTGAGACATATATTTAAAATGAAACTGAAGATAAATTAGTACATATATGAGTCCAAGAAAGGGAAAAAATGCGATGAAAATTGGAATCTGGACAAAATTGAAAGTACGAATTTTTACAAGGTCTAAAGTACATGAAATTATACAGGGGCTTGAATTATGCACATGGCACCCTGTCTGATAATGGTGAACATTTGTGCAAGTCTAAATTAAAATACCTAAAGGCTTGTGAACATTCATTCTTGTTTCAGGCTGGCCTGTATTAAGCTTCAGTAGATCTTAAAGCCTAAGTGACACTATGCAACCAAAGAAAGTAACTCTTTATTTAAAACCAGAAGGTTATAATCTAAGAAGTACAATGTACATATATTTGCTGAAGTAATTACTTTTGATAAATGTGCAAAATTTATGATCACATGAATACATGTACACAAACAGTACAATGACATGTCATCTGGACTATGGATTACGCGTTTCAGTTTCATGGTGGTGAACATTTGTTATAGAATCCTAGATGACTAAATGGTCCGTACACACATTTCATACTTTTATCTGACCTTTGCCTTCTATGTATGGCCTTGTCCTTGGCCACAGGGATCTGAATTTTATATGCGACACTCTAACTCACAATGCTAAACATTTGTGCCAAGTTATATTAAATTACCACAACGGATGTTGAAGTTTTGCTCCGGACAAGCATTTATCTCTGATCCATTAGTGTGACCTTGACCATTAACCTAGAGACCTGGTTCATGTGTGCGACACTACGTCTTGTGATGCTAAATTTTACATCAGGAAATACTAAAATCCCTCCATGTATGTAGAAGATATGCTCCGAACAAAATCTAGATAATTCATCTCTTATGAACTTGACCTTGCATATATGAAAGTGGATTATGCGTCTAATGCTTAGTCTCATAATGGTGAACATATGTAATAGAATCACTCAATACATGATGACTAAATGGTCCGTACACACATTGTTATATTTCTATCTGATCTTTGACCTCTATGTTTGACCGTGATCTTGAACTTTTCGTAGATTTTTCACCTTTTCGACAAATAGATAGCTTAGGCTGCTAGGCTGCTGCAATAATTTAACAACATGGCAGCATAGAAATCAGATGATTGTTTCGTGTTTATTTCAGTCAAATAAAGTTCTTATGTTTGATGAATGTGATTTGGATCTATTGCAAATCATATCAGTATTTCATATTCTATACTATTTCATTTTTTCTTTTTTCTAGGCTACCAGGCTGACAGACTGTTTGGCTGCTAGGCTGCTTATTTCAAGAACATCCTGAAAATTTCTACTGGAGTCTTCATCTAGGAGTATTTCATTGAAACGTTTTACATTTTCCCTTCTAAATCTACGAAACTAGTATACAATGCTGATATGGAGGTGCACGTACGTAGTTGTTTTGAATATGTACGAATTAACGAAAAGACAGCTAGTAGTTGGCATTTTAATAATTTCGCTAGGTTACTGTTTTGAAATAATATTACATGTAATGAATGACTACATTTTCCGTGTATTAAATTTGACAATTCTTTCCACGGCTGATAAAATTATCATCTCGCTTGCGAGGTCGGTTGCTTTCTTTATAATTACTTTGCTGCCTTTGACGTTGATGGACGGTGTTCTATAAATTGCGAACTGGAATTGGAACCATCAATAGAAACGCAAAGAAGTATTTAATGATTCAATATTTACTTTATTTATAAAAACAAGATCAGTGCAAACAAATGCTGATTAAAAACCTACATCTACATGATTGTTTCCTATACTATGGGAGTCCAGGGAAGTTCGACACTTTTGCATTGATTTTCTAGGATTTTTTTCTATGTAAATCTTGGAATGCACAAGTGTTTTAAGATAAGAATGTTTAATTATACGTTTGAGTTGAATAATAATACTTTTTTTACTTTTCCTATTTTTCCAGTTTGCTTCTAAAACTGACCTAGTAATCAGGTTTCTTCTGCATTTGCACTGGTTTATTTCTGAACGCTTTGCAATCTTAAATTAGCTGTTATTTCTTATTTGCCTGAGATTTCATCATAGAAATATCGGTAGATGTAACACCAGGTAAAACCATAATGAATGGCTTCAACATACGGCTGCTGAAGATAAAAGTTTTAACAAATATTTAGGTTTTGAAAACTGTTTTACGACATGTTTATGCCCAATCAAAGTACAGTGATGGATATATTCCACCATTACACATTATCACCGTATGAAGCAACAAGAATAAAGTAAATGTGTAGTAATATTGTCCCTTAAACATCTGTTTTATTGTTTTTTATCATACATAGCAGGCAAAACTTTGAAATAATATATTTCAGAAAATATGTTTTCTTATGTATGCATCTTTTTTATGGCAAACCACTTTGCGTTACTTTTACTATTTCAAACTGACTTCACCTGTTTATTTTACGAACTTTACGATAATAAGCATTGTTTGAAATTTAAAGATTTCTTTAAATCAGCTGCGGCCAAAAACTTGACTTTAGTTATTTATATAGAGAATAATAGGTTGGTGGCGTGGATGGAGAAAGTTTATCTGGTTAGGCGGAGGAATTTATCGAGTGAGCCGAAGGCCTTTAACAAAATTAATAAGGTTAACCACCTTTAAAAATTTTGACTGCGTTTATTTTTAGTCACCAATTAGGTCACGCCTTCAAACATTACGCATAAAACATAGTTCCATCTTTCATTGTCACTCTCAGTTGACATATATGCGTGTTTTGTCTGTGTCTTGTGTAATCAATTGAAGACTAAGTGATTTTTAAACTGTGTATTTATTAACATGTAAATACTAACGATAATTTGCCAACAACAACGCGTGTGAATCTATCATCACAGTTCTAATTTAAAATTACTTCATAAAAAGATTAAAGCATCAAAACAGCTCCAGAAAACAAGGAATTCGTTTCTGTGTTTAGTGTAACATTTTCTTTTACAAAGGCTATGGAATTACCACTACAATTAGAGGAAGTTGACGGCGCCTGCAGCTGGGGAGGTGTAAAGTATACCAGGAACTAAACAGGACTTACCGAGTTCACTTTGGGCTGGTATACTTCGTCTTGTAAGTCCTAGACCTGGAAAACATTAAGAGCAATAAAGAACGCTGGCTGTCTATGGCGGCCTTCGTCTTCTAGTCCGCGATCCCAGCATGCAACATCTCCTGGTATAGACTGTGTCCGTCCTAGCCGGTACTTCCCACACAGACTGGTTCTACCAACGGGTAAGTTTTCATGGAACTGAGTTTGAAGTGCTGATGCACGGTCTTGGCCAGAATGTACTTTTGCAGTTGAAATGTTACAATCATTTTTAGTGCTGTTTATGTGCATGCGTTGTTAGATTTGGGATTGAGTATTAGCAGGTTGTCAGCATTGGTTTCTGAGCAGGAGCTGGGCTCATCAAATGATGCTTTTTCTACAGGAAAGCAGGCTGTGGAGGATGGTCTTGTTCTGGAATTTGACAGAATTTTGGAGCATTGTTTGTGCTTTTCCTCAGACATTGCCGAATAACCGATGACCGACTGAATGTTTTTGTGCCCGCTGATTTGCATAATATCTGTTGGAACGCTGCTGGAATCGCGAAGCTTCTGTACTAAGTGTTTTCTAGTGGAGTGATTAGTCAAGCGTTTATTTTCATCAAGACCACCCTTCATAGCCATCGCTTTCAGCAAACCACCAATTTTCTTTTCTCCAAGAGTTATTTTCATGAACCAGTTTTTATCATCATTTTTTGCGATCAAGTACGTGGAGCTATATAGAAAAAATGGTCAGCTTCACAAAAGTCAGCAGGTCTTTTGCTGGCATACAGCTTGTATATCTCCACTGGGCACCTTTCTGGGTCCTCGGGTGTAGCAAACATTTTTGTTGTGACCTCTCGGACATCGCTGATATTTGTCCCGGTCCTGGTTTTGGTCTGGCGCTCTTGTAATTCAAGATACTGAATGCCATCTGATCCAGTTTTCAGAAGAACATCGCCCCATCTGCAAATGCAAAGATGACTAAAAAGCTCAAAATTGTATCAGATACTAATAAACACGTAATACCTGTCAGTGACGTCATTTTATGTTTACTTTTCACATTATATCATTGTTATTTTTCACCTTACGTATTCCGATTTCTGCGTATGGTCGTCATGGCCGAGTGGTTAGGTGCTTAGTTAATAAGCTGGATGATTCTGGGTCGAATTCCTAGATGGGTTTATTATTTTATTTTTTTTACTGACTTCTTTTCCCAGTGCTAGACGAAAAATCCCTAGTAGCCTATTCATATCAATAAATGTAAATTATTTAACATTACTAGGAGGATGTAAAATGTACTGGAAACTAAATTTTAAGGGCATTTAGAAAAAAAAAACAATACTGCCGAAAGCCTTAATCAAACTTCCATCGCCTGATTCGAAGGCAGGTTTTATTACTATTACGCTACCTTAGAAACTGACTTATTCATTGAAAATTAGCGCGTAATGTTGATACCATTTCTAATCGAGGTTTTGGGATATACCAAATTAAATTTAGTTAATTTAGTTCGTTGAAAAATTACGTTATTGTCATATATATAATCTTTACTAAGAAGGCAATAAATTTTCGGTCTGCTAAAACCTGGATCTATTTGGCAGTGTCTGAGACATTACCTCAGTAGCAGGAGCACTTAGTCAGTCACTGTTTAATTTTTGTATAAGTGTGTCGACATGAAAATTTCATGGAAAGTATGTATAATTTAGGTAAAAAAATTTCAAAAGGCAATTATATAGTTATGTCTATGATGAAGTTCATGTTCAGTTACCTCAAATAACAATTTTCTTTGGTTCCACTGAGACCAAACAATATGCAGTTGTTCATCCATATTGTGTTGAGCAGTGCTTTGGCATTTCCAGCACCGATAATGCCCTTTGCATACAACATGCCGATTTCCTGGTCAGTAATTGGGCTTGATCTGTTTGGCTTGTTGCCCTTTCCAAGCCTCTTGAGTGATTTCTGTTTAGCATGAAGCGCATCCCTACTTAGCTGGAAAATGTTGGACTGCTCAGAGAAGATTTTGTTGGGGTTTTTCTGTCTGCGTAGTTTACGATCTATGCTTGATACCATGTTTCGAATAGTCGATGGCTCATACTCATTACCATCTGGATTTCTTACTGACAAAATAAAAATTCCCAAGTACTCGTCCAACAAAACAATTTCATGTATGCTTCGTGTTTCTTGATTGCTTGACAAAAACGTTCAAATTTAGCAACATCTGACAAGGTTTTCTTTAGTGTATTCTTGTTATATTCTTGTTCAATAACTTATATGACTTCATCAGAAGAAATTTCCATGAATTCTGCGTGTTTTGTTAATTTAGTGTTGGTGTTGCTTATTTCATGGATGTTTTGGATGGGAATTTCAGTACTTTCAGCATTGTCTCTCTGGCTCTGGGTTGTAGTTATTTCATTTGAAACGCTGTTGTTGTTGGGGATATCTGCACATAGATCTACAGTGGAAAGTGCTTCATTGGATGAAATTTCCTGGGTACATTGACCTTCTTGCATGTCAGTAAACAGCAAGTTCACGCCAAACCATGTTCCTGATAAAATTCAGTGCTGGTCATTTCTGACACATCGGTTAGACTGTGCAGGGAGTTAGCACTTTTTTCATATTGTCTTTCATATAGCTCATCTCATATGACTTCAAAAGTCCCCTGACTTAAATCATCGCACATTTTGTGGCTTTTACAGTTTAGTACTGTTTACAGTTGACAGTTGAGCCGACATGTACTCTGTTTACTATAGACGCTTGTTTACTACAAGTTGTATTTAGGTCAAGCTCATTGTTTACAGGTTTAGATTAAAAATAGCTTTGGTACAATATACAAAAAACGCTTTTTAAATAACTCATAATTTTATTAATTGTTACAAAGTTAATATGACTTAGGGAATCGATTTTCCTGAAGGTATAGATTTATAAAATTTTAAGCTAAATTTTATGTAGATCAATTCTGCATAATTATGTATCTTCCTTTGTTTTTAATTGTATTGTGTACTCTATGTATCATGCATGTGGTTTTTTTAGCTGTCCCCCTTGCTCTTACTTTTTGCTGTAGATAGTACCTAGTTGCTGACTTATTATTATCAACTGTATTATCATAGTATAAATTTATAAATGCATACCATTCTTGTCTTTCAGAGCTGTTATTCGTCTTATGTTAATTGTCTTTTGTTATATAGTCGGAAAAAGCTATAAGCTAATGTTATCATGTTTGTACACTACCGACTTTAAATAAATCTTCTTGTATCTTGTATCTTGAAGGTATAACTTCTAGCGCTTGAGCGACGTAATAAGGTCGAAAAAGTAGTCCGGCTAGTCAACGTCACGTGATCTACTGCCGTAGATGAAAAAGAATATACGGCACCCTGTTATCGGGTCGAAACAAATGCATGTTACAGGAAAACTTTTGTTCTGCGTCTAAATTTAAGTGTAGTTTTGTAAACAATCGATAGCAACAAACAAAAATTAAAAGAGACAACGTGATTAGATGCAAGCGATAAAATATTTAAAAGTCTAGTCTTTATCAAAATGGCTGCTATTGTTTTTTTTCAAGTCAGGATTATAAACAATTCTGCCTAATTATCTAACTTAATTGTCTTGCTATAAACATGTTCAACGTTTACCTCATCACAGAAATTGATTTCTTATCTTTTTACTGAAAGATGTTTCTTATGTGGCCTAATTGGCTTGGCTTCTTTTATTGTTTCGTAAATATGTTTTGCTTGTATGTAATTGATTCCAAAAATTTAAGAGATGTCAGTGGAAATTCAGGAAAACATTGGACATCAATTATGACTAGTGGTAATAAGCGACGACCGTTCTTTAGGGAAATGCTAGCTAAGGTTTAAGAATACCCAGAGCCGGATTATTGACAGGCATGGAAGGGAAATGTCATGAAGATGAAACAAAGGTTACTATCAAACATGTCAGTGAATAGTTTTATTTCTGGGGAAAAGTGACTCAATATATCTTTCGACACACTTGTTACCATTATTGCATTTTATATATCGATACAGATATAGGGATATTGTTACTTTTTGACAATTTTTCGGGAGAGAATATCAATGTTTCTAAAAGATAAGATAATTAAACATTCCTTTACTCAGTGACTTGCACGAGTTGCTTCCCTGGATGTAAATCTATGCTAGACAAAACTAGTACGTCGGCTAAGAAGATTTTCATGTCATTGCTGTTTTCAGATATCATCAGAACATGGGAAACCTGTATCCTTTTGTAAATAACCGACTTGTAGACAAGTTAAAATACTACGTTATTTACTTTCTTGGCGAGTGCTGGTTTGAATCCTTGAAAGGTTCATTGAGCAGGGTTAATGTAGATTGCAAGAACTTGTTTCCCAATTAATATAAAATAAGTATCTGAACACTTTAGAGTGTTTTTGAAAAAATAGCATGATTGTAAGTACAAAATCAAATAATATGTATCACAATTCTAGGTACAAATGAGTGTGACGGATCGAGACAAGTTTAATTCAGATAGAACGACCATCCAGAATTGTGCACGCCACACAGCAAGTGTCTCCATTCAAAAAGCCAACGCAAACACGTTCCTTTGAACTTCCAGATTTCAAAATGTTTGATGCCTTTCATGTTGGGTGGTATATTTATAGAGTAATTCAAGAATTTAAATTAAAAAAATATGGGTCTCTAAGTATGACGACAGAGAACATGTTATATTTTTTATGACAAACATGTTTTTTACTTTGTTACGCTTAACAGCTATCTACAGCAAAAAGACGATTTATTCGAAAAAGGGATAATTCTTAATTGAGAAATAACATCATATTACCGTCATCTTAACTATTCCACATTTCGGACACATTGTTTGTACTCGTATAAATAAGAAAACACAGTTTACATAAAATAACGATTTTATTCACAAGACCATCAAAGGTAACATAACATTTGGATTTTCAAATCTTTGTAAAATTACAAAATAATGCTAATTTTGTAACAAGCAAATAACAGTTACATCACAGACAGTTAAACACAAACAAACTCCATTTAGGTATTTATAGAAACATTTAAGGCAACTTTCACAAATGCATCATCACAACAAAACGAAAGGTCAGAAGGGAATTTGGAAAACAAATTCTTTATAAACATAGTTTACAAAAACATGACTTTCTAGAATTTCAAAATGCAAAACAAAATGTATCAATAGATGGTGATGTTTCTTACAAAAGTTTAAACCTTAAATGTTGACGTTTAAAACGTGACTTTACAAGAGCGAAATTCTTCTGCAATGTACACAACCGTTTTAGTCTCCACATGCTGTGATTTGATCAACTAGTTTGTCATGTAATTTCTACTCAGCATGGAAGTGACCAAAAAATTAGATACCAGAGAGAAACTTTCTCAACATGGTAACAACATAACAACAAGTCAGGAAATAAATAGACAGCGTTGCCATAACAACTAAATACAAAAACACATTTCTACCTCATATTTTCTCAATGTTTAACCTTAGAACACCACGGGTAGAAGACAGCACTTTGACAGCTATTAAACAAAAACAAACAACATCATTTTATCACAGATATAGAGGATATTAAATGAGTGGTCGCGTAATAGGGATTTATTGCACGAGTTATTTGAAAACGATAAGCCCTGCTGAGTTTTTATCGTTTTCTAATAACGATTGCAATAAATCCCGTAAAACTTGACCACGAATTTAATGGTCTATTTATATCATAGAAGTTTTATAAGTGAATGGCGACTGTTTGAATAGAAACTGTTTGGTTTTTCCGTATACGTGCGAACGTCATAAGCGTATTGTTACTGACGTAGACGTCAACGAGTTATTACACTAGAAAGATATCAAAAATATAACACGGCTTTAATACACGTCCACAACGTTGTCTATGATACAAATTTAAGGTCCAACTATTCTTATTCAGGTGTTTAAGGTAAATAGGATTGACAATAAAATGATGGCAATATATTTTGTTTGATTTCATATTTTGTCACATAGTTATCTTGGTAAATATCAGTGCTTATACAAAAACAAACTTTTGGATGTAGTAAACTGATAAACGGGAAAAAACAATATGCCATTGAGGGAATTATTATATTGCACCCGAGTAAGTGGAACAGAGTTAAACTGTAAAGCAGGATTATTCGTCGAGTCTCGGAAAACTATTTAAACGGTTAATTTGTCGAGTCTCACAGAACTACTTAAAAGTGTTCGATTTCAATCAATACAATACATTCTTTTCTTGAAGGGTTACATATACAACAACTAATTTACACATACTGGTCCCGACTTCATTAATCTGGTCTATCTAAAATACCTATACCTCTGCATAAAAGAACAACTTCTATTCAAAAACATATGCAAATCTACACAAACGATTTACAATCAGCATTATTTCCATTTAGTTGAGACTGATACAAAAACTTTCATTTAATTAATATCTTAGTTTCTTTGCTTTTGTTTTAAGACATTTTGAAAATAAAATGTGTTCATATTATGCACTTTCTATATTTTTCTTTGTGGTTAAGTTTTAAAATACTGAGACCTTTGCTTTTTTAAAGGGCGACTGAGACATTTGAGAACACAAAACATCATCCCTTTCCTAAAGCAAACAGTATTCATTTAAATCAGACAGGTGTTGTCCATATCAACAGTCAGCGATTTTGCTTTGTAGCAAGTTGTACGAAGACCAAACCTTGCTTAAAATGGCGAATATAGCTGAATATTCACCCCAGCCTTCACGTTTATGCATAACAGGTGCTCGCGTAACTGTCCCATGATCTGATAACAGACTCAATCCGAGTATGAATTAGTTTCCTGCGACGTATCCAAGGCAGATAACTCACTGTCAGAGAAATACTGCGTCTATGGAGAGTGACTTTCCGTGCCTTCCTTTCCTGCTACAGTTTGTTGGACTTGGATCCTCATTTTCCTTTGATGAATTACCTTTGTGGTTACTACGGGTTTTACACCGACCTTTGGCATCTAAAATCTGTGATATCCACGTTCCCTGAATAGATCAAAACCGTCAGTGTCAACAAACGTGAAATCAATCTCTGTCTCACTTACACACGTTTATCGGTAAAAGTCTTACCCCGTTAATCACGGGGTTAGATACTTTGTATATATTGTTAATTTTGACTTTTGGTAGCAACAAGTTGGTGTGGCTCAATGGTGTAGTTCACCGGCCTTAATTTTACTGACCAAAAGGGCAGGGGTTCGAATCCTGCTGCTACCAAACTTTGTTCTTCAGTTCCCAAAGTGCACAGAAGCCTAAAATTATGTTTCTTCCGCAATATATTAATTTATCTTTAATTTTAAAGAAAAATTAAACTAAATTCTGTGAGTCAGTCGCTTTCACAGACATTGTATGATTTTGTATCAACCTGTCATATTATTCACTTTTCCTCTTTGTGACGTAAGATTTATGTCAGCATAGTCACATATGTACGTAAAATATTAATTTACATTTACCATCGTGTTGACGTAAGACATTCATTACGGCTTTTCAGTAATGTAATATTATCATTAACATTTACACTGCAGACAGAAACGTCATTAGTAAAGATGACTAAAAGTCTAAAATGGCGACGAATACATCACATAGTGAAATGTCACAATATGCAAATAAATACCTTAGCAGTCTCTGACGGAGCTTGTAACGTGAACACATCTATAATTTGCTGGAATCTACTGATCTGAACTACGACAAACGCACACTTTAAACTATTTGCTAAAAATAGAAAATAATTGGAATTACAAATCAGGTTCAGTTCGTCTGAAAAGATTTAAGGAAGTGTATAACTGGTTTATTTCAGTGCAAGAAAACTGACTTTTTAAACAAATCTCATGACATTTCCTTGCTCTACACAGTAGCTGTGACGATAACGTGGATTGGATAATAGAAAAACTAAATATCCTAAATGCTTACTTAAACACTATTACACTGTATAATGCTTTTAACAACTGATTATATTGTTCTTAGTAAATATAGAAAAGTCCCTGTCCTTACCAAAAAGCACACAATGAAAATTTATCAGGGAAATTTCACTTTGTAAATTATGTATGCTTTATAAAGAAAAGAATAAAATGTAAGAAATGAGGTTTCTGTGAAATATTGGGAATAATTACCAGCAGCCTCATGAGGCACCACGTCATGTACACCTAACCTGTCCAAGGCAATTGGCTGTCTGTGAACCGTGTACATCTGATTGTCTGGTTGACCCGTAGCTGAATGGATATCAGAGGAAGATTGTTTCTGTAAATGTATAACATAATGTGTGAATAACAAATACATGGAAAAAGGTTACAGGAGATAGAAACATATCCATCAGACGTTGTTTGTTTACATAGACGTAAGAAAATGGAAGGGCCGAATTTCAGGGGAGAAAACTCAATGAAACAAGAATTTAAGAACCTGTATTGCTTACTTACCTTTCTATTTGGTTTCTTTGTTTTAGTAATGAGCAAAATATCGTCAAACAAAAACATATAGGCATCAAAGGACTTAGCTGACTCTGAAATAGAAAAGTTATAATTAAGCGGAATAATAGCAAACGTCTTCGGCCTGATTTCTGAAATTTAAATGCCATGAACATTACAATAGTAAGTCTCTGATTTTATTCTGCTTAAACTTGAAAATTATAGACATGGTATTCTTAGCATCTCAGTAAAAGAATGACCTATAAATAAACGGATGAGATACAGAGAGGAAAAAAGATGTAACAGAGACACATGCCATTGTGAAACTTACTGCCTAACGTGTTGTGTGCAAATCTAAGCTTTGTTACTTAAAGTATAAATTAAGACAAAAACTTTCACTTATTGTTCAAAACTCTCATTGAAGAAAGAAAGAACATCTGTGTAAAATCAGTCTGAACGTTTGATAAGAAATTGACGACACAGGTACGCCTTTACTAACCTGTTAAAGTAATTGCACCTTCGTGTAAGAGCTGTCGAGAGGGACAGGCCAGCAACCGTTCACATGGTTGCCGTGACAACTTTGGTTTAAGATACTATAAAAACAAGAGAACGTGTATATCATTCTATGGACATCATTTTACGTTTATTGAAGCATTAATGAGACAATATATCGCACATGAATTTCGTACATTTTTTTTCCGTTTTTGTTTTACACAATAATTATCGTATGAATGTATTTGTATAAAAAAACGAATAAATATCAACAAAATATGATATTATGACTGACAGTGTTATAGGAGCGAGGATGTACGAAATTCATGGGTCAGGTTTTTAAGCAGATAACTAACCTTTTATCGTGAAAAACTTTGTATTAAAATCTTATAGCTTCACACAGAAAGCGGAAGTTTTATTTCAATACTAAGAACCAAACCATATAAAATGTTTGAAATGTTACAAACTTTACGTAAAGTTAGTTTTTTCACTAATTATCTATTGCGTACTCATACGTGTCTTTTTTGTTTTAGTTTAATTATAGTTTTCCCTTGAGCCAACATAATTACATAAAATATAATCCGATAGAAAGCCGTGACTGTGCGCGAAAATGGCAGCATAATTACAAACGCCTGGTGAATATAAAAACGTATAAATTATTGTATTTGAAATATTGACAAAGCCACGCAACACGCAAAATCCCTTTGCAAATTCGTATTAGTTTTTTGAATCATACAAACAACACGCAAAGCAGACCATCTTTGCAATTACACCATTACAGCAAATAAATAGTTTGCCAGTTACCTCTGGAATGAAAGCCCGTGAGTCGAGATCGGTAATAGGCGGCCATATAAGATGGCGCTGGATTTCCTGAACACGTTCAAAATTCTTCAACCATTTCATTTTCTCCTCAAGTTGCCCTGATGAAGAAAAACGAGAATACATAATCTTTTGTTCTGACAAAAACATACTTATTAACTTGTCCTAAAACATGGACACTATCCTATAATTCAGATCTCGCTTGTATTCAATTTCACATAAAGTTGCAGCGAGATAACAATATTACTGTGACTGTTTTGTACTATTAATTTGTTTTGTCTAAAATTAATTGAACATGATTGTGGCAGATGGCTATAATTTGAACGAAGTTTGCCACCCTGCAATATTTTGTTCGTATTAATTTTCTGTCAGGCTTTTTTGTGGCAAAAAAAAACGAACCACAACAAAGGACTGAAAGGTTACAAAATCCGTAAATGTGAGAATACATAACAAGATTCAAATTCTTATTTTGAACACTGTTAATATATATATATATGAAAAAAAATGCTCGAAAATGTACAACTCATAAAACAAGAGCTCGAACGGAATCCTAACTTTCTGGCAAAGTAATAGAGTAAATTTTTATTATTATATCGACCATATTTAAACCAAGAGGTTCATGGTAGCTATACATCGTTCACCTGAGAATCACTGTTCAAAATGCATCTGCGGTGAAATGGATCTATCATTAAAATTAAACAAATAACAAAATGATGCTGCATGGCAAATATGAAAGAGTTAGACTATCTGATTTGCAAAATAATATTTTAAAAGATTGTCTATATATTTATAAGAAAAAACAGGTGATACTCTGGGTGAAGCTTTCTTCTGATCGCCTAAAGAATTTTCAAATACACTTCAGTGACAAACTTTTTGCCTTATCAGAAAAGAATTCGTTTTTTTTTTTCAAATATAAGTGGCTTCAACGAATTGGAATCGATGGGCAACAGACCACTGATGCATTTCTAAATAATACATACGACTGTAATTCTAGTAATAACTTACGTAATGACATTTCAACCTTTTCTATGGAATCTACAATCTGTGTTTTCTCTACAGGGTCTTCGGTATATTTCTGTATATTATGAAGTAGTAAAGGCAACTTTGTACAATGCTGCATGGGACCTATCAACAGATCAGCTAGCTGTAACCTGTTACACCTTTGGTCTTGTTCACACCACTGTAATGAAAAAAATGAAGTAATAAAGTCAGTGACAACAGATTCCGGTGGTTTCAGGTCAGGTTATTTCAAAGACTATACATCAACATCGGCTATCGTCCTCCTCATGGAGCTTGACGCCTTGATAACTGACTAATATCCTGGTTAATTTGAAGTGTTTTCAAAGACACTCTCTGATCTATTTCGTCGCGTTTGAATCACGTGACGCGTCACAATTTCAAGGACTTTCAGTACTTTTGTGCACTTTGTGAATTATGAACACTAAAACGACAAGAAAACTAATAGAAGTATTACTAGAGACCTCTTAAATGCATGGTATAATATGCTTTTATAATTAAACGATTTTCAGTGTAATCTAAATTTTCTATTCCATTTCACATTATATTGCATTGGTCTCCTATTTCAGTTTATTGCAACACTTCTCTTACGCGTTTTGTTACACTTTAACACGGGGCAATATGGCATTTGCAATTTCAGATTATTTTATAGCTGTTCTTACTGTGGAGAGATTCAAATATCCTAAATGAACGTTGCTATAATATCATAAAAAGAGATTTCGTTTCGCATATTAAATTCCGTTTCGCATATCTAATTTCAGCAAATGAGTTTTATACAAAAATTCGTAGCAATTAGCGTGGGCTCAACAGAACAAATATTGCAATTATTTGTTGTTGTTTCAGAAAAAAAAATCTAGAGCAGAAAATGATTCGATATTCTTTTGTTTATGGCAGTGCGAAAGAGTGGAAAAAGGAATATCTTGGAAAGTTATTCGGAACTTTCTGATGTTTTGATATGTCAAGGTAATTAACATGCTTAGCTAAACAGAGATCATTTAGTGCGTATGTTTGTTGGAGCCTGATTCACAGAACAACAACAAAAAGCCAGCAATAGAACATACTTTATAAAATGTGAAATTAATTATTTCTAACACGTCCTGTAAATCTTTGTTTATAAATGATAATCGACAAGCAAGCATTTATATAACTGCATGCATAAAGCCATTAAGATTTTTTTAAATAACTTACACATATTTGATATATGCTATACTTTGTTTTCTCAATTTATACCAACGTTTCTTGTTTAGTAAATATCTGAATCTGAAAGGTAGGTAAACTTTAAGTAAGCCAATTAATGTAAAATAATTGTTGGATACCTTCTCGAATTCACAGAAGTCATCATTTTTCCTCAGTTTCTCGAGGTATGATAAGGCGTTAGTGTAGTTCAGACAATAAGTGTGATATACACTGCCGTCCTTGGAATGCTTGGAAAACTACAAGCAAACAAAAAAATGTTTATTAAACATTAACAAGTAAATAGTGCCGTTTATACCAAAGTATTTTTGTACACCAGTATTTTAAACAACCTTTCTACCCAATAAGTATATTTATGTTTCTAAGAATACCAGAAAATCTGTTAGGAAATAGCAACTAAACTTGTAATGGACAACATCTTTAAAAAAATGACTGAATTTTATTCTTAAAAAAATGTATTAATTTAACTTTCGGAGACAAAACGTCTCTATTGTGATATTTTGTGTCCTTTTTCGAGCACTCTGGGCGAATTTAAACGACTTGCATTCAAACCCTTTTACTGTCGGGAAAGGTACGCCCATATCCATACAAAAAATATTATAAATATAAGTATTCTAGCGAAAACTGGCCAGTGTAAAATATGTAGATGGTAATAAACTGTACCCTTTGAAATGCCTTTATCAGCACCGCTGTGGAACCGAAGTCTGTGGCACTCATGTCTTTAAGTAAAGATGATATGAAATCTTTGCAAAACGTGTAGCTAACCTGTACAAAAAATATAAAAAATATAGTAAGTTGTGTTACGACAATTTACAAGTGTTTTATATTACGTCAACCGCTGTGTTGTGTTTTTACGAAAGCCCTCAAAGCTTCATTACGTAAGACCTCTCTGGTCTACACATAAATAGTAAACTTATAAATCTATAACAGACAAAACTGTAGTAAATCCTGAAAGCTTAGGAAAATAATAGCAGATACATGTATTTGATATTTGTCATCTTTACCACTTGTATTAAGCCAAAGAAACATCATACTGATATCTTAAAAAACGTTCTCCTGGACCAAAATATTGCTATATTTGTTTATAAGGCCCCAGTTGTCAAAACAATAAAATAACAAGAAACTTACATAACAAAGCTCGTCTAGATTGCTGAATATTTCCGAGGGTTCTGCGTACATTAGGAATCCTTCCACTTGACATTTCTTTAAAGGTTCCAAGAAACACTGAAATTAGAATAAAAGAAACAATATTGAAAATTAAAAAAAGTAACAGAGATATATGTCAACTTGTAGACAATGTGTAATTCTTTGCAAAAAAAATGAATATTCACAGTCCATTATATTTAACGATCTTAAATTGAATGAACGCGCACCAAGTCCAAAAACACATAAATAAAAACAGAACACCGGGAATTTACGAGCTTTTTATAGGCAAACAAAACATGAGGAAACAAAGAAAACTTTGGAGGAATTAGTTGTACAAAGAACTGTTTGTAAAAAACGCTAGAAATACAACGCTGTTATGGATTCGATACCAATGGCTTATGCAAAGAAAACCCCAACTTAAATAAAGTCATGTCTTGAAATCTGGAAGTCTCGTCTAATTCTCATATTTCAAATATATGCATTCCCGGCTATAACTTACGACATTGAAACAGAAAGGAATTTCATACAAAATTGCTAAGAAAATAAAATATTCAGCAGTAACCTTAATTATGGACAATAAGACACAAATGGTATAAAAAAGTATTCAAAAATGTGCAGGTGTTTTTAACATACAGAGTATAATAATTTTTTAAACTGCCAAAATACTTTGCACAATTTTTACATTAGTTACAGCTATATGATTCCTTCTACTGAATCTTTCTCAATGTCTCTGTTAACGCAATGACTTGACCAGGCAATTTCCGACTGATTTTTAATGTGATTATTTCTACCTTTGTTTACCAAAAACTGAAGATTTGAGAGAATAAAAAAATAAGTACTTAATTTCTTAGCGAGAAAACATATTTGCACTGACAGGCTAGCTCTTTTAATTGAATTAAAAGACATACTTTTACTTTTCGTACTTTAGTTAATTTATGTAACCCTCACACTGATGGAGGCAATTGACTTTGCCTTTGCGAGCAGTGCAGACCAAGATAAGCCTGCACATCCGCGCAGTCTGATCATGGTCTGCACTTATAGCCATTCAGTCAGTATATATTCAATAAGCAAACCCTATTAACAATTAACTGGATTCATCAAAACTGAAAGATGGACGAGTCAATTTCAAATATTTAGGATAGTCAGAGATAGTCATTCATTCTGTACACTTCCACGAGCAAACAAATTCTTTGCATTATCTCAGAATCGTATTTCATATTTAGCAATTCAACGCGTGCAGGAAATTTGCAATTAAATCTGTAAATATTAACACGTTTTTGCCAATGTCACTGTTAAAACGGAAATTAGATAAAATGGATTTTCAAGCATCGACAATAAATCTAAATTATAACATAATTAATAGAAAAAGGGTACATTCCGCTGAAAACGGAAATACTGATAAGTTATAATTCTTCTTTAAAAGATAGCAATGTACCATATGTACTAAGCGATTTTAAATATAACACATATACACAGCGATTTTAATTTGAAAAAAAAATGTACAAAGCGATTTTAAATGTAACGCATGTACAAACCGATTTTAAAATATCTAGAAAATATTTGCAGAAAACTGAAAATAACGAGTGGGTTAGTTATTTTTGAAAAGCAAATAAGCAATTGGAAAGGCCCAGTTACACTTATAAATGAGAGAATGTACTTCAATAACACGGTTAACAAATGTGTCATAAGTATTGTTTTAACGAGCAGTTAAATTCATGTTGTGACAAATGTGTAAATCCTTTAGTTTTAGTGCATTTATATCATTGTAAGTGACACTGGGTCTTAAAATGATCTTAGCACATCTTCACTTAGTATATAGTCTCCAACAAATTGTTTTTTTTCCTGCACGACCAGCGCAAATGTTGATCAAACTGTTTATTCATGCAGTCAAATTATGATCTTCGATTTCAATCAGATTGTTTCATTGTATACCTGTCAAACTAAATAATGAATTTAAATAACAATTGTACAAGGGTTAAGTCGCAAATGTTTCAGCAAAAAACACAGCACACCAATTAAGAAACTGCACCTAATCTCACTAGTAAAGAAGATAAAATGCCAACCAAAGGACTTTAATAATGTACTGTTCTTCAATCTCATTTATTTTTAGATGGGAGCCTCTGTCCTCCTGTTAACAATAAAATACTGGATGATTCTCACAGGGTGGTGATACCCCGACTAACACAAAGTTTCAGTATATACTTACGTGTTTAAGGACCATCAAATGGTCGATGAGAAAGACACATTCACTCTTGAATAGTTCCCAGACTGACTCGCGCCGTTTTCTCTCTGTTTCTGATATGTTAAGGGTATCTGTCACAGAACTTTGTTTGTCCGTGCTAGCTATGAGATCCGTCCAATGCACATTCTGAAATGTTTATAGAATAATTCAGACACTGAAGCTATGTCCCAGGAAGTTATAGAATTATACTGTTGTGTATTGATGATAATAATCATTCTCCAAAATGTTATAAAAGGTAAGTAATTTGTCGTTTAGCTTTTTTTTCTGAAAAGTGTAGATGACATTACTTTATTTGAGAAAATGCATACAAAGATAACTAAGAGTATTTACAAGTATACTTCCCTACGGAAGAAAACGTCTCTTTTGAAAATACATTATTTGCTTAACTGCGTACCAAAATTTTTCAATCACAATACTACCTTGTAAGCTGCAAGATGATTGTCTTTAAACTCTGAAGGTTTTAATTCTTTTAAGACATCGTTTAAATGCAGGGATTCTTTACTCCTAGTCTTCATCTGGAAACAAAGATTGAATATAAACATGATGTACAGTTATTTTAAAAAAAATACGTGTCAGACAAGTAACGGCATTTGTAAACAAAGATTGAATATAAATATGATGTACAGTTATTTAAAAAAAAATACATGTCACACAAGTAACGGCATTTGTAAACAAAGATTGAATATAAACATGATGTACAGTTATTCAAAACATACATGTCACACAAGTAACGTCATTTGTAAACAAAGATTGAATATAAACATAATGTACAGTTATTCAAAAAAAAAATACATGTCACACAAGTAACGGCATTTGTAAACAAAGATTGAATATAAACATAATGTACAGTTATTTAAAAACATACATGTCACACAAGTAATGGCATTTGTAAACAAAGATTGAATATAAACATGATGTACAGTTATTTAAAAACATACATGTCAGAAAAGTAACGGCATTTTTAAAAAAAGATTGCACATACACTTGATGTACAGTTATTAAAAAATATATTAAATGTTAGACAAGTGGCGTCATTTTTAAATAAAAAGAATGAATATACAGATATTTTTTACTCTATGTCATACATGTGACGTCATCTTTTAAAATGATATTTTTAAAGTATGTCAAATCAGTGACGCCATTAACTTCTCTTCTAACAAATACTCTGTCTGATTACCAAGTTATTTTCATAGTATCTTATTATTTTTTTTCTTTTAAAATAAATTACCTTTGTTTCAAATGCAAATTATTTTCCATATTAAGGTCTTTTTGTGTTGACTAAGGCTTGGCTCAAGTCACGACAAATTCGTAAAGATTAGGTTTAAATCTTACTTTCCTTTACATATCATGTTGAAACAATTGCCTGAACATGCAAAACAGGACAGAAAAGAAAAGTCAGAAAGCAACACTGATAAATGAGGTATTAGTTTGCAGACAAAATAGATCCAGGGACATTAATCAGGATTTCTGCGAATGTATTGAAAGGTTACTTGATACTGTCATCAGCAATAACTTACACAAAATGATTGCTCTATTCCTACATTGTTCAGTGCCTTGAATCATTTCCGAAGAGGTTAGTTAGTGATATAGTCTGAGTGTTGAACCTAGCTTCTATATACTTATAAAAGTTTACTTACCAACTTAAGTAATGAAAATGGTTGCCTCTTTTTGTTATCTGAAATAGTTAAGGTAACGCATGATATCATATAGTTGATTCGAACATAAGGCTTTACACCATACATTCTACATTGTACAAGAATAATAACATTATGTACGAACACTTGGACAAACGGCATTTAGGTATTTTTCTGTTATATTCTTCAGTAAAATTCATCATTATGTATTGAGCAGATTAAATTTCCTCAAAGCAGGCATTGTAAGACTAGCTTAGTAAACATTAAGACGGACTTTCATTTCAAAGCCTCCTGGACAGTGTGTAGACTCATGCGGCAATGAAAGGTTAAAATGAATTTATGTATGTCCAGAGACATTAAAACGAATAAATGAAATTATTCAAAGGTCAAAGTAGATCATAATGGATTGATCGAGATATCTTTGAAAGGAACAAGAAATCAGGTTTACTGGCTTCAAATTATACAATAGAAAGGACAAAATCTTATTATTTAGTAATTTTACACAGTTTTCCTTAACATAATGGTTCATACCAAATGTCTCTATTTTAATACCACCGCGATTTGCAAAGACAGAAACCGGTCTCTACAACTCTATTACAATAGGATCATATGGAATAACGTTGACAATATTTTTAGAGATCGTTCTTTTGAAGAGTCACATAATTTTGACTTAAAGTTTATGCATATTTTGAACAAAAAATGAAATTCTAATCAAACCTTCGCTAAGGGCAGGAGTGGAGCCATTTCTACCAGAGTAAAAGTCTGAGATAGTATTTCGTTTGATGAGCTTTTTATGATGTTCCTGGACAAGAAGATCGCCGGGGTACACGTTCATTGAGACGTCATGTGAACTCCGCCGTCGCCGTAGACGTTCCGCTATGTTACTGTAAGAAAACATAGGTGAGAGTTAGAAACCTTGTTTAAAGAAGAAAGAAATCGTAGAAAAAAAAACATTTGTCTTTTAAAGAAAAAATGTGAACAAGCATTGAAATACAGTTAAATTACTGTAAAAGATAGAAAATGATGGGAAAAAGCACCAAACTTAAGCATCGTCACACCTAATTTTCTCAACATACCTGATATACAATTCAAATAAGATTCGTAATTTAAAAGGCCTGGCCTTAAATTTTCTTTATATATGAGAAAGCAGTAACGGTTCCAGAAACAACTGAAAAACTAAGATTACACCAAACAGTTAACCAAAGAGGTTTGGGAGAAAAAGAAGGGAGGAAAAAAAGTAATTAGGGAAATCTTTATTGATAGTATGGGAAGAATGTCGGATCTTTTCACTAACTGAGCTAAAGGCAAATAACTCTGTAAATAATGGCTCCTGATAAACTATTAAGTTACATAGCCCACCTCTCTGTAATGACAACGTAATGATGCTATTCAATATCTATTTTCTGAGCGAGACAATTTGATGAAACTTTCGCTGAAGTGGTAGGGAGGCAAATAAACTGTAAACATACTTTACCACTGGGCAATGGTTTAAGGGAATAAAGCCCTTGACTAGAAGATTACAAGCGATTTGCTATTACGTAATAATTTAGACAGACAGACATATCTGCAAGAACTTTTGAAGAATATCGAAATCTTTGAAATGTTCTTTTTTACTCTAAAAGATCTTTCAGGGAAATAATGGCTTCAGTGCTATGATATACGTAAGCTGGCTCTCTTTCCTTCCACATTCTCAGGTTGAATAATGATAATTAAGACAGTTTAGTCAAATTGTCAATGTATAATCTTAACAGAAGTTTACAAACTTTTGTTGAAAAACTAATACTTAAATGAAATTTTAAATGTAACAGATCGTTTATGTGACTGCTAGGAAACGCAATTATATAATAACATTCTATTACTGTTTCAGTTCTCTCTTCACTATTTAAAATGATATATCAACATTTCCAGGCTTTCGTTATTTTTACGTTATTAATTTTTTCTTAACAAAGTCAGTACTAATTTTTTATTAATTTCAACTGAATTCTGCAATGAAGATATATATGTTTTTGCAAAATAAACATGACTTCACATGACTTGTTATTTAGCTCGAGAACTTCCGTAACATACTCAGAACGCCTGCATGCTCTAGACAAACATTTTTTATTTCGAGTAATTTTCTCGCGTCAACGGTTTTCTCACCGTAACTCTCATGTGACGCCTAAGCCAACAATAATCAAAATGAATCACAAGGGGTTTTCTCACGAAAAACACATTTGCATTAATTAGATCTCGAGAGATCTCATGAGAAATAACGGTTTTTGAATAGTTGGTTATTGTTCCAACTCAAAAAGTCTGCAACAAAGAACAGACGACAATAGAATTATCTAAAACGTCGTTTGTTAGCACGTGTGTAGAGAATTGAATGCTCAGAAAACGGCACAACAAGTAAGTTCTATCACGTTGACAAAATTAGTAGTAACAATCATTTATTCACTCGTGCATCGAGCAATTTCTCAAATATTATGGCAATTGTTATCAATGTCAGAACCTTTTAGACCAATACTTAGGAAACATGAGATTCGATGAAATTCAAATTGGTAAGATTAGTCAACAGTGAACGCTGCAAACTTTTCTCTTGATAATGCAATGAATGTCGCAGTTAGTGTCAGTGCAGAAACTAAAATAGACAAGTCAAGCAAGCGCTAGTAAGGTTTATTTTGCCTTACTTTACGTAGCATTCGTTTTTATAATCAAGAAGGGAAAATCGTCGCCTACCTATCAATCACAGAAAATACTTACGCTATATACTTCAGATTCATTTCTCATTTGAAATAATTGAAACAGACAACCGTTATTATAATAATTTAGTTTCATAAGACCTTTATTGCTTATGCATATTCAAAACATTAATGAAACTCGTCGCCTATATATCTATCACAGAATATACATAAATGATCATAACATTCAATGTCATTCCATATTGAGGTAAACAAAACAGACATCTGTGATTACCTTCCTGTTTCGCCTTCATCACACGAGTTGCTCGGTGAAACCTCGGGGGATAGCTGCGTTGGCGACACGTCACCAAAATTCTGCAAAATACATAGAATCTGTCAGGCCCGCATTAGCACTGATAGGAAATATTACCAACAACAATCGCAGAATGAATTCCGACATTAGGTTTCTTAAAAATATAGAAGAAATCATAATTAAGTTCACTGGTGTTATATACGTGTTCTGATACCCAGGTTCCTAGACAATGCCAAGTCAATATGTTTACGCTAAAACAATGAATATCCTATGAATAAAACATCGTCAAGGTGTATGCAAGCACTTGCTTCGTCTTGACATCTTGCCACTAATGTGTACTTGTTTGAAATTGTTTTATTTAGTCGACATTGATACTAAACTGCATACATTGGAAACGACTTGATCTAACCCGCCCAAGTCTAATGCGGCATCACGTTTAATCATCCGAACATCAATTTAGGTACTGTATTGTGCTGGGTTTGATTCCATATTCTAAATAATCAGCAGCAGTTTTGTTCAGTAAAGCAGAAGATGGTGTTATAACCAGTCCGTATTTAGTGTATCAATTTGATACGAGATATGCCTTTGAGTTATAAACTACGATGTATCTTTAGATAGTTAAGAAACACCAGAAGTGAAGACGATAAACCACTTCAGTGTTTGTCATAAATTCATTGAAGAATTTATTTATTTATTTATTTATTTATTTACCTTTTTTCAGATATCAAATCTTTAAAGATCCTAGTATAATGCGATTGAAACTTTTCTAAATAAAAACAATACTTTATGAAAAAGGTTGTTTACATTTGATCAGCCAGGACATAGCGAAATATTTTTTTAAACCACCGAAGCTCATAATTTATATATACCATGTCACTGCAAACACTTTACAAGACAACTGCTGTTACCAATGAAACCAAATGTATTCTAAATACCAATTATTTATTCAAGTGATGCAAAACCTGTCTTCAGCGTGTAAGTAACTGCATGCAACATCCTGAACAGTGACTTGATTTAACTAGCTGAATAATTAAGTCTGATAGACAAAATTCTCCGAGGCTTTATATTCAAACATCCCTTCTAAATCTAGCAATTTGTAAGGCTTAAGACTCGCATGCTCATGTCTGCGCATGTCTTATTAAAACTTCCTAAATTATATACTGACGATACATCACGTTGCAGAACTTCTTCGTATTTTTATATGAAGCTTTTGTCTGTGGTCAGATCTACAATTCTTAAAGTATCTAATTTATGTTTTGTTACGATTTTATCCTGTCATTTTTGTTCTAACTGGATAACATATGAGAACATATTGAGTACGCTACTGATACATTCCAAATACTTAGTTTGCCGAAACCGGATAATGGTTTACAAAAGTGTTTCTTTATGTATAAATGACTGACATATTTTTGTATCGTTTAACGTACTTCTTATTCTAAAGAAAGAAACTATATAATTACGTACGAATTTAAATATAGTTATCATTTTTTTTTTGGTTTAAAAAAAAAAAAAAAAAACATTTTTTTTTTCTCAAAAGTTTCCCCTCGTCGCCTATATCCATGCTGTGATGTCTGCTAAACAGACAGTTGTATCTACCTTATTTCCATATAGACAACTTCAAAAGATTTAAAGTCAGTTATCAGTTTCACATCTAAGTAGTCAGAAACCAACAGCCATATTAAAATGTCTGCAACGGAATAAGTTTGTTTTTCTTATTTGTATGTAAAACATCATAATCGGTTATTCAGGTTTCAATTATGTACTTAAGAAATCAAATTTCCTGCCGAAACAACTTTGCCGACAAAACAAATGTATCTTGTCCATGTTGTAACTCTTTAGATAATATCGATTTTCATTTATCTCTTTATTTAAATGTTTTTAGGTTCAAATCGCAGACTTCTGATATCAAAACGTCATAAAATGGGCGTCAACTATAATATTTCGCGAGCTCTAATAAATATTTAGCATAAATGTTTTGCGTACGTTTAAATTCGGTTAATGTCTGTACAACAGATATAATTTTCTACACGAATGACTTAAAATTAGTTTTGTTAAATGTTAAGGTACTCTTGTATACTCTTGTATTCTAAAATGGTAGATCTAGATTTTATCATAGCTAACATGATTAAAAAAAAAAACATTTGAGGCGTTCATTTGTCTCCTGATCATCGATCTAATACGTTGCTTTGGTTTTATTTTGTTTGACTTACTAACCAAGCGGTAAATAAATTAACCCAGTCACACAAAAAAGTCCTTCGTACAAATGAATCATCAATAAAAAGAGTAGACTAGAAGATAAACTTTTACTGTTGCATCTTCAAATACACATACATTTACAAACAAAGCTTTTTACTATTTCATTAAAAGGAAAAGGAAAAAAAACTTTTGTATGAACATTTGAACGACCATGACCAATGAAACATTTCAACAAAGAGTTTTAAGAAACTACATTAAAACGTACTTCTAAAATGATGCAATCTTTAGTTTCATCAAAGTTTTCACCAGAATGTATCGAATTTCGTGTTCTAGTAATTATTGAATTGTAGATTAATTAAAAAAGGTATACTATTTTTACCGTCAAACTAGACTCAAGAACAGTTTTCCATCAAATAAGGATATTTGAGATGTGCCAGTCAGTTGTGCATACATTCAGACAATTCAACAAGGTTTTGCTTTAGCCCAGCTCCAAGTAAAATGGTGAAGTATGAAGTATCCGTAATTTACAATTTGTTCGATATAATCAATACGACTGGTTTTCAATACATTTGGTATGGATCCTTTTCACACGGTGTCGCTCAATCATGTCTGGATTGATGTTAAATGATGTGCTGTGTGATAGATCTTGCATGAAGTGTTTAACTTCATTTTTAATGTCAGATTTCCTTCAGCGTGTGCTTCACAGAGACACGGGTATATATTATAAAAATTCGAAAATGTATTCTATATGTATGTGTATTTTAAAAGATGACGGCAACTGAGCAGGTAATACGGAAGAAAAAAAACTTAACGTCACTCCCAGTGTAAACGCATGTTAAATTACGTTTTAATAAATATGATGCTATATTCATTTTTGCCAATACAATCAGAACTCACCTTTTACCGTTTCAAAACTTTCTAAATACATCTAATAAATTTTATAATACTAACAAAAGAAAGGCAAAACGCCGCGACGACACAAACGATAAGACAAAGAAAGTGTTGCATAACAAGTATTACAAGATGTAATATTTAGAAGTGTTTCTCGTATTTTAGGGTTGCTACAAAATCTTTAACGATGACGTTCTTTTTGTTATCCGCATTTTATTAAGTAAAGGTCGTATTACGACTGTTAATTATCTTAGCAATATTGCTTTTCTCCTTAATATAAAATTGTGTTTCGAATATCTAATCAGCGACTATACACCTGAGGCACTTTTAAATGAGGAACATTCTGTCTATAAATCACTTAGAAGAGGTTGAGCTCATGAGATCCTAAATCAGTTAACTTGACGATTTTTTTTTTAATTTCATATTATATAAATTATTTCAATACCGTATTTTTTTCTGGCGGGTAATATCAATTTGCCTAGGTTATATGAGAGCGTACACCCCAACAAGAATTTATAAAACCAGTTACAGGAAAGCAAAGCCAACAAAAGCAAATCAGTTTGGCAGGTTGGCATGACACTGTAACGTAGGGACTAATTCTTGCTTTTGTTTTAATGAGATTCAGCGCTAAATACTGGTGCCCGCCGAAGCGTTTGTTTCAGTTAGTAACATTTAGCCTAATTATCCTGAACCATTAAAATAAACAATGAGCCGTAACTCTTAGAGACATGTGAGGGACTTTTATTAGATTTATCTCCACATAAGACTCAAGTAACGTTCAAAGGGTCTTGGAGCAACCATTTGGTCAAAATATAAGTGTTATAAGTAACAAAGACCAAAAAAATGCATAAAAAGGCAATAAATGGAGAAATATGGTTCTTGTGCAAGACACTTCTCTTTTGTTAGACCTTTGCTACATGAAGTTTCAAATTTGTATCTGAAGGATTTTGAAGAAAAGTTCCGGACAAAGGACTAGTAAGAAAATCAACCACGGGCAACAACTCACAACAACAGTACTGTAAACAGGGAGTTATTGTTCTTGTGCACTGCACTTCTCCTTTGTGAGACCTAGTCATACGCAAAGTTTCGAAGATATTGGAGAAATGATCCTAATAAACGGGCGTGACAGACGGACGGTCAGACGTATGAACTAAGCGGCGATTCATCGAGTCCTTTACATTTGTGAAATAAATATAAAGCGAAATCAATATGCTTTCTGGAGAAGCTTTTCACGTTTTGATAATCTGAACAAAACTACGTTATAAGTTTAGAACAGAGAAAACGCCTGGAGAAAAAAAGGCATCTAGGATTATTTATCTTCATGAAAAAAAAGCAACTTTGGCTTTTTGTCTACCATTAAGAGATACTAGAGTAAAATAAAAGCGCTCTTCAGATATGAGACCTAAACATGTTCTATTATAACCTTTTTTTCCTGAATAGCTCTTATACCTTTTACTAAGACCTGCCAATAATTGAGGTCACTCGAACCAATTTCCTTCACAATCTTCTTTACCTAATTATAGGGTTTCCACACTTATCGGTCTTTCGCGATCCTGATTGAGACAGATTGCACGAATGCTGACGAACTGAACAAGACGACATATTAAAATCTCTTCTATCGAAAACATATATTGTAAGATCCGCTACAACCATTACTGTATTTACATTAGAGATTGAATGGATGCTTATTCAGACTGATTGCCGAACTAACAACGAGTGTAACCTCTGCAGTTTTTTGTTCTGATCTCTTCGATCGTGTTCAAGGATTGTGAATTGTTCAATATAAACCTGTCACATGTTTTCCAACACCGAAATGATTAAATGCGGTATTTGTTTTACACTGGCCCAAACTGATTTATGACAAAGGTCGGGTGTTTGCGTCAGTCCTACCACGTGATACTACAAGACATATAAAAACAGCAAATGACCTCATTAGTTCAATTGTTTCATACGTGACAACGAGATGACAGTGAACAAATCAGGTCAATACTGATTGCATAGTAGTATCTTTTTGTCAGAAAGACCATCGTAATGAGCTCTATTTAATTGGAAAAGATTTATAGTTAATTTTTCCTCTGGAAACTTGTTTAGATCAACAGATATATATTTTTGCCATGAAAAGACTGTTATTACGAGACCGATCGTGAAAATGATGCTCTTCTTTGTAGGATAAGACACACATGGTTTGTTACAGAGAAGATTTCGGGTTCAGAGGGGGAAAACATGCAATAACGTAATGTCAAGTTTATTCAAACGAAATATTCTTTTCTTCTGCTTAAAAGATTCCTTATCTCTTTTTGGAATCATAAAAACGCCGAAATGACAGTGAAATGAATTACGGTTGTTCCTGCATTGGGATAATGCTATCTTAAAATTCCTTTTATCAAAATGCTACCTTTGTATCAACGATAGCGGCCCGACGTCCTCTTCTGGCGACTGGAGGAGGCGATATCTCATTGTCACTTTCATCTGAACCGCTCTGCAAACTTCCTGAACTTAGACGCCTTTGAGGCTATAAATAGAAAAAAAAGAACAAGATTAAGGTTAAATCATTACAGTTGTAGGATTTACATTCAGATTAATCTCACAAACTTTTCATTACTGCGTGTTGCGAAAAAAAACGCACACAAAATAATACTATATTCAGACATATAAAGCCTAAAAATGACTGTAATGCACTTAAAAATTAAGATCATTATGTCTGTTTTAAATAAAAAAAAAATATTTTGCTTGTCGAGCTCATAGTTGCAAGATTTTATACTGCGCCGCTCTAAGTCAATGTCTGATTACGTACAATTATTAATGTTTACATGACACTACTGACACTGTACACTTTCTCTGTCATATCTGATACATTTAAGCACCATTGGGCAAATTCTATGTTTCATCACTTACATCATTTCCTGATTAAGCCTATCGTGATACAAAAATATATAATTTATATTGAAACTTATGCTATCTGTTCTAGGTCCCGGATGTTGCATTACCGTTGTTAGCGTCAGCCGATTACTTAACTCTGTCTTAAGATGTGTATATCACGTTCAAAATATGCACATAGCACGCAAGTAACAGATCTTCCGACCAATCTAACAGTCGAGTTAGGCATGTAAGAAATTATATAAAGCCCAAGTTGTGATAGTGAAGAATGTCTAGGCAATCCTTTGATGGCAAGTACATTATTTAACTTAGTTTTGTAAGGTGATTATCTCGCTACAGTGAATCTTTCGGAAGAATGATTTTTATAAAAATATACGAGTCTCAGATTGTTTGTCCAGAGAAGTGAAAAAAAAACAAAGACTTTTTATGTTGTTGTTTTTGTTTTGTTTTCAGAAAAAAAGATTGTCCTGCTTTAAGTTTTGATAAAATAGCCTTTGTAAAAAGTAAACCACAACTAGAGCGAAACCATAACGGTGGATGTTAACTGCTATCTTTACTGATTTCTCAGACAAAGCAATGTTTTAAAACTGACCATTCTCATTAAAAATTCAATTATCATTGATTCCTACTCGTTGAACAGACTTTATTTCAATCCATACAAACAAATAGTCGGTCAATAATTTTAAATGACTTAAAAGGTAATATAAGGTACATGGAACTGTTATTCACAAGAGAACTTGTTAATGTCAAGGCTAATCATTTCTGTTATACTTGACAACAATGGGACATAATTGTCCACACTCAACACTCGTGTTAGCATTGATTCTTTTCAAAGAAACTCATTATGGGACATTCTTATCTTCAGTTTCCAAATACGTATGACAAGTTCCGGTTTTCGCAGACGACCGTTTGAAGTATTCATTTTCCGTTTCTGCTGAAATTTATTTTAAGATAGTAATTAAGATCATGTAATATAAATAACTAATCATTACCATCTTAACACTCCGCGTCCTTTATATCTTCCTTGCTTTTTATTTTAAACTTGTATAAAGAAAGTACGATTACATTAAACTATATAGTTTTATCGATAGAGGAAAGACAAACAGACAGACGAACAATAACATATCTTTGTCACCGCACCAACCGGTAATACTAGAAATGCAAGACTATTATATACTAACGTAATTACTCTTGTAGAAAGTTATCCTGGAGACACAGCTTGTTGCAAATACTGAGACAATTCCATCTTAACTCCTGAGACTGTCGGAACGTGTTTAAGTTCTCGTATAATAATCTCAGGGGCACCCAAATAGCTATCTATGAAAACCGTTATTTCATTATCCTTGTGGCGCAATAGGTTAAATGTACTGGGCTTAATGATCCGATAATGTGACGCCTCTCCAACGTTATGTGGCTTGTTTTTGATATATTAGTAGAAATAAATAATCATTTTATGCAACAATGGTGCCTGTAAAAAAAGACTAGGTATAACCCATTTTTTTATTTAAATTTTAATTTTCTAAAAAATTTTGGCTAAACTATCTCGTAGTGTACTTCTTAGAATTGTAGATGCTAAAAACTATGTATTGTATCTATTTATATTTACTGTTTGTAATTCCCTTAGACATCACTGTTCATTTTGTTCACGTACTACTAAGATGCCTCTAAATATTAACACTCACTTTAGCATTGTTTATCAGCCTGATATTGTCAATCTTTTGTCACTGCAGTTCTACATTTAGACAGTCCAGAGATTTTTTGACGTAGTTGTCTAACCTTACTTTGACCTATTTAAGGATGGTGACGTAAGACAATGCCGTATGAATATTTGCACGAATTCTATTGGTAGATATTCCTATACGAAGTCTATAATTTGTTTGTTGAGATGACAAAATAGCTGAAATATATGCTTCATATTCACGATTTTTTAATAAAGTACTCTGACTTATTTACAGGTTCTTTGATAATTACATTCGTAGATGCACGTTGAAACCTGTTTCGGACCGAACGGATATAAATATCTGCACAATACAATCGATAGTTGTAAAACACATTCTCCGTTACTTTAAATCACATCAAGGCCGTATATCTATTTAAAAGATATTTGTTGTAATTACCGTATAATTAAGATAAAATTGGTGCCTGAATTTCAGAGGTGCTTTATAAAACGTAATACAATCTGAAACAGGACATACGCCATACTTAACACATAAAGTTACTTTGTACATACTTTGAAAGGTCTGTGGGCGTTATATATCTTAGTTTATATCCTTAACTTGACCTTAACTACCATCACATTTCCTGAATATGCTCTTTCAGAGTCACAGACTAAATTAATGTGTTAAAAGCTTTTGAGTGGAAACTAAACCTACGGCAACTCCCACAGTTTAAGCAACTTGAGACAACTGTTTTAACAGAACATTTGTCCCGAGGGAAAAATTATATATCTAACGTTCGTTATTCTATACGGAATATTTTGCATGTATAGGCAAATTCTATGTGAAAAGGAGCCGGTGCATTTTAAATTTATAAAAAAAAGGAAGTATATTCCCAAGGCGCTTTGATGATGACATAAATTCTTCGGCAAGGAACACATGTATACCTCCGACAGCTGTTCTATCAGGTGGTATCAACTCAACCCACTTTTAGTGACGGAGAATTAGAACTATTCTGATCAATTAAGCTTCTTTTATGTAATCTGTATCAAGAGCTCTTCAGAAACTGCCTAGCGTTATTGACAATTCACTGCCTTTTTCTTAGACATGGACGGAAACATGATAAAAATGATAGCAGCATGTGCCTAGATATTGGTCTGTTATAAAGGATTGTTTTTCAGAAATGTTTATCTTGTGATTAGGATTGAGAAGCTTATCAACAATACAAAAATACAAAATAACATAAGAACTCTGAAATAATTTATGAAGAAAAAAATGACTACAAAACAGCATATTTCAAGAACAGTGCAGCAAAGAGAAAAAAGCTCTCTTCTAATTAAGACTTAAATTTGAATAAAAAATCAACACCTGTTTTTGGTAACAATGACATGAAAAGTCTCAAAGTAAGTCCAAATACGCTGATATACGCTGAATGAATACGCCTATATACACTAAAGGAATACGTAGATATGCGCAAAATGAATACGCCGATATACGCTAAAGGAATACGCCGACACAGGCTAAATGAATGCGCCTAAATGAATATGCTGACATACGTTAAATGAATACACCGACACACGCTAAATGAATGCGCCTGAATAAAAACGCTGACACACGCTAAATGAATGCGCCTAAATGAATATGCCGACACAAGCTAAATGAATGCCCCTAAATGAATACGCTGACACATGCTAAATGAATGCGCCTAAATGAATATGCCGACATACGTCAAATGAATACGCTGACACACGCTTAATGAATGTGCCTAAATAAATATGCTGACACACGCTAAATGAATGCGCCTAAATGAATACGCCGACACACGCTAAATAAATGCCCCTAAATGAATACGCTGACACACGCTAAATGAATGCGCCTATATGAATATGCCGATATACGTTAAATGAATACGCTGACACATGCTAAATGAATGCGCCTAAATGAATATGCCGATATACGTTTAATTAATATGCTGACACACGCTAAATGAATACGCCTAAAAGAATATGCCGATATACGTTAAATGAATACGCTGACACACGCTAAATGAATGCGCCTAAATGAATATGCCGATATACGTTAAATGAATACGCTGACACATGCTAAATGAATGCGCCTAAATGAATATGCCGATATACGTTAAATGAATACGCTGACACATGCTAAATGAATGCGCCTAAAAGAATATGCCGATATACGTTAAATGAATACGCTGACACACGCTAAATGAATGCGCCTAAAAGAATATTGCCGATTTACGTTAAATGAATACGCAGACACACGCTAAATGAATGCACCTAAAAGACTATGCCGATATACGTTAAATGAATACGCTGACACACGCTAAATGAATGCGCCTAAAAAGAATATGCCGATGTACTTTAAATGAATACGCTGACACACGCTAAATGAATGCGCCTAAAAAGAATATGCCGATGTACTTTAAATGAATACGCTGACACACGCTTAATGAATGCGCCTAAATGAATATGCCGACACACGCAAAATGAATGCACCTAAATGAATACGCCGACTCACGCTAAATAAATGCCCCTAAATGAATACGCTGACACACGCTAAATGAATGCGCCTAAATGAATATGCAGATATACGTTAAATGAATACGCCTAAATGAATATGCCGATATACGTTAAATGAATATGCTGACACACGCTAAATGAATGCGCCTAAATGAATATGCAGATATACGTCAAATTAATACGCTGACACAGGCTAATTGAATGCATCTTAATGAATATGCCGATATACGTTAAATGAAGACGCTGACACACGCTAAATGAATGCGCCTAAATGAATATGCAGATATACTTAAATGAAAACGCTGACACACGCTAAAAGAATGCGTCTAAATGAATATGCCGACACACGCTAAATGAATGCGCCTTAATGAATATGCCGATATACGTTAAATGAATACGCTTGATGTATACACAGATATTCACTAAATGAATGCGCCAATATACGTTTAATGAATACGTAGATACCAGCCAAAGAATGCGCTGTCATATATCCTCGCTAAAAATGTACACTGATTTACGCAAAACAAATAGGTGATATACGCTACATGTACACGATGTCATATGCTTACTGAATACGCTAATATACACTGAAGGAAAATGCTGCTATAAGCTAAGTGAAAACGGTCATATACGCTAGATGAATAGGCTGATATACGCTAAATGTATACACTTATATAAACTAAATGAATACACTGATATAAGTTAAATGAACACAAAGATACACGCATAATGTACGAACAGAATTAGCCTCAGAAAAAGCTGCATTATCTCATAGAGTGACTCTCCGATAGGTGACTGAAGGTTCAGACAATTCTCGACACGTTATTTTGCGTGCTCGTGCTAACCCCTCTAGAAAATCAATTAAGTGAAGTGAAAATAATTAACTCATGGATAAGAAAATTTCTACGTTATTATTTACTGATCATTTGGTTGTAACACATACAACTATATAAACAACAAATGAACAAATGAATCTTGAAATCTTATAAACTTCTGATTCCTTGTGTATTTATTTTGAACAAGAATTTACAAAATTGATCTTGAGTGAAAATGTATTTACAAAAACATATCTTATTCATTTTATCCTATTATCTAGTATATGAATTTGCGACATGTAAATACGAAAACAATATATTACAGAACTCTTTTAATTCATAATCAAGGTTGATTTACTTTCATTTTTTGTTATATTCTTGAATAACAAAGTATATAAATGTTTTCCTCACAGAACAATTAACGATTTAAGACACGATTAACAAACGCCTTTTTATTAGGTTCTAGTAAGTGGATAGTTTGTTTCAGATGAATAAAATAAATTATAGTGACACCGCAAAATAATGAACATTTCCATTAATTTGAAAGTGACAGCGTTTTATATCATGCAATTCTATAACTGCATTGGGCGTTCCATCAATCAGCTGCGATCTCCTTTCCATGTCACTTACTGACTTAATGTGCTAAAAGCTTTCTAGTCTTAAAGACCGATATGGAGAGAGAAGCTAGACTAACTCCCACAAACAACTTAAACCAACTTCCTAAAATTACTTGTCTCGAGAGGAAAATTAATCTTTATTTGCGTTTAAAATAAATGCAACGCCAACCTAATTACAGCGAAAACAAAACAGTGAAATTTAACACCTTATCTTTTTGACAAATATATTCACAGTCACTTTTCACATAAGATATGTCTAAACTTCTGTCATCTGTTAGGTAATTGATGTATTACAGGCAGTAAATGGCATAGAGAAGACCAAAGACTGCTACAAGAAAACAACATCCGTCTCCTAGAATTGCTACTAGGCATATAATTGACAGTTTACCCAAGCTCACTCTCTTGACACGAAACATCGCTTGATGTCCCCATGAATCCTCAGCTGAGCGACGTGACATTAACCAAATCAAACGTAAAACACGCCCGCTTTATTGTTTATTGTTTATGTGGGAGTAAACTACACTTAAAAAATACAGTTAAGATTCGTATTACACATAATTTTCTAAAAAGCATCTAAATTTAAAAAAAAAAGCACGACCGTTATGTTTACACTAATTCAAGGTATGTCTTGGGTCTCGTTACTAGCTAACTTTCAGATAGTTGATGTTTTATCCAGTTAGTGAAACCGTAGAGAAGATATAACGTTGTGTTAAGCTGTTTGAATTATGGAATTAATCGTTAAAAGCATAGTTTTAACACATATGTTAAATTAATCCTTTTATTTTAGCACAGTTGATCTTTGTAAGTGAATCTGCGTCTTTCACGATGAGGGGATTCTATTCTCGAAATATCTTTTACCAGCGTGAACTGACTCTTAAAATTCAGCAAAAAAATATCAAAAAGCGTAATGTCAAATCAGGCAACATAAAAATGTCAAGAAAAATTACTATACCACCATTATGTTATAATAGGCCTTATTTATTGCAACTTCCTTTCTACGCAATTCTTAGAAATGAAAAAAAATGTTTTCATTACAGAATATCTTTCAGTTGTCAGACTGGTATATAGTTAGTGTATGTGATGTGTTTGTTTGTTTTTTATGTATTTTTTATAGGTAATTTAAAATTGATACAATACAAAATGTGTAAGATAGTTGAAAATACAACACAATTTTAATTAGCCTCTGTCAGCAAAACAATATTTACAAAAATACATTACAGTAGAAAAATCTAGTCGTTCAAATTAATTGTAAAATATGTTTTTATTGTTATTTGAACGTTCTTTATATTTCCTTGCAAAGCAATCTATCACAGGAAAACTGTAGCTATAATAACGCCTACACACTCTGTGTTATGAATCCATTTTGCGAACAGTATTAAATTTCTTACTGATTATATCAGAGCCATTAAAACCATTCACAAAACAGCACAAAAGATTCATGACTCAGATTTTTAAACCTTTTTAAACGAAAAGGTTTAAACATCTAATTTCCGTTATAAATGGTTGTAACAACCTAAATATAATTTAGCTTCCACTTAAAAATAACTGTAAAGTATTATGTTTGCACCGTAAGGTCAATCGTTCTCATTTCAGTGTATTCTTTGACAGTAGAACAAGCAGGTGTTATGCTTCAGGTAATATGTTATATAAGTCGTGAGTTCAAATAGTTTCAACTTCAATTTTGTCAAGAACGCTATTTAGCACAATGTTTCTAGTACATACGCAATACAATAAATAACTCTTCCTAATCTACAGCAATATTATGAAGTAAATGACCAGTCTATTCCCCTTATGTTTATATATTGACTCGATTCAGAAATATCTAAATTAAATTTGTAATTTCATTTTTTTTCACAATCTGGTAAAAATCATCTGACATATGAAACAGTTACTTTTGGTTTCGTCTATCATTCTAATTATGACGTAACTAATATTTCAATAAATTGTTTCTCTGTTACTCTCTTAAACTTACTTACCATACTCAACGCTTTTATCGCATCCAAATATAATTCAGAACTGTAAGACGGAACTGTCAAGAAAACAGAGCATTCGAGCGAATTTTTAGCCAGACGTTCTAAAAGACAGATGAATGAATGAATACCATCTGTCTCAACAATACCATGGAAATAAACTTAAGAAGCCTTATTCTTTAGTCCGAAAACAAAACACCTTGTCAAAAACAGTTCATTCTCTTGGTAAACTAATGTGATTACTACTTCTAACAATGCCATGTATAAAACCTGTTTTCTCTTGTTAATTACATTTGCCTTAGAACCAGCCCGATGCAAAACATTAAAGGAAGTACAGGGCGAAAACATAATCAATTTATGTGACTTAAGTAAAACGAAGAAGAAGACACCAGACGGAATAGAGAATCCTTAGAAAGCCATTAATTAACCATTAATTAAATTCAAGTAATTCAATATGCTGAATGCATTGAATTTTAATGAAAACCTGAGGAAATGCCATTCAACAGTTGAATGAGAGAAGTACAATTGAACGTTTGATGAAATTACCAAACAACTCCAACATAATTAGTTGTCGCATTGTTTCAATACTTTCCAAACACATTCTGCTATTAGAGCTAATGTCGGCAGGCCTTGTTACATGAAGCTAAGCAGGAAGCTGAAAAAATCACATGGGTCTTTTGCAATATAATGTAGCCGCTGTTCTCCTCAGCCATTAACAAACGCATCAAATATGTCAATACACGTTAACATTTGATTACATGTCATTGCCAATCAGTCTGAATTTAGTACCTCTTAAGAAGCTCTTCATAGTGTGCACCTCTGTAAAGGATTGTAACTGGACATGATAGATGAATAAAATATATTCTACATAGGTACATGAGGATTAGATATTATCTATGATTAAAACTATTGGAGCCTCACATAACTGACACTGTATATCTTTGTATGAATCTGAATACCAGTGATATGGCATTTCCATTTCCGGGTCAGTGACCCAATAGTCATTGTGTGTATAAAGCTGATTCTCTCAAAATGAAAAGGGAACTTGGAAATGAATCACTGTCCTTAGATTATACAATTGCACACCAGTGACTAAAATATTCGCCCAGGAAGAATAACGTATATTATTATAACGTGACCATATCAGCAAATACAACAAATTAATAAGACTTCTATATACGCTACCTTTATTTTTTCTGTAATCCATTTATATGGTTATCATTTGAGTAAATCATTTCATTAGGACCCTTAGAAAAAAATGCATAACATCTCTTAAGAGGCAGAGACTACGGAATTGTATTCTTCCTGTAATACATTTAGTAGAACATTTATGGCAATCGAGAAGTGTTGAAATAAAATGCTTTATTCAAAGCTATTCGACTGGCATAACAGTCTGATAAAAATATTTTTAAACGGCTAATCATGTTATTAAGCAGTCTTTGTCAAAGAATTGTCCGCCTAACCTTACGGCAATAGTCTTACAAGAAAAGAGTAAAGTAAATGTAAGTTAAAAAGGACAGAATAGGCTTTTGCTTATTTGCCTTTGATGTTGGTTTTAAGGTATTTTTGTTACTTATGATTGACGTGAAAAGCTTAGACGGACTAATGAAAACAATGACTGTAAGATTGCAGAAAAAATCGGATGAACATATCAGGAAATTGCTTCATCAATTATATGTATGTTCATGGAAATGAGAAAGGTTTCTATGGTATGAAAATAATCGAGATGAAATATCAATGTCAAAAAGCGTTCCTAACGAAAATATTTTCCACGAAACAGACGCACAAACATCAGACACTTATCGACCGCTTAGTGAAAAAACTATTGTAATACGTAAAATCAGAGGAAAATACAATAGTTTTGACTGAGTCCTCAACATACAAAAAAAGAACAACGATTTAAATCTTTGATGTTTAGGGAATTGCTCTTTGGCACATGATTGGCAATTCACGCTCGCCCGCTCACAAAACTTTACATGCTATACACATGGGAGACCAAGTGAGTGACGTGAAATTAACTAATTCAAGGGTGGGAAAATCATATCAGCGACATTGCTGATTGATGATCTAGGAGCAACAAATAATTGACCGAAAACGAGTATCCCGAGTATTTCTATTAGGAGGACTGTCATAGTGAACGATATATGTCTATATTAAAAGGTAGTGTTTCGACCAGTGTTTGCGCTGAAAAAATTCTGACGACTAAGGATAAAACGATGCAAATATGGACAATGCTTATATAGACACCAGGTCTATAACGCAACAGAGTTATTAAAAAGAAAGGCGATAACATGTAAAGTAAGGAACAGTCGGACATAGGAACTGTCTTTTGAGCTACGAGGATGTAGCTATTTATAATTCTTTGAATACAAGTTTAACTAAGGATTCGGTGTAAGTTTACTTAAACAGATTTTAAAGGAATGAATGTTCGGTAAACACTAACAGTCAATGAACATAATAAAGAATCATCAAACGTTCCCCCTTTTTAAGTTTTGTTTTCTATTATTTCATATTCTGCCAGAGACTCAGGCTGTATATGTTTGCTACCCTTCTATATGGTATATTTCTTACTGTAGCTTTACTTCGCTATGCAAAATTAATACGCGTAGCATCGTCTGCTTCGGTAGCAGGCGAACACAAGTATCATTCGGTCATATTATGGATATTTCTGACACTGAACTGGCTCGGGCATTATAAAGTTGAAAGTAAATGTGTGTATTAATACTTAGCCGAGGACGCTATAAAATTGTTTAACAGGAACATAAAAGATAAAATTTTGATTTGAAATGCTCATAAATAACAAATTTATTTCATATGATTAGACACTTGTAATAGTGAACCAGAAGTAAATCAGATTAAAATTCATACAATAGGTAACATGATCAATAAGAAGTGAGGTTATTGTGTCCAGCTGTCACTTGTTGCCTCTTACAATCACAGAATTTAATAACACCACCTACAGCTTTAACTTAATAGGCTTTGTTACATGCAGAACAATGAAATATGTGTTCATGCACGAGAAATTATACACGCTCTGTATTTGAAATTGTTTTATATCAGCAATATGTCAGCCTCGTATTTTATTCGATATTGCATTTTAAGATGTAAGGAAAATTATAACCATGGTTTCTTGTTACAGACAAACATGAAATAAAGAACTCATTGCAGGATATTGTAAACAATTGTCATGCTCAGCCTGGCAAATAGTAAATTATTTCTCTATCTATTATTTACATCGTTGAAATCTTGTTAATGTATTATATTTATACATGCATTCATACATTCATTGTTTCAATATGCAAAAATGAATATCGTTTTAAAAGCGATGTCAGTATACATGCTATATTTAGTTATATGTTTTGGTTAGTTTTGGACGAGCTTACTAGATAGTTAAATATTTTGATTGATTTCTTTTCAACATAATATCTCATTGTTTTCTTATAACTGCCACTTGTTGACTTGGTGAAAACCTTTAAACTCCGTATGTGTCGAGCAAAATGTAACTTTAACCCATTAATGCCTATCGTCCACAAAATACGACAAAGGCAAACAGCGCAGACCCAGATCAGTCACCGCAATATGTAGCGTGTGATCAGGGTCTACACTGTTTGCATGAAGGACTTTTTTCCTGAATAGAATCAAATTGAAAATTTAATCCAGAAACCCTTTTAACTGAAAATGGATTCGTCCAACTAACAAAGATGGCATAATTCATTGGGCATAAATTGGTTAACGATGCCCATTCAATCTATTATTACTTCTCATTTACTTAGACTTCTAGTCTTCAGAGGGAAATTATATATGATATAAAGAATATAAGCTTTTAGGATAACGTATCATTTTTTGTATTAGGTGGTATCGTGGGAATGAGTTTGAGTACAGATATATATAAAATCTGAAGAAAGCTTCGTATAGTCAGGAGTACAAATGCCAAAACTCTAGCAAATCACACCTACAGACGTCTTTAAATTCTTTTTGTTAAATCATCATCCTATCATTAGTTTTAAATCTTTATAGAAATTATGCAGTTTCCTTGAATTGCTAGGCGGAAGTAATACACAACTTACAAATAGAAAAAAAAACTGCGCTACAGAATATTTTTATTACGACCTAGGTATAGCTGCTCTGCACTTTGAGCCTACTCGCCTTTTGTTTCAAGAAATTAATCATTTACAATACATGAAACTTAATTATCACTAATGAAACTTCATCTGACATTTGATTATCACTTACTTTTTGTGCTTTCACTAAAATAGACTTAAAACAACATTTCTAACAAACAATGTGGTCAAATATTACACAGCAATCCCAATCTATTTTCAAGTTGTTAACAATAATAATTTTAGTCGTGAACTGAACTCAAACTTTACCCCCACACAAGTCATATTATGTACAATATTGTATCTGATGTCTTTTAGGGAAAGCTAGGTAGACATGTGATCTCTTTTTTCTGAGCATGTATAAAAAGATAAAAAAAGAGGTTTGGCAAATTAAAATTAGCAAAACAACGGTTGGCCTTGGCTAGAAACAGTTGCTATATCAAGTATTGTATCAGCGTATTATATGCTGACTTTGGCACTTATAACTTTTCAGTGTTTGGTTCAATTAAATACAATGACGTAAAATGTTCAAAAAATGCATCTTTCTTGCTCTCTATTTAATTATTCAAAATCTGAGTTGACACTAATCTCTGGTAAGACAGATTCAGGAACAGACCAAATCACTTTGTTCAGGAAATAGCTGCCTGGAATGAAGGACTGTGCCAAAAATTCTCGTACATTATTGTTGGGTAGCTAACAGTTTCACAGAATCATGTCCAATTACATTACTATTACAAAATACGCATATTTTGAAAGCTGTAAATTGATACAAGCCTAAAACATTAAAGGGGCTGTGCTCCAGATGACACAAAAAAGAAAGTTTTCTTGTATTATAAATTTCTTGTGATATTTATGATTAATGCTTAAAAACTGACTAACTGACAAAAAATAAGTCAGGTAATCACATTATAAATTGATATTTTTCCTTTCATAGTGCTATACCGTAACGCGACGGTATAACTATATTGTATAAGATTTAAAGTAAGCAATAGTTATTTCAGATGCGGCGATAGTGGTGACAGTTAAAGCGATGTTAATATTTTGTTAACATGAGGGTCAAGAGTTCAAATCTTTAAGTAAAAATAAAATTTATATAAAATATGGAGTTCAGCCTCTTTAAAAGAAAGAAAAATAGTATAAAAAGTTTCGCAGCTTAAATCTATTTAAAACAAAAATAAACCGAAAGGATGACTGGAATTTATACAGTGCATTTTCATAAATAGTACAATTAAGCTTTGCAATGATAAGTTTCGTAGACTCTATGTCCAAACGATTTGTAAATCCCATCGGCACATGCGTTACTAAGTAACATAGCTGTTGGGAACATGGACACAAAGTCGTGTATGCAAAACTTGACAAAGCCATTATAATCATCATAATGTTCAACACTTAAACATTGTCCATGATACAACTTCAAGGAAAAGAAACTTCGAGAACAAAATATATAGAAATACAAAGCTTTAAAAATGAGTAAAGTCTGATAAAAACAACATAGAAAGACTGAAGCATAAAACTGGAAACAACTCTGCACATGTTATATATCTAAACAAGTTGTGTGCACGTGCTTTAAGAAGATTAACAATTGTTATCTTTTATTTATTAAGACTCACCCACGTCGTGTTTAACTGAAAAATGCAATTACCTTTCGTTCCTTGTTCACGAGTATTGAATCAAAGTATGACTGGTCCACTGTATAGCCTCTTCTCAGTTTCATTTTTTGTTTCTTTCGGTTAAATCTTGTTAATGACATTCTAGCTCTGTTTCACATATTTACTAATCAGCTAACGTCTGTACATGAAAATCGACATTACGTTCCTTTTAAATATGAATTAGTGAAATGTCACATTTTTAAAATACAGAGTTTTTTTCTGTTCACAACAGACCACAGTTTTCTTCCTCTGAAGTGACTTTTCAACAAAGTACAACAACCCATTTCAAATCCATTAAAACAGAAGAAAGACTTGCACAAAAAAATATACAAATTCAATGTAATTTCTGCAAACTTTTGTTTCGTTTCCCATGTACCACCGTCGAAAGTTCAATGTATTTCTAAAACATATCGTAGAAGTGTCTCTTAAATATTTATATCGCTTTCTCTATGTATCACAACAACTATCATTGAAGCTTTCAAGTCATATCGAGTTGACAAACAGTATCCATTTCCCCAGCTTCGGAAGCTGCGACTGTTTACTTGTACTGAATATCGGAAGAAAGTTTATCCATTAATATAAATACAGAGTTCAAATCCGAATCATACACCGACACAGAATTTCTCCTTCATCTTTTAAGCAAGATCTCAACGAAGCAGAGAGTAAGAATTATTCACTTTTTTTTTCTTTCTAGAAATTCTTAACGAAAGACATTTGTAAAATGATATTTTTAAGCGTTTCCCTTGGAACAATCTATGTCACCTTTGTTAAAAAGAATGATATTAAAACAAACTTTATTACTATTTTATATGTTATAGCAATAACTTTCCAATACAAAAGTTTGAGGCATATCTGATGCGCATATCTGCCTGTTAAATAGACTCTGTAGAGTCTACCTCAATAAATACTGCCGTCATAATAAGTTATTGTCTTTTGAAATATACTACTGTATCATGTAGAATCATATGCTAGAAATGTTATCAAGTAAACAATCAAATCACAGCACGTAGGTGAATATAAATTTCAAAGACATCTATCTAGTTCAAATGATTGTTTGGATATATTAAGCTGAAAATCATTAAAAGCGGAGTATGGTCCTTAAATTTCCAAAAGGACATTTCATGTATTTAGTGTGTGTGTTCAGTGCAAAAAAAAATCTTACGTGTAGTTCAAACCGTTATTAAGCGATTTATTTAATTCCATATTCATAAGCGCATTAACACGACGTCACTTCACCATACATAGTCACGTATCAAATATGAACATGGAGTCTGATCCATTCCATTTAGTTCAAGTTTCAAGACTGTGTATACTTTGTCCTTTCTTTTGCCTTTTATTTATCAATCGCACATTCGTTATGTTTGTTACAAAATCCTATCTGCCATAGGCCTCATGACTTATCACATGCCCTTAGATAATTTGCATTTAGTGGTTGCAACTTCCAGTAAGTGAACCAGTTAATGCAGTAAAAATATGTGAATGTCTTAGCCGTTTAAATACCTGTTAGAAGCATAGTTATTAAAATCCTGATATTTTAGTATTTTTTTGTCTCTGTAAAGGAAAATATGACCTTAAAGATTAAAATGTCGTCTGCTTCCATTTTCTGTTTAAAATGAAAAAAAAATCGAAAGAATATCGACTCTCCCGCAAAGAACGTTGCGTCCTTAATTTCAAGCTTTTAAACTTTCAGATTAAGGCTGTTTTATTACATAATTCCAATGAATAATTCATCAACAGCGAAGAAGCACAATTTCTATGGAACATATACACTTAATCTGAATCTGTTTTTATCATACTAATTAACAACACTGAGATACATTCCAACACAATGAATAATAAATAAATGTATAATATAGCAGCATCTGCATTAATCTAAAGTGTCAAACTAGTATCACGAATATTAAACTGAACGATAAAAACAAAAGAGAATAGAAGTGTTCTCAGAACCACATGCAGTACTTCGTGACAGAAAAGCTAAAAAAATATGTCAAAGCACTTTGAAAAGGAAATATAGAAATAAAACAACACCTGACTTAGTTGGTATTTAAACAAGAGGGCCATGATGGCCCTGGATCGCTCACCTGAGTACTTTGGCTGTAGGTTTGCTGCTAAGCAGTATTTCATTTTTTAATTGAAAATATGTAATTGCCTACAAATCAAATATGTAAAATATCAGTCAATAAATAAAGACTCTATGACAGAAAGTAGAAATATCTATTATAAGCTATGGTGACCTTGACCTTGACCCAGTGACCTCAAACCCTACCCATGGGTAGACGTCCATGCAAGGAACCTATATACTGAATATCAAAGATATTGGTCTATAAATGAAGGCTCTATGAGGTGCAGTAGATAAATCTATTTTTAGCCTCCATGACCTTTAACCTAATCTAATAATTTCAAAAAGCTTGATAAAGCTTGCTTCATGCCAAATTTTAAAATTCTAGGCCTTGTGGTTTCAGACAAGAAGATTTTTAAAGATTTTCTTCTATACTGCTATTTAAAACTTGTGACCCCTCGGGTGGGGCCAATAGTGACCCCAGTGAAATTTATCAAAGAAACTAGGTAGAGGTCCACTAGATAATGCTGCATAACAAAGATCTAAGCTGTAGGCATTGAGGTTTCCAGTAAGACGATTTTTAAAGATTGCCTTTTTTACATATTAAGGGCCCCCGGGGGCGGGGCCAATTTTGACCCCGGGGCCAACATATAAACAATACTGGTAAAGGTTCTCAACACAATACTCCACACCAAATATCTAAGGTCTAGTCCTATTAATTTTGGAGAAAAATGATTTTTCATGTTTTTCCTATATTACTATAAGTAAACCAAGAGAACCCTGGGGCGTGGCCCATTTTGACCCAGGGGACATAATTTGAACAAACTTGATAGAGGTCCACTAGACAATGCTGCACACCAAATATCTAAACTCTACGCCTTGCGGATTCTGACAATAAGATTTTTTAAAGTTTTTTCCTAGTATAACTCTATATTAAACATTTGACCCCTCGGAGCCATTTTTGACCAAGGAGCCATGATTTGAATAAACTTGGTAGAGGTCCACTGGACAATGCCGCACACCAAATATCCAAACTCTAGGCCTTGTGGTTTCAGACAAGAAGATTTTTAAATTTTTTCCTATATAATTCCATGTAAAATTAGTGACCCCTTGGGCAGGGCCATTTTTTGATTTGAACAAACTTGGTAAAGGTCCACCTGATGCTTCATACCAAATATCTAAGCTCCAGGCCTTGTAGTTCGGGAGAAGAAGATTTTTTAAGTTCCAACTTTGAAAATCTATTTTTAGCTTCTGTAGCCTAGAAATGCAATGTACCTGAACCATTTGAACAATTTTGGTAAAGCTTCATGCAAGTAACATTCCTGCCAAGTTTCAGCAAGATTGGCCCAGCAGTTCAGGAGAAGAAGTTGTTTGAAGTAAAAGTTGACGACGCACGCACGCACGGACGGACGGACTACGGACATCAGGCGATCACAAAAGCTCACCTTGGGACCTTTGGATGTAGCAAAAATAACTGAACCTGTTATTTTTTCCTTTTGGTATGTCAATATTTCATTTAAGTGGGAACACAAATTTCGTTTCATATAACTAACTTGTTCTAACAATCGTTGTAAATGGTAGGCCTACTAGGTAGCATGACTGTCACGTAAACGAAACGCTCGGTTTCTATGCCAAACAGAAAAGTAATTATTAAAACTTTCTAAAGGCTAAACATACTTTGCTATTATGCAGCATTGTTGTATTGATATCAATGCACAGTACATGTATACTGTTTTGAAGAACATTTATTTTACACACCCCCATGTAGATTCTTAGAACCGGTGAGTGTCTGCCGATTCGTGAAGTCAAGTCATATCAAGAATAGGAAAATATTTTGAAGAAACAGCCTGTGAAAGAACCTAACCAGAAACAGATTAAACAACGAAAATCGTCTTACACAATGACATCATTAAAATATGAGCTTGAAAAGAATAAGATGCTTTAAAGATATTTAAATATTTTATATTAAAAATATTTCAAATCGAATCCAAACAACGGTGAAAATGTCATTATCGTTCTTAAAATTACAGTCAATATACTGAATATTATTCCGTTACTATATAGCCACATCCTGTTAACTGGTCGCCTTTCGCTCCATGTTCATAAATACTGAATAGAAATAACACTGATCCATCGTGTATTCTCGCTTCAGTCTCAATTTTAGTTTCTCCCTACTCGACCTTCTAAATGGCATCCTCACTACTAGTACCTTTTTTCCTTTTATCTCTAATGTTTTCTATTTTTGTTCATAATATATCAATGACTTCTATATAGGAGAAAGTCCTTCTGAAACATTCGATTATTCTGAAACCATTTCCTATCAAAATACTTGAACCGCCCATTCTGTTTTTAAGTTTGTTTCGCTGTTTCAAAGTGTATGAGAAATGCATATAGTATAATTCTAAGGTTTTTACTTAAAAAGATAATACAACATTAATTTCCTAGCTTCACACTAAACGGCAAGGCCTTCTTTTCCCTTATTTCTAGTTTGGATCACAATTACTGAAACAGTTTTAAGATAGAGAACGACTAATATATGTGTTTAAAAAACCAGGACACAAAATAAACAAACAAAACGCTTATCCACTAGTTTCGTTTTTCTTTTCTTTGCGGCATTGTCAAAGGTTTATTAGTGCATCCATGTTATATGTAATTAAAGATATTGAAACTTTTTACATCTATTGCGACCAGAAACCTGTGTATTCACAAATATACTGGATAACGATGTAGGTTAACCAGTAATACTTAGAGAAAATACGTTTCTGAGTCAAACTCTACTTCAGATATTTTTCCTACATTTCTTTTTCGTAGCAATTATATTACATAAATCAGAAACATACGTTTTTAAATGTTTTGTCTCATTTTTGTAATAATTACTGAACGAATCTGAAATCACGTACTTTCAATCTTTATGAAAGACTCTAATTGTGATTGATGTATAGATATGTAAAGAATGTGGTAAAAACAACAGAGTTATGCATATCGTGTCACTGTATCAGAATTACTTTCAAAAGTGGGATCTAACGGCATATAACTGGTGCGCATTTCTGTCAACATGATCAATGTCAAATACATTATTTCTGTTGTCATGTTCTATTGAAGCACATAACATTATAGTTTCATGTCCAACATGAATTTATCAATGAAAAAGTATGCAGTCTGAATTTTGTATGCACTATACCTCCAAATATCAGAAATATTTTTTTTCTCTTCTCAAGCAAATGGGTTTTTAAAGGTGTGTATAACTATGAATTAAAATGTGCAGAACAAAATGGTATGTTTTAAATGGTACGTTTTAAATGTGAAGAACAAAATGGTACGTTTTAAATGTGAAGAACAAAATGGTACGTTTTATACAAATGCAGTATTTGAAATAAACGTTTTGATAACAAGAATAAACAGAACATTGTCCCTGATGGAAAAAAGTCGCTTGCTTCTGATTTTATTTAAATTATAAAAATACATTTCAAGAACATCCTATTTTCGAGGGAATAAAATCTATCAAATTAGACAAAGATTAAATTCGACAAAGACTGATTTAATTGTGCCTATGATTCAGTTATCAGAGTAAAAAGAAAAAAAAGACACAATTCTGAACTACTTTAATGCTCAATAATAGGACTACTACAAAAAGTACAGTGAACTGTTAGAAAAACAAATGTTATTCAGAATATTAAAGGAAAAAAGGCTGATTCTGTTGAATCACACACCCTCATTATCGAAAGTCAACTATGCATGGCTCAATTTCGTGACAGTCTGAAATAAAGTCTATGAAATCCTCACTGCAAGATTATGCAGAAATCTACATCGCAGACAAATAGATTTAAGATCCCGTTGAAATCACCGACTAGAAATACATTATAGTTTGCACAATTAGACAATAAACAGAAACCAAGCAACAGGGTGAATCAGTGCAACTTTTCATGTACTCCTATTTGTCCATATTTAGCTGTTACAGGATGCAAATAGCAAACAACAAATCCCTTTGAAACGTTTCATAACTTTTATTTAACCATATCTTATTCAATCAATACTTATTTCCGTACAGGTTTAGTTCGGATTAAGCAAACTGTTCACTGACATTAACTATAACGTTTTTGACACTGTAAGATTAAATTACCAAGCATTTTAATGTATTTTAATTGAACAGACAAAATAACATGACTTCAACAGATTTGTGGCAGCATGTAACACTTTAAATCACCGATTAACTTAAATAAAGGTATTCAAACCCCATTTAAATATATCTATAAATGACTTGCTGCCTAACCATTCAATAGTGTAGACAATTTAACAATTTAGATTGCCTAACGAGTTCCAAATGGTAAAATAAGGAAGAGCATCTTTTACGTGTGCATATTAAAAGGTTGCTCCGGTGGGAAAACATTCATTTGTCATTATAGATACTTACTTCTAAAAGTTTTATTCTGGCCGTAGAAAAGTGCGCCACTTTATTGATTAATTAATGCAACTCACTGATGAATACGACGCCTCGCCATTTCCATTTAAGGTATGTGCTTGGTTATCAAAGTTTTGTTCAGAACATAATTTACGCACTGGAATCCAAACAGCAGAAGTAAAATGTAATACAGTTAATGAAAATGAAGTGTATATCTTCATTATATCTACCGTACTCAAAATAACGTATAACAACGATTTAATACAATCATTATAACAAAACACCAACAGGTTTTACAGCTTGTCTAGTGAAAGGTTAGTTAAACTGGTTGTTATTCATTACAAATTTGATGAGCATAAAATCATGTTCTCAGCATTATAAGTTTCTTATTGCTGGCTCACAATCTCCTGTGAGCAAACGAAATTGCAAATGTCCGGAGTGTACTATTAACCATTAAACTAAGTTTAAGTAAACTTGAAAAGTTAGAATTTTACTACTTGTTATCTATATTTTTTTAAACTAAAACATGAGGATGCCACTACGCCCATTTAATGTAACATCTGATAAAATGTGTACTTGCAAATCGTTTGCATTAAAATTTAGTTCTAAACGGTTAGTTACTCTTTATAGTGTGGCATTTCTGCGTATAAACAAATTATACCTTAGGAAAAAAAGGAGGAAACAGTCAAATGTTATCAAGTGCATTTGACTAATTGAATAGTTTTAATAACAGTTTTTCTAGAATACGCACTTGATCTACAAACCAAGCCAAAATCATATATATCTCAAACAGAACCCCTCCTCTCTTCAATTTTATCTTTTTACACCCATTTACTCTTAACTGGTAGGAAGTTATTATTGCGACGAGATTCTTAGTGATACCTAAAAGGCTCTGGTGTTAACGTCAACACTGATAAAGCATGACAAAATGTTTGCACAGACAAAATTCAATAAAAAAATATTAGAAGAAGAGTAAAGTCATGTACCGAGTTCGTTACACTAAATGACTGATGGGATGACATTGATATGTCTGAACATTTGAACACCGTTATTGCAGTGCCTGTATCATCCATAAAACACTGCCTCATATGGCCAAAAAAATTCTGAGAAATGACCTGAATATAAGTCAGAATGATAGAATTAATACAACAAAACAACAGTATAAACAAATAAATGACATTTCAATCAAATGTAATGTAGAAATACGACATATCAGAATCTGTAACTGAAACGTAGTGAGCTATACCATTGTCTTCAAGTTCGTTTGTAATTTAACTGCAATTATACATAGAAGATTTTGCAGTATCCATAGCTATTTTGCAGATTTCTTCTTCTGACATAAAAATTCATCGTCGGAAACCCACGTTCGATCCATTCCGTTTCACTCTATTTATCTACCGTGGGACAATTGGCTGGTAAAATTTCATACTCATGAATAATTCATTACCTACTTTCATTGGTTTCCGTAAGATTTCCCTTGCGGAATCTCAGCCAGTGAAATTGCTTGTTACAATTTGCCTTCCGCGCCTATGTTTAAATCCTGGGAAATACGTCTATTTTAAGTAACTTGTCATTATGCCTACTCTCCACACTGAAGAGTGTCTATTTGTAATGCGGCATCTCATTCGACGAAGAGTTACATCCCTTTGCTAATAAATATTCATGAAAACGAATAATCAGCAGTCAATTATCCCACGGTACATAATGTAGTTGTGCGGAATATGTACGGGGGGTCACTGACGATGATAAAAATTATAAACTTTGGATTCAAGAACAAATAACTACATCACATAATTTTAACGCAAATCTTACTCAGACAGAAGCTTTAAAGATAAAACAGCAATTTTATTGTAACAATGATTTTTATTCTTCTAAAATTCCACACTATCTTGTTCATTTATGACTTACTAATTCAATAAACTACACAAGCTATCAGGTTCGACAGATATTTTGTTAATGGCAACGATCTAATGTGTTTCCAAGGTTATAACAACGAGGAAAATGTTTCCATTTTGCATGATACTATTGTATTGCATGAGAACGCTTTTTATTATATATATCACTCAGACGGACAAGTTTCTGGTTACGTGGGATGATGCAAATATAATGTTACCAAGACATTTCTTTTTTTATTAATCCAAAGGACGTCATTTCAAGAATCACTAGATGAGATCATTTTATAAAACTGGCTGGAGATAATATAACTTAAATCTTTTATTCTTTCACATCTCTCAAACCGCTGTGAAAATATAATTTATTTTCTTAACGGGAGCACAGCAATATAAAATTTTTCAGTGGCAAAGAATGTGAACATATTACGTATAAACCATTTTAATGTAAACCTTTATTAATCCCTTACCACGTAGCTGTGAGGGGATTGTAGGAAACTCCTCTGCCTGTCCGTCTGTCAATCTGTCCGTCTGTCAGTCTGTAACATTTTCGTGTCCGCTCAATAACTTTTAAACTCATTGAAAGTTTTTAAAATAACTTGGTACAAATGATCCCATTATGAGACGATGTGCAGAGCGCAAAAAAGAGGCCATCCCTAAGGTCAAGGTCACACTTAAGGGACATTTATAAAAAAAAAGGTCTACATTTCGTGTCCGCTCCGTGATATTAAACTGTTTGAAAGTTTTCTAAATAACTTGGAACAAATGACGATGTGCAGAGCGCAACAACCAGGTCGCTACCCCTAACGTCAAGGTCACATTTAAAGGTCATGTTTAAAAAAATCCACATTTCGTGTCCGCTCCATAACTTTTAAACTGCTACAAATTTGAGTTCCAAATTAGCTGTCCATTTTTCCGTAGAAATTATTATTCTATGTCATACTGGGAGGTCTAACCTTCTCTTTTCACACTTGTTATCCTTTCCTATGTTCTACTGCGGCAAGGGATATAGCTGTCCTTCAGACTGCCTTGTTGCATTATAAATCCTGATGAAATAAGATTGGTATAATTTTAGGAGAACATGCTATTAGAAAAACACATTCTCATTGTCTGAGGAAATTCTAAGTAACTTGATTATTCCGAACATACATTTCAATCTTTAACTAAAGAACTGTTTGTTCCGTAGTGTATACAGTCTTTCTCTCTTTTTTGTTTGATCTTGTTAATGTCATCCTAAATATCATACTGCTTTTATCTCACTACATCTATTTTATTTTTGGTATATTTATCACTTACAACGATCAGTCCATCAACATTTGTTGTTGCTGTTGAGTTTTTGGCTTCTGATCTGATGGGTGGGGTATAAAGCTAGTGAATGTTTTAGTATCTATACCGTAATCAAAATGCCTACACAACATACATACAATTAATGCGCATTAAGATGAGCTCAAATCATTTTCCAAGATGAACATCTATTTATTCTGCGCACAGCATACGTAGAAACATTCACTATGCAAGGAATAAGTTGATACTTCATGAATTATACATTATCGATCAGGTATCGATTCAAAATACTAATTTAAGTGTAATCACTAACATACGTTTTGAAACTATAACAATCTTGACATTCTTAATATCCAGAGATATTAACTAAATGTTTTTCTGTACTAAATGAAAACATATGTTCCATAGCAAGCAACATCATTCTATGTATCCTTTTTTATGATTTGTAAGAAAGCTGATTGAAGACGTCATCCTCTCTAACGTGTATTTGATGTTAAAAGTGGGGACCGTATAAAACAAATCGACTTTAGAGATAAGTTTGATACTTAGAACAGTAGCACATATGTTTTTGCCCTAATTCAAAGCCATTTCAATTCAATACTTTATCCTTTTTTTAAAGATAAAGAATCAAAGAAGTTATTCATGAAATTATCAAAATTAAATATATTTTCCCAATTAATTGAAGAAGTACGTTCCTACAAAAACTGTTTAATGTGTATAACATTCTTTTTTTCAGAATTGCTACAGTCATATAAAGTTACTCAAACAAAGAGTGAATTAATTTCGCCATATTAAATCAGGTACGTATAAATAACAAAACAAAAGTCGCAGTCATAACAATCATGTGACCTATATTACACGTGCACACAAACGAACCTGTATGTAATAGAATTACTACATCAACATCACAGTTTGTAGCCACGCGGCATCAAATGCACTAATTCTTTACTATTTCGGCCCGCATAATACATCTCTTGACAATCGGGTTCAATTATTAAACACAACATTTTTTTTTCGTTCATAATTCAGTGTTTTTTCCCCTTGCTATCATTGAAAATGTTTTAATCAAACTCATCTGCAACCAAGTTTCAACAGGCAACTGAGGCACAACGACGACAATGTTTACAATATGGCATTAGTTATGTTTAAATGTTATATAAGGGACAATTCCAGTATTTTGAAATCATAGATAAAGATTCATTGCCGTGTGTTTAAAACCTTAGCGTATTATGTGTTCAGTTTTTTAAAACTTCAAAAACGCATTAAGTGGAATGAGACTTTTTTTGCCAGCATCTTTCATGCCCTAAACTTGCCAATAGTGTTGTCTTTAAATCGCTGTGTTTTACAGACTGCAAATGCATAATTTAGTATGCCGAGGGAAATACCGTTTTACAGCCGACAAGCACGATATACTGTCTTTGGCATATGTACATATCAAGATTTCACAGAATAAATCAAAATGAAAAGATATGTATATTTTTGTAAAATATATACAAGTACCATTTCAAACTGTATAAAAGTATCTAGTTTAACTCAAAATGTTCAATTTAGCAAACATAAACATTTAAACACTTAGAAGTAAACATACGCGTTACATGGTGAAAACAGAGTAAAGAATTTGTTCACCTACAAATTATTTTACTTAATACCAACCGCGTTGTAATTGGTTGTTCGCCTCCTGGCATTTCTGGTTAATTTTTACACGATGTGAAATTTACACTTGCAATGGTCTGTTTCCAAGAGGAAATTGTAACTGAAAGATGCAAATAGGTGGCTTGTGAAAGCGCATTCTTTTCAATCACTTTAAATCCTCCTTAGTATTACGTGAGATGAAGATTGTCAAAGAATCTTACCCCTCTATTTCTTTTTTATCTAAACCCTATATGTTGTCAAACATTTATATTCTGAGCAAAGATCTCTCGTAGAAGGAACAGTTCGTCTAATAAAAACAACTTCAAGCGGTGGTAACTATAGAATTATAATAAATGGGCAACATCCCTAAACTCACAATGACAGAGACATTCACATTGTAGAGTTAGGCTTGTTTTGCCACAAAATTCGTAACATAGGAAGCGGGTTTAACAGGACAAAAAGATACAGCTTAACCGATACCCTGTGATCAAGTACAGGTCAAACGTTTTTATTTATTCATGAAATTCTATTCTTTCACCAAACAAGTATGATACAAAAGTCAATAACGACATAAGCGACTCAATAAAAGGCACTTCAGAGGAAGGGCAAAGCCATGTATCAGATTAAGAGCACTTAAGTCTTGTTGTTTGCTTTATTGTGAGAGGATGTGACCTGACAACGGATGGAGCCCAATAGCTAAATACAATAACCTAAAGTTTTATTGACACACAAATACATAATAATATTTACACTTTTCTCCTGCAAAGAGTGTATATTTACACAAAAATAAATCAAAATTACCAAGTCATATCAACATTAGGATTTCCTGATGTATGGTATTCGAAAACAGTTGGGGACGCTGATGTTTTTCTTAGTCTGTTAAAGCAAAGAATTAAAGATCAATTTATTCAAAGCTGGAATAGCAGGTTACATGATTCATCTCGAGCTTTGTTTTACAACACTCTAGCCGATTTTAAATTTCAACCTTACTTAAATGTATTAACTCTACCAAAATTTAGAAAAAGTTTGTCTAGACTTAGAGTTTCATCTCATAGACTCTGTATTGAAACCGGACGTTGGCATAAACCCCGAAGTATTCCTATTAGTGATCGTAAATGTACTATATGTGAACAGTTAGAAGACGAATATCATTTTATCATAGAATGCACACTGTACTCTGATTTGCGTAAACAGTTATTACCTTTGTATTTTTGGAAAAGACCAAATATGTGCAAGTTTGTAGAACTAATAAATACTGAGAACGCCAATTTAATAAAGAAACTAGGTACATATGTAAATAATGCTTTCGAAATCAGAACAAATATGTTACTTCGTAACTAACTCAATTCACATTAACTCGTTTTATAATTGCATGTAGTAATCTAAAATTATAATTGGCTTGTCTGTCATTTTAGATAATATATCATGTTGTATACATAATTTTACTGTGTTCAGTTAAACGAAAACGTACTTGAAAAAGGTTAGATGGTTTTTTTTTTTTTTTTTTTTTTGACTTGCCAATAACCACCTGCCAACCTTGTCGGCTTTCGTTTTTTCGGACAAGATTGGCAATACAGTGGGATAATCTGAAACCTTTTTTTCAATACTTTTTCTTTTTAAGACTCAGTTTTCTTTGATTTGGAGCACGTTTGTTGTTGTTTAGTTAAGTAGAAAGTCAGTATAAGAAACATGTACACAAGGTATTTTATTCCGTATGTATATTAAGTATCAGTATATACTTGTAAATGTTGAATTTTGATTTGCCACATTTCAATCTTGTCCATGTCGGACAAGGTTGAAAATACAGTGGATTATGTTTTCCATTACTTTTTATTGTAATATTTACTTCCGTTACTTTTTTGTTTAAGAATTAAAACTGTGTTTAAACTACATAATGCAAAAGATTGTGTTCACCTTAGTTTATTAAAGTATAATGAAATTTATTTAAATCATGATACATTTAATTTTCTGAGTATACTGAGTGCTTTATAATAATACAACACAGATTTATAAGCAATTAATAGCATCAATATGTATGTACAAAATAGTATGTGAAAGACGGTTAATCCAAATTATTCATGTTTATTTTGTATCATTATATGCATAGTATTTTATACTGTACATCCGCTGTATAAATGTTATGCCACATGGGTCTATGACCTATTGGATTTATGTGAAATAAACTCATAAACTCAACATGAATAGCCGTCTTAAACAAACAATAAAATGTCTGTTTTATGATAGTTCATCAGCAATATAGATGGTACTAAACACATGTAGCGCAGAGTTTCTTAGCGAGTATAAATAGTTTCCATTGTGAATGTGAACACTCACTTAAGTGAAGGTAATTCGATATGTTTGTACCAAGGAGAAGAGCAGCGCCAAGAATGGAAACCATAAAACTTTATGAACGATTACATTCTGTACAATGACACAGACACATTGACTGGAACTCCTTAAGTATAAGTTTTGTCAACCATTCCAAACGAGCGGTGTTAAAAACAAATAAATGGCATTGAGTGAAAGTAAGACAACTAATACTGCGCGAGTTGATGAAAGTATGACTGGAAATAAAGGCAGCTCGGAAATTCTTCAGTTTCAGCTGAATAATCAACATTAATTTTGCCATGAAGTAGAATCTATATATAAAATCGCGTACACTACAAACTGAAGTTGATATAATTTATGTATTTTAGTGTAGACAATAGTTTGGTAGAATTTTTATTCCGATTTCTCACCCAGTTTTGTGCATGATAAAAAACTGTTTCTTGTACAAACCATTTAATACAAGGTAGGAATATAATGTAACCAGACCACCTGTTTATAAAAAAAGCCATGGCAGGATTATAAGAATTTGGGTAACAGCTAAAACAGCTTCAATATAATACATTTCAGCCGTATTCAGTATTGGTCACTTATCTTGTACTGAACCAAATTTTAGCTTAAATTAGAATTCGTGTCACATATCACCTTTCCCACGTTTTTCAATACTTGCATTTTTGTATCCTTTTCTTTAAAACAATTATAGATTGTAAACAAGAAAGCTGGATCAACTGCGGTCAACTGTGTCTTGATACCAAGCATGTTATACTGAAGAAGATGTAATAATGTTCCAGAAAATGAGAAAACATTAAGATATTTATCTGTCGATAGTAGCTTCGGCTGATCATAATTATTTATATATCAACCGTTTATCATCTGGTTCTTTCCATATTATGGTACAAGTTTTTTACTTTAGCAAAAGGGTTTTAACTGTCCCTGAATACAAAAGCAGATATTTACCCATTTATGCCTAATGGATTAAACCATTCTTGTCAGATCGACGAATCCATTTTCAATTCAAAGGGTTTAAATTTTCAATTTCATTCTATTCAGGCAAGAAAGTCCTTTATGCAAACAGTGAAGACCCTGATCAGACTCAGCATATTGCGGCGTATGATCTGGGTCTGCACTGTCTGCCTCGGTCCCCTTTTGCAGAAGGCATCAATGGGTTAAGCTTATTTTTACAAACCAACATCCTTTTATTAATTTTGAATAGCACAGTGCGCCAACTCCCAAACTTACGGCGTATCGCATATTTTTACAAACGAGTAATCTAACAGATGCATTTTGCTATCATTGATATTTGAAATAACAATTCGGAGAAGATTTCTCTTTAATAAAGGGTTGAAATTAAACTTTAAATTGCAGTTTTGAGGCTCAAGGATACAGTTAGCCTTTTAAAATATTCCATGACAAACACTGAAAATACTAGAAGAAATGAGTTCTTGGGCATTTACAGCAAGCATTGTTTTTCAGCATTCTCTGATTCTTGATGCTTTAGTCTTTTACTGCGACTGTTATTCCAAAAAGTATTCTATTATTTTTATTACAACATTTCAAAAGTATTAAATACCATCCTAATATGTAGCTACGAGGTATATGAAGATGGTTGTAAGGCATTACCTTTCGTTCCTTGTTCACAAGTATTGAATCAAAGTATGACTGGTCCATAGTATATCCTCTTTTCAGCTTCATCTTTTGTTTCTTTCTATGAGATCTTGTTAATGACATTATTCCTCACTTTCTATTGTATCTTTGCTACTTTTTTATCTATTACTTATAACTGAAATTATATGCCTTATCACGTCTAGAACTCCATTATTAGTCAATATATACAAACATTCGTTGTTCTATTTATCCAAGACATCTAAAACATAATAATCCATGATCTATCTGATGTCTTGACTTCAGTTTCGACATAGGAATTCCCTTTTGCCGCTTCTACATCAGACATTTTTTCAATCAATTTAAATTCAAAGAACACCAGTACCTACTGTTCACCGTGATTTAATCTGCTAAATATCAGCTGTTACATTAGTTGTGTTTACGCTATCGTCTATTTTGTATGTTGCCAACACATGAATGCTATAACAAGAGACAGCCTTTGAACTACCAAAGTTAATTCGATCAGTTCACACCAGAACGATACTTTCCGTTTAAACAAAACAAAGACAGGCATATCAAATAGTTCTATCTAACCATTCAAATAACATACTAATCCACGAAGTCTCTCGTATAAGCAGTCGTCCTGAGTCTATAAAATTAATTCATATAAAGAGTGTCATCTGCCTTCAACTTTACTTCGTCCTCCGTCCTTCCTGGAACAGACGCATTTCTTTTAACAGCGATATGTCCCCTGTCGTCTGCAGCAGCGGGTACCGGCGTTATTCTGATCAACCGATATTAACAGGAAGATTCACCGATATCAGCATCCTTCTAAGAGAGTCATACTTGTAAATAATGGCGGATTTATCATCGGACTTTCATTTCATGTGTATTATTCTATGTTTCAAAGCACTTGTGCTCTGAACGTTGAAGTTATGTTATTTTTGCTATCTGCATCTTCTGCGACATTGTTTAACATACTGTCATGAACAAAATAAAGAGAAAACAAATAAAAAACTCTCTTTAGTTCACAGACTGAATTACGCATTTGGTTACGGTTTACCATCATGTTTGCAAACATTCGCCTAAAACAACTTCCAAAACCGAACAAAGCTTATATGTTACAATTATAAGAATATATTTCCTTTTCCCATACAGAAACATATACAAACTCTCTAATGCAAAGAAATATGCATCTTACATAGCTTCTAACGATTGCATTGCAAATCAACATATCAAAAAGCAACATAACATGACGTGTATTTCATAACAGTATTGCAATAACATCACAATCTGTAATCAGGCAGCGTTTTGATTCACCTTCTGTTGTTCAAAGACACGGGGAATATCGCTTCGGCTGCCAGGCTAGGATTAATACACGGAGTGCTATAGTTTCCTATCCAATATCTAATTTATTTTCTTTTTCTGACGCAAACTGGATCTTTGAATAACACCCACATGCAAACATGCGCTTAAAGTTTTACGCTTATCTTTAATTAAATTTATTTTAGATTGACTGCAAGTAGTTAATTTGTGCAGGCATCTATTGACTTTCGTAAGAAATAATTGTGTTAACTTCTAGAATATTTCTGTAATCCCAAAAGCGACTAAGTTGGCTGATACTATGCAGCTTGATTTGATGAAAAGTCCCAGTGAGGCATAACCAAGCTATTTTGGAACAAGAACTATTGGTATGCAATTTTGATGATTAAGTATGACATTGAACTCAAACACATTTATGGTTGTAGAATTGGAAGGTGTTTTGCAGTAAATTGCCATGGTAAAGTGCAAGTCCAACTGTAAAGATGCCATTTTGTTATTGTTACAGGTAAGGACAACTCTAAAGCTTTTCGGACATCAGTAGGGATCTCGTGAGGACGAGAAGCTCCTCCTATGTTGTTAACTGCACACTGTGAGGCAATAAAGGAAATAATGAGGCATAATTCTTTGCACGAAAAAGCTGCTACAACAGTAATATTGTAAGAAGAAAATGCTTGAGACAAGTATCGGAAAGAAACGGAAACGGAACAAGACTTATCTCTTCATGAACAGTACAGAAACAAAATTAGAAAGCGCTAAACAAAATAACTCGTCGGACAAATACTTTTTAAAACATAAACTATTGAAGTAAGAGAATGATATATAATTATTTAGAAGCTGAAAAAACAACAACTTAGAACGTGTTTACTGCACAAGAATGTAAGTTAGACGTTGTTTTGACGAAATTCGGATCTGCAAAGCCTCTGTGACCGGCAAACACAAACTTAATTCTCTCGTTTGTTCTTAAATAATATTCCGGAAAAAGTATTGGGATTCGACGAAGTAACTATTGACATCACTAATGTTGAACGCAGTTAGTCAATATGTATGCTTTTAAACCAAATCTCATCCAAAAGTAAAACAATAAAGGCATGACATGGTAAGACAGCTTATGAAAAAAATAAACATTCTTATTAATTTATTGAACGTAACACCAACCGAACTGTGATTGATTGTTCGGTGTTTCTCATATCTGGTTAATTTCTAAACAACATGAAAAACTTCGCGATGAGTGTTGTGTTTTCACGAAGAATGTTTTAATTTAAAACAGAAAGCACATGGCTACATGATGACCTGAGTAGACAGTTAATCAAACTGTATACAGTTTCGTCGAGTTCAACAATTTGTAATTTCTTTCTCTTTTTTTTATCAAAGAATGATCACAAGTTATAATTTCAATTAGGTAATGCTAGGTATGTCGGGAAAAAACCTCATACATCAGAAACGCATGAGCTGTTGTTTTATGCCCACACATAAAGCCTCTCTTTGAAAAAAATGATGATAAAAAATAAAAAAGACTAAAATGACAAACTGAATCCCTAGCATTATTTTGTGCTTGCCATCTTCTGAATGAACGAAATATTCACCCTGCGTAAGTGCAACGTGGGCATTAATTCCACGTTCATACAAAATGAATGAGGTTAAATGAGCGTGCAAAAAATCCTCTGAGGTTTATAAATGATTTAAAAAACATGTTGGACCTAGCACTTATAACAAAATAGTCATAAGATCATTAAAATTCATTCACTGAATGATGGTTGTGAATCTAGCCAGAGCCATTATCGGGTACATGGTGCTAACTTGAGTGTGCCTATGTCTATGTTTAAACGAGTAAATGTGGCTGAAATACAACAACAACACGGTTGTTTACGTGGCTGAATCATAACTTCAGACATTTGAACACGGCGACCAAATGAATGTATCAAATTACCTCCGATGAAATTAAATCAGTAGCATAAATGCACGAATCTCCTATTAACCACTGACAAGTGCATGTTGTGGGAGTATTCAGATTATAAACATGTCTCTAAGTCAATTATCATCTAGTCTTTCAATTGTTTATACGCAGTATCAGTCGCCAGCTTCCGGCACAGTTATATCACTGTCAATCCTACCAGCATTAATTAAGCAAATATCTGTCATTTCTACCATTAATGAAATGGAAAGCTCATGGAAAAGAAACAGACTATCCCTGTTATTAGGAAGTGAGGGTTATATTTATTTGAAGTCAGTCTGAATATTGATTGCCTGATTTACATTTCAAAAGTCAATTGGTCTATCTAACTTTGAGCAGAGCATGGAAAAACTTCTTCAAGTTAGCAAGTATTTTTCATAGGAAAACGTTTAGACTGTAACCTCGTCTAATAGCGGTTTTTCTAGTTCAAACTAGAACCGGGTGCGAAAGAAAACAAGTGAAAAGATCTCAAGAATGAGTTGTAAAAGAGAGATATCGTTCATCAAAGAGTTATATGGTAAGCAGTAGACATATTGTATAGTGACATCATTTGCGGCCTTGGTTCTTAGACAGATGGTAACAACCTGATGTACTTCATCTGTCACATAAAAAAGTACTAACGAACAAAACAAACGACTCTAAAACAGAAAAGTATTTATGTCTATCCAGTTTTTATTTATATCTATTTAGTTGTCATTTATGTTAAATGTCTATCCAGTTGTCATTCTTAGTTGACTATCTGCAAGTTTTTCATGTTCCTTGTTTGGTTTCAATATTTCACCAATTTTATTTATTTCATATTATATTTTTTATCTAAGAAATGAAGTTCGGGGATAATGTTAATATGGTCATTAACCTGGAAATGAACAGAGGGGTTACAAACATTGCTGTTTGTTTGCATCTCAAAGTTTTCCACAAAATTCATTACCGCTTTTAAAGCGGTTCTTGCATTTTTTTTTATAACATTGAGGTGACTTATTCAATCACATGTTGTGCTTATTAGAGCGATACCGTCTTGGTAATTTCAACTGAACTCATGTGTTCTTATTCTTTCAGTGTATTTAAATTAAATTCCGTTACTTTTTGCGATAAATATTTATGAAGATGGTTCTGTATTTAAATTCAAACCAAAGTAAAATAAATAGAAGGCGTCATAATACAAACATCATGCATGTTTTTTCGGGTTTCTAATTTCTAATAAAACACTATCTGGCATTTTGTATTTCAAGTTTTGGCTGATTTGCTTGGCATCTGTTAATTTAAGCTGATCCTTGCAGTATCGCTTAAATAATCAAACCTAACTGGAAATAACTTCAGGACGCCTCTTCTCAATGGTTAGCCTAAGTAATGGCGCGTGTTTGCGTGAATCTATTTTGAATCCAATGAGGTTAATGTCGTACGTGTTTATTAATGTATTGAGTCTAGTACCGACTTGAACTTAAATGCTGTATATTTTTATTTCTCTAGATTTTATTTCGTTTCTTTAGCGCTTATTTCAAATCATTCCGTCATTCTGAAAGACATTAAATCCAAAGTCTACAACACTGCTCTAGTGCGATCACATTATAAATATTATTTAGAATTATTTAGAATATTATTCATCTATTTTTTATATATTAAATTGGTGCTCTTACAATAGAAAAAAATCAAGTTATTATAATTCATAACAGCCTCAGCAAATTTTTGTAATATGCTTCTTAAACGATTATTCCAACACTATCTTTCCTTCCGCCATTACCAACAAAACAATATTGACATGGACCTAAAATATCCCAGAGCTAACTTACAACCGACGTTATTCTGCTGTGGGCGTCGTATTGAAGTAAATATGGTAGTATATTGAAACAAGTATGGTAGTTTATTAAATTAAATATGGAAGTATATTGAAATATACCAGCAAAACCTATTCGAATATACCAGATTAATTGACAAATGAAACAATGGTATGGAGCGATCGACAAATACATCAAGTATCTTTTAAAATCACTATTTAACAACTGAAACATCTGTTTCTACTCCACTTCATAAAGGTAATCTACTTCATCATTATACCAATTAATGTTTTAGTAATGTTAAACTTGAGGTTTTAGCCTTCTACTGCCATTCTTTCAAACAGAAGTACTTAATTTCTCGCCACATAATAAAAATGCGGGAGACCAAACATAATCAATGAACTCTAAAAATTATGAATAAAACATAAATATTAATTAAAACATTTCTAAAATTCTGAACTGTCAACCAAAACAAATTTATCTTCATCTACATGATTAATATTCACTTAAGTATAAACTAAAATGCCACCGACAATACTTTATTGCTTCTGTAGATAATGTATTTCAAAAATAAGTGCAAAATTTATATAGTACTGTGGTTATGACCAAACTATGAAAAAAAAAGAAAAAATTTAAACCATTATTTTTCATGATTTTATTAATTTGAATCATTTCTCAATGTGTTACATATGTGAAAAAAAAATGAATTCTGAGATCAAACTTCATAAACTGATAAGAACTTTCAAATACTTAGAAAACAAATAAACAGAGCTGCCAAATACTGAAAAGAAACGATCAGATTACTGAAAAGAACGTTTAAAAACTAAACAAAAATAAAAACAAACAAACAAACATTCAAATACTAAAAAGAGATGCCAAATACTGCAAAGAACTTTCAGCTACTATAAGTATTTCAAAATACTGGAAAGGACATTTGAATACTGGGAAAAAAACTTTTAGGAAAGACATAACATTACTATGTCAAGCTGATTAATATATCCCCAGCTTACGACAAGTATTTATACTACAATTGCAAAAGGAACAGACTTTGACCTGTAATCTGATAATGATCTGTGCTTTCGCTTATATGTCGATAGATTTTCTGATTCGCCCATATTGAATCACACTGAATTCCATTTTAAAAAAAGACCGAGCTAAGGGTTAAAAATACAACTGATAGAAAAAGACAATACAACAAGGCAAGAAGAGTTATCTCTCCTTTAAGGCATATTTATACTCGTATATGTAGTTCACGTTTAGTACTGACATGAACTTTTTATGCCTAAGGGTACCATAAACATTGATCAAAATAGAATCGCTTACCTTTCGTGGCACCGAGAGAAGATTCGAGTCCCAGTTCATGGACCGCAACATTTCCCCAGGATCTGAAAAAAAGTTCAACTTTTACTCATGTACCAAAAGTTGACATTTGAAAAGAGAAGCTAAAATGATATCGCTAAGCAACACTACTTGACCCTAAGACTTGGCTTAATAAAATGTTACTGTCCATGTCACGAATCCTTGAATGTTGTTGATAACATCATGAAGTTGATATGCTTAATGTGTTTTTGCCTCAAGCAAGAATTCGTACCTATCCTCACTCTACTCTCTGAAGTCTGACAGACTGTCTTCAAAAGATTAGTGTATAAAGAATTTAATATAAAAACAAGAAAGTCCCAAGTGTATCTGTGACCGTGCAATTACATTATTTTACCAATAAAATTTGGGGAAAACTGGACTTTTGTGCTCGCTCGATTATGGAAACTAAAACTGACCCCCGGTACATATTCCGCACAACTGCATTATGTACCGTGGGATAATTGACTGCTGATTATTCGTTTTCATGAATATTTATTGGCAAAGGGATGTAACTCTTCGTCGAATGAGATGCCGCATTACAAATAGACACTCTTCAGTGTGGAGAGTAGGCATAATGACAAGTTACTTAAAATAGACGTATTTCCCAGGATTTAAACATAGGCGCGGAAGGCAAATTGTAACAAGTAATTTCATTGGCTGAGATTCCGAAAGGGAAATCTTACGGAAACCAATGAAAGTAGGTAATGAATTATTCATGAGTACGAAATTTTACCAGCCAATTGTCCCACGGTAGATAAATAGAGTGAAACGGAATGGATCGAACGTGGGTTTCCGACGATGCATACATGTATAACAGTTACCTAACATACATTTGATGACTAAATACTTTAGTTAATACCACAACAAGTACCACCATACAAATACGTTGATAGTTGATGTCATGTAAAATTATAGTTTTACAAAAATAATTATCAATAATTATTCAATAACCTATAAAACGTAGTGCGTCACGTGATCACTGGTCAGCCTAGATTGTAAAAAGTAAGAAAAGTCGTGATATGCTTAATCTTTACTGGAACTTCCGAGGAAATTTGATACTTTTAAATCATTAGTTATATTTAATGTATTAAAGGGGTGTTTAAGGAAAATATATCGCCAAATATCTTAATCAAAACTCCATTTTTATATACATTATGGTTGAAACCAAAGAGAGCATTTTTAAACTAGCTCAAGGCTTTATAGCTTAGAACTTTATATCGGGAAAGCAGGCAATTACCTCTGAAGTATGGGTCTGAGAAAACAAAGAAATGGGCATTTATCAGGTTTATGGTCAACATGACAAAAACAAGTTACCATTGTCGCATAGGGCAGTGTTAATGGCGTTTCTCGTAATTGATTAACTTTACTGGTAGACAGAAAATCTATATACAACATATGTTATGCCTAGAGGCTGGCATTCTTCAACAGGCTCTGAAGTTTATTTTGCCGGCTTTCACATTAATACATTGCAACCTAATTGAGTTGTACTGACTTTATAATACATTACTTTAGAAATATACAAAGTAACACTGCAGGCGTTTTATCCCTTTTACCGATAAACGTAGTTTTTATTTATGCATGTTTTTTCATCTTGGTCTATTTATGTTGTTATATTTTTATTGCGATGAGTGCAAAATGTGAATGTAAATGTACACAGTGACATTACATAAACTACTTCTTAAGAAAAACAGAACATTATAAGCACACATAAATGTCTGACATACTTGCATTAGTTATATCACTCTATGGCTGCAGTGTATCTACAAAGAATTAAGTCGATCAGATGAATATGGAAATAACATATTTGTTTTCAATCTCAAGAGAATTCCACTGTTCTTTTGTAGTCCTTTTTTCTAGAATATGTTCTATGATTTAACGATATTAAATTTCTGTCTGCAATGTATAAGTATTGATTTCAAATATTATTCGTGAATCTAATTTACATATGTATGTATTAGGATTGTATTTAGTTTATTATTTAAAATCGATTGCGTGTATTAACCACTCCTGAAGAGTATTTCCTCCTGTGATTACCAGTTCTAGTCATCGCGGCCAAGACGGGGTTTGAACAAGCGAGCCCTGAGTTTAGGGTATGATACCCTTCCCCCCTTCCAGTATTAAAAGATATCTCACAAGCTACTGTAGGCTAAGTTTAAAGTTGACTGGACTTTGATTTCCTGCTGACATTTATGTATTCGCCCCTCTAGTCATCCCCTATGTAAATTATTACCAGGGAAATTATAAGCGTTAAAGAAATACATTTGTGATAAAATAAGCGTTAAAGAAATACATATGTGATAAAATAAGCGTTAAAGAAATACACGTGTGATAAAAGCGAAAATGCATTTATTTTAAACGGAAGTTGAAAATGGATCTTAAATCAGTTTTAAATATAGAACGTTAATAAGGAAACGAAATCTTTCAATATCAGTATAAAACTGTGTTTTACTATGTTAAAACGGAAGAATAAATGAAACATACTGAGCAAGTTAGAACATAAATCAACAAGATATATACCTTCCTGCGCATCGGTCGAATATTTCTCTACCGTTCACTTTCTTACCTCTACTAAAATTTAATTTTCAGAACGATATTTCTATTCTTAGACTGGGAAATCCACAGTTTCCTTTTAACCAATCAGTGACTAGCTTACAACGAGTCGTCACATACATACATTTGACAACCCAAAATGTAAACAAACAGTGCATATTCGCATGTAACTTTTGTTAATTTTGTATTTTACTGATCAGAGTGTTTTTTTCTTTTAAATTTGTATACGTGAATAAACCAACAAAAATAACAATTAGGTTAAATTCACGATGGTACGATTGTTTGCGGACGTTTATTGGCTGTCTTCCAAAGTTGCTGAGTCTGGGTAACGTAATCGCGTAGTTCAATATTTCACAAAATTATTAGAAAACACCTGTCTGTTTATAACTTTTGCAGTCACGTAATCATTTCAACCAATGGGAATTGGTGTTAAGATTTTTTGGTCGCGGAGATATTGGTTTACTTTCATTGGTCGTTGAAAGTTTATGGTAAAGGTCAATATCATAAATTCACAATCGATAAATAAATGATGAAAAAATGATATCTTAAAATATGTTGCGCAAAGACACAGTACAAAGTTTCATTAAAATTGATAAATGCATTTGTATGCCGAATACATAAATGTTGTGGCGGTAAAAGAAATGCGCTGTGTTGATGGCTTTGTAATAAAACCTGTTCATATATAATTAAAAAATAACGCTGGAATTGCGGTGTTCCGCAATGAAAGCGTAGACATTGATGAACTTTTATCTAAGAAACTATTATCTAGAACAAGGGGTATAGTGTTTACATCGCAGGAACACATGCAGAAAGTAAGTTGGAAAGGCAGGCAGACAAGCACGCCGGAAAGCACGCAGAAAGGCAGGAAGAAAGGCAGGCAGAAAAACACAGAGAGGCAGACTGATAGGCACGCCAGAAGGCACGCATAATGGCAGTCAGAAAGGCAGGCAAGCAGACAAATACAAAGAGTAATAATAAAACAAGAGGGCCATGATGACCCTTTTATCGCTCACCTGAAAACAACTGTAACTACTTTCTACACATACCAAATATCTAAAATCCAGGCCTTGTGGTTTCTGACAAGAAGATTTTTTATGTTTTATCTTTTACGTATGTCAGTCGGTATAAAACCAAGTGACCCCTGGGTTGGTTCCAATTTTTATTTTTTAGCCTTGTTGACCTTGACCCAAGTGACCTAAAATCCAACCCAAGCGTAGATCTTTATGATACATACATACCAAATATCTAAGATATATGTCAATAAATGAAGATTCAATTAAATGGTTTGTAAGATTATTAAAGCTGTGAAACCATGCAGACATGGCAAAATAAGCCTATTCTGGCCACCATACCTCTAAGACACAAGATGGGATCAGGTCGGTTCAAGAAAAGAAAGGAGATCTATTGTTTATAAATGTTTTGTAAAGTTTGGTTGCAATTGAATCTGTTGCGAGCATAACACTATGACGTAAGGTAGAGAAGTGTTTTTTAACCTCTGTGACCTTTACCTTGACCCAGTAACCTCAAACCCCACCCAAAGTTTTCCCTATATAAGCCTATGTTAAATAATGTAGACCCTGGGGCGGAGTCAATTTTGACCCTGCGGCAATGATTTGAACAAAAGTGGCAGAGGTCCACTAGAAAATAATACATACCAAATAACTTAGCTCCTTGCCTTGTGGTTTCAGGCGAGAAGATTTTAGAAGTTTTCGCCTATGAAAAATCATGTGGCCCCCTAGGGCAGGTCCATTCTGACCCTGTGGCCATGATTTAAACTTACTTGGTAAAGACCCACTAAACAATGCTACATACCAAACATCACAGCTCTAGGCCTTGTGGTTTCAGAGAAGAAGATTTTTATTTTTTTTACTTTTTTAATCTTTTTTAGCTCCTGTGGACTAGATATGCAATGGACCAAAACTTTTTGAAAAAATTTGATAGAGCTTCATGCAAGGAACATTCCTGGCAAGTTTTATCAAATTTGGCCTGCTGGTTTCAGAGATTTCCTTTGAAGTAATTGTGGACGACGGACGACGCCGACAGACAACTGACAATCACTGATCCTAATAGCTCACATGAGCACTGCGTGCTCAGGTGAGCTAAAAATAACAGGAGTGAACAACGAGTAATATAGAATCATGGCAGGCCTCACAGTACCAACGGTAACGCAATAAAGAGTAAACTGTTATTTCCTGAAATATTTCAGCTTCCAGTCTTTTTAGAGAAATTAACAGAAATCTTATTATGAAAAACGGAAATTCTCTTCCTTTATATGTAATTAGTACCAGAAATAAATAGTTTATATCATCATTAGACTAAAGAAACATTATAATGTACGCTAATTAGGCAACATATCATAAAGAACTAGAGGTTTAATAGTGGCATAACGGAAGAGAGATCTATATTATAATTTTTATTGCAAAGTAAAACCATGAAAATTAACCAGCTCCAGTTTTATGCAGCAAACCATTGGGAAGAAGAAGAAAGTGTCGAGGCAGACCTAATCCTCCTCGTAAGCATTTTTGTTGCACTTGTTTCTTCTGTTCTGGAAGCATGTACCGTATTCGAAAGGTTTTCTCGTACAAAGGAAAGGTTAAATTTAAAGGAAGTCTCTTCTCCAGTGTTTTAACCGTTAGGTTCAGTTCCAAAATTAGATAAAAAGTTCAGAAACAAGTCGGATACATTTAACCATGTCTAATTCCTCCATTGAAGAGAATAATCATTTATCATTAAGTTTCTGTAAGTTTTATGAGTTAGATATGTCGCATTTTATTGAATTAGTCAAGCATTGTAATAAAATTACATTTTTACATTACGGCAGTAAAGATAACAAAAGCATCGTTGAACAGATGCAATATACGCTCATCAGCCTAATCTGCAAACTGATGATACCTGACATTTCATATGGCACTGCACAGATATTTGCAAATCTTCCAATTTAGCAAGAATATTTTTACAACTGTGTGTTGAAACGACACTACAAGACTCTTTATCAATATACCATAAAATACCGATATACAAAAACAAATTTAAGTAGGGGGATAATGAAAAATTAGACCTGATACAGATATGTTTCTTGCACATTGTACTTATACTTCTTACCATATATCTATATTTTTAGTATCAAAACAATCCATTTCATAATGATCAGGTTATGCTATGGACAAAAAAATAAAACAAAGGGGGAAATAACTCAGAAACAGGAAAAGTAGAGTTCTGATTCATACACACTGCACTTTTTCTTGTCATCATCTATCTATATTTGAAGTTTCACATCGATTTACTTCATAGTTTTAAAGTTATGCACCGTACAAAAAAATAGAGGGGAGGTAATTTAAAAACGATATCTGGTAGAGTTATGGTTCTTGTGAATTACACTTCTACTTCTTACTATCTATCTTTATCCTAAGTTTCAAGATTATCCCTTTCATAGTCTTCATGTTATGCCCCAGACAAATATTCAATATTCAAATTGCAGAAGGGGAGAATACACAAAGCCTGGATAAGGCAGACTTATGCTTCTTGAGAAATGCACTTCTCCTTGTCGCCAGCTATCTATGATTTAGTTTAACATCAATTCAATTCACATTTATAAAGTTATGCTCCAGACAAAAAAAAAATAATAAAGAGGGGAGATTATTCGAAATGGAACCAGGTAGAGTAATGGTTCTTGTGCACTGCAATTGTCCTTCTTATCATCTTTCTTTATCTTAAGCTCCTAGGCAATCCTTCAAATAGTGTTTAAATTATGCTCCAAGCAAAAATTAATTACAGAAATTAAAGAAGGTGAGATTATAAAAAAATGGGATAAGGTAGAGTTATGCTTCTTAAGCACTGTACTTCTCCTTGTCGCCAGCTATCTATATTTTAAGTTTCACATCAATTCACTACCAGTTTCAAAGTTATGTACAATTCAACACATTTTTAAGAGGGGGGATAGTAAAAATATGATTAGGAAAAGTTCTGGTTTTGGTGCACTGAACATTTATTTATTACCATCTATTTTTTTCAAGTTTCATCAAGGCAATCCCTTTCATAGTGCTCAAGTTATGCTCCGGAAAAAAATTTTTTTTTGAAAATAAAAGGGGAAATTACTCAAAAATGGATAAGGTAGAATTTAGCTTGTTAAGCATTGCACCTCTTCTTGTCGCCAGCTATCTATATTTAAAGTTTCACATCAATTCACTTCATAGTTATAAAGTTATAATCCGGACAAGAATTTTTCAAGAGTGGAGATAATTTAACAAGAGGGCCATGATGGCCCTTAATTGCTCACCTGAGTACTGAGCACCTGGGTCTGTTGTTAAGCAAGCGTCAAGCAATATTACATTTTCTAACTGAATATCTTCAAAGATCTCATAATTTATATAAATAAAACCCATGGCACAGAGGCAAATTTTGACTAGCAGCTTGTGAGATGTCATTTGAATCAAACTGTTAACAAAAAATCTATTTTTAGCTATGGTTGCCATTTTGTGCAATGGAGTGGAACCATTTTATAGGTGCGCATATAACCGACATTCCTGTGAATGCATGGAGTAGAAATAAAAGCAATATAAGCAACATTTCTACAAAGTAAAATGAAAATGGCATGGCAGTGTGTCAACTGAAGCCAAATACTGAAGAAAATCTTTTTTAAACTCCAATGGTCATTTTGTGAAACATAGCATAACCATCTAATCAACTTTAACTGGGGCTATGTAAGGATTTTTTCTGTGAAATTTGGTGGAAAATGACACTGCGCTTTTGGAGATGCTGTTTGAATTTTTTTCTATTTTAAGCATTTTCAGAAGTTATGTGCAATGGAGTGGAACGATTTAACCAATTTGAAAATAAGGCAAATTAAGATACATTTCTGTCAAGTTGGGTTAAAAATGGTGTATTGGTTGTGTGGTAATGTCACTTGAAGCCAATATTGATGAAATTCTATTTTTAGCTGTGGCGGCAATTTTGTGTAATGGAGCAGAACCATTTAAGCAATTTTAATAGAGGGCTATGTAAGGAACATTTCTGCTAAATTTCATTGAAAATGATTTTTTAAGCTAAAGAGGAGATGCTTTATTTGTTGATCTTTTAGCTTTTTCAACCATTCTGTGAAGTTTGGTGGTAAATAATCCCTCAGTTTAGGAGGAGATGCTGTTTGATTTTTTTTCTATTTTTAACTTTTGCAGCCTTATGTGCAATGGAGTGGAACAATTTGAACAATTAAAAAAGGGCAATATAGCAACCATTCTGTCAAGTTTGGTTAAAATTTGCTTGGTGGTTTTGGAGGAGATGTCTTTTGAAGCCAAATATTAATGCAAATCTATATTAGGCTCTGGTGGCCATTTTGTGCAATGGAGCGAAACCATTTTAATAGAAGGCTATTTCAGGAACATTTTTGTGAAATTTGGTGAAAATGACCTTAAAGTTTAGGAGGAGATGTTGAACTGCAACTGCACTCATTGTAAAAAAGTTTAAGGTCAGTAAGCCTATAAGCAACAGAGTTATGGTCCGGAAAACGTCTTGACGCCGCCCGCCGGCTCGCCCACTACAGGGTTTCCCGTTCTGACCGGCGTATTGAAATGACACGGGTCTTACATGTGTTTTACATCGAAGTCTTCTCTTTTTTCATTTTTTTAAGAAATGACAGGTGTGTAACGTAAGTTGGTGTATAAGTAGCGATTTTACCTTCTGCTTTACAGAAATAACGTGTAACTTGTCACATGTAGTTGGTCACAAGTCCTATAGTATAAAGTTTTTATTCTACAGATGATAGCTGCAGCCACAAATACTGGTTATAAAAATTCCTTAACAAGAATTGTGACTAGGCGAAAGCCCTACCTAACACGTCACTGCCTGCCAGTTTTTTATGAGGGGTCGTATCATAACAAGGAGTGCTTCATCCGGTTTAAATAAAGGGCAAAGAGAGCTTTTAACAAATTACAAAATAAAAAGGTATACCTTTGCTTTTTGTTTGTATCTTCGGAAATAACTGTTTTAAGCACACAATAATCCCAGTTTTGCCGCACTAACATACTTTCTGTTCTAACTTAAGCATAAATGGCAAATTATACAGGAGAAATGGTAGCTGTGTAAATCGTATTCCTAAAATTCTTAGTACACAAATGAAGGCATATATTTAGTTTCATAATAAATAGTTAAGCAGGTATCGAATTTCGTCCACTTCTCGCGGTTTCTCGATTGTTTGAGAACATCAGACATACAAGTGTTCAGACATTAATCACTAGGTGGTGGATTTAGCCTGAAATTAACGATGTGTGTGCAATGTGTCATTATATAGAGAAAGAAGAGTATTTAGATTACGCAATTGATAACCGCCTGTTGAGAGCTTAGACAAAAACATAGTGATCCAATCTCGGTCTGTTAAATGAATTTCACGAGCGAAAGCTTTTTCAATGATTTTTACCTCATGCGTAGTTTATTTTGTAAGTAGATGACTTTTGTTTGTTTGTTTGTTTGTTTGTTTGATTGTTTGTTTTGTTTCCTTGTTTGCTTTTGGGGGGGGGGGTGTATTTATAAATAAGAACGATCCTGTTTTATGTAAGTGGCTGTATTGAATATTAAAAAATGAATGAATATTTTAAAATCTAGCTAAAATAAAAAAAAAACAACTGAAAATTTGAATTGACTAAAGCGTATATATAAAGAGTTGGTTTTGCGGTGTACCACTTAGTGAAATATCTTCCGAAGAATATCCTGTCACTAACTGTGATTTCATATATAGAATATAAACAGACGTGAACTTTCTTTCTAACAAATACATGTATCATTTTTCCTCAATCATTTTTACCCATCAAAGTTAGCTGAGTAAACTGAGAGTTGGTTTGTGTTGACGTATATATCTTATGTACCTTGTACATATTGTGAAAATTATTAAGTAAAAAATATTTCGTTATTTTACTAAACTAAAAGAAAATAGTTTACATATAGCATTTTTATTTTTACTAATTATAATTCATTAATATTTGGATATTCGTTTTTTTTTATTTAAATTTTTTGAAACAACTGTAATGATAGCTAATTGAAATTACCTACGATGCGTGAATATTCCATCATCTCTAAAAGCGGCTATAAAATCTAATGTTTTTTTTCTCAAACTGACACGCTGTCCATGAATAAAGATATATCACACAGTGAACTTAGGTTGTGTCTGCTTGTTCAGTTAAGCATAAATATAATTACCATAATTTGATCAAACAAATGGAGCAAATAATAAAAGTAAAATACATTTTGACAAATGAGTGTTTGGGATATCTGATGCATAAAAAGGAATAATTTAAGATTTCTGATAAGCCCATTTGATCTATATTTGGCTTGACGTGACGCGATTTGTCGAAAATAAACTTACTATAATAACTTATAAAAGCACAATTATAAACAGTACATACTTTGCCGAATAAAGTGTTATTGCTGCTGTATTTAGGTTGACATGTTAACTAAGGACGTTTGTAGACTAGGCATACGATGGAAAAAAAACTAGAAATATATTTTTTCTAGTACGAAGTACATCTTTATTGTTCGTTTCCATCATCGACAGGGGTCACGTGCTTACGAAAGAATCATGAATTATTCATAGTATTACAGAAACTTGGCCATTTCATTTATCTTAATAACTTACATTGTATATGACGCGGAAGGCATTTCTTACGTTCAATCGTAAAGGGGCACAAATATCTTTAAGAAGATGGTCAGGCATAAGTTGTCTCTCACGCCAGGAATAAAAATATGATTTAATTGTTCTTGAAAGAAATGTTGTTTTATTATGTATGCTTTAATAAGAAGAGAGTAAGAGATAACTTAAAGTGTAATTACCATAATCATCTCGCTCCGTATTCACTACCACTTCCGGTACCTCGTTCCACATTTCCGGTGAAATTCTTGGCGACGGCAATATATTCCGGAAGTTATCTTCTCTTGGAGTATTCCAGTTGCCGTCTGCTTCCCTGGCGACCCTAGATACGTCGACTAAACTATCGCGAACTTCTTCCAACCGGCGGAGGTGTGATGACAAATCGGTTGACACACTTTCTTCTCCAAGACTATGATTCCGATCGGAAAGTCTGTAAAAATAAACAAATTCAAATATTTCTACAATTGTTCTACAAAATATGCCGTCTAAAAGTCAAATCTTTTTAAGATTTCTTTCCACTTCCTTCTTCAAATGCAAGTTTTGTGAAATGTCAGTTCCATATGGCATTTATTGGACTGATAACCAGAATTACATGTCAAATATCCTTGTAAAAAATGTACTCCATGATACTCCACTTCACATCACTCTTCAAAGCAACAGATTTCTCTTCAATCTTTACTTCTCAACGGTTTTGATTTGATTAGATTTCAGAAATATCATTCACCATAACCGTCTCAAAAGCGATCTTTTTCTTGCAAAATCTCAATGAAAATGAAATTATGACATTTTGAAATCCATGTATAGCACATCAACAACAGAAAACTTCATATATCCAATATTCTCGTTTTCTTTCAACATATCTGTGATTCGTTTAAAAGAAAGACATTTACCTTCTGAACAATAATATATTGTTAATAATTGTCAGTGAAAATATCGGTTGACAAGAAACTATTACCACACAATGCGACACAGTGTTTATTTCGTTTTTTTCAAATCGAGTTTTGTGCAGGCTCATAAATATATCTTAAATGTAGCGCCGCTTTTCGCTTTTATTTATACACACATCTCTTTTCTGATATCACGACTGTAATTTTCATTAACCGTTAGTATTTCTCATCTACATTTCAGTTTGTCTATTCAACAACAAATGTCATCTTTCGGACATTTTTTTCTGGTATGGTATTATGTAAGTCCATAAATAGTCCATAAATCCGTTAAAACAAGAAATAGATAAAAATGTACTTTTTGACACAAACGTATTACAGAAAGCGTATCGGCTTTCCTGCTATATTACTGTGATAATATGCGTGCTTAGATCCTAAAAGATAGACATATTATTTGTTAGTATAGATGCAATTAGGCATGTGTTGTTGCTTGGATCCCAAATATAGACAAAATGTCAAATACATTACAATACAGTCCAAACCAGCTGTGCACATTTTCTTATAACTTGTATAAAACACATCAGAAACGGGGGAAATCTGTAACCAACTCCAGTTCCATACGGATAAACACCGTACTCTATCCATTTACTTTCAGATATGGCTCAATGCCAGTCAATCCGTCCATTTTAATTGTCCGCCAATCCGTCCCTTTTTTGCATAGCATCTATCCAATGAGGTTTGCAGTAAAAGTCAGTCTTTTTTTTTTGCGAAAAGTCTACACAAATGTATGTTTATTGCGAGGCAATTGTGTAAGATGTAAGTACTATATATAAAGAACAATTTCACTGTAACACAGTTGTCACATATTTCTTTATAAGATGAAATGAAATCTCTTTATGTGATTCAACTTCTGAAATTCTTCAAATAAAGGTTCAGTAATATTTTACACGCAATTTAATACAAACTGCATCCGCAAATGACAATTTTCAAAACTGAGTTTTAAATCACTCGCTCTTTCAATAAATATTGATTAAATGTGATTAAACATCCGTATGGAGTGAATTTCGTTTATATTTTATGCATAGTTTATGCAGACTTATTTATATGAATTGTAGTCATTTATAATGTAATTTAGGATATCACATATTACATTCCTTTGAGGTTTGTGATAAAGAATTCCTACTGTCCTCTTTGAAACTTGTCACGATTGATAATGAAGCTGAACTTTGAAATACTCGTACGTAAGGACAGTTTAAAGTGTCCTTAATGAAGGCAATATGCTTAAGGTTAATATGTTTATTAGTGGTATTCAAAATCAGTAAAGTATATTCTTTAAATGTCGAGCCAATCAATATTACGTTCAGCAAACGTGTGACCTGCAACAGAGCAACTAAATGACATGTAGAAATGTACGAGAAAAACGCGAAAGTCAACACGTGTACAACTGTACAGTCACAGTTTCGGTACAATTATTAACGAATTATGTGCTTTGTTAGTAATAAACGTTTGGCTGCAGTACTGCTAGAAATAAGTTGAAGTAATCGATCAGTGAAGAAAACGACGAGTTATCACAAATCACTTGTACTATCAACACAACATGTTCTGTTTATATGATTATATTCTGTTCTGTTCAGGAATCTCAGACTTTAAGTAAACGTCTTGTGTACGCTACAATCCTGGGTATTCTTCATTTCATCTTTCTCAACTTAATTTTTCATTATTATTATTTAAAAAATATTATTATTATTATTATTATTATTATTATTATTAAACCGTGTTATCCCAGAATTAATTTAAAGTTATGTATTAGTGTTCAAAATGGCGCAGCTGCTTGCCAGTCAACAGTAATGATGAAAACGCAATGAATTCTAAAAATTCATGTTAATTAGAAACAATCAATACCTTTTTCGCTTCAATGGCGGACGGTCACGTGATCTTTATAATGGCGGCGGCCAATTTCTCAATTATGAAACGGTCTTTATGAATGAAATTTTATATTCCACTATAATAGGCCTGTCATAATTTTTTTTACCTTTGTACGTCTATTCAATGGGAGTAAAACTATGCCAAAGTCAATATGTATGTACAAATGGTGAAGATGACTATGGCCAGATATCTAACTTAGATATCTGATCTTATTTTCTTTACGATCTGAGCTCGCGTTAGCACAAGACAATCTCATTATATGCAGTCCCCTGACAGAATACTATATTTGTTTAATTCCAATATTCCGTATATAAACGTCAAAGAATCTCAAAGAAACTGTGAATTTACACCTAACATTGAGTCATGCATAAAAACTAGACTTTGTGACAACTGCTTCTTAATTCAATATTTTTTTTTGTTTAAGTCGAAATCAAATAAAATGAAACATCTTCAAACATCCTGGAAGTTCGGTGTTTAGCCATTTTGCTGCCATAGTAACTAAGTTATTTATACAGAATAGATACGACATTTCATAATTTTTCTTGCCTACACTCATTATTAAGATATTTACATACAGTCTGAGCTGTCACACAGACTCACGTGATGGCATTCAGATACTTTTTCCAGAATAATGATAAAGTATTACTGCTTACGAATATATATCACTTATGAACAGCATTGTCGTAAAAGTAGTTCGCGTAACAAATATGAAATACATGCTTACACTTAGTAAAAATAGTTCTGACTACGACGAGTATTAATTACACACTATGTACTCCAGTTCATTTACTGAAACATGATTTTACTTAAATTAGCACTATTCAAAGAAAATTATACCGTGCAAACCTTACAATCACTTCCAAGACTCTGAAGTTCTGAAACTCGGCAAATTTTCTTTGAAGTTTTCTATTGATCTGATATTTCACATCTCTGTTTATATTCATGAATGTTTCTATACAAGCTTATCCCCTTGTCCAAATTGATATTGTAACTTGACGTATGATAGGCTAAACAATGAATAAATTTAATTAATTTCTCTATCAGAATGTCGACGCTCTCTGATGTATTCATTCGCCTGCGAATCCCTGATATATTCTGTACACTTCTTAGATGAAGGTGTTATGTTCAAAACCCTAAGTGGTCAGCAAAGCGCCCTAAAAGTAAACTAATGTCGATAAATACATATCGGTTTCTGCAAAAGTCAGTCAGTCTTAAAGTCTGTTCTGTGGCATCCCAACACATGCCTTATAGTGAGCTCTGAAGTTATTTGCTACCACACAACTCTCATTGTAATAAAATATCTGTATATAAAATAGACGTAAGACAAAGTACATACTCCGTTGACAATTATATGAAAAGGAAAGATCTTGCCAGTGACAGATATCTGTTGTGTCCTTGATTTGGGTGTACCGTTCATGACTGCACTAAATGTTTAGCAGAATGTCATCAAATTTTACAATATAGTCTTTTATGTTCATAAAGCATCTAATGCACGTGAAATATGCATTTTCAATGGACAATTTGTAAAGGTACCGGTCGCTTCAGAACTTTTGAGGTAAAAGTTTCGAACTTCAGTCCTTGCATGACCATAACAGTAACCGTGTCCTACGCCTGCCATATTTTGAAAGAATCGGGGATAAAAGATGAACACAAAATGGTTACATCATTAGGCTGATGGTACAGAAGATATGATGTCACAACCGAGACGAAAATAACTAAAGATAAAGATATTCAACTACTGTTGATGTAGTCTTGTGAAAATCATATTTGCAGGTATTTTGGTATGATTTCCAATGCAGGAGTACAGATAGCAACCTAATCTTAAATGTTTTGACAACAACAACAAACTAATATTTCATAAAGAAAAAGCTTTGACAACAACAACAAATAACAATAAAATTCTTATTTTGAGAATGTTCTATGTATTTACTCTTATGCAATTAAATTTAAAAACATTAAGTTACCAGATGACAGTTGTAAAATTGTATGTGGTACTCTGACATTTAAGATCTTATTTTTTTTAGAATCAATGTCAATAGCACGTGCCACAAGACGTCAGAAGAAAACCTTTCACGTCTGCTGAAAAACTGATATGGGTATTTTTTGTCAGAAATACCATAGAAATTATGGTTTATTGCGCTGACTCGAGATTCTCTTTATAAAGGTCGATCAGAAAATGTTAAGTTAGGTGTATTTTTTAGTTCGGATATAGAAACAGGAATACATAACAGGAGATTATCATTATTATCAAACAAAAGCCGCATGTCGTAAAATCCCGACTTCCTCTTGGTTTTTTTATATTATTTACACTGCGAGCTTGGAGCTTCCTGCTAATTCATAATGTTTCTGGGTACTATATATTTAATTACTTTTGACATTTTCTGTACTTTCGATCAGTTTACTATACTTTCTGTACATTTTTTTCCTTGAGCAACCCATACGTGACTACAACTGAACGAATTCATTATGACCTTGACATTAACACTTGCTGTCTAAAAATCTGAGATTTCTCAAACCTTGATCGAGGTCATATTGCAATATTTTAAAATCAGCTGCAAAACATAAAACTACCAGGATAACAAAGCAATAAGATTACTATTATATATGCTTTATTATCCAAGCAGTCTAAATGACACATTACAGATGGTGATATATTAAGTGGCCTTGACCTTGACAAGACACGACTGAAGGTTATACAATATTCAACACCAGCCTTGTTATAAAGAATTTATCTTAAGCAATTACGAAATAATAAAAATTTAATAAAAATTTAATGTTCAAACAGGCCACAAATTTACACAAGTCTACAGAAAACGATATTGTCGGCCTAAAAAAAATTATCCTATTCCAGAAACACAACATGAAAGACATTCATCAGTGGAGGAGCGGGGGATCGTACTTGCGACCACTGGATTACGAGTCCAGCGCGTTTCCACTGGACCACTGAACTGCAGGCCTTGAATGTTGATGTGGCTGAGTAGCCCATTACAACTCTTTAATCTTTGATTATCGCCACATACAAAGGTCATAATAAGATTTTTTTATCATCAGTTTTGCAATTCAAACTTCCCTGAATAAACAATTTTCCGACTGTTTCTAAAATATACGTGATACACCTGCAAACAAGGGAGAAAACTAGTAATAATTTTATAATGAAATACTATCAGAGTTGTCGTTAATTAATGTTCCGCAACACGCTATGAAAATAGAGCATGATGCACTACACTTGTATAATTATGTTTAACAGTTTTATAAATACAAAAATCGAAAAGAAAAAAACAAAGACACACACAAATAAGACTTTCAAAAAAATGTTTAACGTGGCTCAAATACAGTTTGTCATATATATATATATATATATATATATATATATATATATATATATATATATATATATATATATATATATATATATATTAATTTAAGTATGCACAGTCTTTCACAAAATGTCAGCTTTAAAAAAAATTAAACTGAGAAATAGCTGTTTTGAAAAGTGTAAATCACAGAATGAAAATATCATTTTTTTACATATCAAACCAGTAACAGGAACATTTTATAGGACAAACGCTTAATGACCTACAGTGTGAAACAAATGATAAAAAGGGGACAGTTAAAGATGGTCGTCAAGTCGGTGCCTTACACTCTGTTTGAATGATGAGTGTTGCATTAAATACAAGCAGTTTAGGGGTATTTGTTATATAGAATTATTGAAAAAAAATCGGCGTTTATTACAATTGTAGTGACCTAAATAACGCTCACTGTTCACTGTTTTGGTGTCGTCCATAATAGCATATTAAAAGTTATATAACTTTCCAGCTTTCAAATTCTTGTTTCGGATTTTGCATGTACGATCATTCCGTAGGGAAAAAATGACTAAGAAACAAAGTAATTATCTCGAATGTAAAAGCAAATAATAAAGGTCTCAACAACCGGTCGTTTTAAGCGCGAAATCATTGAAAGCATGTGACGTATTTGTGTGCAAAATAGTTTACAAAATTCAGTGTTGAATGCTGTGAAATGACCATTTACTAAAATAGAAGTGCTATTTCTATATGAGAGACGTGAGAACTTTAAGTTTATTCGAGGAAACGCATAATTAGAACAGAGGGGGAGAATACGTGTATTTGCTCTATAAATATATATTGAACGTTACTACTAGTTTATGATAAAAGTTCCGCGAAGGGAGAAGTAATTCTGAAGTGGTTACTCTAGAAGTGGCTACGGGTAAATTAGATATCTGTCAGTAAAAATACGAATCACACCATGCTAGTATATTTACTTCATTATTTCAATCTATTACTTCCCCCTGTTAAATACACTTAACAGTACTCAACGATTTTCATTTGTATAATTGGATTTTCTCCACACGTAACAAGGGAACCACGGACGCCTGGACAAATTATTGGCACTCGTAGAGAAAGGTCCGAGAATTCTCTAGCTGAAATTATTACTGTGAATGATATGACATGTTACGCTCAGCATCATGGGAAATGGAAGATTTCTTGTTTAAGACTTCTAAAACAGCATGTAGTAATATCAGTATTTTGCGTAAAAGTCAGATCACGGACAAATGAATTATTATGCACTGGTTTAATAATCTGACATTTGGTTAAGTCTTTTATGCATATGTGAACTGGTACACAAAACTTATTGTTTTTTTTTAAAAAAAAACAAACACAAAAAACAAAAACAAAACAAAAACAAAAGAACGAAATGAATAATTTAAGAATTGTTGTCACTTCACATCGTCTGCTTACAGCTGCCTTTATTCTGTCGACACATGGATTTCGATAAAAATTAAAATGGCCTAGACGGATAAGGGAAAAATACTTAAGTAACTGAACTATAGCCCATACTGATGCCGTTAGGAATACTGTAAAGTAAAGACCTAAAAAAACACAGATGATCAACAAATGCATAATTTTCTATATGCTCATGCTATTCCCCATGTTTTATAATCTTCTAATTAATTTTCTACATCTATATATTTTTTGTTCTACTAATAATTGCATGTACATCTGCCATTTTATCATTGTTTCTCAATAAATAGCTTATTGCTAAATAAAGATTATCATATATACAACAGTTGAATCATAGAATACATATATGTATGTATCATAATATCTGCTTAGTCTAAAATCTGCGTACTTTATCCGGTATGTATATTGAAGTTGATATGCATAGAATAGGAAAAGGCTTTTAAACTTTTAGCGTGATGACTTGCAGAAGTATTTGACACGTAACTGTAAAATTTCCTCATTTCTTAGGAAACTAATAAATATTAAATAAGTACTTGGATACAGAGAGGGAAATTTTGAACCTTTTTAAACAAATAAAAATCATGAATCAATACAGTCTACAGTTTTTTCACAAAATGTGGTGTCTTTTCTTGCACGTTGTTCTTTCATTATGGTTTAAGGAAAATCCCTTTCTCAAAGTGAATACAGAGTCAATATTTCGTAATTTCGTATTTTCTGATAATAATGCACAGCTTAAAGGCTAGTCTAACTTTTCTTACGAACATGACAGTCCACAACAGAATGATGCAATGCATCTTAAATACACAACCCAGAGCGGGATTCGAACTCCGATCTTAGCGCATCGAAGACTCTAACCACTGAGCCAAAGAATCGATTCTCTGATGCAGTTGTCAGAAGTTTAATTTATACAATTATAGAAAGGTATGCACTAGACCGTAACAGTTGAAGAATATGCCAAGATTAAAATCTTTACTTACCCGTCAAAAGGATTCTCAAGAATGGATTCGAGATCAGACACAGAACCTGGATCGTCTGCTAGAAGTAAAGGCATACGTTTCTTGTTCGGTGAGCTTGGCACAGCCGATTCGGACGAAGCACGTCCACGTCGGTAATTCAAATTTGTATCCGATCGGTACATATCCGAATTATTGTTATAAAACGTGATTGTATCCAAACATGTCATTGAGCGCGGACGTCGTGTTTTGAAGACTTGATGTCTCCTTCGAATATTTTCACTAGACCGCCGTCTGGCTGGATTAGTGCCATTAGTAACACAGTTTGAGTTGACATAGTTGCTACAATTTTGATTATTCGCGGCGGTATAGTTACTCCATTCACTTCCGCTACTCAAACTTCCGCTACTGATACTGTCTCTATATCCGGTTAAATCACACTGAGTCGATATGTCACGTTGCCACGGGTACCTCGCCTCATAACTTTCTCCAACAATATCCATATGGAGAAGTGTATGGTTTGCCTGATCGTCCTCGAAATTATTCGTCTGCTTTCCATTTACGACAGAAGACTCTGTAACCTCGTTATCGTTGTGCCCATTTGTTGAAACAAAGTAATCGTCCCTAGAGTGCATAATGTGGTTTTTATTCATGTCCACTGGTGTAACCATTGGCAACACAGACGTTGAATTATATCTGCGCATCATTATGTCCCTTTTCCTGATAGAGGGTGACCGTGAAGTTAATGTCTTTTCTAGATCACTGTTGTGTAAATCCATTAAGCTCGATTCGTTATGTTTTCTAAATGGTGCCTCGGGGTCACCATACTCTTTTTGATAGCCACGTGACTTGTCTGAGCATGGCCGTCTTGGAGGTAGTGCTGGTGCTTCTTCATTTATCTCTGAAACAGGCACTTGAGAAATGTTCTCTGAAATAGAAGGGAAAAGTAAAACTTAAGAATACTGGTGATAATAATAAAAGCCTATCGAATGCGACGTAACATCATTCTTTATCGTATAATGTCTGTTGTAAGAAAGAAAAAACACATACGTTAAAAATAGTTTTTCAACAATGAATTTTGCATGTCATCGGTATATTGATTAGCACAAATGTCAACATAATAACAACATTTTAATAGATCTGATATTTCCGAAAACATGCATCATGTATCTCAGTCTTTTGTTTACATCAGTCACGTGACTGGTAACACATGGCTTTGTAAATACGATCGAATAAAAATATTCGCAGTTCCAAGGCATTCGATAATCAGTCGCTTTCCTCATGATTTATGAAAGCTTAAAACTCTAATAAGTAAATTTCCTGCTTGAAGTCCAGAATAGATAACTAAGGCGATTTGACTGTTTGGACATTAAGAATGCGGAGAATTAGAAAGTTTCTCTACAAATATATCACAGACCCAAACATATGTAGGTAGGTAGGTATCATGTTCGTCCTAGTACGTTCAGTCAGACCATATATACGAATGATAATTCCAATACTGTCAGTATTTCACGTATTTCCTTCCTATGATCGGTGAAATAGTTTAGTAAAGTCATGTTTTAAAAACGTTGTAAGCACCTGGACACATTGTACGGCTCAGCCTTTATTTTTTCAAGTAAAGGCAATAAACTACAAGTCTTGCATTTGTATTACAATACTTTGTATACAGGTAACTGAAAACTTTTCTTTATGCCTTCATAGCTTCTTTCTCGTAGAAGACAATAAATTATTTTATTGAAAACAGATCGCAATGTTCATGGAATACCCTGATGCGCCATATATTAGGACGGTATCATGATCACTAATTCAGTTATAACCGTGTGTTTTCATCGTTCTTTCTTTCCTAAGTACACGTCGGTGACGTAAAAAAACACAATCGTGAATTTCAGTATTGGGTCTTTTTTGTGGTTGCTGTTGAAATAAAAAAAAAATATGAGAAAAAGACAAATGAATTCATGATGATTCTTTTCGGGGATGTCACTGAAATGGACTTCATGTCAAATATTTTGTTAATTAATTTGGTCCGATTTTTAGATCACTGTTTAATGAACAAGTTTTAAAAATGTCCACAGCACTAGATATTTGGATTATACTAGATACCATAATAAGTCATTGCTGTGATACTGTAATAGTTAACAAGACGCTTACATTCACCACATGTAAATCAACAAATCAAAACATATATTGAAACTTTACTTAACATTTTCTTCATGTTGTAAATGAACACTCTACTGAAACGAAATTCCTCATTTCTTTAAGTGTATATGATTTATTTAATAAATCTTTTTCGATATGTATCCTGGGCTTTGTCTGAGTAAAGTAGATGCTGTTTTAGTCTTTTTATTTATTTATTTATTTATTTATTTATTTATTTATTTATTTATTTATTTGTCTATTTATTTTTCTTAAAATACTGAAGTATCACCATCACCATTAGCCTAAGTAGCCATTGGCTACTTAACTGTCTAAAATTATTTGAAAATGATACCTATTGTAACAATTTCTGGGGAAAATATTTTGAAATGGCATGCATTTTAGGTAAAATGTAAAATGTCGGAACGAAGTTTTCTTTCTCTTAGCCAAACTAAGAGCATTGTGTTGTCACTTATTTAAAATATAACATCATTGTTGATGATAAAAATTTCTATGCATTTCGTAGAAGTTATCGGTGATATCCACGATTATAGAAAACCCATATCATCTGCTGGTCCAATCTATAGCAGTGTAATCCATTTGAATGGCAAAAACAAATAACTTTTAATGATATTGGTATTGAGCTGTTTTAAGTGTTCTGTAACAGATGAACACTAAAATGCGCTACATGTGTAATGAGGGAGTGGCAGAGATAAAAGTCTTTCGCGCATACCTCACAATGTCAGCGTCTTCAAACAAACGACTGAACACGTGTAACGTCTGCCTCCATTTCACAAATTTGCTTAACAAAAAGTGATTTCTAAATAAGTTGCAACAGCGGTACAAATCAAACATCGTTTTTAGACTAAGTGCATGATTGTTTGAAAAGTTTTTGACAGAGTCTGGTGTATTATCTATAACTACTATTTCAATTATCACAATCATCACCATGGCCAACATCATCATCATCATTATTATTATCATCATCATCATCATCACCATAACCACCACTACCTCCATCATCATCATAACCACTACCACCACATCATCATCAACAGAACCACCACTACTACCACCGACGTGATCATCATCATCATCACAACCACCACCATCATCATCACCATAACCACCAGCACTATCATCGTCACCATTAGCACCAATATCATCACCACTGTCATTATTATCACTATTACCACTTCCATCATTATCATCATAGCCACCACTACCACAACCATCATCATCACCATAACAACCCTACCACCACCACCATCAACATCATCACAAGAACCGCCAATACCACTACCAATATTATTATCACCATAACCACCATCATCTCCATAACCACCACTACGACCACCACCATCACCATTATCATTGAAATGTGACAGAATCATGACAGTTATCATTCAAAGTATACCTACTGTTTGCCACACAGATACACTGATATGTTTTCAGACAGCGGGTATGAACGCAAGCCTTAAATAAATCCGAGTTTTCTTAACACTGAATCTCCATTTCCGGATATTGCGTGATTTATTGCTCAAGTTTGTATGAAACAGGGAAAAGTTGTCGAAACAATGGTTAGAATTTAATGCGGAAGTACGCGCTACTCTTCATTTTAAATCTTTAAATACACTTAAACAATAAATATTCCATAATGATGTTGACAGCAAGCTTTATCTCACTTAACGCACATTTACATTCATTTCATATGCATTAAGTTTCACACTTCAAAATAAGATATTTCCATATTATGATCGTGTTTACGGCTGATATACAAAAGGAGCTGTCATATTTATTGTATGTTGTGAAATATGTATTGAATACCCATCACGCGCAAACATTTTATACTTAATGATTACAAAAAAATGCGCAGATAGTACCTATACTTGTGTGTTTATGTGCGTTTATAATTATGTACGAATTCCTTTTAACAAACAATTGTCTTTCCTTTATTTCACTTGGTATCCTATATATTTCACTTTTCTTAATGAAATTTATCTAACAACATCGCAATTAAAACTCTCTTTTGACGTCATACTATTTAACTGAAACGAAAAAAGAGAGAGAAAAAAAAAAGAAAACACCGTGACCTTGTTTAAGCATTAAAAGGGTAAAAAACGAAAACAAAGAGAAATATTTTAAATACTCGGGTAGATAAAAAGATAGGATTTGTTTCACAAAGGGGTATTTACATCACAAGATCGACCAATTAGCATACATGTTGACTAAAAATCCCGATAATGAGTCGGCTATGTTATGGCAAAATAGTTTTTTAAATTTCAAATAAGGAGGCTAAGTTTAAGAAAATTGACTTCTTTTTAAATTATATTCAAAAAAGAATGTTGATAGTGGCAGACCTAAACAACTACATATGGATGTATATACAAGTGTCAAAAATCTGTATCAATATGTGGTTCCCATTTTTCCATGAATATAAACATAGTCAAATAATTTGCGTACTGTAAAAATTGCCTGGTACTATTTTAAACAGAATCTATGTTGCAGGTTTTAGGATAATTCGATTAGTTAATAATCGGGCGGTCATAGGTTCAAACACGGGTATAAACAACGTGTTTCGAGTAAATGATGGAAATTGTAAAATCATGCTTCCTTTCTGCTTCCTAGTTTCCAGTGTCCTAGTTTGTGATTTATACACAAAAAACTATGAAGGAGAGATTGAAAATTGAAGAAAGTGACATCAATCCAAATGCATTAAAAGAAAAAAGAAAATATTACAGATTAGAAACTCCCTTGTGAGCCGATCAAATAGCAAGTCAAATATTTTCCAAAATACAACATGACCACTGAAAGTTAACGTTTGAATTCCTTATCATTTAACAAAACCATTTCTGCATAAAAAAGATATAAAGTTTTACAACCAAAAAAATTGAATATGTTGAAAAATTCTGATTTTTTGTTTATTAGTAGATATACTGACAAATTTCAATTTTTCTTATCACATACTGGCGTTTCATCTTTGCATAAAACTTTTTCATTTCTTGTCTAACTTTGATAAGTAAGGTATCATTTTGTAGAGATATGCATGCTCTATTGCATGATGAAAATGCATTTAATAAGAAAACAAGATATATTTGAGATATATTGCAAACGAGACGTGGGTGAGCTTCTTCGATTAAAACAGACATCTTTTATTCAGCGTAGAACTCGCTAAGGGCAATAACTCCTTACATAAAAAAGTGAAAGTAACAAATTATGATACATCCTGATTTGTAAAAATACTCGAGTTGGACGATATGTAGGCACAGAAAACGTGACAATAAGTGATATAATTATCTGCGATGCGTTTATAGCTATTTTGTCTATATTATATAAAAATAAACTAAATTAAATGTAATGGCTTTATGTACATTAGAGTCAGAATTTAATCAAAAATTAAATCTAGAATATGTCTAATTTATAACATTAATAATATCTGCAAATTGCAATAAAATTTTAAGCTGATTTTTTTTTCAGATAAGCGGAAATAAAGAAAACTATTATATAGTTAATATTTTGAATATTTCATTTTACCAGAAACTTATCAAATTTCTACTCTAGTAAACAGCTGATGTCAATAATATTTTCAATTTCTTTTTAACTTTGAACATTTTATCATGAAATAATTTCACATAAAAAGATAAAATATATACCTGAGGATGTGAATAAAAAAGATGAAAATGACATACAGATAAACCAGTCTCTTGTAAGTGGGCGTATAACAGTTGTAAATTATAATTTTCCACCCAATAATACACAAAATGACAAGAGATAACAATTTCACATTCTGATTCATCGAAAAAGAAATAATGTATATTCACTGCATTTCATAATTTATCTTACCTTTCGTTTTTATATAATATTTCAAAATTTATATTGAACTTTTTTTTTTACAAGTGAAAAATAAAGAAGTAAAGTTTTGCTACTGCGAAATCTGTTCCAAAAGTACAAATTATAAAATGGTTATTCGTATAATAGGTCATTTCATGTTTTATATTAAATATAATGGACTAGTTGGTCTGTTTTCAATTTATATAAATGATGAAAAGCCTGCGTTTCTACACATGTTAACTAAGATAATTCATTCGCACTAAATTTATGGTCTTTGAAGCGAGAGATACCTTCGTGTAGGTAGGTAGGTGTAAGGGAAACCATTGTGGAATAACAACTTATCTTGCCTTTGGAATACTGTCTGCGATGCTGAAAGCAACTGGATTAAATGTAATATGCGTGCTGAAAAACCAGTACTTAAATCTCGGTTTATTTCTGCGAGAAAGAATTTTGATAAGGCGGTACAGCAAAGTAAGCGTCAGTACTGGGTAAGTTTGCAAAATGATTTATTGTCAGATTGCAAAAGTAACCAGACTGAATTTTGGAAAACCATTGGCAGGGTAGGTGTTTCACAGTCAAGAAGTAGACATATACCTATGGAAGTTATTACTGAACATGGTGTTTCAAATGATGTTAACACTGTTCTTGAGAAATGGAAAAATGATTTTAGCAAGCTTTTTAATAGTCCTAATACTACAAATACTGGAAATTTTGTATCTAGTGGTAATCATATGAATGACAATACAGAAATTTTAAACGACAATATATCTATCTTAGAAGTGTTTAATGCGGTCAAACAGGCTAAAAATGGTAAAGCCTGGGGTTGTGATAATATACCTATGGAAATCTTGAAAAATGATTGCTCCGTGTCTTTTCTTCATATTTTGTATAATATCTGTTTTTCAAAAGGAATTATTCCTCCTGCATGGAATAAGATAATAATAAGCCCTATACCGAAATCAAGTACTGTCGATCCTAGAGATCCATTGTCATATAGAGGCTTGTCATTGTCTTGCACCATGTATAAGATATACTGTACAATTTTGAATAACCGCTTATCAAAATGGGCAGAATCTAATAATATACTCAGTGATGAGCAAAATGGTTTTAGGAAAGGTCGCAGTACCATTGATCATGTGTCATCTTTAACTAATATTGTAGAAACTAGAAAGAAACAGAAATTATCAACATTTTGTGCATTCATTGATTTCCGTAAGGCATATGACTTTATCGACAGATCATTGTTATGGAACAAATTAGATGATAAGGGTATCCATGGTAATATGTTACAGGCAATACAGTCATTATATAACTCAGTTTCATCTTGTGTAAGGATAAATAGTCTTACAACAGAATGGTTCGATGTAAAATGTGGGCTCCGACAGGGGTGTTCGTTATCTCCTTTACTGTTTAATTTGTTTATAGATGATCTTGTTGTAAAAATTAAAGCTATTGGTAAAGGAATTGATATAGATAATGATAAGGTTTGCATTTTATTATATGCTGATGATATTGTACTTGTAGCTGAAACTGAAAATGATCTTCAACTTATGCTTAATGTTTTGTCAAATTGGTGTACATCAAATGCTATGATAGTAAATCATGATAAAAGCAACATTATTCACTTTAGGTCGCAGTCGGCCAGCAGATCCACATTTGTTTTCACATGTGGCGATCATAGTCTAAAAACTGTAGGACAATATACTTACCTTGGTCTGTTACTTGATGAGTTTCTTGATTATAATAAGACCGCTAAATGTATAGCTCAAAGTGCAGGTAGAGCACTGGGGTTACTTATTGCCAAATCGAAAGCATTAGGGTCCATGCCATATGATGTATTTGTTAAATTGTATGATTCAATGGTTTGGCCAGTCATTTCATATGGTGCTTCTATTTGGGGTAATAAGTCATTTTCCTGCATTGATGCAATACAGAATAGGGCAATGCGTTTTTATTTGGGGGTAGGGCGGTATACACCTACAGCAGCTTTATATGGAGAATTAGCTTGGCAGCCTACACATGTGAAACAATGGAGATCTGTATGTCAACAATGGCATAGATTTGTTAGAATGGATATAAATAGAGTTAATTATAAGATCTTTTCTACTTGTTTGCGCAAGAGCAGCAATAGGTGTAAAAACTGGCAATTTATATTTAATCATTATATGGAAAAGTTAAATTTAGTAGAGTATGCACGTGGTTGTGTAACAGTTTCTTCTAAGTCTTTTTGTGAAAAAGTTGTTGAAAAATGTATGTCATTATATAAAGATGAATGGATAGCTAAGCTTAATAGGAATGTTAGTCTAAATGGGAATGGTGGTAATAAATTAAGAACCTATAAGTTGTTAAAAAATGATTATAAAACTGAAAATTATTGTAAACTATATTTGCCACGTAAACACATGTCTGCACTAGCGAAATTCAGATGTGGAGTAGCTCCCATAAAGCTTGAAACTGGTAGATATGAAAACATTGCTATTGACAGTAGGATATGTCCAATATGTAAAATTACAGTTGAATGTGAAAAACATGTATTATTATCTTGTAATGCATATGAGCACATTAGGTTTCCTATGTTAGAAAAAGCACGTAACATAAGGCCAGAATTTGTTGACCTCTCTGATGAAGATAAACTTGTATTTATTCTCTCCAACAATGATATTGTTAAAGTCACAGCCAAAACCTGTTACAATATTCTTCAACTCCGCTACAATATATTGTACAAGTAAGGTTTTTTCATACCACTTAGTGTTTTAGATTCTTTTTTAAATTAATTTTAATATAGTCTTTAAACATCTTTTTAGATGATCGGTGTTTATAGTACATGATAGTAAATTTTATTGTACAAATGTGATGGTAGTAAATTGTATGGTACAAATATAACACATCTGTTTTAAACATGATAAGTTGTTTTATCTACTAACGTATAGAATATCACCACTGACCAATCATCCATGGTTTGACCACGGGTAATATAGTTTTAATTAATTTGTGGAATAATGCCTCTTTTTACAATACTTAGAGATTTATAAATGTTCTTATAATGATGCTTAACTGTTAACAATAGGAACTAACTATCAATTGTAAAGGGATAATGATACTTCAAGTATATACATGATATTGTCTCTTATAATTCTATTGTAGAATGGTCATATGTACTTTTTATCAAGTTTTAATATGTTTTATGTATATATGTATGCATATGAAAGAGACTGAAATAAACTAAAATATACTAAAATATACTGTAATATATAAACGTAAATCAGTTAAGGCACAGATCGAGCCATTTGTCAGAAAAGTACAATGGTACTGCGCAGTTCTCAACTTGCAAAGATGTTTCAGACGTATTACAGCCAATAACTTAAGTAATAGAAAGATAAGTTTGTTTCAATGAAAGTATGTCTAACAGACAAATAAACAGATACCTTAAGATATCTTTAATTACCTTGCAGATTGAGAAGAACATGCATAAACCTTTAATAAGTTGAAAATAACAATAAATAAATATATAAGTATGGGTTTGAATGATATCCTATCAATGTCTACTTACACTATCGTAACGACCAATATCACTCGGAATGATAATTTCTTTATTTCTCTGACTATAATATTTTTAAAAATGTAAGAGTTTTGATGATGATGATGATGGTGGTGATGATGATGATGGTGGTGGTGATGTTGATGATGATAATGGTGATGATGATGATGATGGTTGCTCTGGTGGTGATGATGATGGTTGTAAAGATGATGTTGATTCTGACAGCTTTTGTTTTTGGTTTGATGATGCATATTGGACATAAATCTTTAAAAGTAAAACAACACCTTATATAATAAATAGTCTACTTACATTCAAAGGAATGGTATTTTTTTTATAGTTTAGTCCATCCGTTTTTAATATATATAACACAGTTAGTATACAAACAATAATCCCAGTTTGACTGTGTCCAGTACAGTAATGAACATTTATATATTCTACAGTTTACCATCGGTCTGTTAGACACGCTCTTGTAGAATAATATAACGTGACAGGTAATTTGCAATTCTGGTTATGTTTTGCTCTCAGTATAATGTTCGCTTTTTGCCACGAATCATTTTAGAATTCGTAACAACATGCGATGCATTAATGTGCATCATATTCGATTTAATAAATGTCCATCAAATTCATTTTGAATTTCGGTAGATAAAGAGAAAACGGTATATGTAATCCGTCACAGTTATTCCCCTCGTAACTTTCTTTTTTTATATCCGAAATTCGCCGTTATTTTTATTAGATTTTATCCAAAAAAAAAATACAAAGTGTCTATTATAAACATATAATCTAACACAAATTATCTAAGACACCATTGTAGTGTTGTCTTTGTTCAGCTACTTTTGACGCGCCATTTCAGATAAAAAATAAAAACGGTTATAAATGATATTTCAAATTTCGTCAACAAATGTAGATAACATGATAACGAAACATTTTTCATTTCATCAAAATTATTTGTACAATGTTGTGCTTACTCTTTAAAGTTCTTCGTCTTTTGATGTTACACCCGCAAGCCGCTCACACAATGACACTGGTGTCAGAATTAATTTTAAACGGAATTCTCAATTTTATCACGGTTTATTATGAAATCACATGCCACAGATCGTGTTTAATCCACCCGTTTATGTCTAGGAAACATTTCTAGTTTATCTGTAATCGCGCAAAATGTTGTGTTTTATATCTTAAGCAATTAAATAATTGACATCTGAAACAGAAATGCAGCAGACGAGTTATATGATGCGTAATAAAGCGATGAAATTAAACTGAAAGCGTAGGTTTTATACTGTAACATACGCGTAAATAAAATCGTGCAGCGGCCAAGGGAATGGAAATGTTTGCTCATGGAAGGATTAAATTTAAGATTATACACAAATCGTGACAATGACTGTACTTTTGTAACTGACAGATGTAAAATGGTTATAGTTAAATGATGCATAACCGTATTAATAAAATAATTGTTGATAAATGGCAATACTTCAAAATTACAGCGTAAAAGATAAATAAAGACTTTATAGCCTATTAATCTTTTCCATTTTTGTGCTCCACTAAAATCAAATTGTCTCTTTCATTGCATAAACAGTCACGAGAAAATTTGAAAAGAAGTGTAATATTTCAAACGAATTTCTTTCTGGAAGTTTAAAAGATCAAGGTTAACTTTAATTATGTTATCTTTAAATTACGTGCTTAACAACACTCGCAGGAACGGTGACGAAGATTCAAACTGTCACTATACATTTCTTTTATTTTTCCATTATTTGCTTCTTACAAATAAATTTGTTCGTAATTACTGGGCTTCTAAGACATGCTGTAAATTCACAGTCCGTCGACTGGGTTCCAATTTTGTTAAAGGCAAACATGTTTCAAAAGCACTGTAGCACTTGAAGTATATTCTTATGAAATATCGGACAAAGATTGAACTGTTTGGATATTTGAAGTTTTATAGGACGTGTCAGGCACACGTGAAAATGAAAATTTAAAATATTAATAATCTTAGTCGTGCCCGAGCCGACAAAGGGGTGAAAAGCAAGGTCACGTGTTACGGATAAGACTGAACTTTCAAACAAAATGTGTTGACATAATTCATAAGTACTATAATTTGCTATTTGAACAGTAATTTACTATTTGTAATTATGTTTAAAACTACAGTATTTGCTAACAATTAGGACTATGTATGGTTTCTATTTGAAAAATGGAGTGTTTGGCAAACTATACAGCAACCCTGCGTTTCCTTTCACAACCAAAATAATAACATACTCTTGTCACAATATTAAATATTTGTTGAAACCCATGAGACTTTCTTAAGAAAGAAATACAGATATGATTTCACTTTGGTTTTTCCTTCACTTAAAGAAATAATCAAGTAACCGAGTTATGGCCCCGTGATTATAAAACTTTGAGAACGTGCTCCATGCTCAAACTCATACTCCGTACTCAAGTTGGAGAACGTTCTCAAAGATTCCGTGATTATAAAACTTTTGAGAATAAGTACGTGCTCAATTTGAGCATGTCTTTCTGAGAATGCCTTTAGGCTTTCTCAGACTCATTCTTAAACAAGCAAAATGGCCGCTCATATAAATGTGACGTCATGTTTACAAACATTGGGCCGCTTGTGTCTAGTACAATCCGTACTCCATGGAGTACGTACTCAAACAGTTTTATAATCACGCTTTGAGCACGGTACTCCACTGAGAATGAGTTTGAGCACGGAGAACAAAGTTTGAGTCTGAGAATGAGAAAGCTTTATAATCACGGGGCATGATTACACTTAAACAAATACTCCAAAAATTGAGTTTATATTGCACACATATTACATATTTAACGTGAAAAAAAACATCACTCACTTAAGCATCGATTATTTTAAACCTCAGTTTTTAAAGGAACATACCCTTAAAACCTCAGTTTTTAAAGGGACATACCCTTAAAACCTCAGATTTTAAAGGGGCATAACCCTTAAATTAACTGATAAAATACCGCATATGCTTTTTTGGGTCCATTTTCCATAAAATGAATAAATAACTGATAATAGTTAGAAGAACACATATTAAAACATGTTTCCTTAGAGTATGTAGAGACTAAGAAAGCCTTAATTTATAATAAATGGTTAAACACCCAAATATTGCACAACAACAACAGTTTATATACAGACTACAATAAATCGATTCAGTTTACCTGGTATAATAGGAACTTTTGTCTGACACTCTGACATCGGGTAAATTATTCATGAAGTAGCATTTAGATTTATAGGATTTTGAAAGAAATAGAATGCTTTGAATTTAAAGTTATGTCTCTTAAATACAAATGTTTCACTGAATGAAACAGGTTTGCACTTTTATACAACCAATGGTCCTACTTTTTATGTAAAGAACAAAAATAACAGCTAAAAATGGAAAAAAAAAACATACTGATGCAAACTTGACATGTATCTGTGACATATATACGAAAATTAATAAGAATGCTTCATAAGGAAAATGTTTCCTTATCAGAGCAATCATAAAGAAGAGCATTCAAATTCCTGTATGTTCGTCCATCCGTTCGTAAGTCAGTCATTTTGTCTGCCCTACCATATCCTGACCTACCTTGCATTATGATCAGTGGAAATCCGGTCATATCGGGTTCTTTTTCGTGTAGGATGAGGCAGCAAATATAAACCTAACTAGGTCAAAGTCATCCATTTAATAAGTACCTGTTAATTTCTTTTTTAAACAACATGTACAAAACACAACCTGTTACTTTATCTTAAAATGTTCCTTTATCAGAAGACGTCAATTAAAAAATCCATGTAAACGTGAGCTTTAAATTTACATTTACTTTTCGTCCATTATAGTGTAAAACAATTTATGACAAAATTTTAATGCAAGGTGCTTACGAAAAAGCCCTTAAGATACTACTTCAATACCAGATCAGAGAGCACTTATTCTAGCTACCATTAACATGTCTGTGTGTAATTGCTACTGTTTAAATATGTTTATTCTTCAGATTTTTACTATTTTTCACTTTGAAGCCTTTATTGAAGTTTCAAGCTTTGATCTTTTTCAAGGTCATCTTTGTTTATGATAAAAACACAAACCAATTTGTATTGAAATCGTAGAAAGCTACATCTGGTACAAAATATAAACACAACATAGTTTCAAACTTTAGGGAAAAAATAAAACATCAAAATAAATTGTATGAAAATGTTTAAGCAAAACGAACCATTAAAGTGGACATTCGCACCAAGCGCTTTATAGACTTTATCAAAGTCAAGCATAAATCTGGCATTCACAGAACAGCCATTGTAGTAAATATTACCTTCTTGAACATGAACACAAACACAAAATAAAGTTCTAAAATCAAAACATACTGAAAGTGTTCAAAACGAGATGAAAAAAAGGAGTAACCCCGGATGTGGCAAGTTTTCATCTTGCAACATAATACTTTAAAGCAATAAACTTAAAACCCACGCCTCTTCGCGCAGCTGATAGGGGCTTAATGCAAATTTGTAACTTTTCATAAAGACTTTGGGCATTAAATTTTGAGCGTCATTTCAATACTTCAGATTTTTGTTGGAGAACACACACCCATGTGTGTTAGGAATAAGACACAACACATAGTTCTTTGTCAGTAGCTTTTTCCAAAAGTGCATCATCAGAGAAGAGCACTCAGGAATTTTTTATTGAACTGTACTTTTAGTCTTATCTCAACATTTTTATAAATAATCGTACGTTAGTATCAATATGTATTGTCAGACATTAATAAAATTCAGAATAACTCAAATCCAACGTGAATGCACGACTGATTTATTCAGTCACGAGCCCCAAGAAAACAAACTGGAGACATTCAATCTTAAATTTAAAAACATAAGGCTGAAATATGATCTGTCTCCAAACAAAAGAAATAAAGTTTTACTTGCCGTCAGTCAAATGATTCCACTTATCTCCGTTTAGTATGCAAATCACACCAGTATTCCAAAATTGCACGGTCTGACCACTTTAGAAGTTAAAGTCAAACATTGTAAAACAGCAACACTAAATTTCGATTGATATTCTTATATTAATTTAATTCTTAAAGGCAAAAGGACACTGACTAAACACGTTGCAAATATTTTACTAATTTTCTTTAGCATTATAATATAAAGGTAGACACTTTTCACGCAAGATTTCTTGCGAGACAAGACTTAGTAAATTATATAAATACCACCGAGTTCTTATTTTTCTTTTGTAATATTTCTCTCACAAACTGTTAAACATCGTTAATAGAAGTTTAGATAAATATTTTAACTTTGAGAATGTTATCGGGGTTGCATCGCGCAAATCATATTACATGCCCGGATAGGCCATGCACATAAAAGCCGTAATGCGTGGAATCCGATTACGTGAATTACAACCACGGTAAATTATTATTAATAATCAGATATTATGAAAATATAAATTTATGAAACAGTTAGCTCATTTTTGTTGTTCCGTTCTTGTTTTTATTTATTCCCGTTTGTCTTCCTTCATTTCAGGATATCTTATTTTCCTCATTTTTTTCCTGGCTGTCTCTCTGCCTTCATGCCTAACTTACAGACTGCCTGCTTGACAGACGGACGGTCTGGCGTTTTCCACAGTCTGGCTAGCTTTATAGACCGACTAACTGACCAAAGTGCCTGTTTACGAACATACTAATCTAACAGATCAAACTACCACCAAAGCGGACAGTGAAGTGAGGTCTCATATCATCACTTTTTATCTAAATCAGCTGTTATGTAATTATGTAAACTTCATGTTTGATAGTTAATTTCTACCTCAATGCAACATGCCGATGTTTAAATAAGCTAAGAGTATCTTTATCATTTTACCAGTATAATCCAGTTCTTGTTGTGACTGTAACCTCCAATTGTGTCAGAAGTTATAGCTCCCGACAGAACTTTCAGGATCATTAATTAGATAAGAAAAGGCTCTTAGACGGATAGATTTCTACTTTCGAGTAATTTTCTGACAGATGTATTGTTACATAGACATTAGTGTTAGAAGTGTAATACAATCGGTTTCTTCACGACTGATAAGTCAACAACAAACGCTTGGATACTTCAAAAGTCCGCCATTACCTATCATTAAGAAATCTTATTTACCTAACAGATAATATTTATTAAAGTCCGTAAAGTTGGCTTTGGTATCAACAATCAACAGTCAGTTCAACATTCGATTTTGTTTCGAGCAAAGCTGTTTCAACATTTGAGTCGGCTCAACATTCAACTCGACATTCTTTGAGCTGGCTTAACATTCAACTCGACATTCTTTGAGCCGGTTAAATATTCAACTCTACATTTTTTGAACCGGCCCAACATTCAACTCGACATTCTTTAAGCTGGCTTAACATTTACAACTAGACATTATTTGAGTCGGCTCAACATTCAACTCGAGATACTTTGAGCTGGCTCAACATTCAACTCGACATTCTTTGAGCTGGATTAACATTCAACTCGACATTCTTTGAGCTGATTTAACATTCAACTTGACATTCTTTGAGTCGGCTTAACATTTAACTCAACATTCATTGAGCTGACTTAACATTCGACTCGACATTCTTTGAGCTGGCTTAACATTCAACTCGATAAATTATGAGCTGGCTAAACGTTCAACTCGACATTCTTTAAGTCAGCTCAACATTCCATTCGACATTTTTTGAGCCGGCTCAACATTCAACTCGGGCTCGACATTCCAAAAACGTAATAAAATATTAAGAAACAAATATCGAGCTGAATGTTGATTGTTGATCTCAGAGCCAACTTGACGGACTTAATATAGTGTTTGCAGTTGTAAATATCTAAATATTGTGAAACATGCAGTAAAAAATATTTTAATAGAGAAAAAGAATCGTGCCCGACTTGTACACTGGGCAAACAAATTTACAAAACCGTTTGACTTGAATATTATTTCGTTAATTTAATTTTCAATATTATCTATCATTCAGAGTTCATCGTCATGGAAGAAATAAAAATTTCATAAGTTACTTTCAATATGATTAAAAAAACGTAATATGTTATACACACGTATAAAGCAAACTGAAATACTAGAAACACTAAAGGATCTTATAAATTATAGATGCTGAGAAACGGACCTCTAAAATTTCGTGTAAATTGCGATGAATGTCAAGCAATCATCGAACTAAATACATCGGTTTGCTGTCTTGCTTTACAATTCAAGAACGAAATTCTGGCAGGAAATTATGAGTCAGTTATCGCCATTATACTGCTGTCAACCATCATGACAAAGGACACGTGTCACGCTTTCTCAGGAATCTCATCTATATCGTCTTTTATCGTCCTGACTGGCTGAATGCTCTTTTATCAGGCATTGTTAGAAACCAATGCATCTATTAGCATCACCAAGACTCATATCCTTGCCGTCTTTAAATGTCTGCGAGTTAAATAGTTTTTGCGATTTGAAGAGTTACTTCTTGAACTGTTATCTGCCCTCCTCCACCCCGGAGAAAAATAGAAAGAAGTCTCAATAAAAGAAAACTTAGAAGACATAAACTGCTTAGTAAACAAGAGCACCGCTGGGCGGAGCATTATAAGCCCGAAGGGTGTTTTTCTAAGTACGAGGCATTTGTGATATAAAGGAGGAAACCTTGCCTTTGAATTAAATGATTTGTTTTAAACTTTGATTATTTTTTCTTATTTATAATATTTTGATTTTTAACATTTCATAATTTTGATTTTAGAGTTTTATAGATCTTTATAATCAATCATCATATGAAGTTTGAAGTCTGTATGACAAATGGTTACAAAGTTTTACAGCGGAAATAGCTTTGAGTGCTTAGGTCACTGTGACCTTGACCTTTGACTTACTTATCCAAATTTCAGTACGGTTTATTCCCTTAATGTGTGCAACTATTATATGAATTTTAAAGTCTCTATGACATATGGCTGTCTAGTTACACAGTTTAAATGATTCTAAACTTTTAGATCACAGTGACCACAGTGTATAGGGATCATCCAATCAAAGTGTGCAATCATGATATAAGTTTGAAGCCTCTACAACTAACGATTGTAATGTTACACGGCGAAATGGTTTTAAATGTTTAGGTCACTGTGACCTTGACCTTTGACCTTCTGACTGCAAAATCAATAGGGGTCATTCACTTAATATGGGCAAATACCATATGAAGATTGAAGACTGTGTGCCAAAGAGTACTGAAGTTATCCTCCAGAAACCAAAATGCTAACGGACGCACGGACAATGACTTTAAAATTTAAGGTCACTGTGACCATGATCTATGAACTACTGATGCCAATATAAATACGGGTCATGTACTCGATGTGGGCAATTATGGTGATGGTAAAACTTTGTATCTACTTCTACAACACCGCTGGCTTCTGATAAGAAAACAGCCTCTAGGTAGACTTAACATATTTGTTATATAAGCAATAATTTGAGTGTAACCCTAAGTATAAACATTGCACATAAGTTTTTTAAAAGATAATATCCATAATTTACCGAACATTAGTTAAAATAAATAATATCCCTGAATTATGGCACATAAATTTTAAGAAAAGATAATATTCATAAATTACCATTTTGATTTTCAAACCATTCTTTTACTTTCTTAAGTCGTTTTCCCACCTTATGTGATGGCAATGGAAAGGGTCATTGTACGGAGCCCCTAAAGTGACATTTACCTATTTTTTGTTGTCACATTTATTTTATTTCGTTTAAACGAAATCCAATAAGTGTGACAAGAACAAAAATAAGTGTGTATAATGTCACTTTAGGGGCTCCGTATCATTCTGACTGGCCGTATCCAACAAGTTTTTATATAGTTTTGTAGTAGTTGAACTGTCGTAGGAATTAACGTAACAGACATTTACGAATGACTCTCAGGAACGTTTGTCTTCTTGAGAAGACTAAAACAATTATTACACACTCAAACGGTCCCCTTATTCTAGAATTTATCGTCTATTTTCTTGCAAAATTACCATTTTATTTACCAAATATTTCTCCCAATTGTCATAAATGAATAAATAAAAAGGCATCTGGCCATTTAATTTATTTCAGATTTTCGACTGGCCGCCAACACTGACAAAATTAATTGTTGATATTTCTAATACAACAATTAATAAATAAATAGTCTGTGTCGCTTCTTGTAATAGCCGGTTCGGGATATTATTTATAATTTAATCAGTAAAGAAAATTTAACGGTGAAAAATGATGACTGAACTTTATACGGAAAGAACATTCCATAAACGCATCAGGTTTAAGCTGTATCAGTATCTCTACATGATTTTTCTTTCTTTCTTTTATCTATAATAGGAAAATAAAATAGTTTTACCCTCTGTGGTAGTATGGTCTTTATTATGTTTCACTCACTTCAGTACAAATACAAAACAAAGATTCTTTCAAAGCGATAACAGTGAACAAATTCAACACATATCATTGATACCACTGCATATTAGACTTCTGTCGATCAAGGAAGTTATAAAAAAGACTCTAACAGCGGCAAATATTACTGAAACACTCACATGCAACTGAGTCTAAATCAACAGCAATCCAGGTCATTAAAATACAACATATGCCATGATTTATTGCTCCCTAAGTGATTCTAATCAATACTTGAAACTCCATAAATAACGGCTGTCAACATATTTGAATGATTTTTAAACCTACTCTTAAATCGTTATGTTTGCAAAAAAGGAAATGTGAGAAAAGAAGAGCCTTAATAAATATTTTAAAAATATTGAAATCTTGTTTTCCTTAGCGGTAAAATATGCCAGACTATAACATTGTCTCACACACTTGAAACTGACAGTTCATCAAATGAGTTTCAACTTATTCTAAAATAAACAAGAAAAATACAACGTAATGATTTGAATAACGGGATTAAGATTTGATATTGTGGCGGTGCATGCTGCTTCATTGCATTCTTTATAAAATGATTTAAACAAAAACGATGTTTGATAGCAAGAATTAAATTAGGATAATGATCAGAGTTCACCTACTGAGAGTGCATTTGTTTCTTGAAAACAATTTTAACTATCTCCCCTCCCCCAATACAAGTGGGGTGGAGTAGTCGTGTAAAAGAGTTCATTTCCGGGCTGGGAAGAATTTTCTTTTCTTTTTTTCCTTTTTTTTTTGGAGGGGGGGGGGTGGGGGCTTCTGCTGGAGGAGGTGCTGGAGGGAAGTGGGGGCCAAGTACCTTCGTATAAAAAATAATGAAAAAAAGCGGCGGTAGGTGTGGCGAGATCATATGCATAAGGGATGGGGTGAAGGGGAAGTACCTAACCATTCAATGTACGTAAACAGTTTAGTTCTAGGCTTTCTGCTTTGCTTTAAGAAGTGTTCTCCTATATAAGTCTAAGAAAAATCAAGTGCCCCTGAGGGGGGCTAATTTTGACCCCGGGGATATGGGTACCAGTGATCTTGGTAGGGGTTTTGATGGTGATGAATTATTCGAACTATGAAGGGAATATCTTTAACACTGTTTGAGAAATGGACATTAACAAATAATGTTAACAAAGAAATTGTAAGACGAAAAAGGGGTATAACTTTGCAAAAATAAATTTGAAGGTTATCTGCCCTTTAGAAATGGTGTCACATTTTGATTGTGAACAAGTATTCCAAATTTGAAGTGAATAGCTCTGATTGTTTCTCAAAACGGACCTTAACAAAAAGGTTAACCAACGCCGACGCTTACGACATGGTCATGACAATAGCTCCACATTTTTTTCTTCAAAAAGTGGAACTGATAAAGATAATAATAATTCAAACTTTGTAGTCGTTGTTGCCTTGTTTTCTCCGATATACGGATTTTAATTCTTGTCACGTACGACTTTTCTACATTAGAAACATCTGCACTTTGTAAAACTACGTACTTTGTAGATTTTTCAGTGTCAATCAAATGACAAAATTCTTAAAATTAAGGTGCTATTGATCGTTAGGTAAATCAAATTTATCCTAGGATTTTATACAACATAATATTACAGAACGATAAATTTCAGTCGGAAAAGGACCAGCAAAAATATTTCCCGTTGCCATAAACTTTCAACAATATCGCCAGGACCTCACCGCATGTCTCAGTAAATAGATCGTTTATATCTTACAACTGCAATAAAGTATCAAGCAAGTCCATATTTCCGAATGAAATCTTACTTTTGAAGCGAAGAAATCCCCTTTCTTTTGCACAACATCTGATACTTGACGTAAATGAAAAAAAGTGTCTGTACAATTTTATCAGTAAAATTCAACTCTCTGGTTTCTGTAGAACTTATTGCATATTAAAGCGACTGACTCACAGATGTCCCGACGATGAAAAAGAAATGAAAATGTTTAATCTATCTAGAAATTCTAGCTGTCATTGTGATGAACATATCTTAACTAAGTTACTGACACATTTTTTGTTACAGAAAAACATCAAAATATATGTTAGTCTTGGGGTAGATACTTTAATTATATAATTAATTTTGGCAAGTCTACATAACTAGTCTCTCTGGCTCAGTGGTGTAAATTGTCGCTCAATATTTTATTGACCGAAAGGGTATTTGTTCGAATCCTGTAAAATCAAAACTTTTTTTCAGTTTTCATGGTGTATAGAAATATAATATTATGTTTTTCCCATAGTATATTAACTTCTTTTAAATTTCAAAGAAAAAAAATTCAGCTAAATTCTGTGCGTCTGTCGCTTAAAAGTTCTAATCCCACTGACTACAGTTTCTGAGACGAAAACGTTTCCAAGACGTATTATTACAAAGATTATGTAATTTTAGTCTTCTTTTTAGTCAATCGCCTAAGCGTCTTAGATATTGTTCAGTCTGCAGGTTGCATTTTATTACCTTTTGACAGTTATTTTCTGTTTCTAATAATCCTAATAACTTTTCAATGTATCAGCAGTATTTTACAAAATTCTTTGAGCCAATCGTGATAATATGATAATAAGATTTTTTACGAGCATTTCCTACATATCAAACTGCAATCAAACAGTAGATGTGTGACGTTTTATATGAAACAATAAAGTCAACGTTAACGTGTTGAAACAAGTATGCCAAATCAACACTAGAAGCAATAAGTTCCTAACAATTTCAAAATACACAAAATGCATTTTTTTCTATGAGAAATAGAAAGATATCTATTTAGCATCATGCTTCGTCTATCACATAAACCATTGTCGTTTATACCGGATGAAAGTTGAACTGCCTTTGGTCTGACACTGTTTGAGCCAAGTACAATATTAACACGATCGCTACCGAGTTTTATTTTTATCAGAATTCTTGGATAGAAACAGAAGTCAATTACCTTTATTGATTTCTGACAGCCGTCATTTAAAGGACTTATGTACTGTTTTCTCAAGAATCTTATCTACACTGGTTTCAATCATCCCACTGACATGAATGCCCTAGTATGTGACATCTTGTTAAAGTGTAATATATCCAAACATCAATAAGGATACCGACTTTGGAATTATTATGTAAACAAATTCTTGTAATATAATTATGTTGATTTTAGTCTTTCACAATGATAACGGCCCTCGAATGTCCTGGTTCAAGGACCAATCTCAAATCAGGATAAATACTGCGCATAAGTGTGCGGAAACGTGTTAACTGCTAAAGATTAAACAAATAATTGTATACCACACAACTTTATAACTCTTGAAACTAGTAAAATAAAATGGCTTTAGAAAATACTCCATCTACTGCTTAAACGACTTTGAGAATCGTGAAAGTAACCGATACAGGACATGACAATTTTCCCTGCACAGAAAAGTGCATCATTAAGCCTTATCATGCCAATTTTAAATGTCAATGTTCTGTTCATATTGCTTTCTACAATATTTCAAGAACTGGTAGAATGCTGCATGGAAATTGTTCATGTTAAAAAGATAAGGTTTATCACTGTAACAAATATGAATTCGACGGATCTAAACACATTGCATGCACCTTATTTTGCACTTCGTGTAAATGATCATGTCGTGATGAAACACGACAGATGTGTTAACAATCATGTGATTAAAGTAAAAAGCCACTTTTCCTGATTGTAACTTACATTTTTTTGTCACTGAATTGATTTCTGGATGTACATACATGGTTTGCTTTGGCAAATACTTTTGTCTTCTTTCTCTTTCTGGAAGGTCATACAGTGTGGTTTTACGCTTAAAAAGTCAATTAAACTAAAACATATTAGTTTCTTTTGCCAGAAATCGTTATTTTTCTGGAAATGTTTTGTTTCATGTTTCAATTATGCTGACGTCTTATAACAATTATACTTATTAAAGATGAAAAAAATGGTTGCATAAACACACTGACAAGCAAAACTCAAGCTGACATTTCTAATATTACAGATATATCAAACGCTAAGTCATTAAATTTTGTTTTATATGACTAATATCACGTCGACCACATATATTACTACATATCAAATTAAAACACAACAACTATTAATGAGAAATACATTGCCATTACGATCATCAATCTTCAGTTTTTGTAAATATACCCACATAACTTGCCTTTCTAAACCAAATAAGCTGTTTACCATCCGAGATATAACGATATTCATTTTGTTTTATTTACTTCAATAAACACACACATTTTGGACACTTCTAAACAAGTTGATAACATCTGAACATTTAACAAGCTGTCATTGCATATTAGATTTGAGGAAGTTATAAAAAGCTAAGCAGAGGCAACAAGGTACAAATCTGATTTCAAGTGGCCACACACGCCAGTTCAATGCAATCAAGGGCATGAAAAACATCATACATTATTATTCATTGTCATTTAACTGATACTTGTCCTATGCTTAAGAGTGGTTAAACAATCTTAACTGCAATTGTATTTTTTACTTAAATCTGGGTATAGACGATAAAACTTGCAAAAAGTTTTTTCTTATTTTGTGGTACCGACACCTTTGTTTCAAAAGTTTTTTTCTCTTGTGCAAAGATTACGTTCATTGAAATCTTTAACATTGTTACAAGCTCTAGAAAAACGAACCATCTGTGAAATATAAACCCCATAGGATGTGATGCGTGGGACATCACCATCTAAAACTGGATAATTAACAATATTAAAGTCAAAATCATCTTTTTTTATTGTATATTTTAATAGTAACAAAACCATTGTCAATAGAAAGATTTGGATCAATCAAGAAAGTGCTTGCGTTTCTGAAGTGTTTGCTTTATTAAGCTGGAGTTCATTTGGATATATTTTATTGACCAGAGATGGAAAATGGTTGCTATCTATATTTAACAAATCGTCAAGATACCTTATGGTGTTGTTAAAGGCTGTAATAATGTCATCTTGATGTTCAATAGAAATAGATAGCATAACGTCTCTTGCTTAGTAGTATAAAAACAGTCGACTTCAAAACACAAATAAAATTTATTTTATGCCAAACGTGAATAATTTGTTGTTACAAAGAGCTTTAAACGAGGTTCTGACAGTTCTGTCTAAATCCAGGTGGAAATGGTTTATTTATATCTTTTCTTCCTTATGAATAGCATTTTTTAAAATCTAGTTCGTCTCTTACATCTAACTGATATGTATAATGAATATAACACGTCTAGATACTAGTTTTTGTTAAAGTTAATTTGTTAAGATACTATGTCAACCACTTTTAGACTGCCACTGTGGTTGCTAAGTTCGTATGTTTTATATATCAGAATCCTGACAGCAAGCGTTCTTGAAGCATATTTACAATAATTAGAAGCATTATTTCAATATATTGATAAAGTGGAGTAACTATAACACACATTCTATGGCTGTTTATTGCATTCCTGATATAAGGTTCTCTACAAATGACTAAATAGATCCCAGTGGATCTGAGTGATTGTTTCAACCCGTAGTTTTAATAACGTAGTTATTGTTTTGCTGCATTCGACGCCCTTTCATTCTCATATATCTTTATAATAGCCAACAAAAATGGATTCAACCAATATTTTAAGTTAACAATATGGTCTCGCGTATGTAATAACCCCTGCAATAATACGAATTGTACATTTTATACTCTCTTCGTTTCTATTTCACACGGCAATTTTTTTCAAGTACAACACATGCTCAGCCTAAATCTTTTATCGACACAACAACAGAGTCTAATAAATTATATGAAATCTGTGTTAGAAAGCGAAATTTATCTGCCATTTGTGTCAGAGACGTTGATTAGTCTTTATTAAAAAACAAACCAATTTTTGCAAACCAATAAACAATATTTTTAATTTTGATTTAATTCTTATTTCAAGCTTTTAATTTTTTAGTATTCTGAAGGACATAACAGTAGCTTTATAGTAAAGGAAGCAACAATCATAAATTTAAGTCTGAAATAATAATTTGATTCTCAAAAACTTTCAAACTAGATAATAGCTTACTCTTCTACGGCAGTTGTAAAATTGTATGACTAATGTTAATGTCTAGAAAATATGCATTTTCTCCTCTTCCAATTCGTATATTGTTTTTGCTATGGAAGGTTATTTATTAAATTATATAAAAACATCCATACTGATCGATTGGAACCTACATCTTTTTGCAGCTACTAATGTTTTTTTTCAAGATCACAAATGACATGAAAGCTTTCGTCAAGGAAAACAAAAAAGGAGACGCTATGTGAGTATTGTAAAGAAATAAATTGTATGTTTTGTAAAATAGATAATCTGGAATGGGTTCCATATATAGACGAGGCAAGCTCCTTCATATTTATCCTGTTCTGCTAGACAGTAAAGCAATGCAGTGTACAGTGATGACACGTTCCATCAACTGACAAAAGGAACATTTAAAAACTACAATGAAATTGCCAAAATATTGTCATCAGACAAGAACCACACTATCTTGAATCCACATAAGAACATTTAAAATAACTAAGGGCTAACACTTTATTTTATACCACACAAAGTATATGGAACCGATTATATGAATAAAAACTAAAACATTTTTTGTCAGATATTTATGTCTGTCTTATGACACCCTTTTATAATACAGGCTTGAAACAGAGCATTTCAACTGGCAGTTGTTATTACGATCTGATTCAGGAAAAAGACGGTAAAGTCCAGTTTATGACCGAATATTCACTTACTTTAGTAAACAAGTCGTATGCTAGGTTAGCGGTCAATAATCACTACTGTACTACTGTAAACTGTCATGTCAAAGGGAACATGTCCTGTATTTTCAAGAATAAAGTCTGCAAAACATTCAATCATTTCGTTGATATGACTGTTCTGCTCCTGTACGTGACAGCGGCTAGAATCTACATCTACTTTTATTTGCCAGATCCTCAAAAGGCTAAATGAACGGTCTAACGACCCTTTTTTGCGACTCTCATTTTGTTCACAGGAATGACCATAAAAAAAATGTTAAACCGTGTTTGAAACTCAAATATATATTGACATTTTGTGGTTTCTTTGCTGCTGTCTTAAATACATTTACTTGTTATGAGAGAACTGTGTATTTTATATATATTCTTGCCAATATATACATAAACAAACATACCACTCTTACAGACTGCTGAAGCATTTTGTCTATTCTATTTGGAATGCAATGAACTGTTTGAATTGGTTATACAACAATATGATCTAACAAACCATTTTGCCAAACAAAAATACTGAAAAATAATACTATAAAACTCGCCTGTTATAAAAGCCAGTTTCCTAAAAGCGGCGTCTTGTTGTACTCAAGAATCGTTTGTTGTTAAAACAACTTTTGTAAACATCACGTTTTCTATGTATTTTAACTGGCAACAATTGTCTCCCTCTCCCTCTGAGAGTCAAAACTATACCTAACATTTATTAAAGTACATGTATATAAAAAGTCTGGTATTTAACAATGTCATTTTTCTTATCTTAGCTCGACCTAAATATTTAATGTAATATATGAAAATTAACCCCCACCCCCTCAAAACAAAAAACAAAACAAAAAACACGCAACATGAAAACGAAACATTCTTTAGAAATATGACAATTTTAATCAAATTCTTGTTTTTATGGAATCGCTAGTTTCTTTCTGAATAATATCTTGAGAGCACACTTTCTTGTAAATTGAATATATTACATTAAAGTTCCGGGTTAAAAGGCCGGTCATAGCGATACAGTCTTATAGCCAGACCTTGTTTGTTCTATACTTAATAGTATAGTTCTTTCAAATTGCTTTTTTTATTTTCTTTTTTTTAAATAACCCAAGTAATCTTGATTGATATCGAGACTTTACTGTGATTAGTTTTCATGCGAAAATAAAACTTGTGTTTATCGGCTATACATGTCATATTTTTCCTTTCACTTAAACAAATTATAAAAGCGACATGACATTAAAATGACGCCCAGAGGTTTGTACAGTCCTTAGTCTGAAGTAAGAGAGCATGATAACTGTGCATATTGATATTCCTGTCATTTAAACATCGAGGTAAAAATGTTTTTACAAGAAGTGAAATTCTGGTTGTAACAAAAACAAACACACGCAACTGATTTAAGTAGTTTTTAAGCATTGCAATAAAAGTTGTTAGTGTTTTAGAACAATTATAAAGGTACTAATCAATACTGTAAGTTGTCAACTTATTTCATAATTAAAAAAAACCCCCTACTTTTCAATCGTTTTGTGTACAAAACGGAAACGTTTTTAAACTAGTCGGGCGTTTATTCAATGAACATTTTTATTTAAATGATTCATTTAAAGCGCTAAGCTCCAACTTGAATGTACAATGGAAAGAGACTGACTCTCTGCGAAAGTTTTTGTTAATGTTGTTGTTGTTTTTTCAATATTTCCAGATGTAAAGCTTATCCAACCTTGTTGTTTCTTTTATATCAACGTCGAAAGAAATGTGCCTTATCTACTTCAGTACAATTTCTTCCGCTTTCAATTCATTTCTTTGTAAAATATCCACACATGACAAATTGTTTGCTCCCAATAGATCTAAAAGTAAGTCAATCAGTGGTCAGTATTGAGCTTAAATAATTGGTATGTACTTTAGTTCCTGTTGTTATTGTTATTTGTGTGCAGTTCATTTCTCTAACCCGAAACTAATATCTCAAATATAATAGTCATGATAGACATATAAAGGTGTAAATCACTATTGTTTTGACACTAACAATACAAGGTCATTATGGCGTGTATGGCTAAGATCATTAAATCCATACAAGAAAGATTTTCAGATTTCACAATACAATAGCAGTTATTAGTATAATTATTTCTTTCAACAACTATGTGTTTAAAGTTCACGTAACCTTTTACCAAGTGAGAATGTGCAGAAGAGAGAACAGCAAAGTTTCTAGATCTCATCTTGAAACCAGGCAGCTGACGTTTGATTTATAATCACTATGTTGAAATCATTTTCAGTGACAATTTCATAGGAATTTAAAGAAATGACTACTTCTGTTAAATAGACAGGACCAAATTATATCGTTTAATAAGCGTTTAAATGTTTCGGGTTATATAAATGCAAAGTCCGAAAAATTATTCTGGACTTAATTTATCACATATTTTTCCTATCTATCATTATATTTTGCTACACTGCCTAGGATTAGTCGAGGTAATGGTGATCTATTGAATTATCTCCTAGATGTAAATCCATTCTTTCCCACAAAAGCCTACAATTTTCGAACGAGCTCTCCACTAAGTAGTTTCAAGATCAGTAATAGCGTAACAATATTCGTCGTAGAAAATTTCGATCAGATTTGTGTGTGTGTGGGGGGGGGGGGGTGTTTTGTAGCTGAATAATTATTATTTGGTATATATGCTTATACGTCGGAAATCAGGCTCGTTTATCTCAGATTCGAGAGACTTCTGATATTACAAGGTTTATGTTTGATTTGCCTTTTTACAGTAGTATAGTTGACTAGGCGATGCGTGTAAACTGTTTTATTTTTAGGGGAATGACCTTCTTTCAAAATATTTGTCTGCTGTAAGACACAATAAACATTTTATTACAAAATAAGTTAGGTTGATGTCTTCAGTATACTAATCCAGCCCTTTACTACTTATGCATGAATGATGTTTTTCTACATTCATTCTCCTATAAGAAGTCGAAATGTATAGATCATATTAATTCTTCTACATGTATAAGGATCAACGGAGATCTATACAACAGAACGTTCTAAATATCAATATTAGAAATTTTGCAGTTTTGAAGATTTCTAAATAAGCGTCTTTTCTTCTTTTATGTTTAACCATGTGACCACGGGCGAGGTCAATATTGTCTTAAGTGTAAAAATTACAATACAAATGATTTTGGTGGTTTTCCTTCTAGATGTCATTGCAACCAAAGTTTTACATGGTCACAAATTCTATCAAAAAATATTATTGTTTTTTTTTCAGAACGGTTTCATGCAAGGCCATCTCTGTTAATTTCAATCTTCTTTCAATCTGCAGTTTTGAGATCAAGTAATTTGTCGACAAATGACAAAGAACGGAGCTATGTGATGATTAACGATGGACCAAGGGCGATCTAACAACTAAGAATGTGCGCAGGTGAGATAATAAACATAGAAAAAGTGAATTTTCAAATCGTTATGTTTGACATTTGAACATGTGTTATTTCTGGAATAATAAAACCTTTCTGTCTATAAACTTTTAACCTTGCACGTGTAAAGTGCGTCATTAGCAATCATATAGTGATCCAGAGCACGTTCAGCGGCTGAAGCTCCTTGTAAGCAAAATGCACCATATAATATTTCTGAAGACTATGCACCTGTACCCCCTACTTAATATCGAGCGAATGCAAAACAATGTAATGTATTGAGAACTTAAAAAAATGAAGACATTAGGTTGCAAATGCGTACAGTTCTTGTAATCATTTTCATACTGATTCTTAATTTAACTTTGAATCAGAGTGAAATGCAAGACTTCAGTCAGTGATTCTTCAATCTCAGAAAAAATATACACCATGAACGAAACAAGTTCTAAGGTAAAAGGAAATACCAATACGTCAGGTCAAGGAAAGAAATCAATGTCGTACCTATGGTGAACTAACTATTGATGAAAGATAAAACTGACTGATAACACCAAAATGAATCAATCCTGTAAAAATATAAGAACAATTCCGTATTCTCCAATAGAAATAAGTAAACTATATGTGTATAGATTCATACACAAGGGAAGATACACATACTACAGACTGAGACTGGATGTAAATTATAAGTAGCGTCTAGTCCATCAATTGAAAGAAATTTTGATAATCTTTATTCCGCTTTGTAACAAAGTATGGATACAATTGCTGATCACGTCCCCTTATCGAGACCTGTTAAGAAGTACCATATTTACTGCATAAGGAAAAGAGCCTGCGTTCTCCTGCACCAAAAAGACTCCATGAAATAAAGATTCTTTAGTCTTTGTCTTTATCCCGTATTTGATTACCAAAACTTACAAGACTAGGACACGTTCAAACAGAAAAAAAACTCTGTCTTTACAAGATAAATAAATCTATATAATCATTTGAAATGTAGCAACAAGCTTCTTTGTAAAATGCTAGCAACTGCATTTTTCACTGGTTCACTTTTTCAATAAGAACTGGTCAGGTAACAATTTATTTTACCCTAAAATACTTCAAATTAATCTAACAACATATGTCATGTTCCAAGTATTGTAATATATTAAAACACTATAAATAACTTAACTTTGAATGACAGCAACAAAAACCTACTTTCTTCATACGGAAATAGCCTAATAAGCAAGGATATTTTGCAGAAGTCCAGACAGTATGTGGGTGTGAACGGCTTTACTAGGAAACTATTTCACTTTCATTTGACAATAAAATAACAATCATTTCGTTAATCTGAACCATACGCCTGACACAATTTCTGCCAATTTAAACTAACAAAAACTGCTATCAATGACGTCAGCTCCTATTTCTGTTCAAAATGCTCCAAAATACCTGATAATTTCAACCAGAGTAATATTTCGCGAAAGAATACATATAAGGCTAAAATCATCAAAGTCTCACTTCGATCTATAATGTTGTTGTTGTTATATTTCTGTCTTTCTTTCTTTAACACAATCCATCTTACTGTGTGAAATCTTCTACTTAAGTGCCTCATTTTATTATGTACTGCATTTCCGGATTTTTTACGTAAGAACAATAAATCATTTCATGAATGAAATTTAAAAAATAGAAAAACAATTTTCAAAACATTAATTTTCTGTAAAACATTTGATTTTCAAAACATTAATTTTCTGTAAAACATTTCATATATGTATTGAAGAGTTATCTTTATCTGTGTTAGGCAATCATACCGTTTTTGTCTATAATTATACCGTTTTTGTTTATCTAAAATACATCTTTTTTACCTTCACACTCGCCAAGTGCTTCGTCAGAACCAAGCTTTTCCAAGGTAATCGTGATGAGATCTTCTAATTAATGTTCGTCATTATTTCATTGTCTCTATATGTCATTAAAACACTTAAAGCCATTCAAGATAGTATCATTTAGCCATTCTCTTAACGCACTAGATGTCTTTAATGTATCCTTAAGCACTGCGTTTTAATCCTTCAAGCATTCCCTATCATTATAAACTACTTCAAGAATCCAAGCTCATGAGAAGAACTAACCAATTCTTTTGTAATACCGAAGGAAGAGTACCCGTTGGCTTATACATTAACTTATTTTTTTTCTTCAACTGCAAAGCATAAACCTTTGCCTATCACAAGCAAAGAATATTTCATAATTGGTTTGTAGAACAGTGATTTTATATTAAGATGATTCCGTGCACCACGCACATATTCGTTTCGAATTTAAATCAACCGTAGCACATAGCAGGCATGCAAACCTTGAAGGCTGGATCAAATTTCTTGTCAAATATAATCATAAGTGAAAATCTGCTGAAAGGCTACCCTGTTCCTAATTTGACATATTTTATTGTGTTTTATCTCTTAATCTTACCATTGAAACATGACATTACACAAAAGCATTTGATTTCTGACCTGATAAGTACACATTTTTGACTAATTATTGAAGAACATTTCAAGGTATTTAATGTCCACATATGACTCAAAACAGATACTATTACGGGCAATATTATTTCTGCCTTGAAATTTAAAACACGAGAAAGCATTTTACACAGGTCTTAAAGAAAAACAAATCTAGCTAAAATCAATTTATTCTTCCTTAATTTTGCATACTTTTACCTAAATCATATTAAAATCAAATACAAATGTAATTAATCACTTCTTTTGCAGCAATAAAAGAATAGAAGTTACCATATCTACCTCTGCTTTAATCTAGCTAAAATATATGATAATGCATTTTGTAATTTTTTTATATGTAGCGTTTAGGGATGACATGTATTAAATAACAAGCCAAACTTCCGTCGATTAAACGGAAAGTGACTGAAAAAAGGATAAAAAATGATGAATAAGTTTAGCTAATATCTATTAAAGATTGAATCGTACAAATACAAAATTATTACACATACTTTATATTTAAATGAAAATCGTCAAACATTTTCAACTACATCTGAATGTTGAGGTACATGTACTAATATGTAATTCAATCTGACTATTAACGCAGAAGTCTTGGGTCTCCCAAGCGTCGATGTTCAAATTGGTATTTCGATTTAAATGACAATTCAACATTTGTACTACTCGTTCGATAAGCTGAAAGCACATTCTGTTGAATGTCTGTCAATTTCAAAAGAAAATGTCTGCAGCTTAAACGTTCTCATATCAGATGAACGTATCGTTTGTTTGCTAGCCTATTCTGCAAACTGAACTATTCCAGTGTCTTGCCTTTTTACTGCATTATATCACTGAAACTATAGCTCATAGTAAACAAAACAAATTGTAATTTCTTGTCATATTGGTACATTGAATTTAGGAAAGGTGCTAGAAGCTTTTAGAAGACTGGTGCTCAGTATTCAATTGCCTGTCTAATACAGGACCAGTCTAGCATCTCTGAATGCTACTACAACTCAAAACAGGTAAAAATGTTTACAAGACTGTGACACTTACTTTCATAGAATAGTGGATATGTTTTAGACAATGCTTTGAATGTTATGTTATGCTCCAGTGCACACGCACATACACATACAACCTCTGACAACTGCGCCAGGAAACTGATCTTTTGGCTTAGTGGTTAGAGCGTTGGTTTTCGATGCGAAAGGATCTGAGTTGGTCGTTATCAAGATGCATTGTGTTTTTTCTGTTTCGAACTTTCATGTTCGTAAGAGTATCGACACGCATTATTGCCATGTGAACTTGTTTTCTTTTTTCCCGAAAAGAAATGATCCTCTTTAAATTTTGATCAGCTGAAATTATGTAACCTTAGCAATCATGTTGTACATAAACTACGTCACAATTTCATTCTGTAGGCAAAATTTTGCCTCATTCAGTGCCAGTGTGATTTTTATCGACACTAGAAATCTCAAACCTTTTCTGCCAACAACACTTAAGATTTAAATGCATGAATTATATTGAACACAGAAAAAGATTTAGTGTAACAATTTATCATAAATATTAATTTCTGAGTAGAAGAAGATACAAATAAAAAACAGAAATGTAATTTCTAGAAACCAAAACCCGAGAATGAGAGATTTCTGATAACGACGAGCAATATTTTCTTTTGAGTAAATGTCACCTAATATTGGACTGGTGTTTATTACCAAGACCACCAGACTGACTCATTTCAGAACAAGAATTGGTGTTAAATGCTACATGGGCTTTATTGACTATAAACTGTGCAATAAATCGTTTGATATTTTTCTGTTTGCAAAGGAAAAACTGTAATAAAGTCTTCGTATATGAAGAATAAAAAAGCTACACGGCACTATGTACGCCTATTCCTAAAATTTGAGTAGCATTTAAATGATATTGGTTAGAACAGAAAGCATACTTTTTCCACAAGTGAAACATCCGTATGACACAAGAAAGACAAACGCTCGAAAAGAATACAACGATTAAAGAATTACAAATAAGCTCTACCTATCTGTACTTTATTAAAACCTCGAGTCCTTAATACACGCACACACGCTTGTTTGGCAATGCATATAATGTTGAAATGGCAATGCAACGTGCTGTGTCCATACCGAGTACAAGTAAGTAATGAACCCTGAACCCTTGGGAGTCATTTTCAATTACTTCATCGAATATAGCATGTCAACTGAATACAATTTGCAAGATCTATTCGTGCTTCAAATCAACCTTACTTTACGCTAAATTTTGTAATAAATTTCCACTATATTTTCGACGGTTGCTTTGAACATGCGACAGCTTTTTAATTCAGTGCCTCTCCTTCGTGGCATCGAAATAAAATCTAACTGAAGCATACCAATATTTTGCAAAATTAATAGTAACATTCAGAGCAGGTTTATGTTTTAGAACTATTCGTGTATTTCTTTTTCAAGGGAACACTTATTAGTCTTAGATCATACTGATGGATCCCTGACACTTTGCATTCGCATAATCTTACAAGGAAGTACAATCATATTTTCACCACAAAGCATACACCAAAACAATACGTGAGTTCATCTTTTATCAGATTTTACTAAGGTCAAAAACTTATCCACGCGTTATCTTTTAAATCTTATCATTACTAGTTGCAATAAATATTGATAATGGTTACGCAAGTTAACAGTAACACATTTTAATTTTAGCATTCAACTTAACAACAACTCTTTTTTCCTTATAGAACTGGTCGCATTTCAAGGACTTAACGTGCACTTTCTTCTCAATTAATTATAATCTTTCGTTTTCGTATGAGTCCAGGAATTTTCATGGAAGTGTATTATATTCGCGTTGTTCTGACAGTTTATTTGATTCCTGTTCATTTAAATGAATCAGATTTTACAGGCTAGACAATTCTCTCCCTCTGCTTCCTACAAAGTATCACAAGTCATTGATTTTCTCCATTTCTACTTGAGAGTGAATTTCATGCTCGCATGCCGCTTTTGCTACAATGAAGCAAAACGTGAAAACCAGCACACTGTGTTGCTCAAAATTCAGTGACCTATTTAATATGAACAATCATTTGTAACTTTACAGGCAGAACAATGTTGAATTTAAAAAAAAACTGATTTCAAAATGTTTAACACAAATTTAGGCCATTTTTTTAACAAAAAAGTTATACAAGGACACAAAAGTAGGTTGCACAAAAGCTTCTAAAAGTTCTATCAAGTTTTCATCTACTTAAAGTAATCCAGTCTTTGACGTCCCTATATGAAACCTTTCGTCAACCTGAAGTATCTCACAAACTAATCAAAGCATTCTGAAAACTCTGAACTATTCAAGTAGATTGTCCTGCCTATTAGTATAATTTGTGAAGTTTGAAGTAACAAAAAAGTATCAGTTCTTTTTTTTTACATTTTGCCAAAAGTTATCCTAAAATCAATTAATTACTTACTAACTGTGTACACTTATACTATTACAGACATTCTAAATCTCCAACAGATAAATGTCTTTATTTTATCCTAGATTGATTTAATCTGGCATACCACTATCCTTTCGTCTAGACCGGAATATTTTTCCCCTTTTTTTGAAGTACTTGTGTTACTGAGATACTAAACAGACTTTGCGAAGATCTTGAACGCCACAGAGTGCGAGAGTTCAGATGAGGAAAATACCATTTTTTGTGAGCTTTCTGGCTGGTTGAAAATGTAGGACCAACCGCAGTTTTGCTAATACTGATACTTTAAGGAACACATTAGGAACCGCGATTGTCTGTTCGTCAAATATAAATATTTTTCCATAAAAGAAAGAGTGCAGTTAAAGATATTTTGTTCAGAGTATCTTAACAGGTTTCTTAGTGCTTACAAACAACAACACTGTATTGCAGAAGACGAGACGCTTGCGGAAACATCAGCATTATATGGCTAAATCAACTGTAAATGCGAATACAGTAAGGTTGGTAGCGGGATTTAAACACAAACGTTTATATATTCTACAAAGTATGCTGATGATTCACCATATTCGATATAAACAGCATCACGTTGGATTATTACCTGGACTAAAAGATAAATCAGTGCTATGGTTGGCGTATTGCGTTCATTATCTTGATGTCTAAAAGAGGCGACGTTCTTTTCTAGTGCATATACTTAACTACAAGAGTAAGAGTGAATTTTGTTTCAAAATAGTTTATTTTGATGCAATCACGACTTTCTTGAGTCGGTAGTATTTCTTTGAGCTCGTATTTATAAATGAAGGCAATAAACGCACGTCTAAATGTCAAGTTCTCCTGGCAAGAGACACTTCACTTCGTTTACAGTGAATATCTATTCGCTTTACTCTCAGGAAAAACCCTTTGCGCTGATATGAGGCAGCTGAAAATGCTAGAGTGAAACAAAATGATATATTTATATATGTTGTGCTTTTAATTCTACAGATTTTTTTCAGGAATCACAAAAAAAGAATCAAATTTCGATACTTGTTTCAGGGTTTTATACTTCAAATGAAAAAAAAACAACAAATAAAAAAACCACAAACACATTCAAAAATAGGTTCACGGATTACTTATTTTTTACTCAAAAAATTCTAGTTCATATACAACCACTTATATGTTTTTATTTATAAAAGAAAAACAACAACAACAACAAAAACATGCATTTAACATCGATCTGGAAAATTATTGCAACTGTATTATTTTCTGTCCAAACATTCTTACAAATCAGACCTTCTTGTTAAGTCCTGAATCCCATCCGCTTTAAATAGACTATTTCCATATTTCCATGTAGTGTGCTTTGAGGTGTGATTCAAGTTGTTCTTTTGCAAAAGAATTTTTCATCGTGTTTAAAAGTTTACTTTGGAAACATCTCTAACTTTTGCAAAATATCTTTGTGTCCGTTAAACTGTTTAGAGATATGTGTGGAAGGGTGGAAGACATCATAATGAAGTCTTCATAATATCAACCCATATACTGCTCTCTTTATCGCAAAAAAATGATTGAAAAAGATATAATGGTAAAGACAATAACAATAAAAATACTTCAAGACAAAGACCAAAAACTGACTTCTTTTTTTTCAAGAAAATCGTGGGACTGTTTTTTTTCTCTCTCTCTCTTTCTTTATATTTCCATATTTAGAATACTTCCTAACCATTTTTTTTCAAATGCGAAATTAAATTAGTATCGATTGAGATCATCAGCACAGTGTAACTGTGACTTTTCAATGCGTAGTTCACAACAAGCTCAATGCGAGGAATAGTTAATATCACGTACTCTTCTACTTAATTACTTTACGGACACGATACTGCTTAGATCATTGCCGAAAACAAGTGTTGATTAGATTTGTCATGCTGTTATAATTGTCTTATTTAAACTGTCTCTAGGACAAACTTGGTAATCGTGAAGACTATATAAAGAATGATAAAGGTACCGAAAGAAAAGGAAAGGTAGTATTTTCTACGACCAATTTTGACCGTTTCTGGCTTTAATGGCTCCGATACTGTAGGGGGCCTACCCGAATGTTTGAACATAGACCTCTATCCTCTGCCGAGCTTATTTGAAGAATGTGCCCAGACATAACCATAAGCGTACTGCTAAGCAAACAAAAAATGTCATCTTCTTGTCACCTGACATATGCTCTCATAGTCAAATCATTTGCTTTAGTATTGTATCAAGTTTCAGGTTTTCGGATATTTTTTTAACATGACTCATCTATTAAAGTCAGCGGTGAATGATATGTACATCTCATTTCTTTTACATGGAATATCAAATTAAATGAGAAAGATTAATAACTGTAATAGCCTCCGGTTAAGAGAGGTCAAATTGATATAATGTTTAAACATAACAATAAGTCTACGCAAAAGTTATTGACTTATTATCACAGGGAAGAAATAGTCATCAAAGCTGGACGAGTTAGAAATAACGTTTGGATTATAATGTACGTTTGCAATGTATAACGGAATTTATCGCGGACAGACTTTTTTCTTTATCTTACGAACGTTACATTTAGATTTGTATAATCAGATTTAAAAATCACAGAATTAAGTGAACTGTCCGCATTCTGAGGGCTTTTTTACAGTATCATCTACAAAATCCAAATTTTATTCGGAAATAGTTATCTGTTTTTCAAGTATATCTTATTTTATAATTTAATATTTAATACCTTCGTCTTCGTAAATTTCCTCATGGATTGTACATATATTTTCTGACTGTTGTCTTAACTTCTCCGCCATCCATTTCTTGAGGATCTGACGTCGAGCTTTGGTCATCAAGTTCTCATTTTTATTCTCTCCGCCACCACTTTCTTTCGAAACTGTTTCTTTAATTTGCATTTTTATCGAATTATTATCCCTAAACACAAACGTGTCCACTGAAGCATTCTGGCTTTGTTTTTTGTTGGAACGTCGTTTAAGACTTCTCCGCTTCTGACTATATTCGGAGACATGTTTAGAATTTGAGTTAAATATTAAAGCTGACTTTTTATTTCCATCTGTTTTATGAACACGTCGGTTTATATTCAACAGTGAGCTAAACTCGGATGGAAAAATCCTTTCCCCTTTATCACCACAAACACTCGCTCTCCTTAGTAAAACATTTTCACTTACATCTGTCGACATTTTAAATAAAAGGTTTAATATTATCTACACCTAGTAAAAGTTGACAATATCCAAACTCATATTTTTCACAACTCCATTTTTACAGTCGATATATGACCACTGATTCGTTCATTTCTTATGTGTCTTGTAGAAAATCTGATGTATTAAATCATTTTCAAGTAAATAACAGTCCACCTTATTAATTCCGATACAAGTGTTCGTAAGTAAGTTTTTCAACTAGTGCGCTCGATGTGCCATTACAGTACCCTGTATCTAGAAGTTTCCCGTTAACTATTCCAATACAATTCAATGCAGCAAGTCATAGATTCAGATCAAAATTCCATTAAGCGAGAAAAAACTTGTGAACTGAAAGAGTCGTACGCTTTACGCTGATCTCAAATATCAAAAATATTTAACCGCCAATGATGGCGATGAACATTGTAAAATGTTTAAACCAATAAAACTTTTGAATCTTGAAATCTTGTAATATTGGTATCACCTTTACATTTTTTGTAAATGTAAAAATTAATTCAATTCATTGTGTCCCATTTACAAACACCTGATAAAAGCTTTCATCAATCTTTTACACAGTTGTTAACACAATTGCAAACAAGTTACAACATTTTAAAGTTTTTACCTTTACACTTCAGTGAAAATATATCAAAATCATAAAATAATTGTATTTGAAATGTTTGTGCTGAGAACATATTCCTGACCTAAAATCGAACTAGTCCGAGGTTACGTATCTATTAACTTATATATACTTCTAGTATTATTGTAAATTCGCACTTAATTTTAAAAGACCGTGTCCTTTTCAACCTAAACTTTGCCTCTATGCGCGGGAAAGATATGTCTTCAGTGATATAGTAATTGTACCATCTGATATCTATTTCATAGCATACGAAGACATCGATCTAACTTCATCAGATACCATTTTGTTTCTTGATTTCATGCTTCCGTTGTTATCAATACAGGGTATTAGGTGAAGCCAGCTTTCGCTAAAATGTACCATTACGAGAAAAAAATGACAAGTTCTGATTAATTTATTCATTTGATGCAAGTTCGACGGGACAAAGTGAAATAGGTTAACATTTGTCACACCAGAGTTAGGGAAATTTGTGAATTTAAAAGAAGTGAATATTTGCAAATTCTATGTACGGTTGGACACAAACGCTTTTTTGATATCAGTATCAGTATATATAGTAAATACAAAAATGCACTTAAAATTAATTTCAGAAGTTCAACACTTAAAAAGAAAACAAATGTTGGTGGCTTTTGTTCTGAAGAAAATCTCCAGAAAAATGTATCAATTTCACTTTGAGCTTTTCCTAAAAAATCCGTTGTTCTAAATATTACCTTAAGCAAGCAAATTTGCATATAAATACCATGATATCTACATATATATTCGTTTAAGAAACGAAACGGAAACGCGTTGTATGTCTTAAGCCGTTTATTATTCTACAGTGTATTTGAATAAAGCCGTCCAAAAGTTTCCTGTGAATGTGCGATAATCAAGTTGGAACCATTCAGATTCGGGAACAAGATAAAAAAGGAATACTGTTAGAACACACCGTTTGCTTGAGGTTTTTAACAATTTACTTCTGAGCTAGAATAAGTATGAAATAAGAACATTTGCACACACACACACACACACACACCGAAGACGGAATAAGTAATGCTTCCATTAACTTGAATTAAACAAAACATCAAGCGGTAAGACCCCCCTCACTATGGCGCCTGAACAAAAAAATGCTTGTAAAAAAACGAAGGCAGGTTCTTACAGGGCTGTATATTGAACAGTTTTATCTATATCTAGGTAATAAAATATTTATTTTGCACGTTCTACATTGACATCAAGGCTTCAATTAAAAATCAAGGACCTTTTCTATTACATTTTAATTACGTTAATGTATGGGAATATATTTCTGATAAACATACTTCATATTAAAGTTTCCACACATCTGTGCAAGTACCTCTTGTAACCTAAACAGCCCTGCAAGTGTGACACAGTTCCGGTCATAAAAATATGTTAGATCACCAAGTCCTTCTGAAATGGCTGTGTAAATTAATATTTGTCTACTGCCGTTCAATTAGATATAATTACCGCGCCAGGATATAATTGTTATATCTTATAAACACGACTCACTCGCGCACTAAAAGTGAAAAATTGTAGTTTTTTTTCTTTATAGTCCTAACTACCAAACAGCGAGGAGAATCTAGGTAAGTAGGCTTCAGTTTCTGTTCTAGAGACAAATCTGAATGCAGAGATTTAAGGTTTGTCTTGTAAGGAGAGGTAGGTGAGTAACTGTACATACTTACTTGTATTAGATGCTGAATTTCTTTTCTGACAAATAACCTAATCTAAAATGGTTGCTAGTTTCATATATCGGCCGCTGCAAAATAGGGTTGCAACATTTACCAAGAAAAAAAGGATAATGAATATAAATTATACCATATTGTCTCGAAGGAATCAAATCAATTTGATTTCATACCATTATTATCTACTGCTACTGCTCTTACTGCTACTGCCAACTCTACGTTTTTCCTACTGCTACTGCTGGTACTGCTACTGCCAATTTCACGTTTTTTTCTACTGCTACTGCTGTGTACTGCCACTGCTAACTTCACGTTTGATTTAATTTCTACTGCCAACTGCTACTGCGTACTGCTACTGCCAACTTCCTATTAGTCCATTATTGAATGTTCGACGAAAATTGAAAACAAGAATATTTCAAATCTCAATTGTATTATCAAAGCAATTTCATTGACCGTAAGCTGTCTTTTAGAAACAGAAGATATTACAGAAGACACGTTCTGACGGCATATCACTGCCAACAAAATTCGTCAAATCTTTTACTTGTTACATACACTTTATTCCTCACACATATAAAGTATATTTCAAGAATCCCCCCAAACCTTATTTTCATTATAATCAGTCGGGGGGATAATTCGTCTATCAATATCTACTCTAGCTTGATTGTTTATAGATTGTCCTTTGAGAAAATTATACAAGGCAATCCGGAGTATGTAATTTTGGACTTGCAGTTTCTAGATAAAATGGCCATTGATAAAAATAGCAATGTACTGTTAAGAGCAATACTGCATGACAAATTTTCATGTTCCAAAATCAAACTGCAGTAGCAGGACTGGGTCGGTTATTATATCTTTGCATTCTGGACACAGTAAGGCATTATCGTTATCATGTGCTGGGATACTGACAGACTTCTTGACTGGGAAAGAGTAAAGTCATTATCATAAATATACTATGTTTAGGCTGCCGTGCCAAAGTTCTTTTCTTTGGTACCTGAAAAGACTGACCAGACACTGATATCACTTGCCATTTCATTAGAGATCCATAGGTTCTTGGTCTTAGAAACTAACTGGTTTGTTTCAGTGGTGACTAAGACCAATTTGTCTTGATTTTAGGTCCACAATCATTTTGTCTAGACCAGTAGACCAGAAAGCGGTTGCACTGTCTACTGGTGGAGTCCTGTAATTTATTTTGTTAAATGTGTCTGTAAAGAATCTTTAGTGCCTTTAAAAGCGTTAGTTTAGAGTGGTATTCGGTATTCCTTCGTTTTGTGCGTTGACTAGTTACTTAAGTTTGCGCGTAAAGACCAACTTATATCAAATCGTTTTGTCACATCGGTTCAAAGAGCTTTAAAAAATGGCTAGTTCTAAGACACAGAAAACCTAGCATACTGTAAAACTCTTAAAGCAGATAGTTGTTAGTGCCTTTATAATATAAAATAAAATAATGTATCCACCTGAGGGGAAAATAAGACGCAAAAAATCTCGTTTAAAACTTCTTTACCATCAAAGTACAACTCCTGCACAATAAGGCAGTTCATGTAGAATCTGCAAAATGCTTGAAAGGACCAAACAGAAAACAAATCAATAAACTGAAGAAACGTTTATCAATAGAAGGAAACGAACATCTTAGTGAAAGTTCCTTTACAATTTCTAAATCCATTCACATATATTGAATTCTACCAATGGAAAACACACTAAAAAGTCGTTTGGAAAGTAATCATTCAACTGTTTCATGACAAACGAAGTATGAAAAGAATGACAGTATTGATTGAGAAGTTGGTTCGACATGACATGTATATAAGAAATGTTCATCAAGCATGGTCTCAGACGTAAAGGAAATACACTAGACTGTTACAAGAGTCTTCGAATGGCTCTCGATTTCTGATTAGAACACCGTACATTGTGATACGAACGAGATTCATAAAGAGAATGCATAGATATGCAGTATACATTTGCGAGAAATAGTTGGAATCCTGTCTTAAAATGTCATCAGCTATTAAACGTTCGCCTCAAAATTTAAACAAGGCGTGGTTTCATTTAAAACAGTACGCCTAGGTACACAGTCATATTGTCTTGAAAAATGAAAAAAATGAATACGCAACTTCGAAATTTTACTATTCAACTATTCCGTTTACTTTTTAGCTCCAGATGCATTCTAAGAATGCATGCTTTTACATTTTCAATATGAAATAGTCTCCGGTGCAGCATGCTCCCGTAACCACTAAAAAGTGGGATTGAAATTCCATGCAGCAAAGCTACGCGTATGATGTATATGCTTTAACTTTAGATAATAAACAAGTTCTTTTTAGACATAAATGTTTGTAATTTTCAAAAAAAAAAAAAAAGAAAGACCATCCCCCTGTTTTACATTTATTCCGAGGTGAAACAACTATTAATAGTAGTCGCCGTATTCAATTATTAATTCGATGAGGCAATCCGGCTAAATGCGCATATAAGCACCAACAAAAGTTTAGGAAACAAAACAAAATATATTTGACTCCAAGACAGATCTATCAGCTTCTAAAAACTATATATAGCTTGCTTTTACTCAACACTTGCGTAAGCAAATTACGTAAAACGTAACAACTAAAAACTAATCATTGTGTTAAGTTAATTTACACTACAACACACAGATACTGAATTCTGAACAACACTTAAAATTTTACAGTTGATTATCTCCGTCTTAATTGTATCTTGTGACACTTAATTCTGACACATCTGAAAAGGAATTTATGACTCTTGGAAATTTCTAACGCAAGTGCTATATATGCCAACACAGGCGTGATAATCATATTAGATTTATTGTGATCTGTATGAAATAATCTTAATTTTTTATGTCTTTAAGACCAGTAAAATGTATAACACAGAATAATAGCTCGTACTTCCTGATATTACATTTAATTCTATCAACGTACATTTTTTATCTATTTTAGTACTCTTTCCTATACATTTTATTACATTGCCTCACATTACACAATATCAAAGAATGTTTGCCGCTGCCTCTGTTTTCTTTTATACATTAAGTCTTATTTTGTCACAGATTCAGGGTAAACTGATGTTAAAATATATTTATAGCTGTGTCATTTCATTCCTGAAAGACATAAGTGCAAAAATTTGTAAGTGGTACATTTAGATAAGTGTTAGTTTGCAGACAAATGTGATTCTAAGTATACTGTCTAGTTATTTTGTAAGACTTCTATGTGAGCCATCTGTCTAGTCAGCTATGACCTATATTGAGGTATTTCATTCCGTTCGTTTCTTTTTTTTAACTCAAGATTAGCCCTTTTCAGACAGCATTTTACTTACGTAACTGACACATACATTTGACATTTTTTTCGTTCTAAATGACTGTGAAACTTATCACAATATTCACTGTATGACCGTTTTCTTATATTAAGATTATGTAGGTTAAATGTACTCTTTATTAGTCCTTTAAGTGTTTCTTGCTTGCCAGCAAGATTTAACTAACTACCGTTTAACTTCTTATTACTTGTTCTTATTCGGATACCACCTTAATAAATCATTCCTTTAAAAATATATTCATATCGGGTTTCAGCGCGGTATTGCTTTTTGAAATATTTTATAAATGTAATGCGACAAGGTTATTTCTTGATCAAATAGAAATCAAGTTTAAGTATTTATCAAGTTTGTCATGTTTATCACGTGAGTTTTAGAACTTCGTGCATCTTAACAATTATTGTGAAATTTTAATGCAGTTGAGAATTATAAGTACACTGCATAAAGAAAGTATATATTACGATGTATGTTTATACTGCAATGCATTAATCAAAGTTGATAGTGTCTCTGCCAACAGAAATGACATGACTCTGTCTCAAGTTATTTTCACAGACATATTTATCTTTTCCAGTACATTTAATACTTCTTAAAGGCGGATGATTTATCTACTTTCAATGAATAGTAAGAACTGTTTGTTTGAAAAGCAATATCATTACTTAGATTTGTTTGAAATCAAAAGTACTTTTTTGTGCAGAACGGTAAAACTAGAGCTGTATCTGACGATGAAACATCACTGCAAGCCATCGATCACTCCTAATAACTTAGACATTTTCAACAAAAAGAAAGACCAACCCGTTTCTTGCATTTATTCCGACATGAAACAATCATTAATAGTAATCTTATTGGATAAAAATGCAATAAGGCAACCCCGCTAAATGTGCATATAAGTACCAGCAAACATTCAGGAAACAAGTCAAATTATATATAACTCCAAGCCAGTTCTATCCAGCTTCTAAAACTATACATCGCTTGCTTTAACACAAGAATTTTGCTTCTATGAATTACATAAGATTTAACAACTAAAACTAATCATTATGTTTATTTACGACATATAGACATTGAATTCAGAACAACACTTAAATCTTTACAACTGATTACCCCCGTCATATCATATCTTGTAAGTCTGAATTCTGAAATATTTAAAAAGAAAGTTACGACTCTTAGAAATTTCCAACTCACGTGTTATTTACGCTATCACAGGCGCGACAGCAGTAAGAACATTATTATAATAGATTTATTGTGATCTGCTTGAAATAATGATGACTCAGTTGTTTTACATTAACTCTTATAACATATTCAGAGTGAACAAAACAAAAGTTTTATTCATTAACGTTCGAGAAAAAAAAAACGAAATACGAACAGAAGTTGTTTCAACTACTACTTGCATGAGAATACATGAGATATTACTTTTTAAAAAAGTTATTTTAAAGAACGACTTTTACACTAACACAAAGAACATGACAAGGCCTAAACTTCGATACTTTCGACACTTGTCTTGTGAAAACCGCAATGTAGAATTTCTTCTTGTTTAGAGTTTTGTAACTCTTGAGAGGAGGTCCTACAAGTGTTAAGGGTAGGACAAAAGACGCTTTGATATTATTGAAGTTAAACTATAGTCATGGCCGTGCCATTTCATTCCTGAAAGACATACATTCAAGCGGGAAGATCTGTAAGTGGTACATTAAGACAATCTTAATTCTAAGTATACAGTCTAGTTATTGGGTAAGTCATTTATGTGAGTTATTTGTCTAGTCAGCTTCGGCCTATATTGAGGTATTTCATTCCGTTCGCTTTTTAAAACTAAAGATTAGCGTTTTTCAGATATAACATTTCACGTACGTACTTAACAAATGACATACACATTTGACTTTGTACTAAGTGACTGTGAAGCTTACACAATTTTCACTGTATGACAGTTTCCATGTTTTAAGATTTGTTGGTCAAAAATTTTCTATTGGTTAGCCCTTTCGGTATTTCCTAATTTCCACCTTTAGTTTACTAACTACCGTTTAACCTCTTGTAGTTTGTTGTTAATCATATTCCACACTAGTAAATCATTCCTTTACAAATATATTCATATTCAGTGTGCTATTACTTTTCGAAATATTTCATAAATATATTGCGACAAGGTTATTTCTTGAACAAATAGTTATCAGGTTTGTCATGTTTATCACGTAAGTTTAGGAATTTAATACATCTAAACATAAATTGTGAAATTTTAATGCAATTGAAAATTATTATCACACGGCATAAAGAAAGTATATTTATGCTGCAATGAATTAATCAAATTTGATAGTGTCCCTGCCAACAGAAATGACACGACTCTGTCTCAAGTTATTTTCACAGATATATTTATCTTTTCCAATACATTTAATACTCCTTAAAAGCGGATGATTTATCTACTTTCAATGAATGGTTTAGAACTATTTGTTCGAATCACAAATTTCTTTACATATATTTATTTAAAATAAAAAAAATTGAATTTGTGCGGAACTGTTTGTGATGATGAAACATGTAATACTTATTATCACTGTAAATCATCAATCGCTCGTAATATCTTGCATGAACACGTTATAATTTGTCGATGCAGAAATCAGGTTAGGATCATTGTGTACTTAACCTAGGATATAACCTAGGATACTGAATGTAGGAAATACTTTAAAGAAACTACTATACACCAACAAACTTTCGCGAATACTGTATTTTCCGTTTATCACCCTCTAGACGCTTTCGCGATGATATTCTTTCGCGGAAACTAACCAGCCGCTGATAACGAAAAACTGGAACTTATCTGGTGTATATTTTGTTAAGAAGCTTCTTAATAAATTCATATTATATTACAATTCTTGTATTTTGTAGTTGAAATAAGCCTCGCCTCTTGTAGCCATGCATATTTATATATCGATATAACTTTCACAATTTATATATAGAGTAATCCAAAAAATATCTGTTCCAAAAAGTGAGAAAAAGCATATCAGGAAAACCACTGTCAAAAAACACACTCTCCCTACAAGTCAAAAAGTAGAGGAAAAGATAGCACCAATGCATTTATAGACCAACTAAAATAGGACACCACAAACGATTTACGAAAATGTGAACCAGAGGGGTTAACACCTTGGAACGGCCAGTGGCAAAAACATTTGCCACTGAGGTTTAATAAGGTTCTAGGGTGCACTAACCTCACACTTGCCCCTAGGTTATAATAAGAACAAACAAGCACAAATTGTCCTGGTGAATTAACTCCAACCCAATCATCAACTCGACAATGTTGCAGGCAAAAGCACACATACGTTTGAAACATAAAAATCTAATGGCATTGTAGCTTAGAGTGAAAATGATAGGTACTCAATGACCTTATTGACACCAGAGTACTTGTAGTAGAAGCAACAAGAACACGACAGCAGGAATAAAATCGACTGATCAAGTTTCTACATCCTTTTAAAGATTTCCCTAGAAACATTCATAAACTCTCAATTCCCTGCCACCGCCGTGCAAACAAAGAGGAAAACAAAGCGATCAACCGTAGAAGGGTTAACCATCAAGCAGACAGAGCTCTGCAGAATATCATGTCGTAGCTTTTCAAATTATTCTCAAATCTTGTCAGCATTTTGCCAGGAAATAAAATATTTTTAATATTTCGACATATCAGAAATTAAGTTTCGTCCCAGGTATCTATGCTTATACGGAGCAAAACAGATTCGCAACTTATGTTCCCAAGAATCAGTTGTGTTAAATTATTGTTCAAACCAGTCAATGGGTCAGGAAAAGAGTTTTGAGATTTTTCCTTTCAGCAGCCAGAGTTCTTGATGTATCTCACTACGCCAGTAACATTCTGGTAAAGTAAGGTTATAAGCAGCCCAAGAATTTTAGAGGATGTGTCGTTTGAATGGAGTTGTTGACAGACGGGCCGGAAGGACGACGTACATTAGGCGATCCTCATAGCTGACATGAGCCAGACGGTTGGGGTGAGTTGAAATAAAACCTTTCTCTGTAGCATAAAGGCAGGATAAATGAATTCTGAAGACAAAGACAATTTCGATTAAAGACATCTGTCTGACATGGCATTTCTGAGATATGACATGTTAATCAAGATTGACCCTTATTATTGTATTCGATCATAAGAAAATTTATATTGACCTCAATATTTAAATGACTCGCGATTTCTGAAGATAAACGTTAATATTTTTTTGGTTTTGTTTGTTTGTTGTTTTTTACAACAAATGTTTACGTTTTTACGTTGGAGAAATCTGAAACACTGACAGCTGCTGATGTGTCAGCCAAAGTCCTTATACTGGTTCGTCCGTCTGTACAGAAAAATTTGGCAAGAAAGAGTACAATATAGTTAGGAAAAAACTACAATATCTTTGTTCTTCCTTTTTTAGCCTATCGAAGAACCTAAAATAAAAATAATATTTCCTTCAAATTCAAAAGAACATGTTATGAAACCATAGTTAAGTTACAGTTATAAGATATTCCAGTATAGGAATATTCTATGTAGAATAAAAAGATTACTTTGGTTTTACTAGGTCAGGAAAGCACATGGCTCCTCTAAAAATAACTCAATAAAAATGTCAAATTTATAAACAAATTTCAATTAACCATTACTATATTTGTAATTATCAACTAATAACTTTGTCAAATCAAATATTTAAAACTGTTCATGCATTTCTCAGCAAAACTTTTCGCAACTGATCAATATCTGACACTATTTTTATTCAAGACTTTCCATACATTTTTTCACATTACAAATCTGGACTTTTAAGTAAATATTAAGTATACAGTTTCCCTGTATTTATGACAGAAATTGCAGTATCGCTGTTTGCTGCTGAGAGATGTCGTTGTAGAGAGGAGAATGTCAAGGCAAAGTACAATCATGTTGACGTCATTGTTGTTATCATGACATTGCTGACGTTCAGAGATGATCTGAGTAGTTGAACTGTGTATATTTAAAGCATTGTGCAGAAGAACAGCAAATATAGGCAACAACAACCAGGAAAAGTCTTACGACATCCCACACTTATAACGAAACAAATGTTTCTTTCTGTCCTTATAATTTCTGATAAGGATTTGCTTTGCAGCACTGAATACAATCACATCTCTTAAAACCGCCCTCAAATATGATATTTATGACAACAAATAGGTCAAAATGATATGAAAAGTACCATTTTAGATACTACGCTTCCAAAAGAGTCATTTAATAACATAATGAACTGGTAGGGAGTTAGCAGTAGCAGTACACAGTAGCAGTAGGAAAAACGTGAAGTTGGCAGTAGCAGTACCAGCAGTAGCAATAGGAAAAACGTAAAGTTGGCAGTAGCAGTAAGAGCAGTAGTACTAGATAAAACTTGAAGTTTCAGTAGCAGTAGGTGCAGAAGCAGTACATAAAACGTGAAGTTGACAAATTCACGTTTTCCCACTGCTTTGTACTGCTACTGCTCAGTTCCTATACATTATTCACTTGATATTTGATGCTCTATCATGTAGACTTTGTGGTGTTGTGACGTTAAGTTTAACGTCCTGTTATATTAAGATATATCAGGCGGTACTACATGCTGCTCCTTTATAAATATTAAAGTTTATTCAGTTCAAAATGATCAATCTCCATTACAGTCAAGACAAATACCAAACCACAGAGGGTGTGCAGAATGTTCAGTTGACTTCTTTAAATTCTTATATGACACTAAACATTCAAACACCGTTGCAAATTCATTTTATGACTGGCCCATAAAACTGTTTACCTTAAACATCTTTACAGTCTTCGAATTTAGACGCCGGACCGAAGGCCAAGTCCACCAAAATGACTGACGGTCCAGTAAAAAGTTACAAATCAGTAGTCCGACTGTCCAGTGAATATTGGTGCTGCTTTTTTAAACTAAATACAGTGAACAAAGTTGAGAAACAAGTAAAAAGTTGTGTTTTTGAAAATAAAATGAAATTGTTTCTTAAAAATGCATTCTTCTCCATAGAACAGCGATTCGTTAACCCCAACTACAACATAACGCATTCGTACTTAGTTTACACATAACCGGTGCTCCCTTTCCAGTTTTCGTGATAAATATGATGTTTTATTTTAATTATTGACCAAGCTATTTCTGGTGTAAAGAGAAAAAAGCCAGCCGAAAGTAACACATTATTTTCATTATTCTGTTTCATGAAATAACTCTGTTTCGGTTTCCTGTTTTGTTTTTCTTCTTTTTTTACATGCATGCATACATTTTCGGAAAGTGACATCCGATCCATTCCATTACACTCATTTATCGACCAAGGTACATAATGTAGTCGTACGGAATATATACAAGGGGTAATAAATGGTGACATATATATGTATATGCATATATGGCATTTTCAGAAGTTGGGAAAAAAAGTTAAGATAACAATCTGGTAAAAAGTTTAACTGAACTGACAGTGTCCTGTACAAATGAATCAATTATACCAGAGCTTTTTTCACAGGTTGGGGAATGTGCCCTTCCCTTAAATTTGGGGAAATTTAATGCAGTTTTTTTGCAAAAGGGGAAGAAAAAACTTGATGTAAACTGAATTTTAGGGGAAAACTATGATTTTAAGGAATTTTCCTAAGGGAAAGACGCCTGTAAACGGCGTAGAAGGGGCAAAAACCCTTGAATACTATTATTTTCACTAAACAATACTATTGTTAGGCTATGAAGCAAGTTCAAAGTATAATTAATATTATTTTTAACATTGTGGTGACAAGTTTACAATACTATTGTTAGGCTATGAAGGAAGTTCAAAGTATAATTAATATTATTTTTGACATTGTGGTGACAAGTTCTACTTCAAAACATAGTCTTATTGTTTTGTTCATCCTTATAGCATTGTTCACAGCTATTATTCGGTCCAGTTAAATGTCATTCGGTCCAGTCAGATTATTGCCTTGGCTGGTCCGAAGGTTCAGTGCTTCAAAAAGTTATTCGTGAAGACTGTCTTTACACAAAGGTTGAACACTTTTTTTTTATCATTAATAAGTTTTTAATTCGGCGATTGAAACAAGCATTCATAAGAAACCAATTTTGAGAAAATAATCATTGACATTTTTTTACAAAACTTGGCTACTTATTCGCACTTTACAATATCTATTGTCAATATCACTAGAGAAATGTGAATCAAGTTAATACCTTAAGAAACTGTAGCTAGTGTTAATATTAATATTATAATAGTCTTATACCAGAATTCTTAGGAAACAATTAATTTTACTTTTTCATTCTAACAGACACTAACTTATACTAAAATCTAATTAAAATTTCGTGAAACATTTACTCCTACAGATACTTTTGTCAATTAAATTTTAAGATCACATTGGTTTTTTTTACAAAGCGCTTCATACTTACAGTTGAAGATCAGCCCTTAACGCTAAAATCCATTAAAAATAATAATCCAGCGTTGGGAAACATGATTTGAAAATCGTTTTACTTCTCTTTATACTGTGTTTAACATCAAAGTATAATCACGGTAGTGGTATCAAATTCACTCCGAAATAATGTGTTTAAAGTTTATAAGCAAACTTTACTGTAAGCAATTTGAATCAATAAATTTTAGCATAAAATTATTATTCCATGATAGTTTCTTTGATAACAATATTCAAGAAAACAATAAACCCTAGAAAACAATCACTGCAGAAGTCTTTCACAATGGCTTACAGACAAGATAAATGAATTCTTAAGAAAATGACACATTGATCAAGAAGTAGCAGTCCTAGATGACAAATATGAGAAATGACATGTTCATCAAGCTTTGTATATGACCCAGTTTGCAAGAACACTTATCTGTTACCAGAGTATTCAAAGGGCTCTTGAGTTTTGATCAGAAAACAGTTCATCCTGGTTCAATAGGAGCTTTATTTGGTAAAAGGGAAAAAAGATTGCCCTTGCAGCTGAACAACTGTTGAGTATATAAAAAATGTCGTTGATGTTCTGTTTTTTTCCAAATAACTGAACAAAAAATAAATCAAAGAATAAAACATAGTCAGAAAAAAGATATACATTCTTTATATCTTCTCGCTTGTAAAAGTTTTCTTGTATGCGTTCGTTTCATTTTCAAGTACACTTTTTATAGTTAATCAGTATAATATATATTATTTTTGCCTACATTTATCTATTATTACATACATTTATTTCTTTTACGTTTTTTTTTCAACTTCACTGAAGTTCTAGAAAAGTGTTTTTGTCTGTATCACAAAATTCAGAAACAGATAGTTGCACATCATAATATGTGATACTGAATCCTCGCTCAAACAGAATTAAATCTTTAGAACTGACTCTTTCTGTCAAGCTTGTTCATGGTGATGAATCGTCTTGACAGAATACATAAAAGTAACACAGAGTATTTATAAGGTCAATGACAATACATGAGTCGCAACAACATAATAAGAATTAGTTTATATTGTTTTTATGCAAAACCTATTTATTTAAGTATATACTACAGTTCCAAGGATATATTTTCATATAAGTTTGCGGAGGCAGTAACATTTTTCAAGCCAAGAACGTTGAAACAAGAAAGTCATCTGAATTGCAGAGTGAGATCAGTGTCAATGTTTGCAAAAAGGATTAACAGCTGACCCTACCTTCAGAGCAGTTCCTTTTTTTTAAATGACGTTTTCTTAGAGGGTTCCAAACTTTTTTTTCAAACGTACACCGCTTACTATAATTGCTAAAAACTGACATAATTTAGAATGTGAACTGCTGTTTACAATTCTGTCATTCTGGTAATAAACACTGCATTGTTTATGTATTTTTCGTACAATGTTGTAATTAACGTCAGTGCCAATACTTTTAGCTAATTATGACAAAGCGTGCATTGCACTTACAGCAAAGTTGTTGTTGCAATGTACACAATAACCTTCATTCGCGCCGAATGTATCAAATGAATTAACAAATATATCTTCCCACTTTCTAAGAATTTGCAGCTTAAACTGAAAATATCACAATTATATATAAAGAACACACAAAAGTAGCGACATTTAATGACATCATACAATGACATTTACACAGCTGCACCCCAAAAAACAGACTTGTTATTTTGATATTCTGTATTTCTGAATTAACGAAACCCTCTAACGAAATGATTTATAGCATTGAAGCTTGAAGACCTTTATGAAAATACTTGAAAACCTACATCTATTCATTAATAACAAGTAAATAATTATTCCATAGAATGGTTATATTAGACATACCATCAATGCTGAACAAATTGTGTCTTGAAATGCAGTTCAAGATTAAACCCGTCTACGCATATATACTTTATTCAAAATGTAAATGAAGTAATATTTCATTCACTTCATTTAATTTATCATTCTCATTTTAGAATATTATGATAGGTAGAACATTCTTAGAAAGCAGAGGTAATTCTTGTACACAAATCTTAACTGCGTCTTGGCTTTAATATTTCCTGATAAACATAATCTGGAGCAAAGGAAATCCTAACAAACAAAAGTGTTCATTACAAGAAATAATCTAAAACAAATGTCAAAACAAAAACTGTTGAATAAAGTAGGTTAAGGCATTGTCATGCTCTTCTATAACATGCAATAGCAGATAATGTGATATGTCGTTAATGGCACAGTGCTTTTTATATATTATAAATATTAACTGCAAACATAATGCCAACATTCAACATTACTACAGTATAAATAACCTCATCCAATGCCAAAGTCCTTGTTTTTTTTAATGTATAACATTTACAATGTATGCAATCCAATGTATGTTCAGTTAGGGTTTCTATGAAGTCTACATTAACCGCCCCAAGGTATATTGTAGTAGAAGAAATGTATCAGAAAAAGCCGTATTCTCATGTCAAGCATTTAGTGTACTAATGCTCTGCTATAGACAGCCTCTTCATAAAAAATAAATGTCTGAATTTCGAGACATTTATTTCATAGTTTTCATTATACTTATTCGCCTACTGAAATGTGATCAACTGGTTCTTAGTTATTCAGTCGCAAATAAAATAAGGTTTTTACTGTAACAAATATTAAACAATTAGTAATGGGCTATTTACGTCACGTTTTCGAGATTATGCAATATCTAGTCAAATATTAAAATTCACCAAAACACGTGAGACGGGACTTTTTATACTTGTACTATAAATACATTGCCGTCCCTACTTTCAATATACTACACTACAACGCAATAGAATAATGCGGACGTAATATTAATCCAGGAAGTTAAATCTAAACAAGCAAATTCGTTGAATTGATATCCCCCACCGAATGATATAAATCACTGAAACGAGGCTGTATAATCAACCTTTTACATAGATTTTGACCTTGGACTTTGAATGACACATCAATTTGATGTCTTTATCTCTAAAATTTGGTGTCTTTATCTCTAATTAATCAATGCCCATAATACAGAGCTGTGTCCAAGCATACATAGCTCTTATAGTAAATGACGTCGTTCGAGAGAAATTATGTCATTTTTTTAGATATGGTCCGAACAAAAACTAAGTATTAAGGGGAATAACTTTAAAGTTATGAAGCCAAAAATTACAGTTCCTATACACTTCACTTTTACTCAATGAGATCTAACCAAATAATTAAAAAGTTTTAGATTTACATTTTTAATAGTATTTGAACTATGTTCCAAATAAAAAGTGTGACGCTTGGACAAACGGAGGAATGTACAGCCGAACGGACAATGCCAAATCTATATCCCTCTTCTCCTCAACGACATCTATGCATCTATGATACATTCGGAGTTATGTTTTGAAAAAATTAAGTACGAAACTAACAAAGGCAATAATTCAAAAGTGATCAAGTGAAGAGTTATAGTTACTATGGAATGCACAACTCCTTATGCATAACTGCAAAGACTTTTTGAATTATGGTCCAAAAACAATGGATATAAACAAAATATAACGAAGAGGAATAACTCCAAAATTATAAAGTGAAGATTTACAGTGTCTTTGCATTGCACTTCTATTCAGTTAGATCCAATCTCATATCAAGTTTAAGGTTCATGATATACTAGTAAATAGTTTTTGGCTATGTTCTAAACAAAAAGTGTGAAGGACGGACAAACGGACGAACAGCCGGGCGGACAACGCGAAATCTATATCCTTCCGCCGTCAGAGCAAAACTAAAAAACAAGTTTACGAGTTTGACATTTGAGCCTGAGAAAATAAGACCTTACGTAATAACATATGTTTTGCAACAGACACCAAACACACCTTACTAGTCTACTTGGAAAACAACATTATTATATTGACTAAAAGGGACTGGGGAGCTATGACTTTTTTAATACAAGTCTTCATGAAATTTGTATACCTACAAGAAATTTTTTGAACAGAACAACTGCAATTTCAAGAGTGTTAAAATCAATTGTTTTTTTTTCAAAACTCCGAAATAATTGAAAACAAATATGAGCATGTATCTGATAAGATATCATAGGAATGCCATCGGTTTTATTCTGACAATAATAGTATAACGTGTAGTTTGTAACAGTTTCAGTTCGCGGTGCATATATCTCAATACGACATCTATTTTCAGTGTCAGTTAGTGCTGTCACACGATTCCATCGGTTTATTTATTACTTACATTTTTTGCCTGTATTTTTATAGAGAAATTTAGAAATTCATGTGTAATAAAGATAAGTGCAAATGCTCACAGCTATGACACTGTAATTAGTGTAACCCAAATAGCAATACACTTACAGTACCGTCACTGTTACAATAAACAACCCACATGTGTAGGAAGTTATAGCTTTGCAGCTGAAAGCGCATTTTCTTCTCAAAAACTACAAATGCAGCAATAAATCTGACAGTTTGCTTTATAGCAACTAATAAATCTTCCGCTGAAATGAAGTTTTAGAAACAAGTTGGCTGCTTAAAAAAGCATCCAATGGTTTATGCCAAATAATTGAATTTTACATATGATCAAATCTTTCTACAACATTCCTTGCGATATTGATAGTTGTCCTCTTCCTTTAATATTTCAGTCTATGTTAGTAAATTTGTCAGTGAGTGAACAAAGCAAGTAATTTTTTTAGAATATATAGTATTATCAGTGTTTACGAGCACAGGATATAATACACTATAAAAATATAAAAATAAAATCTTTGAGAACTCAAGACAACTACGATCATCCATTTTAGAAATAATTAAAGTATCGTAAATAGAGCTAAAAAGGGAAAATTAAAAAGGAAACAGCATACCAATTTCATATTTTACAAGACTAATATTTCCAGCGTTACATATTTACTTACACATTTGAAATGAAACCACTGTATTTTGCATTTTTGTTGTCACATTTCAACAAGCCGGTATCATGCAGGAGCAGTGGTAACGCACTGAACTGATATTCCAGGGGTCCTATATATTAGTGCTATACATTGAGCATGCAAGAGAACCAGAGGCGTCATTGAAATGGGATGCTTTCTTGTCTTGCACTATACCCAACATCCTAAAGAAGCAAACCTCTCTATGGGGTCAACACATACCGACGAGAAATAAACTCAAATAGATGAAGGAATATACAGTTAATTAAGCAACGCTCACATCACCTGCTGACATTATATGCATTTTCTGAATTCTGCTAAAATGTTCAAAATGTTGAAGTTCTGAACATTCATTTAAATGAGGCTTCATTTAAAAATATCAAATCTAATGTTTATATCAAATGATTTTAGTGTGAAACATGTTTCTACGGCAGAACAGTTGCGAAAATCCTAAAGTCTGAATTGTAAGTCAGTTTTCTTTCAATTTTATTTCTGTCATTTTTAAAAATTATGCAAAATAATATGTAAATTACAATCAATTTCTCTGTTGAATTTAAACACATCATTTACCTAAAAACACAAACATATATTTGCCACTCACATTGACACAATCAGATTCAATACATTGAATACAGCTTTCTAAATCATATGATTGCACATTGTTAAAACTAGGGCCGCAAATAGGACCGCAAATAGGATCGCAGAGCCGCAGAATAAGGATGTCAGAAAATCTCCGGATCTAGACGCTCTGCTCCATATTCTTTTTCAAAAGACGCTCTGTCGCATTTTGAAACTCGCCAGTATACTGGGTGATGCCCTAAGGGGCATAACCCAAAAATATCGTGCAATACTTACTTACTTGCATTTAGAACTAAAGGTATTTTGTATTTGTAAAAACAAATGTTAACAGTTTGTCGTATTTATCATTTTTGTGTTAAATATTTTGCCAATGTTTTGCAGAAATATAAGTTGTTTACCTATTCTAGAACATAGATTAACAATCTTTTTTAAGATCATTGATAAGCGTCGTAAATGTTCAATGCATAGGTGGGAATATAGGATACTACGCATCGAAATGCATCATTACTGAAGCAAATATTTCGAAAAGGTTCATGCCGATATTATATTAAATCACATTACATTAAATCACATTACATTACATTACGTTACATACGTGGATCAAATCTTATGAAAAAAACATGTATCGTATTTGATTATACAAAGTTACTGAATATATGCTTAATTTGAAGACAAACCCTCACTTTATACTGAAAACCTCGGAAATACACATTAAGATATTTGCATTTTCATTACGGGAAGATGTTAATCTATGACAATTTCTGCATTGTGCAATTACAACTTCAAAGTAATCAAATTCAGATAAAATGATAAAATAAATAAGTGATGAATAAAATACAGCAATCGATCAGTTGATAAAAGCAGTAAACGTACGCGTCCATTTGTTTTTAATAATTTGGATGAGTTTACGTTTATTGCTTTGTGATTTAACATCCTAAAGTTTCGACAAATCATATTGTGTTTCGTTACCTTCACTTGTGTATGAACGTGTACCTTGACTCCTGGTGCCCTGAATTTCAAAACTCTCAGTACTAGGTCCAGCCTCAAGGCAATTGCTTGCGGAATTGTTAGTATCTGCGTTTGGGTCGCAAGATTTGCTGACGTCATTACTTTGTGTGCACAGATTCAAAACGTCTTCACTTTTACTAGCATCTCCATGCACACATTGTTCAAAACGTTTTCGGAAATACTCAATCTCCTGAAGTCTTATCTCTTTAACTGGATCGAGATGTGATTTACTACGTTTTAGTAATTTTGCCTCAAATACACTAAATTTCCTTGCAGTACGTCTCGACTTCCGACAAATATTTAAAGGGCTACTGTACTGAGCCATAATAGGCTGTGGCTTAAAACACGACGTGCACGAATTATATAACAGTATACAATCTTTCCGAATTTTCCAACTTTATTGTATTTATTTTTCATATGAAAAATCACTTTTAAGCATGACTAACCGAAATGAATTACCAAGTCTGCTATTTTTGTCTGTGTCATCTGTCTGAATTTCATTTCTAGGTCAATGTTTTAGTAAAATATCCTTGAAAATTTTGACCTTTCTCTTGTTAAATATTCAAGCACATCTCACACAGTCGTCTATCAAGTTGTATGAACAGCGAACCATTAATCAATTTTATTAATCAAAAGAAATATTTCCTTCTTTCTGCGCGTTTAAAGTATAAAACGACAAAACAATTTATCATTTTACACGAAATCTTTATGTACATAACGAATATTTATCTTCCTTTTACTTGTTGTACAGTGTAATGTTGTGCTTCAGCACTTGCAAGCAATTACACAATGCTTTATTGCTAATGGGAAGTTAAAACAGGTAAATGTCATATTTGTCACTTAGCAAGTTAAGCAACTAAGCAAATAATATATTGAAATGTTATTTTTATTATTTGTTAATTCATTTTTTTTTGAAAACAACATTGTCACCTAAAACACACGACAAGTGTATCAACAAAGTCATTTGTATCTATCTCCCTTTAATATGCTAACAGTAGTATTGTTTTTTAATACAATGCAAAACAGTTTGGTATTTACTCACCACAGAGGGCGTAATGAAGAAAGACAAGAACCAGATAAAACGCTCTGCGTTCGTCAAGACTTTGAAAGACTATTAAGAATTTCTCATTGACTCATACTAAAATGGAGAAGGGATCCTTATTTTGTTACAACAGGCAAAGGCAATATTAAATGAGATAACTGTATATAACACTAAACGGAACATTGTATTCTTTTGTCGATTTTGAGGAAGGACTCTGGATAAAGCCACAAGCTTATCTTGAGTCATGATCCGCTATAACTGAAGTATATTCAACAACAAATAAATGGCACATACTTCAGTCGCAAATGTACTGGCGCACATGAGGCAGTCGGAAATACAGTCATAACTTAAGTGTAATTTTCACAAGAGTATTATAAAAAACACACAAAATTTGTATTTCACCGGTATGTGAATCGATAAACAGAGATCAATGCAAATGTGTGGCACCATGGCATACGTCCGTCATAGATTCTGATATGAGAAAGAAAAGATATACGGTAACAGACAGATCTACAAACTTAAATGATAAACATTCTCAAGCGCCTATTTATCTATGTAGGAACATGTTGTTTGTTCTTCCACGAACATTTTTGCGACAATTTAAGTTTAAAGTTATCCAAGCCCGAATTCGAACATCACAAATAATGCGACCTTACCAAAACAAATGACGCTGGTCACAGCCATTAGATAACAAAAACGTAAGTGCATTATATGCAAGACTGGTTATAATTTTCGTATCAAGATCTGAAAATATTATTTTGATTGAACCCTTTTTAATTACCATAATCTGTATTGTAAATTTTCTCTGCCTGAAGTCTTTTCTCTGATTACAATTAACGCTTAAATAATAATTTCTCATCTGCAGCATTAAAACTCACTGTTACTGAAGAGAATAACATTGCTAGGAGAAATAATTGTTCAGACGGGAATACAAATGTAACATTCGTACGCAAGCACCTGAAAAAATATTCATGACAGGCAAAGTTTCATTGTATTTGTTTTCCAACCAAATCAAAGTATGTTAATGTGGGCTTTGTGGTGTATTTGAACAGGAAACATTTATAAACACATGCACCTTTGAGACTTTGGCGGGTCATTGCAGTCCCTCTCCCGGTTTAAGCTAGAGATCATTCTTAGAAAGAAAGATTCAAAGTAAACAATAAAAAAGAATTAAAAGAAACTGTTACCTTTTTCTACTTTCGCTGTTAATACTTTCTGTAAAGCAATGTTATCATCTACGTCATTATATTCTTTTATTTCTTTGATTTCGTCAAAATGTACATGATGTGAAAAGTGCCTAAATTTCAATTTTAGTTCTTCTAGCAAGTCGCGTTGCGTCGCGGTAAAAATGCCTTTACTTGGAGATGCTTTCCTTTCAGGTGAATCATTCCTGAATGAAATACTCTTTTTCAACGGAGCACGTGGGGATGCGTTATGTTGTTTAACTCTAGCACTGTTCTTTTGTCCATCAAAACATTTAAATAAACACGAATGTTTATCCTTAAACTTAGAAGTATCCTCTTTCGAAATAAAACAGTGCATCTTATGACGGCCATCTTTTTTACGTTCAACATTAAGCGGATCACTATAACGTAACTTGTCTTTCCTCTTTGAAAAAGTGTCAGAACTCATTTTTCTTGATTAAGTTCTTTTTATCATACAAGATCACACATCACATAAATTCTCAACAACTTACTTAACACAATATTAAAAAAAACAGAGCAACCCGTCATAGGCCTGTTTCCAAGAACAATTAGTTTCCAATAGATGGTACAGATTGTTGTGTGATAACTGTATCACTCGTTTGAACACAGAGTAATCACTACATAAATATCTGGCATAAACACCAGGTTTCTATTGACTGTTTTCACTTCTTAGTGTCTCATCAATCTATCATACATCAGGTACCTGTAACATTTCGCCCAGTCTGTTGCTTCAACTGGTAGCTGTTGCAACTCGATCAATAACATGCTACACGTGCAACAGTAATCAAGCATCCACTATGCAATTACTTGAGTCTTCGATTCAATATCTAATGGTTGACTAAAAGCATGTAATGGACATTTCAAACAGTTGTTACAACGTCAATTCTATTTTTTTCTAAAGAAACACTTAAGATTTAAGCATACTATGCTCCAAATAACAAATATCTACTGTTCTTGGTAACATTCAAATGATTCCCTCCTTATGTATATAAACATTTTTATGGAAGAGTAATGGAAATCATAATACACATTTCTGAAAATAGCTACTATGCGTTAGGACTGTCTTGAATATCATGAGAATGGGCTGTGACATTGAATTTTTATTAAAACAAATGTTACAAGTGGAACTCAACTGATGTTGACTGCAGTAAAGATTAACTTGTATCTGCAATAATGTTACAAGAACACAACTATTATAGTTTATAGTTTATACATGTTTTCTGAGAGCTCTTGGTCTTTTAATTGCTACTTGCTTCAGTGAAATAAAATAAGACCTTGCAAACTTTAACACTGAGAAAGTGTATTATGCTTAACAACTCCCAGCTCGGACTAAACTGATGAATGCGATATCGCATAGATAACTTTATCTGGATGGCACATAAACCAAAATTGTTTTGTTTGATGTATAAGATAAAGGTTTTTTGATTACACTGTCAGAATCAAGTACGGGGGATTATTTTAATATTACTGGTCAAGAAGCTGTGTTGACATGTAAACCTGTGCAACGAACTACCGATAAATCAAGGACAAAAAGCCTTTCATAAAAATAAAAAATAGTAGTATAACCAGATAAATCAAAAATTAAAAATAAATATTCAAAGCAAAACAGTCGCTGTTCTCTACATCCACAATATTAAATATAACGCTTATTGCTTTCTTATCAAACTGAATCGTTTTGCAACACTGGAACATTAATGAGCAGGCTGACATAATATTCTAAAAATAGCAATGACGTTGTATCACTGCGCTACATAGACACGGTGCCGATACCACGTGACTTCGATGGATATGTGTGGGTGTACAAAATGTAAACAAAACGTCGATTGAGGTAACATTTTTTACGATATTTTTTTAAATACATCATAATTTTTCATCGGATAGAATTGAGGGCCCGCTCCCTTTGGTAACACAAACTGTCCCCAAATGTTTCTCGCAAATATTTTGTAGTTTTTTAATAAAGTGAAACGGCGCGTTTTAAATTGCTAAAATTGCGATGATATGTGTGGAAGCATATCTTAAAAATGATGCTAAATTCACCTTTATTGTTTGTTTAAGAAACCTATTATATGACCGGAGCGAACAATATTTGATACAGAATAAACATTGTGTGTGAAATGCATTTAATTCAACAAGTGAACAAAATAATGCCAAATAATTCAAAAGAGATATGTGTGGAATAGGTTTTTAAAATGATATGTGTGGAAGCAATATTTCAACGTGACCACTATCAACATGGTTTTCGGCAAGAAAAACATTGTTGCACAACATCAAGTCGGCGCAAAAGATTCTGAAGACGCGAACATATCGGATTCATGAAATTTTACACATACAGACTATTTAAATAACTGAAGAATCGTTAGTGCATTTAATAGACCATCTGTGAGTGGAATTCGTATTCATGCCGCTTCGATCATAGGTCGTATTTTAAGGGATCGCGTGTTAACAAAATGTTGATCAGTATCAAACATGGTCATTTTCATTTTCATACCGATGAAGCATTTCATCAGCTCTTCAGGTTAAAAGCTTAGTTTTTATTTCAGTTATTTCTGTTCAGTGAAACGACATGATAATAAGGAAAGATTAATTGTCAATAACAACTTGTACACGTTTTTTGCTATACTTTCAATAATATCAAATATAGTCTGAGCACCAACTGATAGAATCGTTTAACAGCATAATAACATAAAAATTGTTGCACGGAAAAACTGTATTATTCTGTTATTGCGTGCGTTGTAGGTGTTTCTTTTTTCACTATGTCTCCCCTACAGTCCCAAGATATTGTTTTTCTACTTTCCGTTCGTCTGTATGTCTGTCTGTATGTCACAAAGTGTGTCTGCCCTTATTCTTCATAACCGATGGTTGGATTTCAATGGGTTTTGCTATGTTTATATGTTTATTTGGTACTAAGCCAAGTTGAGAAAATCTTTTTATAATCTGATTAATATCACCATAACACATCTTTAAAACTTAAAACTACACTAGCTAACAATTACTTATCTTAAATTTTGTCAAATTCAGACAAAGGGTTAAGGAGATCTGCTCATATCAGTTCGAATTATGACAAATAAAGGCCCATAATTCCACTTAAACAGCCAACCGGATCACATCAACGTAACTTATAAATACTTTTGCTAAAAATCATTTCGGTGAAGATTTTTCAAAATCAGAAACGTGATTAGGGAAATATACGAATATGAAATCAATTCTGAACAAATGGAGGCACCTCCTTCCACTTAAAATCGGCGGTCCGGAACAAACCAACCATACTTGTAACTACACTTACTAACAAGCATGCATGTAAAGTTTTGTCACAATCAGACAAGTGGTAATTGAGATATGCGTTCAAATTTTGACCAATCAAGGTGAATAAACCCTCTAAAATTCTGCCGACTGGAGCAAATCAACTAAATCTTACTTGCTTAAGTTATTCCTGTGAAGTTTTTTTAATTAGACTAGCTGTTTTAGAGATATGCCAATATGTGTTCACTTTCGGAAATACAAAGTCCCATAACTTCGTTGGAAATCTTTGAATCGGAAAAAGCCGAAGATTTTCTCAACTTGGCTTAGTACCAAATAAACATAGCAAGACCCATTGAAATCCAACCATCGGTTATGAAGAATATGGGCAGACAAACTTTATGACATACAGACAGACATTCGGACGGACGGAAAGTAGAAAAACAATATCTTGGGATTGTAGGGGAGACATAATGAAAAAGACACACCTACAACGCACGCAATAACAGAATAATACAGTTTTTCCGTGCAACAATTTTTATGTTATTATGCTGTTAAACGATTCTATCAGTTGGTGCTCAGACTATATTTGATATTATTGAAAGTATAGCAAAAAACGTGTACAAGTTGTTATTGAAAATTAATCTTTCCTTATTATCATGTCGTTTCACTGAACAGAAATAACTGAAATAAAAACTAAGCTTTTAACCTGAAGAGCTGATGAAATGCTTCATCGGTATGAAAATGAAAATGATCATGTTTGATACTGATCAACATTTTCTTAACACGCGATTCATTGAAATACGACCTATGATCGAGGCGGCATGAGTACGAATTCCACTCACAGATGGTCTATTAAATGCACTAACGATTCTTCAGTTATTTAAATAGTCTGTATGTGTACAATTTCATGAATCCGATATGTTCGCGTCTTCAGAATCTTCTGCGCCGACTTGATGTTGTGCAACAATGTTTTTCTTGCCAAAAACCATGTTGATAGTGGTTACGTTGAAATATTGCTTCCACACATATCATTTTAAAAACCTATTCCACACATATCTCTTTTGAATTATTTGGCATTATTTTGTTCACTTGTTGAATTAAATGCATTCCACACACAATGTTTATTCTGTATCAAATATTGTTCGCTCCGGTCATATAATAGGTTTCTTAAACGAACTATAAAGGTGAAATTAGCATCGTTTTTAAGATATGCTTCCACACATATCATCGCAATTTTAGCAATTTAAAACGCGCCGTTTCACTTTATTAAAAAACTACAAAATATTTGCGAGAAACATTTGGGGACAGTTTGTGTTACCAAAGGGAGCGGGCCCTCAACTCTATCCGATGAAAAATTATGATGTATTAAAAAAAATATCGTAAAAAATGTTACCTCAATCGACGTTTTGTTTACATTTTGTACACCCACACATATCCACCGAAGTCACGTGGTATCGGCACCGTGATAGAACATTAGACGGAAAATAGTAAAAAAAAGAATAGCAAAAACAACTTTCTCTCAAACCACGTTAGTTAGAAACATAATGAATTAGGTAATTTTTTATTGCTATATGATCACTGAGCTTCGGTTTCAAGTAGGTAAATGTTATTTAAAACGTTTGAATCGCTAGAACTATTTGGTTTGGTGGTAGGCTAAAAATTCTGGTCTTGATAAGTAATTTGTAATAAGCTTAGATCAATTGTGACAATCCAAAAATTAAAATACGTTGTAACGGTATCGAATAAATTCAGCTATTCTGTTAAACACAATTAGATATTTAGATATGAACGTATTTACACTAGACGACAAATGCGTGAACCTAGTTACATGTCTTCTCAAAAGTTTTACCATGCTATTATTCTTCATGTTAAAAGATACAAATTTTGATTCTTACCGGACAGGAAAGTACGCTCCATTCACCATTATTTGACTCATAGAATTTAGCACAAAAATAACAACAGCATCAAACACATCTATCAATGAATGTGTTCTATTTTGTTTTAAAGATAAACAGTTGGGTCCATCAATGTATTTTACATGCAAGAAATATCGGGTCATTGGTGTTATCTTAATATGCCTGTCATATCGGTGTTTTATGACACCCGTTATAAATAATAAGGTTGCTATTGTTTGTAATTTTAACAGATGTTTAAACAAATATGAAGTGACTTTTAACACTTGGTTGTGAAATAATGTCATCTGTGAAGTGATTTAAACACACAAAGCTGCACAATGTTACACCATATTTGTTAAATAATAGTAACACTGCTTCAAGGAAATCCATTTGCCATACTAGAATCTCTAGGAACACGGCTATATCTACAAAACTCTGAAACGTAAAATCTATCTACAACATCGGTTTCTGACAGAATGTTTGATGTTAATATGAGAATTGTAGCTTAGTGTTTCCTTTATTTTGATCCACTTCTGTAATATTGAATTATGTTTGCGAATGCTGTCATTTCTTTTCCTGTAAAGAAATTTCGGTTTCCTTATATATCCTAATTGATTGATCGTTGCAGCGTAGATCACAGAACTATGTCTGACAAATGTAATAACACTTTGTATCCTTCACTTTTGCTTTGTTGTTTCTAGAAATATTTAAACATTCCTTAAATTTGTAGAATGTAACTTTCTTTTCTCTTTTTTTCTTTTGAAAATTTGAGACTTTCGCAATCTAATAAAATCTTCTCAGAATAGCTGTGCTGATGCATCATGAATCTTTGTTATAATAGAATTTTCAACATTCCCCCCCCCCATCCCACTCATAGAATTTTAAACATTTGCTGCCCCTCCCAACCCACCTCGAATGGAACTGTCTACGTACACTTTTCAGGTAAACACTGAAAATACGTTAACTTGAATAATTTATTTAAAGGTACTATAGAAACATTTACTTTATTCATTGTTACTAGTACTTTCGTGCCAGCGAAATTAAATGATACCACAGTACTTTTCCATAAGACGTAATGGCAACAGTCTTCGAAATCCTTTAATTGATAAGAACGTACTGAAACACTAAGACAGTTCCATTCGAGGTGGGTGGGGACCACAATGGAAATAAGGGATCACTCTCTTTTTTGTGCTATCCTTGGTACTGTGTTGCATGACATGGTTCATACTCATGCTTGTATCTTATTTAATCAGTGAATTATTTTATTGATACAACATGTTTTTACATAACCATTGTATGCACTGTGATACCGAAATAAATCTATCTATCTATCTATCTATCTAAAGAATAAGTTAATGCAACTAAATAAAACGCTTTTTCAGGTAAGTCAACATTTCTTCCGCGTAACTGTATTAAAATCGATTTTTTAGCCACATTTGTAACGAATGAAATTGTTAGATACAAAATACACAGCTGAAGAAAGAAGTTTGCTATTGGTGAAAAGTGTTTAGGACAGAATTCGTAATTGCTAGTTTTATTGCCTCTGAAAATAATGCAAAAATAAAAACATAAATACAGTCGTAAATTAAACATAAAAACGTTTTTGAAAAAATATCCTTATTGGAATAAATATATATAAAATAAATATGACTGAATATTTAATCTATTTTACTGGAATGGATACTGACACTTTTAGCACTGAACTCAAAAGTTTTTGTTCACAGACTCAACTGCTACGGATAAGTACGTGCGTTCAATATTTGCCATGCCTGAAAACTATACACTTATCGAACATAAATTTTGGACTGTATCTAAGCCGATCATATTTTTAAAAGATATTTCTTCTTTTCTATGAAACAAGAAAAAAAGGATTAAATGATGTTTTGGCAAAATAATTTTTAAGGTATCGCATTTCCTGCTTTATTCTTTTTGGTAGAAGAATAACGAAAGAGATCCGTCAGAACAGAACTTTGGGTTCTTTAACATTTTAATTGATTGACATACATGTTGATTTATAGTTCAACTTATTCTGCTGTTTCGTTTCGTTTCACTGTTAATTTTGATTAAGTAGCATTTAAATCAGAGGAACTGAAATGAACACAGTTGTTTTCAGTAATGACTGTTATTTCCTGGTGAGCATAAAAGTGCCTCGTCAAATGATTATTGTTTTACTCCTACAGAATCGTCGTCGACATGCAAGCACCTAGTTATAATAGTACAGTTTCCAACCATGACATTTTGTAAGGTTGCTGGACAAAAAACTGATGCCTCCGCGCACTTCTGACTTCTTAATCTAACCGTTCGCGCTCAGAAGTAACAGTTGAAAAGTTCCTTGTGCCGGAAGTGTTGAAACGAAAAACGAGCATAATACACTATATCTAAATAACCCTTATAAACAACGAAATTCTTACGTAGCGAAAGATATCTTTCATACAGAAACACAAATAACATCACAGCAATTGACAAATTATAGCAAGACTGACAACTAACCCGACACCAAGTCAGCAATTTAAGACAAAACAGCAAAATAACAATCTAATAAAGGCGAATAAGATACTTGACCGTTACGAGGGAAACTGTAAAATTGCAATATATACACAACAAACCTACATGACAGAAGAGAATGGAGGCCGTTATTTCGCTGTCAGATTTTATTCCCAGCTTAGAGACTCTTACAGTAAATTCAAAGGTTCTTAATTTGGTTGAAACAAAAGTAGAAATTTTATATCATGTTTAACCTTAAAGTTTTAAGTGCATGCAGTAAGAGAACACGCCAATAATATTGTTTTATATAAACGAAAGTCAATGACACTTGTAAAAACGATGTAGAACATTTCTTTTGTCTCTAGGAAACTGGATAACTGTCATGTGAACCGATGAATAGACAAGAAATCATGTCCCTCGGCGTATAATGTCAGACGAGTATCACAGTGCTCCAGTTCACCAACGTGTTACAAGTACCAGTTATTCGTGTAAAAAACTAGAAACAGCCAACACTGACAACATTATATGATATACTCTATTTCAAATGCAATTTTCAGCCGCCCTCTGACAGTGTCCCTACACGGGGGAATACAGACCGCTGATATACCATCCTTGATGTAGACAAAAACAATCGTATTTATGTTCCCTATGGATCCGGTGATAGTCGGCATTGATAGCCCATGACAAAGAAAACCCACACTACTACTTATACAAGAGGGCCATGATGGCCCTGTATCGCTCACCTGAGTATGACTGCTTTTAACAAAGTTGCTATGGACCTGGTTAATTGACCCCAGATGACCCATATTCAAACTTGACCTAGAAATTATTGAAACATTCTCTTTGACAAATTTCAAGGTTATTTGTACTGAAAATGTAACCTCTAGAGTGTTAACAAGGTTTTTCCATATTTGGGCTCTGTGACCTAGTTTTTGACCCCAGATAATCCATATCCAAACTTGAGCTACAAATCATCAAAACAACCTTTCTGACAAATTTTCAGGACATTTGGACTGAAAATGTAGCCTCTAGAGTGTCTACAAAGTTTTTCGATATTTGGGCTCTGTGATCTAGATGTTTCGACTCCAGATGACCAATCTTCAAACTTGACCTAAAAACCATAGAATTAAGCTTTCTGACAAATTTCCAGGTTATTTGGACTGAAAAAGCTATCTTTAGAATGTTAACAAGGTTTTTCCATATTTGGACTCTGTGACCTAGTTTGTGACCCTAGATGACCCATATTCAAACTTGATCTAGAAATCTTCAAGGCAACCTTTCTGACAAATTTCCAGATTATTTTGGCTGAAAATGCAACCTCTAGAGTAGTAACAAGATGTTTCTATTTTAGGGTTTTGTGACCTAGTATTTGAACCCAGATGACCCATATTCAAACTTAAGCTAGAAATCATAGAAGCAACCTTCCTAACAAATTTCCAGATTATTTGGACTAAAAATGTTACCTCTAGAGTGTTAACAAAGTTTTTCAATATTTGGGCTCTGTGACCTAGTTTTTGAACCAAGATGACCCATATTCAAACTTGAGCTAGAAATCACAGAAACAACCTTCCTGGCAAATTTCCAGATTATTGGTCTAAAAATGTTACCTCTAGAGTGTTAACAAGGTTTTTCAATATTTGGGCTCTGTGACCTAGTTTTTGAACCCAGATGACTTAAACTGAACTTGACCTAGAAATTGTCAAAACAACCTTTCTGACAAATTTCCAGATTATTTGGGCTGAAAATGTAACCTCTAGAGTGTTAACAAGATGTTTCTATTTTTGGGCTCCGTGACTTAGTTTTTTAACCCAGATGACCCATATTTGAACTTGAGCTAGAAATGATCGATAGAACCTTTCTGACAAATTTTCAGGATATCTGGACTGAAAAAGTAGCCTCTAGAGTGTTAACAAAGTTTTTCTATATTTGGGCTCTGTGACCTAGTTTTCCAACCCTAATAACCCATGTTCAAACTCGTCCGAGATATTGATGATACAAACATCCTGACCAAGTTTCACGACAATTGAGGCAAAAATGTGACCACTAGAGTGTTAACAAATTAATTGTTAACAACGGACGGACGACGGACAAAAGGTGATCAGAAAAGCTCACTCTGTCACTACATGACAGGTGAGCTAAAAACCAGTTTCAACGCGAATGTATACATGTATACACCGCCGTACTCATCTTTAAACCATCGTCGGAAACCCATGTCCGATCCATTCCGTTTCACTATATTTATCTACCGTGGGACAATTGGTTGGTAAAATTTCGTACTCATGAATAATTCATTACCTACTTTCATTGGTTTCCGAGAGATTTCCCTTGCGCAATCTCAGCCAATGAAAGTACTCGTTACAATTTGCATTTCGCGCCCATGTTTAAATCTAATTAGGAAATACGACGTACGTCTATTTTAGTAACTTGTCATTTTTCATACTCTTCACACTGAAGAGTATCTATTTGTATTGCGGAATCTCATTCGAAGAGGAGTTACTTCCCTCTGCTAATAAATATTCATGAAAACAAATAATCTGCCGTCAATTATCCCACGGTACATAATGTAGTTGTGCGGAATATGTACCGGGGTCACCGACGATGCTTTAAACGGGTATTCTGTTATACCGAGAAAACCTTACACACTACCGCCACGAGTTTTTACGTCTTAAAAAGAAGATTTATATTAATTTATCTTTCCATAGAGCACGTTCCATAAAACACGACATCAAAAGCGAAAATAAGTAGATGAGTCATTATGTTTTCCTTTTCAAAAACCAACTGACTGATGCTATTTCAGAACACACTGAAAAGTCTATTCAGAACCTTTTTTAACCTGTTTGTATATTTTTTCAGAGTTGCACATAATACAGGTCGACACAATTGGGTTGTATACATAAAAAGATAACCTTTTTTAATCCATGTCAAATCCAACCAAATAATACAAATATACAATTTCTTTGTACACAGACTGTAATATCATTAGTATTTCATATACCTGTTTGATTCTTTTTATTTCTCTACAGCGTATGCAAATCTAAAATTGCACTGAAGTTGATATAAATTTCAAATTTCAAAGGAACTCTTGGCATTCAATATATACTTTGGAAGCAGTCCTACCTCTTAAATGTTTTAATTGTCAATTACTTTTTTGATAACATAGATTTAAAAAAAAACAATTCAACTTCCATTTCAACTGAACATTTAACTAATATGCAGATCATGGAATTATTGTAATTGAAACCGATTAACTAAGTCAACAAATTAGCTTCAGGGATTAAAAAGCGGATAATACTTATTAAAATATGGAAGGCGGCTTAACATTATACTCAGAAGAGATTCAATATTTTAACTGAGATATCTTTTTATTAACCACTGCCGTAAACCTGTCACTAAGCGAAATCTTACATAAACGTGTGTTGGTGCATGTTTTAGTCAAAACACATCGTCTTATGTTATTATTAGTGTCCTTGTGCGCACGATCAATAGTATTCTCTGACAAGTAATAGAAGAAATGTGATTAATTGAATGATAAAGCACTTAAGTTGATAGAAACGAAATCGACGTTTGAAATTTCAACCGACTCAGTTTACTATACACTTATTTGTTGCATTAACAGTATAAATCTACATTTAGTCATATCTAATAATGGCACGTGTTCATGGCTTTCGTTTTCTACTCATATCAAGTGTGTAAAGGTAGCAATAAAGTTTCAGTTAAGAAAATGATTAGGTAACCCTTAAGCACGCAAATGCCTGGATGAGAGTTAAAACATTTATTTCGTTACGGCTAGCTTGTCGTTAGACATTTGCTGATAATTTCGTCACTTAACATCTTCTGAAAATTCAGACATTTCATCTCAACATAATCAGAAAGTCGTTCTCAACATGGCAATTCTATAAAACCATGTCTTGCAATTAAGTGATATTACCCAAGACAGACGTTATTGCGATAAACACGGACTGCAACCGTGTTACTGACATGCTAATTTTAACAAACACTCAAGAGAATCATCAATGATTTAGACTTCAAATAAACATTAATCACGAAGGCAATAATTGTATTGTTTTATTTGTTTTTGATTCTCACGAGCTTCAACAGATGCCATATAAATTCAGCACCAAGAAAGGACGAGAAACGATTGTTAAGTTGTTGACGCCGTTTGTATCTTGACTGCGCCAGTTTGACGGTCAATAACAAATCTATAATATGGCTTCTTCGTCGCTAATCTATTTTCTCCTCTACTGTAAGGTTTTGTTCTAAACAAAATATTTAGAAATGATTTACAATATATTCTTGAGGTAATAGAATAAAAAAAAATTTCCAAGGAGGATTATGTTTCAATATGACTTTAAAGAAGACTGATTTGCTTACTCAAATGATTTTGGTTGCATCTTTGCATATTAATCATGTGATTCCGACTTCCTGTGTGTTTGAATAAAATAACCTCATTCGTCAAGTTGTAAGAGAACATACAAAAGTTTCGTACTGTATCTTCTCATGTTACAACAATATTACAGTATAATCTCAATTTCAAACTTTTTATCAATATCATATTAAAGCACATGACAAGATCGAGATTTGATGGAATAACCTGCCCCTAGGTATTTGATAAAACTCTCTTCTTTTTCTTTCTTATTTGGAGAAACAGTAATCACGGGAATACCTGTATAACCTAAGCTAACTACACTAAACTCAACTAAACTATAAGAGACCACCGATCCAGGAGTCACTAGTTTGAACCATCTTTGGGTGTGAGACTCAAGTGGCGTTCTATATCGTAAACAACGGTTTTGTCCAAGGAAGCATACATCTGAAATGTAAGAACTTATTTCTCCAACGATGTTAAATAAACACCTAACTCTCTCTTTTAGATGGTATCTGGGGCTTGTTGACATTACAGCTATTTTATGTAAGATCCTACTAACAGTTTTTAGCTGAAAAAAATCTAGATTTTTTTCGGAAAGGAAACTTAATTTTAAGACATAGCCAATCATATTGCCACAAATTTGATTTAAAAATTAGCTGCTAAGCCTGAAATTCTTATGTTAACCCAAGGTCTAGTAAATTATTTTTGAAAAGATATTTTCAAAAACAAGAGGGCCATGATGGCCCTGTATCGCTCACCTGAGTATGACTGCTTTAAACAAAGTTGCTATGGACCTGGTTATTTGACCCCAGATGGCCCATATTCAAACTTGACCTAGAAATTATTGAAACAATCTCTTTGACAAATTTCAAGGTTATTTGTACTGAAAATGTTATCTCTAGAGTGTTAACAAGATTTTTCCATATTTGGGCTCTATGACCTAGTTTTTGACCCCAGATTACCCATATCCAAACTTGAGCTACAAATCATCAAAACAACCTTCCTGACAAATTTCCAGGACATTTGGACTAAAAAATGTAGCCTCTAGAGTGTGTACAAAGTTTTTCAATATTTGGGCTCTGTGACCTAAATGTTTTGACTTCAGATGACCCATATTCAAATTTGACCTAGAAACCATAGAATTATGCTTTCTGACAAATTTCCAGGTTATTTGGAATTAAAATGTTACCTCTAGAGTGTTAACAAGTTTTTTCCATATTTGGGCTCTGTGACCTAGTTTTTGACCCAAGATGACCCATACTCCAACTTGAGCTAGAAATCATCAAGAAAACCTGTCTGACAAATTTCCAGGATATTTGGACTGAAAATGTAACCTCTGGAGTGTTAAAAAGTTTTTTACATATTTGAACCATGTGACCTAGTTTTTGATCCCAGATGACCCATATCCAAATCTGAGCTAGAAATCTTTGAAACAATCTTTCTGACAAATTTCAAGGACATTTGGACTAAAAATGTAACCTCTAGAGAATTAACAAGGTTTTTCTACTTTCGGGCTCTGTGACCTAGTTTTTGACCCCAGAAAACCTATATTCAAAACTAAGCTAGAAATCATCGATAGAACCTTTCTGACAAATTTCCAGGTTATTTGGACTGAAAATGCTACCTTTAGAATGTTAACAAGGTTTTTCCATATTTGGACTCAGTGACCTAGTTTGTGATTCCAGGTGACCCATATTCGAACTTGATCTAGAAATCCTCAAGGCAACTTTTCTGACAAATTTCCAGATTATTTGGAATTAAAATGTAACCTCTAGAGTGTTAACAAGGTTTTTCCATATTTGGGCTCTGTGACCTAGTTTTTGACCCAAGATGACCCATACTCCAACTTGAGCTAGAAATCATCAAGAAAACCTGTCTGACAAATTTCCAGGATATTTGGACTGAAAATGTAACCTCTGGAGTGTTAAAAAGTTTTTTACATATTTGAACCATGTGACCTAGTTTTTGATCCCAGATGACCCATATCCAAATCTGAGCTAGAAATCTTTGAAACAATCTTTCTGACAAATTTCAAGGACATTTGGACTAAAAATGTAACCTCTAGAGGATTAACAAGGTTTTTTTCTACTTTCGGGCTCTGTGACCTAGTTTTTGACCCCAGAAAACCTATATTCAAAACTAAGCTAGAAATCATCGATAGAACCTTTCTGACAAATTTCCAGGTTATTTGGACTGAAAATGCTACCTTTAGAATGTTAACAAGGTTTTTCCATATTTGGACTCTGTGACCTAGTTTGTGAATCCAGATGACCCATATTCGAATTTGATCTAGAAATCCTCAAGGCAACTTTTCTGACAAATTTCCAGATTATTTGGGCTGAAAATGTTACCTCTAGAGTGTTAACAAGGTTTTTCCATATTTGGGCTCCGTGACCTAGTTTTTGACCCCAGATGACCCATATTTAAACTTGACCTAGAAATTGTCAAAGCAACCTTTCTGACAAATTTCCAGATTATTTGGGCTGAAAATGTAACCTCTAGAGTGTTAACAAGGTTTTTCCATATTTGGACTCTGTGACCTAGTTTTTGACCCCAGATGACCCATATTTGAACTTGACCTAGAAATTGTCAAAACAACCTTTTTGACAAATTTCCAGATTATTTGGGCTGAAAATGTAACCTCTAGAGTGTTAACAAGATTTTTCTATATTTGGGCTCCGTGACCTAGTTTTTGAACCCAGATTACCCATATTTGAACTTGAGCTAGAAATCATCAATAGAACCTTTCTGACAAATTTCCAGGATATTTGGACTGAAAAAGTAGCCTCTAGAGTGTTAACAAGGTTTTTCTATATTTGGGCTCTGTGACCTAGTTTTCCAACCCTGATAACCCATGTTCGAACTCGTCCGAGATATCAATGAGACAAACATCCCGTGCAAGTTTCATGACAATTGAGGCAAAAATGTGACCACTAGAGTGTTAACGAACTAATTGTGGACGGACGGACGGACGGACTGACGGACGGACGGACGGACGACGGACGACGGACAAAAGGTGATCAGAAAAGCTCACTCTGTCACTACGTGACAGGTGAGCTAATAAAATGAATTGACTATGGGGCGGGGTCAATTTGACCCCGGGGATCATGATTTGAGCAAACTTGGTTAAGGTCTACTAGGTCATGCTACATGCAAAATTTCTAAGCTCTAGGCTTTCTGGTTCTGGAGTAGAAGATTTTTTGAAGTTTTTCCTATATAAACTCTATATAAAATCAACTGACCCCCAGGCGGGGTCAATTTGACCCCGGGGATCATGATTTGAGCAAACTTGGTAGAAGTCTACTAGTTAATGCTACATGCAAAATATCTAAGCTCCAGGCCTGCAGTTCTGGAGAAGAAGATTTTTGAAGTTTTTCCTATATAAACTATATATAAAATGAATTGACTATGGGGCGGGGTCAATTTGACCCCGGGGATCATGATTTAAGCAAACTTGGTAAAGGTCTACTAGGTAATGCTACATGCAAAATATCTAAGCTCCAGGCTTTGTGGTTCTGGAGAAGAAGATTTTTGAAGTTTTTCCTATATAAACTCTATATAAAATCAATTGACCCCCGGGCGGGGTCAACTTGACCCCGGGGATCATGATTTGAGCAAACTTGGTAGAAGTCTACTAGGTAATGCTACATGCAAAATATCTAAGCTCCAGGCTTTGTGGTTCTGGAGAAGAAGATTTTTGAAGTTTTTCCTATATAAACTCTATATAAAATCAATTGACCCCCGGGGCGGGGTCAATCTGACCCCGGGGATCATGATTTGAGCAAACTTGGTTAAGGTCTACTTGGTTATGCTACATGCAAAATATCTAAGCTCTAGCCTTTGTGGTTCTGGAGAAGAAGATTTTTGAAGTTTTTCCTATATAAACTCTATATAAAATTAACTGACCCCCGGGCGGGATCAACTTGACCCCGGGAATCATGATTTGAGCAAACTTGGTAGAAGTCTACTAGTTAATGCTACATGCAAAATATCTAAGCGCCAGGCTTTGTGGTTCTGGAGAAGAAGATTTTTGAAGTTTTTCCTATATAAATTCTAAGTAAAATCTATTTACCCCCGGGGCTGAACCAGTTTGACCCCGGAAGTCATGATTTGAGCAAACTTGACAGAGGTCCCCTAGATGATGCTTCATACCAAATATGAAAGCTCTGGGCCTTGTTATTTCAGACAAGAAGATTTTTGAAATTTCCATTTTAAAAACACCTTTTAGGGCCTCACAGCCATATTGTGCATTGGACCGGAACCATTTGAGCAAACTTGGTAAAGGGACATCTAAGGACCATTAGTATGAAGTTATTTTAAAATTGGGCCAGGGGTTTAGGAGGAGATGTCATTTAAAGAAAATGTTGACGACGGACGACGGACGGACGACGGACGCCGGACACAAGGGTATCCTAATAGCTCACTCTGTCACTGCGTGACAGGTGAGCTAAAAAACCACGTTTATCATGTCTCATTTTTGTCTTTTAAAATGAACTTCACCATTAGACGTCTCATTTTAAACTAAAGATCAGCAAGTTAGATATTTATTTTAAGCTTGACTGATTTTGTTTTATTTAATTTTGTAAGAATGATAAGTTCTTAGATTGTTTAAGATTTTTTTGGCCTTGTTGCTACAGTATACACTCACTGGAGTTTTTCTGAGTATTAAAATATCTATTTTCTATCAAACAGGAGGAAACGTGGCCTCTTCAAGAAATACGATCATCTGATAATGAAAGTACTGAATTCTGGTTTTCACTCCATTTCCCTTTTTCCAACATCTTGAGAACATCACGACGCCAATGTTCCTTTAAGTAGACTGAAAGTTTAATAATGAATGCAATTCTGATTCACTCATTGTAACGACGACTATATAGGGTTTCCTATCGTGTGAGATTTTATTTGATGCCGAGAGAATATCCACTCATATGCTGTCGGATATATGCGCACAGCTGACACAATTTTAATCAAAAACCATACTTACAGTTGCCTTTCAGCCTTTTCCATTTACTGTTCATGTAAATAACTGTTTTGCTGTTATATTTTCGACCGTTGACAATTATAGTTATATTCTTATAATTATAAATGGCAAAGAGACTGTTAAACACATGTGAATTGTCGGATAACTAGTGAAATAATAGTTTGATGCTTATTTGAAAAAGAGCATCTTTTCAGAGACACAGACAACTAGTTTTGTTTTATAAGACTTCACAATGACTCAGCGGTCGTGCGTTGTTTAAAAATACACTTAGTTCATATTGTTACACTTTGCTCATTTGTTCAGCTATAACACGTTCGTAAATTTTATTAAAGAGAACAATTTTGCATCTCTTCTCTGCTATTTGAGTCTATGACTGCAGATATTATTCCATATAACCATTGTCACGACTCAAGTGGACGCGACAGACTTTATGCAAAGAATATCTTCTTTTATATATTGTATAACCTCTACATCATCTATTCAGTTGTGTCGTTACAATTTCTCTTACAGGCACGAAATTAATCGCTTTTTAGATTAAGAACTAGATTTGACGTTAAGAATATGCCTCAAACCATAGACTGTTTGCAATTATCTGTTTGAGCACTTGTCCAACAGACGCCATTGGCATCTTCTAATACTGATTTTAATTGATTTCCTCTAAACAATTAATTTTGTTGATAAATCATGAAAATACTTTCTACATCTTGAAGGAGTTAAGAATGGGTAAAATGTTTTTATCTATAGCTATTCGAATTGCGAACTGCAGACTATCTGCCAGTTCGCGATTCGAATTAAGAACTTCGAACAGTGAACTGCAGACTTGTTGCCAGTTCGCGATTCGAATCTTCGAAACGCGAACTGCAAAGTGATTTTTTAGTTGCCAGTTCGCGATTCTGCGAACTGCAAACCAACTTTACGGATATGCAAAAATAACAATGATGTTTTAGATTAATATAAAGCCTCGCCACTCTCACGTACAATAAATAATTGTGCTCATCGATATTGTGTTGTATTATTTAAAGTGTAAATTCTTCTGTGCATATTTAAAACAATTTTACCTTCTAGAATGAGATTATACTAATGTCAGATATTGTTATCTCATTTATTTTTTTCTAACAAACAATGTTCCATTGTGAGTGTAAAATAATATAGCACCTCTTTTTGTGACGGACTTAACAATCTGATAAAAATCATTGTCTCAGCATCGCCACCTTTACAAACATCGTGTACTTCATTCAGACGTCTGACACAATTCCGTAAGACCTTTAACCCTTGCCAACTTATTTCAAAGAAATCACTTACCAGCTGCCTCATCGTGTTCAAACGGGTCTTCCAGCTCCGTAACATCTTCTAAGCTGTTAATTTTCTCATTCATCCAGTTTTCCAACAAACGTCTCTGTGTTTTGTGCAAAATATTTCTATATATGTGTTGATTGTTTTCTTCATGGCTTCTAATTCTTTTTCTAAAAAGCTTTGCTTTTTCAAAATTGGAATTATCATATTCCGTGGTGTTATCTTCCATTTTTAAATTATTATTTTCATTGCATCTTTTTTCAGAATATCTTAAAGAATTTATATTGTTATTCTTACAGGGTCTAAAGTCAGCAAATTTTTCAACTCTACTATTTCTTTCAAGTATTTTTTCAGGCACAGTGACGCTTGAATTGCGGAAGACATTCAGCGCTGTGCTGTAGTTGCACGTGTCTTTCGTGCTTTCAACGACAGAAGACATACTCGCTCTTCTTCCATACACATTCATAATTACATCAGATGGCATATACGGCGTATGCGATAGGAAAGTCACGCGTCTTTTATCACTTAAACACTTTTTGTTATTCATTTCATTTGAAGAATGCACCTTAAGTATGAATTAATAAACGTAGTTGCCCGAAATGACATTTTCTAGTAAGAATTCAAAATCCACATTATCGGATCAAATCCACCTAAGTTGTTTGATCAACCACATAAATAATAAAATAGTAAAACACAGGCACATAACATTGTGAACGTGTAGCTCCAACATTTCATTGTGCTTTCACATGAAATATCGTGACGTGCATCTTCAATAAATGACTTTCTCGAGAAAGATAACGTTATCATCATTTGCTATTCAATGTAATTCATCGATACTACCTCTAAATGCACTAGGGTACATGATTTCATACAGGTTTTTCCACTGTTCCTTTAAGCACACCTATTTCATTGTACCATGATTCACATTATTGCTGTATAGAAAAGTCGGTTTCCAAAAATTACTACACTCTAGAGTTAAGCTAATCTGTTTCAATTCATGTCAAATATTATCAAATAAATTGCAGAAGTATTTGCCAGTTTGGCTTTGCAAACACTTTCACGGAGATATTATTCTTTGGTCTAAAGTAAAGGTTAATCCCACTGCCAATTTATCTTTACCGAAAAAAACACGATTTTCTTCAATCGCGGAATGCTCTATCCGCTTGTGAAGCTAGAGTTGTCAGGATGTTACATTTTTCCATATTCAATAACTTTGGGTGAGTTTTTTTCTTAATTCTATAGCAGAACGGAGACAGATTCAGTCCAAAAAAGTCAACAGTAGCCTTTCTGTCATAAACACTGACTTTTAAGAATCTGTGCATCAGTCTTTCACTCAAAAATATAATGAAATCCGAAAAAATATCAAATTTGCTATGACAAAGACAACAATGATCAAATATTTGTGTATATATCCCGAAAGGAGGAATTTGTTCATTTTTAAACCTTATTCCGTCAATAGGGTTCACAATAATCATGACTTTTCCGTTTCTCTTCTGTTAAATTAAACAAAAATACGAACACAATAATTGTTACCAACAAGTTGTAAAAGGTTTTGTTCACAGACATAAACCGGGTGTTATAAATTGTATTGTATACATTACTTCTGTCAATATGTCACCATTTAAAGGCTATTTTCACTAAAATTAGCGATTTAAATGTTCGGTTAAATACCCAAAATATCAAATTTTACGGTTATGAAAATAATACGTCATGTGATACACAAAAGATAAGACCTCTTGTAACGTCGAATACTAGTAGTGTCACTAATTGTTTGATACATTTCTCATGTATGCTAAGTCACTCGCAGTTTTTAGCAACAATCTATTTAACTGTATTCCGAAGTAAAAGTTGCGATATTTAAAAAAATATAGTTATGTCAAATTCATTTAAAACATAGTGATCACCAAAACCCGTCTTCACCTGAAAATATAACCAACAACCATAAAAAAACAACAAATTACTTTTATTGATAATTCTAATTAAACGCATTTATATCCTTGTATACATTCCGACCGTCGTGATCGTTTTCATGAAAAAAGGCTGACCACTGTAACAGGTTATTCTAACACTATCCGCAATTTGCCGACAATAAACAAAGAAGGAATTGAGCGTGATATATCATAGGCAGTATAGCACGCTGAATACAAGCGCGCGCCCGCTGACGTCACTGAGAACGCCACTGCTAAATAGTGCACATATGTACGTCCCTTATAAATATACGTACGTGTTAGAATGGAAATAGATTTTAACATTTTCGTGATCTACCGTCGTATATATCACGGATTCTCGTTCATACGCGTAATTATTTAATCACTCAGGCCTACGGCCTTCGTGATTAAATTACTACGCATCTGAACTCGGCACCGTGATATATCAGACGGTATATCACTCAAACTTAAAATCTATTTCCTAAATATACAACAGGGGGCGAGTAAGGCTATTATGAAAATATCATAAATGTAGTTATCATAAACTCTTAAAAGTTTGGGTTGCAAATACTGGTGTTAGTGAGTCCTACTTAGCACGAGAAGAATCTTGTTTGCAAGAATATTTACAATACTTAAAATATGAATTTATTTTCAACATACTTTAATAGTATAACGTCGTGAACAAAATTGTGTAAAAGCTGGTTTTATTTAAAGTTATAAAAACCGAATCTCAACTTAGTAAATTTGATTTAGTAATTGAAACGTGGTCTGAATAGGTTATCAACTAAAATGCCGTATTAATTACAAACCAGTAAGCTTTAGTATAATACCGCTGTAATCTTTTATGTGTAGCCATTAAACCAAGGCTTTTTTATCAATGTGAAATATTGCTGACGCATGTTTCAATTCCGTCATTGATCATAATATTATTATCTTAACATCCAGATAATGCAGTTTAACTCATCTAACATACCTTGCTTAACAGCATTTTTTCATTTTCATTTGTGATACTATGAACATTTTCTTTTTACTACATGAAAAGGTGTGAAATCTCTAAAATTTTACAATCCCGTTCTTTAGCTGCTTCTATCTCTTCCGTGAATTCGGATACATTTTTCATGTATTGGCTCTCAAAAGTATTCGTGAATCACACCTTTGTATAGTCTATAAAACATATCTTTAATTTGTATTATTGACGATGTACCATGTACAAGTCGAATTAAAATCTTGTTCTTCTTCTTTAATTTCTATAAAGTGTTGATGATTTTCTTCCATTAGTGGTCTTCAAATACATTCTCCTTAGCAGGCTTTCTGCATTTGTGTTAAAGCGATGTTATGTGTTTCCATTATTGGGATGTTTCGAATAATATATTGGAGGACCATTAATGAAAGAAATCAATAAATAATAAAAGCCATGTTTCTTTGTTTACACACGCATCTTAATCACGTCACATATGTTGTTATTTCTTTAGCTGCTACAAATACATTTTAATTCCTAAACTTAACAGTAAACACAACCTCTTCAACATACCAGCTAAGTAATTTGTCGTTTATCCAAGATACTTTACTATTTGTCACAAAAATAATTTATTAGCCATTGTCTCTCAACATGCCTTTTACTTTGCAAAGATGGTGTTTACCAGTTCAGTAAGGTTAACCTTGGGCTGTAATATAAGTATATTTGTCCCAAGAGAAATGCTGATACTGTAAACATTACCAGGAATGGTACATTTGGCATGTAATCTGCCTTTAACTCTCGAGCTGTGAATTATTTAAAGGCATCAAATAAAAAAAAATCAACAAGTTGATCATTTCAAGGTTTCAATTCATTTCATTCTCGAGGTCAATTTCAGAGAAGCTGCTGTTACGCTGTTTCAGCATTAAAAAAACTCTAACTAATTTTGAAATATTTTTAGAAAATACACTGAGGAGATTGAAACTAATAAATTTGTTGATCTGTATAAGGCTGATTCTTTGAATCTGTATCATAATTGGATTAATTTAGTCCAGCGGGTCTTATTCAAAATAACATCATCATTGTGATTTATATTACATTTCTCTCCACGTCCAGGAAATGTGCAAATCGTGTTTGACAAACAAAAAATATCGTTTTAAAGTACTGAACAGAAGACAAATATTGTTCAGCTCAAAACTAAGCGGGACTAGGATCAATGCTGATACACCTTCTGGCGTCTAATATTTTCAATATACGTGTTTAAAAAGTCATGCACGAATTATCGTACTTACAGAATTATCACAAGGCTACTCGACTGTCGTAACCAGTTTTTCTTCGTCATAAGTCGACAATCTTGTCTATATTTCATAAAAAAATCTCATTATCATTAAATTATAGTGTGGCGTAACAGAGCAGTCTAGAATTGATAGTGTAGATAACAGAGCTCCTATTTTTGTGTAATAAATATATATAGATAAAACAATGTTCTTGATGTTTTACTTCAGTTCTTCTTGTTAAAGAGAGTGCATATTCCTCACAGCTGAAAGCATAATTGTTAATTTCATTGCCAAAAAAAACTTATAGTTCAAAGCAAAATATGTATAAGTGTTCAGAACTTATTTTTATGCAGTAACAGTTGGTTCTACACGTAAGTGGTTCTATATGCATCACTCCCTCACCTTTGATAAGTATAATGATTACCCATATGTTGACCTAGCAATCACATTTACACGGCGACATATATTCTCTCTCTCTCTCTCTCTCTCTCTCGGTTAAAATATATACTAGTGTTTAGAACATCTATAACAAAAACTTCTAACATTTTTTCACGACTTTGTTTTGTCTGTCTGGAAAACATTTATGAAATAACTATGGAAATCAACTGAAAACCGTAAATATATTTGTTGGATGTTTGACAACAGTTAATTTGGGTTTATATGGTTTCGATTTGATAAGATCATAAATACGGCGTTTTATATAACCCAAAGTGTAATGTGCAATAGGCAATACATTCATATAGTTTTGGCATCGCGCATAGCCGAATATCCAGGAATATTGTATAATGTATTATAATACCGCAAATCAATTTGAATGGATCTCATTGGACGAGAGCTTATATACCGTCGGGAAAATCCGTATATACCGTCATTTTTTTCTGATTGTCCTGGCGACTCGGGTTATATCAACTCTAACAGTCTATACGAGGCCGTATACCCCGCCAAGACTCGGTGTAACTAACAGTATATAGTATCAGTCCCACTTATCTATTTACTCTCTGAAGCACATGCTTTCTCGATAGCCTTAGTCGCTTTTCTAGGAAAGGTTTATCATGTTGATGGTTGCGGTTAATACATGAAGTGATAGCAATCAAATGGAACAGACAAGATGAAGCACAGATCTTATCATAAATTGAAACACAACCGATGATAGACGCCCATTTCAAAAAGGTTTATTGCCGACATGCCTTATTTCATGTACAGTCTCAAAGATTCATATAACAACTTTATGAAAAACATCTAAAAGGTTTTGTTTACAGAATATGATATGATCTTAGTTTGTACTGATATATTCACACATATCTACCTTAATACATTTGAATCAACCTGATAAAAATAGGTATCTCTAATTAGAATTATTGGAATTTACACTAAGAGAAGAAAAATGGGGGAAAATGAAATAAAATGGTTTCCACTCAAAAATAAAATATAAAAAAATGACTGCAGTTGATAATAATTTGAAATCTTTCCATAAAAATGTATATAAAAATAAAATTCCAGAGGGATTACCAGATGATGATTCAAATTAATTCATTTAATATTGATTATTTATTTTATAGAAACGTTTTTGTTTTGCTGTTAGTGTTAAGTTAAAATAGAATATCAAATACTAATAAAAAAGTGTCAAAGATAAACAGAAAAGTTTCTTTAGAAGGCATTTACATGTTTTGCTAAACCACCCGTTTAAGACATGAAATGTCTGAAATACTGACCGAGGCATTAAATAATCAGGTCAAGATATAATTTATTTTTCAGTTCTAAAAAATAATTTCTATCAAATATTAATTATTACATCATGTGTATGAACTTTTCTAATCTGTAAATATCTACATCCGTATTTACATAAAGTTATTATTATTCAATATACGTGTCTGTCTATGAATGGTGACGTAAAATGACACGGAGCAAACGAAAGCAATCGTCCAAGCCAATGAAAAAGTCAACGTGAATAAAAAAAGCGGATTGGGAGTTTATGTCACATGGTCTAACAGAAACCCTACCTTGTTCATTCTTATCTTCAAACGGGTTTTCTAGCTCCTCTACATCCTCTGATATTTGTCTTAATTTCTCATGCATCCAGTTTTGTAGCACACGTCTATTTTCTTTATGCAATGTATGTTTGTGTCTTTTTTTGCTATGTATCTCCTGGCTTTCAATCATTTTTCTATTATGATTAACATTTTTTGAACCACCAATTACAGAGTTATTATGTGTAAAATTTTTATCTTTCATTTTTGTTTTAGAACATTCTGAAAAATTGATTTTTCTGTTTTTAGAATAAGTAAATACGTCAGCTTTCTCGCTTCTAAGTTTGCTTTCGGTCGATTGTACTTGTGACGTAGAAATTCTTGATTTACGGCATACATTCAGCGTTGTGCTATAAGGGCATGTTTTATCTGTAATTTCACGAAAAGCAGATGTGCTTGCCCGTCTGTGGTACATTGTTACTATTTCATCAGACGACTTATGTTGCGTATGGGTAGGAACAGTTACATGCCGTTTGTCACCATAACACTGTTTAGTATTCTTTTTCTCTCGATGTCCATAATCTGTTTGGATATTCCTAACGTTGTGTGTGTAGTTCATGTCAGGCTTTGTCCTCAAGCACAAAAAGCAAGAGCAAATAATTGAGTATTCGGTATTGACGGGATATTTACCCTTGTCATTTTACAAAAATCCTTCAACCTTCCTGATTAAACGTTAAAGATCTGATTTTGATTCAATAAGCCTTCCACTGATGCAAGAACTGAGATATACTGTTAGCATTTTCCTTTCAAATACAAGTCATTAATCCAAGTATAGAATTCACAACTCTGGTTTATAACGTGTTTACAATCAAGGGCTACTTATTTCATTAACCACGCTAGTAGTACGGAGATACTGTGGTATCAAAATACTTCAATGATTAAGCAATCTATTTCAATTCATATCAGTTATTATCAAACAAATGACACAAGTACTTGCCATTTTTGACCTAGCGTGCACGATCACGGAGATTGTGATCTTAGTCTACAGTTAAGTGTATTCTACTGTGTCTTTGTCTATATCAAAAATAAATTTTCCAGTCATCGAGTGAGCTTTCTCCCTCTGCAAATCTTATACAAGTTTTTTCGACAGATAATTGACATTTTTGCTTCAAATAACTTAAATATCGCTTTCTAAGCGTTATTCAAATTTTGTTTACGCTAAGCATCAAAAAATGACGACCAACTAAAGATATTACGATGGCTACGTTTAGAATACCTCTTCATTAACTGCAGTTAAATATTCAATACAATTTTTGTAGTTTCAAACATAACCAAATCCATGTAACACACTACCCTACTAGCTCGCCAATATATTAATGGGAGATTGCAACTGTTTAAAATAATATCAACAGAATAACCGAAGGGAAGCCCTTACCTGATTTATTTCATTCCAAGAATAAAAATATCTTTCTTTTTATTAAAGTTTTTTCTCTCAATAATGTTTTTTTTGTCGTTTCACTTTTTAAATTAAAAAGTTCAAATACATTTATAACAACAAAGACATTGTAAAAAGATTGTTTTTTTTTTCTAATTGAAATGTGTGCTATAATTGACACCATATAGAAGTGCGTTTTTATTTTCAACATTTAACGTATATGATGACTTTCCGACCTGTTGCTGATATGAAATGACCCACCTTAACACTATCATTGATGCCAGCATGTTCAGAATGCCTACCAAGAAACTTTTGACACTTTTACCTGCATTGTTTAGCAACAATTTATTCAAATACAATTTCGACAATTTCAGTGATGGACTATAATTTCGACAACACACCGATGCAGTTGCCTGCACTCATGAGACCTTACTCGATCTTAAACCGTTAATGAACTGAAAGGCAATTATTATACTTCACTGTTCGTGCCAATTATAATGAAATTTGTCTGGCATTTATTCCACTTTATTGTGATCAAAATTATGGAAATTGTTTGGTCTTGGTAACCACATGTTGTACATGTTTAAAACCTACGCATTTGATAGGGAGCTGTTTTTTCCCCTGCCTTTTTGACATGGAAAATGATTTCTGTGACGATTTGATATTAAAGAAAAAGTAACAGCGTTTGCATTTCAAGTTGAAGTTATCTAATTAGTTTAAAGGTTCATAATTTTGGGACATATTTGTTCCTGATATACAAATAGAGTTCAGTAGTTGCAGTTCCGGCATCGGAAATTTTTTTTGTTTTGTTTTCCTCTGTCATGGTTTAGATAAGCAGACCTGCAAATGAAGGCGAGGAAAATCGAGCTAGAAATGTATGTGTTCCAGGTGTGTGCAGAGATGTTCTTAATGTGCGGAAATAACTGTGGCATACTTCTAGCTGTGAGGAAATACTGGGGGATATTTCTGGATGTGAGAGAATACCGGGTGCATGTTTCTTGTTTTAGGGGATAACGGGGCATTTCGTGAAGATTTATTTGACCAATCGACGATAAAACGATAGTTTTCAACGTTTAAGCATAAAGATGAAGCGTATTCACTGACAACTTTCACCAAGTTTAAAGGATTTCGATACTATTGAATACTCGAAGAACCTGAACAACAATTTAAGGGGTTACTTTTATGCATATCGAAGTCTATATCTCAAGACATAGTTTCTAAAATCTAAATCGAAGACTTTATCATGTCGCCTTCGCAAAAGTGGGGGTATATTGTTTTGCAGATGTCGGTTGGTCAGTCGGACGGTAAACCAAATCATTTCCGTTCAATTACTTGTGTACCACTTGCCCTACAACCTTCAAACTTCATTGGGTGGTTACCTTTATTGTTTTGGGGTCAGTAGGTGAAAGGTTAAGGTGACTGTCACTTTGAGTTTGAAAACCATGTCCGCTCATTATCTCAAGTATCATTTGACTTACAGCCTTCCTTCGTGGAATGATTGTCCTTACTGTTAGAATGTCCCTATTGTTTTGGGTATCAGATGGGTCAGTGGTAAAGGTCAAGGTCACCGTTACCTTCAGTTAAAAAATGATTTCCGCTCAATCCTGAGTATCATTCGACCCGAAGCCTCCAAACTTCACGGAGTTGGAGATAGTTATTGGTTAGCGAGTCAGTAGGTCAAAGGTCAAGAACATGATCACCTTGAATTTGAAAATGGTTTGGAATCAAAAACTCGAGCACCGTTTGAACCAGAGTCTTCAAAATTCATGGAGTGATTGTCGCTATTGAGTAGAAAACCCGCCAAATCACCTTAAATTTGGAAATGGTTTCCGCTCAACAACACGAGTATCATTTGACCGCAAATTTTCAAGTTCAAAGGATGATTGCACTTATTAAGTAGGAAAGCCCAACTATCTTTAGGTGGGTAGGTCAAAGTTCAAAGTCACTGTCACCTTGAATTTGAAAACCATTTCCACTCAATAACTCGAGAACCATTTGAATCACACCCTGTAAACTTTATAGTGTAGTTACAATTATTATAGTGAATACCTCTATTGTTTCTGGGGTTAGTAGTTAAAGGTCAAGGTTACTGGTGCTTTTCAATCGAAAACCGTTTCTGCTTAAATAAATCAAGTACCATTTGACCAACACCCTTCAATCTCCTATGGTTACTTACCCTGATTGAGAAAAAGAACCTTATTATTTTAAGTGTCAGAAGGTTGATGGTCAAGGTCACCTTCAACTTGAATTTGTAAACTGTTTCTGCTGAATTAGTGAGTACCATTTCACATACACCCTTTAAACTTCATAATGTAATTGATATCATTCAGCAGAAGATACCTGTTGTTATTAAAGTCATTAAAACAAAGGTCAAGGTCATGGTCACCTTCAGTTTGAAAATGGTTTCTGCTCAATAACTCAAGAACTATTTTCCCCCCACAGTCTTTAAACTTCATAGATTGGTTGTCCTTATTTATTATAAAGAACCCTATTGTTTCTTTTTTTATTTTGGGCCAAGGTGGCGGTCACTTTGAATTAAAAAACCATGTCTGCTTAATAACTTGAGTACCATTTTACTTAAAGCTTTCAAGCTTTATGGAATGAATGCCCTTATTGATAAATGGTCCCTAATATTTTTGGTATCAGTAGGTCAAGGTCACGGTAACCTTCAATTTGAAAATGGTTTCCGCTCAAAAATACGAGTACTATTTGACCAACAGCCTTCACAACTCTCAGGATGATTACCCTTACTGCAAAGAAGATCCTTATTGTTTATTGCGGTCAGTAGGTCAGAGGTCAAGGCCATGATCACCTTATATTTGAAAACTGTTTCTACTCAATAACTTGTGTATCCTTCAACCTTCATATAATAGTTGCTCTAAGGTGAAAACCTTTTTTTAGGGTCATTAGATCAAGGGTCAAATTCATTTTGAATTTGAAAACAGTATCCGCTCGATACCTTGAGTACCTTTTGTCACAACTTCAAACTTCGGACTTTCAGGGCTGGGGGCATACATGTCATTGTGACATTTCTGGTTGTACAGGTCTTCAGATTTGAGGATTGTTGCAGGCGGCATCCATTTTTGTGCATCGAATTGAAGTTCGTCCTCAAGATTTGAAGCCCATAACTTTAGAACAAGTCTCTGATAATGAATCTTGAAAATATAAATTCAGGAAAACGAAACATCATCATAACATGTTGTTAACATTTCCGTCAAAAAGACTTTTAATCAGTTTAACCTTTGCAATCTGCATATTAAAGTAGCTGCAACTGGAGTAAACCATTCTCTGATAATGAATCTTGAAAATATAAATTCAGGAAAACGAAACATCATCATAACATGTTGTTAACATTTCCGTCAAAATAACTTTTCATCAGTTTAACCTTTGCAATCTGCATATTAAAGTAGCTGCAACTGGAGCAAACCATTCCAAATATTTGAAAGAAACGACATGACTAGTGTTTTCATTCGTGATAGGGACTAACTGTCGATAAACTGAATAAGATAGACATATTTTTGAGTGCACGCTGATGAACTTCTCTTACGCTTTTAAATAAGCTTATTTGTGTTTTCAGTTACAAGCAGAAAATGTCGGAAAACATGTGTGTTTATTGCATTGAAAATGTATGACCTTAATTGTTATCAATCTAATTTTCTTTTTTGTAATGGAACATATTTTTGTAAAATGTAATGTTGTTTTTCTCTAGAAAGACAAATCTCACTGAAGCACATGATCTCTGTACGAATAGCGGAGCATTATTTAGGAGCTGATTTTAATAATAGTGGAAATTTTGAGAAGAAGAAAAGTACGTTCATATCATTAAATACAGTTGAATACAAAAATATCTAAATTATCAATAACGAGCAGAATAAAACTGAAAATGCATTGATTTTATCTGCAATGATTATGAATGAGTGATATTCTAAAACTGATAGATTATATACTGCATATGATTTTATTGGTTGTTCATGCACTGAAAATTATAAAATAATTGAAAATGATTATAGATCTCATGGAAGACATTATTGCAAACGCTGTTATTTCCCCGACAAGAACTCTGCAAGAAGATCAATGCTTTCTCTGCAATTCGTTCATTTACAAGTAAATAACATGTGTATGCCTCCGTCTACTTGGTCGGTCTTCTTCAAACAATGTCAGTTTTTTTCAAATTTAAGTCGTAAGTAAAGTTCTCATCTGAAGTTTCTATGAAGTACAACATACGACTCGAAGCAAAGGAGATGTGGAGTACATATGCAGCGTGTTTTAAAAAAAACGTATGGCCTTGCGTGAAATAACCTCAAAAGTTCGTCAAAAAAGCTCTTGAAAATAACGTTGAACGTCATTTAAATGATGTCGTCTCTAAAGCCACTTTACAAGCAACATTGTTTACTTTTATGCCTGCTTGATATAACACACCATCTGAATATCGAAACAAAGTAAACATTTTCTTAAACAGAAATGACTGATTTGTTGGATACTGCAAAACGTTTTTTTAAAGCAGAATAGAATTATGAAACAATGCTGAGTCTGTATTTGGAGAGAGATAAGATTCCATGCCATAAGAGTTATTTTCTTTGTATTTCAATGCAATGCTTAGGTATTCTTTAACTCATAAACTGGAAGGCTGGCGGACAATGAGACGGCTAAGGTAAATGATAAGCTAGAACTTTTCACATTCTACTTCAAAGAATTACAACAGTGTTATAGATACTCTTAACTCTCGCATTTCCAAAAAAAAATATATTAAAATGAGGCCATAACTTGAATGCATCTTAAACAAAAATATATATATTTGAATACCCTTGCAATGAATACATATAGTTCTTTCAAACTTTTTTACACTGAACTGTTTACAAGTGGGTTGTTCATATTACATGTACTGGGTTTATATCTGCGTTAAATATTTTCTAAGATTTTACCTTCCAAATCATCAACTGCATCACTCACTTCTCTAATAGCGAACAAAGAATGATGGTTTGTCTCTGAAAACGATTCTTTGAAGATGCCTTTGTGCAATCTTTGAAGCATATCCTTGAACGTTTTAAAGTGATGATGCTCTCGACTATTAGAGTTCTCAAACTGATCTATACTTTTAAAGTTCCCTTTCATATTTATGCACATCGAAGCCGTGTATAAATCTTCGTACGTTTCCACTGTTGAAGTCCGTCTTTCGTTATTTGTATTGCCAAGCATTACGTTTGAATGAATAGCGCGAGGTTTATAGAACCTCTGTGAAGCTTTCTGCACTGTATGCATCATGCTGTTCCTATAAGCACTGCTTGCAAAATCTAAGAAACTGGCATAACTACTGTTATCACAGTTATTACCGAATAATCCTAGGTCATATTGTCCAGATTCATTTCTCTCTTGTATTTACAATGTCCTACCTGCAGGACACCATATGATTCACTTTCACAGAGATTATGTTTAAGACAAGGTCAAATCATTCTCTGAACTTGTTATGGCAAACTCAGATATCCCATCTAATTCATAAACAGACTTCTTCACGGCATTGCGGTCACGTTTCCTTGTTTACATGCACTTTCATATCACTTCACGTGTATAACTGTTATTTTATAATACACCCAAGTTTTACTGTGAAACCATTGTAACAAGTATCATTATTCTTCGATTAGCTGTGTTATTCCTTTAAACATCCAAAAACACTTTTTTACAATACCTCTCACAAATGATTTAACATCAAGGCGCTCTCAACATGCCTTTAATTCTACAAGGCAATGTTTACCAATTAAGCATTATTATCCAAGACAGACGTAATTGTCGTAAACATTGCCTGGAACTGTATTATTGACATGTTGATTTTCACTAACACTCAAGAGATTAATCAATGATTTGGTGTTCAAATAAAATCTTATCAGCCGTGCAATCATTTACAGCTTTGTTTATTTTACTCTCAGAAGCCTGTGCAATGCTATTTAAGGTCATTATTAAGCAGAGATGAAACGATTTTTTGTTGTTTTGTTTGACTTGCACTGCTCGGAAATATTTTATAACTGCATCAGACAGAGATTTAAGAACAAATAATTATAAGATAGTTTCTATATTCTGTACGTGGCTTTTACAGAAAAAGTGTTTCAAAAGTGTTTCTTGCCTTTAAGCTTTTGAATTCAGTTAAACACTATAGGTGAAAATATAGTTCAATTAAAAAGAAATTGTAGGAGTTTTGCACAGAAGCGGTATTAAGTAAAAGTAAACAAAAGGCAATGACCTCGCCAAATATTATCAAATCAGAAAAGCCCGAGTATGTGTGCTGCGGCACATTGAAATAATCATTCTGTTAAAAATTAGTGAATAATGCATGAGAAATGTAGGATGAATTGAGCACAGAAGCAATATTAAGTAAATAAACAAAAGGCAACGACTCCGTAAAAGATTAACAAGTCGCTAAAGTCTAAGAACTTGTGGTGCAGCTCAAGATAATTATGATTCTGTGAAAGATTAGTGAAAATTGCGTGAGAAATGTTGCACAGAAGCAATATTAACTTAAATTTAGCAAAGGGCAATAACTATCCCAAAAATTATCAAATCTCAAAATCTTGAGAATATGTGCACGGCACTTGATAATGATTATTCTATTAAAGTTTAGTGAAAATCGCATGGGAAATGTGGTAGGAGTTGCGCATACAAGAAATATTAAGTAAAATATCACAAAAGGCAATAACTCCGCCAAAAATACTCAAATCGCCTTCGGCGGCATAAAAAGTGCTGTAGATGGATATCCGACTATGTTCCTTAAATGACCTTCGAAAACAGATGCTTGTTTGGCAAAACTAAACGGTTGTCTAGGTTATAACTGATGCACAATTTCAACATCATTACTCGCATTATATGAAGAAACTCTAATCATTTTTATCAAATGACTCAATATAATAAAAACGAAAATTGAAAAACGAGCTCGAGAATAAATGGAAGAGACTGGTTCTGGTTATATAAATAATGGCGCTCTTGTTTTAATGTAGATAAAAGATAGTTACAATCATTTGCCTACAATTTCTCTTTCATTTGAGAGCATATTATACACTGATAATACAAAAATCAAATTTTATAGCTCTGAACACAAGGTTCAAAGCAAAGCTCCGACTATGTTCAGCAATTATTTCATGTAAACATGAAAATGTTTTATTTCGTAATGTCGTAACAATTGGTATTTCATTGCGGTGCTTTTACTTTGCATCATTCCCAATTACTTTTATTCAGAATCGGACAAAGCTAACAATGAAGTTGTCGTTTCATCCGTTCGTCCGTCGTGTTATTTTTGTCCGACTTGTTTCTCAGCAACAAGGAGCTGGGATCAAATAATGATTTATCAGAACTCTCTGGGCCAATCTTAAAGAGATGTAAATATCAAAAGTGAAATTCCAATGGCTTGGTTCACAAAGATATTGAACAGAGGATTGTCATATGTAGTGCAGTAAACCCGTTTTCATTTTTTTCTGCTAACAATGGCTAGAGTTTATGCTTGGTGCAAAAAAGTTGGGCGTCTGCAAGGATGACTTTGCTGAACTATTGCTCACTTAGTTGTAGGCAATGGGATCCTCAGTATATAATTTTTTACACAGTGAATACTGCTCAAGGTAAAAGCAAATCATTCAGTAGTGACAGTCGTACATGATTAAAGATATTTTCTCAACACATTTCATTCAAATAGATCCATATTGAATTCACCGTTAGCCTCGTACACAGCATCGTTCAATGAAATAAATGAAGTCTTTGCCATTATTCAATTGAAATATCGCGTCTAACACATGTTTTTTGCAACAGCATACATCAACGTCAGAGAATACACTGCTTAGGTAATTATTTACACCTATACGATAACGTTATATCTCGTACACTTACTTTTTGGCTGACACATGTATTCTATTTCGTTTTAACAGAACCATTTTTCGTAATAAAAAAGGGGATTCTTTTTTTTAACGAAATAAGACTTCTTTATAACGATATAATATTTTGTTGTTGTTTTTTTTTTTTTATGAAATAACATTTCGAAATTACGACAGACAATTTCATTCATATTTTCACGAAACAAGTTTTATATTTATGAAATAAGAATACTTTTTTTATTAACTATGAAATAACATTTTTCTTTGACGAAAAAAAAATCATTACTGCTAAACAAAATTACTTTTTACGAAATGTATATTGTTTTTACGGAGAGAATATTAATTAATTACGAAATAAGATTGTTCCGTTATTTATTATGAGTTATCCTTAACAATATAGAATCGAAGTATCCGTTACCTTCGTTATTTTGTGATCATATTATCAAGATTACAAGAATATACTGGTTTTATTTTGGCAAATTTCTACTAGTTTACTTCTCCAGATGTTATGTGAAAGGCAATGGTCTTTTTTCACTGAGACAAAAATAGCATCAGAAACTATACATTATGTCAGAAACGGTTAACAGATAATTTGTATATTGATACTTGTCTTAGATTTGTTTGTTTTAACAGCAATTTTAGTTGGCTTTAGTCTTTTCTAAATAAATGATTGTAGATTAAATACTCATTACTTGCAGGGAAGTAGTTCATTAATAATTATAACGCCAAAGCCCAAACATTAGATTAACACTTCGTTTCCTGAATGCTCATATTCTGAGTCAGTAGCATTGTGTTCGTTTATATTCTTGACTCTTCTGTTTCGTCAAGCATGTTTTCTGTCAGCGCTATCCCTGTGGTACTTCAGAGGTTTCATAAATATGTTCATCCCCGCCATCATCAAACATAACATTACGAATACGTGACCTAAGACTGTACAGTGTTCACATACATTTATTTAAAACGCAATTATAGAGCAAATCTGAATAAAGTTTCAGTTGTCTTTACTTTTAAATGGAGCTGTATACTTGAAGCACTTCAATGTGCTGGAGCGAAAATCCCTGCATAATAGGATTAAAAAACAACAACAAAAACATTGGATTACGCTAATTGGGCGTGATTTATAAAGTCAAAAATGAACGGAGTAAATTGAGTATCATGGGGATTAACCTCAGTTTAATTCAACTTTGCCTTTTTCTCATACAGCTGAGGAACGAAAGATTTGATACAAGTTTTGCCAGAAAAAAATGAATTGACGTCAAGATCAGAAACTTATTTTTGTCGTTGCGAGATGTCGTTAGGATATACAATGCATATGAAATTTTGAAGCCAGAACATTTTTATGATAACCCAATCACAAACTAATGTTTTTTTGCAGTCCACTGTTTTGTCATGAGACTAGCATTATTCACCTGCGGTCTCTTCACTTTATATTATCAACGTAGACATCACAAAATGATTGTATAGAAAAATCGTTAAAATCATTCCTGTATTTTTTATTATGGGTAAGGTAAGAGGCTTGGTAATAAGGCATACAAGCACGTATTACCATGAAAATTAAACGTACTAACTCTCATGTCATTCAATCCTTGTGGTCACAGGCTATAACAGAAATATTCGGGATTTTTTTAAAATGAATTGTTTAGTCTTCTAATGAACATCAAACGTAGAACTTTTGTAAAGTTTCAGTTTGGCTCCAATTTAATTGAATATGATTTTTTTATGTTTAAATGACGACTCATTCACCTGAACATTTTTTAAACAGAGACCGTTTGAAATGGTCTTGTTAAACACTTATCTACCAGACGCCAGTGGCATCATCTGCGATTAAAGATAATTGATTTCATCTAAATTGTTAACATATTTTTAACTACGAACACTATTCCCGAGGTAAAATTTAAAGTCTGGTTTTGTAAGTAAATGATTTGTGATGATCTTCCTTGCAGTCTGGCCAGAAGCTGAACTTTTCGCTTCTGAGTCGAAACAAATTACAGAATAACACCTATATACTATCGTAGAGGTTCGTTTCTGAAACTTGGTGGGTTTCAGAAAAAAATATATTCACGTAGACGTTTCTTTTTGATATGATATTTTATGTGGGAAAAAGTTTCACAGACAGATAAGGTAAAGACTATTTTTGAAGATGTAATCATGGAGAATGTGTTTGCGGGTGAAAACAAACCTGTATCTGGTAGATTATAATTCTTTGTTCCTTGAATAAATGTATCATCAACAATATGAAGTTGACTTTAAGTGAAATTTTAAGTCTATTACAGAATTTCTCGCTATATAGCTTGATGGTGTGTTAACATATAAAGAAAGGAAAACGTAACAATTGTTATAAACTCATTGATGTGTCAAGAAATAATCGATAATATTGTAACTACCTCATCTGTTTGAAGTTGAGATACAATCGTCCAATTATTCTAGTATCAGAGGCCAAGAGTAAAGGCCACTACATCAATAATAAGGTTTTAAAGTGGAGAAAATAAAGGCAGCGGAGAAATCTTTGTGCAGATAAGTTGTATACTAGATGTTTGCCTGATTTTAATTTAAAGGAGCCGTCAATTTTACAGTGCAAAAATATTCAAGTTTTCAATAGATGCTTTTTTGAAAACTAGGCAAACAAATTAAATTTTTGATTAATTTCTTGTTTTTTTTTTGTATACAGATGGCAAAGATTCAATAGGCTGGAGAAATATGTGTATGTAAACGTAAAAATGTTTGTTTACACAGCTGATTCAGAACGTGATTTCACGACATCTCGTATTTTATAATATTGGTCATGTCAGAAATGTACTTTGTAAATTGTATTTTTTGTTCAAAATAGTGGACTTCAAAGCAAAACGAATAAAAACCGATAAGAAATTAATCTAAAACTGTATCAGCCGATCCATGGTGTGATGAGGTAACAACAACAAACGATTAAATTAATCAGTCACTAACTCATTCAACTGACAATACTTAACATTCAAAGCAAAATACTGTTTTCGATCATTATCTATTGCATGTTACGCTTATATCATATAATAATGGCAATGGAACACAGTTTAACTATTCTTTTCCCTCAGCATTATCGTTTCGGTAGCATCTAGCTAAAACAAGTGTATTGACAGTAACTTTAATCTTAACATACTATACACAACTATTGGGGTTCTATTACACAACCAACGAATAACATGAAACTATCGAATCTGGGGTAAGGTACTCAGTTTTCTATTTCATTTAGAATAATGTCTGAAGTGTCCCCTTTTTTCTTCGTTATTACGGTAAAGTAAATATACAAGTGACCTTAAACTGAAAGAATATATTAAAGTTTACTTTTAATAACTGTCGGCATAATGCAAAATAATATAAATTCTTGTTTAAAGACCTTAACCAATACGAGATGTTATCACTACCCTTTGAGCCGAGATTAGTAAATATTTATCCAAATCATTAATTCTATATAATCTCGAGCAATGAAATTATGTAGCCATGTCAAGTATTTAAAGTATTGCCCTAATATGTTAAACAGCATTGTATATTTGGCGAAGACGCTTTGATATTTTTGTCAGTATCTTTTAATGCATAAACTAAACAAATACTTGATTCGAAAAGTAGTTCCTTCATTTATATTACTGCTCAAATAAAAAACAATCATATCAAAGGAACGGATAATTAACCGACCTCCACTGACTATGATTTGAAAATGTATGTCAAATCTGAAAATTTAAAAAAAATAGTTCCAATAATGAATAAAGTGTTGTAATAATTTGGGGTAACAGTCCTTGTCACTGTACAGCAATACCCACTTCAATTGTATTTACAACATAACTTCTGGGAATTTAATACAGAGAAAAGCGGCATTAATGGCAACTGGTTAACATCTTGTGAAACAATATTGGATAGCTGCTTCCTTGTGCACAGGGCGATATCTGGAGAGAATTTTTTCACGCATGGTTATTTATCCCTGTTAAAATAGACTAGCGGGACGTAACATTGGTGTGCATTTTAGGTAATAAGTAGAAACCTTTGCGACTGCACGGGGTTTGGGGTTTATGCCGGCTGTATCGGCATGGTAGAAGACATACATAAAGAAATCGAGACTGTTACACATGGTTTACGTAGTGTAAAATATAAAATTTGTTTTAAAAAAAAGAAATCGAAAAGCTTACCTTTATCAGTACACAGATCAACTATTGTATCCTTTTGTTGACTTATTTCCCTTACAGATTGTTCATCATCTTCTTTCGATGCGAGCGGTTCTTCGCCTAATTTTGTCGAGCTTCTTTTTGAACTAAAGTACTCCAGAAAATCTTGAATCACATCTTCTAATAATACCGTACGTTTAGGACTATTTTCTTGATTTTCTTGACCACTTATACCTGACAAGTTGTCAACATTTTCTTTATAACTTGATATACTGTCTGTATCATCGAGTCCATTCTTGCTCCGACCTAACCTCTCTTCTGTTTCATTTATTCGTTCCCTCCAATCCGTTCTTTCTAAGGATTTTCCGAATTCTTTAAGCTGTTTTAAATATTCCGTTCTGTTAATTTCCGCACTGACCACACTTTCAGTGTCAGAGAAAGGTTCAATCTTCAAATATGGCTGATATCTTATCTGAGGAGCTAATGGGTCCAGAATCACCCTAGCAGTCAATCGTTCCGACTGATGTATTGCAAAAGAATTAAACCGAGTTTTGGGACCACATTCATATTCCTCCTGTCTCAACTTACTACATGGAAACTGGTCAAAAGTTTCTTTTCCACCGGATGTTATAGACTCACTACGTAGGGTTACATATACCCCACTTTCGTCACTAAAGCTTTCTTCAAATCGCCTAGCATCCTCTTTCAGTGGTGGATTTTCTTCCTGTCTCTCAGAGATATGCACTTTGTCCTCTAGTTCATTTGGTGTACTCCTGTTTTCATCGACGTTTACAGTTGGTTGTGGAAAAAATATCACATAATCACTTTCCGTCTCAGTTCTTGACGTATCATTGGTTATTTCCAAATCTGATCTGTTCCGAGCTGCACATTCCTTGTTGGAATGCATGCTAAGGTCACTGCCATCGCCGATTTCTCTTAGATGTATTTCAAATTTAGATCCAACACTTTTGCTTTTTTCTTTACTACTTATTTCAAATTTATATCCAACATCGTAAGAATTTCTTGAATTATATAAATACGTGAAGTTCGTGTTTGTGACGTCTCCACTTCGGAAACGTTCCAGGGGCTTTTGACGCATAACTTTTCTCCTTGACATGGTTATTTTCTCAGACATAACATCCTTGTTATAGAAACATGTTAATGCTTTTATCTATCGGATATATTCCCTCGCTGTAACACTACCCAGAACGTGTTTCTGCAAGGGTATTACCAATAAGTTAATCGTCTAGATGTAAAAGATTGTCTCTGTAATTAGATAGAGCAATTAATATAAACAGACGCCGTGTTTGTGAATTTACAACATTCATAACCGCCATAACAGACAAGCCAAAATGTTTCTATCTGACGACTGTATCACATCAATTCTTATCATCAAAAGACATTGAACACAAATGCTAACAACTGTTGTTTTTTATTAAGTTGGTTGATTCATACTGGGCCACTCGCATTCTTTTCCCATGAAATGTGTGAATTATATGTCGTAAAAATCTATAAAAACGAAAATAATATATAAAATCAAACCACTTACAAAACAATAATCGAATATAGATTTTACTCATACACAGCAAAGAAACATTTTATTGAAACATCAAAACTTGTTAAATAGCATGAAATTACAAAAATGTTTACCCACGGTTTTGGGTTCAGGTTTTGATATTTTTTTTTATACAGCTACAATATATTGATACAAAATATATAATGTTCAAGTAGTTTTTATAATGGGTCACAATTAGGGAACGTTTGTTTCATATTTGTTATAGATGAAATGAAATGAAAAATATGTACTTTTTTTCAAAATAGTTTTACTAAGGTATTTTAATCAAAAGTCTTCATCGTGGGGTAGTTCAAAGGATTATATAAGATTTGCGCTTTCCTTTGTTTATTTTGCGCATTTGAATCTAGACAACGGTTAACTCTAACGTGATATAAATCTTGTAAAATTCAAATTGAAATTTGTCTTAACATCTTAACAAGTTTATCAACTCTATTAAATTCGTGCCGGGTCAAAGAGTGTATGTATTAAAAGTAATTGTGTATTAGTTGTGTGAATTGCTCATGATAAAGCAGAATCTTTTGTAAGGCAGTATACTTCCGTCGATTTCTGAATATGCTTTAGATTTGCGGAGGTCACTGGGTATGAATATGAAACAGTCCATCTATCTCTCAAGAAATAAAAATTAAATCCAAAAAAAAAAATAATATTACCTTGATAAAGGCACACTTTGATCATGCATTTTCATGATTTATATTGAAAGTGATTAATTTATTCAAATAATCTACTAATCTTTGTACTGCAAAGAACCAAAATATATAGCCAGGTGCATAGTAAGTGTGGCTTTATATTAAGCAATAATATATGTAATAAAATAAACCTGGGCGTGGGATGCACAATACAGTCATGTTACAAAATAAGAAAACTGTAGGACAACAAAGTATGAATAAAATCAGTTATGACTTTTTTCCTTACTTATAATAGTTATATAAAATCTGCATAGAACAGAAACATTTTCTACATTATTTTCGTCTAAAATATGAAAAATTTCTAAAGCGTGACAACTCATTATATATACACATGTACGACAGCTGAGGTTTAAATATCAAAATCTATTGAAGTCGTCAAAATTGTATTAAATTAGTAGATTTTATTACACTTTCACCACAAATGAAATATAATTGAACGAGACATTTATACCCGGGCGCCGTAAAAAGCTCTTATCTGATCTAGATATAGTTCGAACTGGTCAGATCGTTTCAAAAATACACAGAGATATCAAAATATTTGTAATTTCTCTGTCTTAAAAATGTGTTCCATGTAAACATGTTTAAAGGGACATACCCGACAGTTACTACATATGTTCCATGTAAACATGTTTAAAGGGACATACCCGACAGTTAATACATATGTTCCATGTAAACATGTTTAAAGGGACATACCCGACAGTTACTACATATGTTCCATGTAAACATGTTTAAAGGGACATACCCGACAGTTACTACATATGTTCCATGTAAACATGTTTAAAGGGACATACCCGACAGTTAATACATATGTTCCATGTAAACATGTTTAAAGGGACATACCCGACAGTTACTACATATGTTCCATGTAAACATATTTAAGGGACATACCCGACAGTTACTACATATGTTCCATGTAAACATGTTTAAAGGGACATTACTACATATGTTCCATGTAAACATGTTTAAAGGGACATACCCGACAGTTACTACATATGTTCCATGTAAACATGTTTAAAGGGACATACCCGACAGTTACTACATATGTTCCATGTAAACATGTTTAAAGGGACATACCCGACAGTTACTACATATGTTCCATGTAAACATGTTTAAAGGGACATACCCGACAGTTACTACATATGTTCCATGTAAACATGTTTAAAGGGACATACCCGACAGTTACTACATATGTTCCATGTAAACATATTTAAAGGGACATACCCGACAGTTAATACATATGTACTATATATGTATCTTATTGGCTTATTCTGTTTAATATGAAAAATAAATAAAAATGTAAAGAGGAATGTATGTTCAAAAAGTTTATGGCATGTAGACCCTTTGAACGTGTTCAAGTGCGAAAAAAATCGCCATCCACCCAAATACTGTACAACAAAAATACATATAAGGACTTATACGTCAATTAAAATGTTCTAAATAAAATTTTGACTGACTCCATGAGAGCGGGCAAATGATTAGTTCAATATTATTCACATTTCTTTATTTTTTAAAGAAATAGAATTCTCTGAATTTTAGGGTAAGTTTCTTAAATGACAAAGATGTAATCAACCAAATCAATAACCTGACCACTGAGGATTTTTTCTAGTTTTATTTTTAATTTGAATAAATGGTCAATAATGACTTTTTTCTACGGTTGTGACTAACCACTTGTTGTATATAATCATATAAAGAGGAAAAAATGATTAATTATTGAAGTAAATGTAATCATTGTTTTTATTATTACACCTATTTTGTTAAATGAATTTTGTTATAAATTCAGTGAAAAAAAATTAGGGTTTTTGGTTACTTTTATTCTTTTTTGTATTACAATTTAATTACAAATAAATAAGAAGTAATTTTTAGAAGTTTTGGATTTGATTTCATGAGTTGTGTCTTCAAAACAGTAAAAACTATGACGTATTCAATATATCGTATCTGCACGATCCAAGGGACATAACTTTTATTAAGTTGCGAATAAGACCAAAAAAGAAAGAAAAGAAAAAGAATTTACGACTATGTGAACCCAAACTGTCTGCACTGAGCTTGAAAGTGAATTCAGTTGCTGGACAGTAGCATCGCTATTAATATGCATTCCATCTGCAGGTTTACAGTACCTAAAAATACTGGTTATAATTTAACATGTCAGAACAATTAGTACGATTACTTGCTGAAAATTATCAACAACGATAGAAACATGTGTTTGTTGTCTTACCTAGACCTCGGGCCCCTACCCCTACGCCAAATTTATTCCATTGTTTCTGCGGACAGTTGCATGCAGAGACCACTATGCCTTCTAAATCCAAACAGTCATAACCGTTGTGAAGGTAAATTGCTTTTTCATATTTTTTTAAGGCAAACATTTTCACATTTCCGAATGCTGACACATAGTTGATAAGTATAATCCAAATTTAATAATTATTTGCACTTAAAACCCTGTGACATAGTTACGATATCCCTATCTTGTATAAAAACTCCATTTGCAAATGATATTATCAAACGGTATTGTTCAAAGGTTTCATTTACGTTAAATTAGACAGCACAGTTGTACTGGGTTTTGTATGGGCAAAGTAACATGACGGCACGCGATTATTTAATTATGCTGCTGAGCTTCGGTTACCATGTTTACTCCCGTCTTTGAAAGGGGGCAGTGTTTCAGTCTACTGTATTGAATGGACAAAGAGAAAACAAAGAAATAGGTCAAAACTTTGGAAGTTACAAGCAGTTTTTAAGTTTCTCTCATATTTTTTTTCGCTTGTTTTTACAATAAACAGAAAACATATATGAACGTCCTAAACCAAATATGTAATATTATTGCTTTTTTACAGTGTTCTGCTGAAAGAAAAGAGGGATGGAAACCTTGCCTATCTTCGTGAGATATAACGAATGCATGCAACATATTTCAATTTTAGGCCATGTTGTGCAAAAACTATCGCTTAAATTATCACTTGTGCACATGGGCAGTCTAATACTTTATCTATGACATTGATAAATAAAACTTATTACATTTTACCTATTCTTTTTCATTTGATGCATTTAATAATTAAATGACTAGAAATGTCAAGGCGTTGGTCTCGTGTAGTTAAAAAATATGCATTTATTTCAAATAAAAGATTACAGGTAAACTTAGTAAGCCGATAAAGATATACATGTACCTATCTATTCATTTTAAATCATGATAAACATGTTTCCGGTCTTTCAAATAATAGACAAAATAAGTCGAAAAAAAAAGATTTATAATTTTGTCAACCATATTTGGATAAGAGAAACTTCTACTGCCTGTATCGTACGGCTAATATCTCTGCTGTCCACAAATCAATAAATGTTAAGGAACTGTGTCTTAAAAAGCTTAACATACAGAAGAACAAGGAAAGCTTGAAACAATATAGACACTTACTTGAATTTGTAAAACGATCATGACAAATTTACTGCAGGAAATCAGGAAGAACTGAAAGAACTTGAAATCATAGATAACAGATCTTACAACAGAAAATTATGTTAAGGTATTCTTATAAGTTATAAGTTTTATGCAGAGATTGCTCGATTATTACACAATAAACTTTCTCTTAGAATATATTTCGTTTATTATTACAAAATAAATCTTTCATTGATGCAACTACATTAAATGTATAAAATAAAAGATAAGCTGAAATCAGTTAATGTGTGAAATATCGGATACACGTTATGTTATAATAATGAAAAAGATTTCGATGGTTAATCCAACCACAGCTATTCATTTTAGCGTCCTAAAAATAGACGTTGCGTCATTTGTTGACGATGAAATGCGTCACTTGATGTCGAGTAATTAATTAATTAAGAGATGAAAATATGTGTATAATAGCAGTGTACATCTGCAACACATTTTTTCTTGAGGTTTATAGTGCGATAGTTTTTTATGATAAAATGCATACCAAACCTTGAGCGCATCATTGTTTTATTTGTAGCACTCATTAATTTTACACACTCAACTATTTGAGAATTCAAGCTTTTGATAATCAAACGAACCTGCAGTATCCAACCACTTCGTAAATCCCGACTACACATCCAGCCGTAGCCAGTACATCAAAAAAAGTTTTATTTTTCAAACAAACCATATTTCGCCAATCAAAAAGTCATTAAATAGGAGAATGCGAGTTTAAATAGCTACTAACGACATACACATAAAGGAAAGTTCACAGTTTATGCGACAGACGCGGCAAATTAACTGGCCATAATTAGGACCCTCGGCCATGTTACCAATCTCCCAATTTCATGGCGGTCAAGAATTACACGGGTTATGTAAATACGTAAATTGTATTGTAAAAGGCAACGATTTGTCATTATTTACAATATAAATAGTACAACTATTTTAAAGAATGAATATTTATAAATATTTATAGACATAGACAGAGAAATCGAGACACTGAGTCGGAAATGAAATTAAATTTTGGGTAGATTATGTCTTTTTGTACTTTATTCCCAATCCTCCCCCTGCAAAAACACTGGTTTTAAAAGCCAGGCAAAATTGAATTAATAAGATTAAACAAGCGAGACTCAATTACAGAAAAGCCTCTGACTACAATGATTTTGCTGCTTCAACCTCTTTGCTAAGATTTGTTACATTTTCGGCACGACAACTGGTTCGAACCCAAGACGCAGTTATAATGCGTGGATTAATATATGCGGCAAGGACTTTCTTCTCTTTAGATGGGAAAAAAGGTTGAACGAAACTAACTTGTCCGGCATGTAGTCTATAGTGGTCGAGTGGTTGGCAGGCTGGATAAATAAAACAGACAGACCGGGTTTGATTTTCTGACGTGGCTATATTCTTGACTTTTAGTCTTGCCCTGCCCTGTCCTGCCCTGTCCTGCTCTGTCCTGTCCTGTCCTGCCCGGCTGTCCTGCCCTGCCCTGCCCTGCCCTGTCCTGTCCTGTCCTGTCCTGCCCTGCCCTGCCCTGCCCTGTTCTCCTGCTCTGCTCTGCCCTGCCCTGCCCTGCCCTGCCCTGCCCTGCCCTGTTCTCCTGTCCTGTCCTGCCCTGCCCTGTTCTCCTGTTCTCCTGTCCTGTCCTGCCCTGCCCTGTTCTTCTGTCCTGTCCTGCCCTGCCTACTCTGATCTGATCTGATCTGTCCTACTCTGCTCTGTTAAATGGTTCTTTACATTCTAGGCCGGAACTGTGAACCACGCCTTTACGTTAAATAAGAAACCTTCAACTTTCTCATCGATTTACTTTCAAACTTTCCAAACATTTTTATTTTGTAGCACCATTATTCGCGTGTGCGTGTGAATTACCGACAAGCTTAGCCAAGTCATAACGTTGAGTTCATTTGAACGGTGCATTTTGTAATATATAAACTCAACTCAAATTTATTGCATAAAACAGATGATAACACTATAAACTTTTTCTATTTTAATCAACTTTTAATCTCAGATCAAACAAGTTTAATTGTATTTAGCCGTCTAAAAAGTTCAGAGAGACAAATGTTCTTGTATGTAAGAAAAATGACGTATAAAAATGTCATATACATACTGTGCAGAGCAAAGGAAAATCTTATTATTAGTTTAAATACTGTATTACATAGGTGAATAGCCTTGGTTAAACTTAAAGAAAGCTAAACGAATTATTCAAATATATTTGTATTCGATTCTATATCGAAACCATCTAAACTGTTTATAATGTATAAGTAACATTACTAAAGAAAGTCATTACATTACGAAGAAAGTTAATAACTCGGGAGTGAACTGGTTCAATTAAGATACTGAAGAAATGTATCAGTGGTTAAGATCTAATCGAATTAAATGCTGGAAAGTAATTAGACAGGTTGGCTACATATTTATATGTGAACCAAGGACGTAACATAAATTTCTATTTTTTCCTACATTGGCAAAGATATAGAAAGGGAAAAAAACACACACAAAAAAACAAGGGAATGTAATCTCAAAATAATTACTTACCAATGACCTTGCTGTAGTACCAGAGTGGTTGAAAGTGGACTTTTTTTTCATTTTACCTGCAAATTTGACGATCTTGAAAACTCATAAGCACTGTTCGTTTAAACCTATTAATCTAACATCGATTGGGAAAAAAAGTTTTTGTCATTTATATTAATCCATCTTGAATGCTTCTTCCTTGTTTCAAACCAAGACAAGTGCCTAAAATGTGGAAAGTGGAGAGTTACTCGAGAATTTCACCCTGCTGTGGATCGAACCAGCGACCTTCGGGTAGCGAGAACAGCGTCCCCTTACCCTTCGACCACTGCTTGTCAAAGCAATATTAATACCCTTAATGATAATGATGACGACGATGATGGTGATAATAATGATGATTCGTACATGGCTTTTTATGGACATGGCGCATCTGATAACTGCAAAAGAGGAAACAGAGGAGTCTTTCGTGCGCATATCTGAAGGACTCACGTTCGGACATGCGTATGCTCAAATTTAAAAAATACACACAGAATTGGCATAACAGTGGATATGCCAAGTTTTAGAAATATGAAGCCTGGCGCCGTCCCGGGTAGTACATAGGAACAACATACATACGCAACGGTACTTCTTCCACTTACAAAAGCTTTGTTGTCCCTGGCTTAAAAAGATGGCGATGCAACACACCTGAAAGGAGAGCATTTCTCTTTCTTATATACGCTTATATATAATTTTTGTAAATCGAATTGTAATCTATCTGTTACATAGCTAGACCAACAGAGGTGCCAGTTAGTTATACTTAAAGAATCGTCTTACATTATCGTCTGCACATGGCAATATATAATACCTAGGTGCTGAATACTCTATGAAGAAACAGCACGCAATCTCTTGATTAAATGCGTTACCGTATAACATTTCCTGTCAAGTGACTGAGCCGAAGAAGTATGAGAATTTCCTCCTTCCTTACATATATATCGCCTCCTGAAATTATAGCTGTTATCCAGCCACTCTTATAATACAGCTCAATCTTGTGAAATATGAAGTTAAAACATGGACCTCTGCTACCGGTTTTATGACTGTATAAAAGTTTATACCTGCTGGGGTAATGTAACTACAAGAAGTTGCGTCTGATTATTATTGACAAATGGTTTGCCATTTATAGATATTCTGCAGGTACTACCCTGATCTTCAGACTGTATGTCAGTGAAAAGAACCCGACTTCACTCTTTCGAGTTCGCGTCAGAAGAACAAAGGGAGGGAATCATAGTTAAACGCTCAAACATATTCACGACGGAGTTATTATCGCCGTCCCTGGACGGCGATATATACAATTAACAAGATTTGAACAGTTTTGCCTGTACACCGCCTGCCTTTAGCCAATCAAAGCAAAGCATTTCATATCACATGATAACAAAATGGACGTCAAAATTCTTCTGCAAGGGGTGCGTAATGGACTCGCCCAACCGCCATGTTTGTCGGGTTACTTATTCTTACAACTGAAAAATACCATCATGAATGTACGATCTCAGGACCAGTCTTCAGGCTGGTGAAGGATAAACACAGGATAATCGCAATAGTTTTTGCTACATGTCATTTTTAACTAGAGAATGTAGTCTAAATAAGAGTATGGTTTGTTTGTTTTTTCCAAAACTTGCACTTAAAGAAAAAAATAAATGCTTGCTTCCGGGCGGTTCTAATGAGGATACAAACTCCCCGCAGGGGTTACTTCCCCTGATTAGTACAGTAAAAGTAGCAAAGCGTGACTTAACCGGTGGGAGGAGTTTGATCAGGATTTTTCCGTGTTTTATATATGCTTCGTTAGGGTTAGGGCGATCAAAAATAGTCCAGCTACAATAAAAATTACAATGTATATTTAATCTACTTTATAATTTCTGTGTGAAAATTATCAAATATAACTTCGCTTTTCACTGCAAAGCATGTTGTAAGATTATCAAATTAATGAATGAAGAACATGAAATACATTCATCTATGGATAAGACGAAATGCATGGGTGAACGGCGATTTCAAGCATTTTTGGAAATGCTAATACTTGTTACTACTATGTTTCATAAATCACGATTTTACATGGTACTTTTAACTGCTCACTGCTTATTTTATTGTGAAACAAGCGCTACGTTCCAATGAACGCCATGCCTCCAGGGGTCGTCCCAATACTGTACGATGCTGTACGATACAATATAATAAGTTTCAATGCATTTCAAAACAATACAGTACAATGCAGTACAACGCAGTGCAGTGCAGTGCAGTGCAGTGCAGTGCAGTGCAGTGCAGTGCAGGACAGGACAGGACAGGACAGGACAGGACAGCACAGCACAGCACAGCACAGCACAGCACAGCACAGCACAGCACAGCACAGCACAACACAATACATATGTTTGCACGTGAAAGCTTGCAATTAGCATGAAAAACGATGGAAAGGGCATTCTACTCATAGCATTTGGCAAAACATTTTCGGACGCCCGTTTGGCTTATCATTGCTAGGATCATCACTTGTATACACAAACAACGTTTATACAAATGAGTCCCCTCTCGGTTAGGATTTTAACATCCCACTTATGGCAGATAACCTGTTACAAGTCTTTATCATTAGTAATATGCTAGCAAATATACATACTCAGAAAATCCGCCCTACTCTTCACGTGTGAGACACGAGAAAGATCTTGCACTAAAACGCCGACAACCACCATAGACGACGTATTCTCTGTTCAGGTTCTAAAGGGTGGTGTCATGTATCCTTTGACTTGTCTCCTGAACGGACAGGCTTTTATTGTACATTAAGAGTAAATAATATTCAGTGAGTTGAAAAATGAATGGATTTACATTAGTTTGCCTAATGAATGTTATAGTTTTACAACATAAAAATATGATGAAACAGATATAAAATTCAAATTTGATACTATAGGTAATTACAAATATTTGGGAAAACGCCAACTTTGTTATGTTGAATTTTCTGTTCATCTGGGTTTGAGCCAAAATCTTCCCTTTTTAAAAGGGTACTGTGTAGGACGCTCTTCTTAAAAAAGGAGCAAAGTCTTAGAAGGGCAGAATTGTTAAATCCAAGCGAATTTCAAAAGTCTATGTGCAAATATCCTACAGAGCTTCTATTTCTACTTGATACTCCCGAGCAATCAATACTGACTATAACGGGGAGAATACGACCCCTGGAGGCATGGCGTTCATTGGAACGAAGCGCTTGTTTTCACTATAAAATAAGCAGTGAGCACTTAAGCCTAGTATAGTCAGTATTGACCTTTTGCAGTATTAAGTTGAAGTTGAAGTTGAAGTTAAATGTAGCATATACTTGGAGCTTTAGGTGAATTTTAAATAAATATCTAAAATTAGCACAAAAAATTAAGTCCCCAGCGGAATCCGAACTCGCACCGAACGGCACTAACCGCTTATCAATGTCTTCCATGCTTCGTGACAACTTCGTGGATATTAAAGTATAACCTAATAGGGTTACTCCCCTTTAGTTCGTTTCCGCCATTTGTACTCTGAATAAAATGTGACTGTCTTTTCGCCAGTGTTTTATCATAACTCGGCACAGTAAGTGTCTATTTGTGTACATTTTATCATAAAACACACGTTACAAGTAAAACACACATAAGAGGAAAAGACTTTTTTAAGTGAGCATAACCACAAAAGTAAGTTTCAAGACTCACAACGATATTTCTGTATCAAATGCCAGACTTGCCTGTTAAACTTTTAAATCATAATTTCCTAGAGTGACAAGGAAGGTTGACAGGCACGGCGGAGTTTTAGTGGTCCAGTGGTAACTTGCTAGAATGGTAATTCAGGGTCGCGAGTTTGATTCCTCCACTAACAAAATAATAGTCATTTTGGGTTAGTCTCATTTACGAGACAATTGGGCATCCGTGCCCTAAAAGTCGCGGAGGATATTGCCATTCAGAAAATACATCAATATCTTACTGGGGCATGATTTCCTGGACTAACTCTGACACCATTTTAGTAAACTTGCTGATGACATTGGTTTCAGACACCCATCCTAGTACCAACCATATATAACATTGCTTAACTAGCAAATGCTCCAGACACTGTAACCATATTGCTTAAGTGGTAGCACAACAGTGAGGCTGTTGGCAGTGCCTTATCTATCCGGTGTCTACTACAAGATACTTAAACCGTGGCCCCATGTTTAACCCATTTGTGCTATACACTGAGCCTGTAAAAAAATGCGTGTCTCTGGAATGGGATGTGTTTTTGTATCTTGCACAATCCCCCAAAACCTATATTGACAGCTCAGGGGCCAGGGATGTCCATCAGAAGGCTAAGCAGTACCAGATAGAAAACATATTTCAGGAAAACAACTGAACCATTTGCTTTAAAAGAATGGTATTTTGATGTTTTCTTGACTTAAGTATAAAATATTCCTATGAATAAAAATCCAGATATATGATACAAGGATCAGTACATTTAATACAGATGTTACGACCTCGTTTTCATTGTCAAAGGGTCGGGGGTTTTTTTGGTCTTTTAGATATGATATAGAATGAACTGAAACTTGTTCAGTGAATATTTCATTTTCATACTTTGTATTATAATAAAAATAATATAAAAAATCTACTTTTTCTGTTCAGTATTAAATATGGAAGATGCTTGCCTAGTCTATTGAGTAGTTGCTGATAATTAGGCCAGGAACTGTTTTCTGTTTTTAATCATAAGAATCAGAAATGTGATTACTAAATATTTTTGGAGCAGTCGAAAATCTTCAAACAGTTTAGAAAGAATTTAACTGGAGTAAAGCCATCAAGCACCTTCTCATGAACTCAAGAAACCTCCTTTGTGACTGTAAGAAAAATTGTTTAGATTGAAATATGTCGGCATTTCATAAAATAAACATGTGTGCAAGTATTTCATATATTGGTAATGTTGACTCTTCAGTTCGCTTCTGCAATGATTTTGTTGTCTGATTCCACAGCGAATAATCTGATAGCACTGTACTCAGTTGTTAATAATATCAAAAGCTATGAAATGATTGTGATACACATATTAGTTTGAGGAAACTCATTACATGTATGTCTGTCAAGAATATATATTTGTTGGATTGATTTATTTTTCAGGATTCTGTAATGTACAAGAAGATTGTAACCAAAGGAACAACAGACTACTGTTACCTGAGAGTGAGATTGTAAGCAAAATGTTGTTTTTATGTTACATACATTTAGCATATTTGTAAGCAACTGAATAAAAAATACTGTTACTTTAAGGTACTAAGTGTCCCTAACTGTTAGTTTATGGTAGTGTCTCTTGAAATACATTTAAAAAACAATGAGAAGAAAGCATAGAGCATCACTGTTTCCACCAAACACTAAAGCTTAGTATTAGACAGTTGGGAACTGTTCAGAATCCAGTTAAAGTTCATGGTTTGAGTGGTGTTGAGTACATGTTTAGTACTTTTCTGTCTAAGGAAAAACCATGTTATGAAATGTTTACCATGATAATAATAGGAATAAAACACACTTTAGCTTATTGGATTTTTCTTTGTTAACACAGTGAAGTGTAGCTAAGTTTTAAAACATATTTCTACTTTTCATTAAATAAAAATTGTAAGGGTACATGTACATCCATGCCATTGTACATGTAACTGTATATGTGCAAAATTTTGCAAATTTGAGAAACATCTTTCCAGTATAGTATGTTTTCATTTAGAATTTATCAAGTCACTTATTGATGGTAATGAGTTTGGGGCATTGCTACAGTCTGTAACCTGTCATTTGAGAAAGTTTTAATTTTTTTTTACAGAGAAACGAAGTCTAGTACTGGTCTGCTCTATATGACTTAGACTGTTAGAGAGTGTTAAAGTCAACCTAAAAACCAATCAAACTTTATCAAGACATTTTGAAGAATACTTGTGTAATATCAAGTGTATTTGCAGGGACTTTGAAGATGATGGTCCTGAGGTTAGTGCTATAAATTTCAAACAGATTATCATAGAAGCTGTGACTACCTTGTTTGGAGTGGTAAGTACAAGAGTAACTGCAGTTTATGAATTGAAGAATGTTGATCCCTTGCAGTGTCAGGTGATTGTCTTCTGTGAGTAAGTTCACCTTTCAGAAAATTATCTATGCTCCCAAATGGAGGCATAAATTGTAGTAATCAAAATATTCCATCATCCATTCTTCCATCCTCCATTCCTGTCTGCTCCATATCTCATGAGTCGAGCATTTGAAGGATTTTAAAAAATACTTGACAGATGTATTAACTATAGCCACATGATGGGCAAGATGTATGTTTTGATTGGCTCTGTCAAATCTCAAGTTTATCACGAGCTCAAAGTTATATCTCTCCCCATTTTCTGTCCACTCCATTTCTCTTGAACACTAAAGGATTTAGAAATTACTTGGTAGAAACATTAAGTACAGCTACATGATGGGCAGGACATACGATTTGATTGATTTTGTCAAAGGTCAAGGTCACACATGAGATCAAAAGTTGCATTTAACCACCATTTCATGTTCAGTCCATATCTCTTGAACACTAAAGAATTTTGGAATTACTTAGTAGAAACATTAAGTGTAGCTACAAGATAGGCAGGACATACGATTTGATTGGTTCTGTCTAAGGTTAGTGTCACATGAGATCAAAACTTGTGTCTGTCCCGCGGATATATCTTCCAGTTAGTAAAACCACTGGTTTATGAAGATTTGGGTTTGAACTTTTGAAAGATTTGTTTGAAGCATTGCTGTATAACATTTAAATTCTGCTATTTTAGTATGATTTACATTTGTTAATAAAACAGGTTATTGAAATTGACAGGTTGCATCACAAACTACTATTACTACCACAAAAATCAAGCAAATGCAAGTCCAAATTCTTCTCCACCTGTGAGAGATTCATGACACTTGTCTGGGTTTCTGTTTTAAAACAAAAGGCAAGCCTGTTACTCTTATTCAGAAAACACATTCAAAGCTAATAGAAACTAGCAGATATGGTTTAGAATGCAGTTTAGAAGTTTATATAATGTGAATTTGTTCTCCATTACAGGCTGGTGCTTCCACTTTGATTGACATTCTGAGGTATAATGAAATAGACAGAACAGCTGTGATCAGGATATATCACAAGTAAGATATTTATTTTACTGCCTGTTACTCACCTTTGCATAATTTGTGATAATTGTTGGAGAATTTACTAAGACTTAACTGTCTACGTCCCCGCGAGGGGTTTGACAGAACAGGATGATAGAGAGATAGACTTTCTGTTACAGAGAGTGAAGTGTATTGCCTGTTTTACATGCTCAGCCGATACTGTTATATTAAGCATTGCAAAATTAAAGTGTGATACTGTTAGTTTCTGAAATATACATTACTTCAAGGGCAATAGGGAAGGTGCTTGTTGAATTTCTGTCAGTCAGATTTGTGAATTAATGCATGCTGGGTAGCCACATGCAGTGGTTGTGTGTGATTTCAGCCAATGAGAAGCTGCATTAATCATGTGAGTAACTGCTAAGGAGATATCATTATTTTCTAAGATTGCATCATATAAGTTTGACAAAGTATCAGGTGTAAATAACCAACTAATTTCACAGTTGATTGACAGGTATTCACTAATTTACAGGTAAAATGGGCAGAGAAAAGAATACTGTAAAAGATTGATATGAGTGCAATTTCATTATTATATAACCGGCATAGTCAATAATATGCTTCTGTTGTATAAGTAGCATCTTCTATATACATTGATTCACCAGAGTAAAACATAATTATTGCAATAATATTCACGCAGACCTACTTCTCAGTGCCAGAACATACAAAATGGTAGAATAGTTAGACAAGTAATTTTCCTGTTCAAAATGTACAGTTTTGTTATAGTTGTGTTAGATGTTTGTGTTTTATGTTTACAGCTTTCTCACAAAGCTTTGGTCTTCACTTAGTTTCTATGGTAACTATAGAGGAAGAGCATGTGCTTTCAGAGTCCTTCAGGTAGGCCTTGTAGTTTTTGTCTATTTTCCTGAACTGTGTAGAATAATGAAAACATGGCTTTGTCTATATCAAGTTTTGACAGATATCTGAAAATGTTTGTTAAAATCTGCTGAACTCAAAAACCCATGGACCCAAATCTGTGGTTTAGTTATGAAAGAAGCATACTTGAAATCACTAAACTTCTTGGTGATAGGTCATGGGTTTTAGCCCCTCTACCAACTATGACCATTGATGGGCAGAAAGTTGCAGTTTCTTACCAAGAATACAGGTCTCGAGTTTATCCTTCCCAGGAGTGATGGTTAGGTAAACTGCCCATCTCCTATAACTTGACAGTGAAAAATGCATTTAACTCCACTAAAAATGAACTGAATAAAATGCCATGTATGCCTAAAGTCCGCTATATAGTTTATGTGCTGTATGACGGACATAAACACTGGGTACAGATGCACTTCAGTCTACAGAAGAAAAATTGATCAAAACTGTTTAAACAAATTTTTAACATGTCTTCATATCATGTAATGACTTAGAACATTGTATAACTATCCCTGTGTCCTGCTTCTGTTTGACTGTTGCACAGTGAATTCTTTACCCAGAAAGGAAAATCACTTGAATAGTAAATGTAAGATCTTAATCAAACTACATGTATACAGAATCTGTTTATTATCAACACTTGGCCAAAAAGGGGCAATAATTATCCATTTTAGTCATTTAGGATAATCTCAGGGCCAGTAACTTATGTCCCACACCAGGAAGACTGAATAAAGAAATTCTGTTGGAATGGTCTTTTTATACAAGAAGTGTTTCCTTGTAAAATAAACTTCTGAAAAGGTTGGTCCTTTTTTGAAGTGCCTTCCTGGGATGAGGCATATGTTTTACTGGGATAGCCCTCACTGATATTCAGTCATTTTGTAATTAATGGCCACAACTTTTTTCTAAACAAAAAGCCATAATTGTGTAGGTTCTTCCATGGTATAAAACAATAAATATATAAAAGTTTTTTGTATTCCAGGTGTCTGCTCACTTAATGGCCTTGGCAAGTAACAGCAGAGCAATGGCAATACAAGTTGAATAATATTGGTGTTTTCTATTCTGAGGCACGAGTTATCAGAATTAGTTTGTTTTTATGCAGCATGAATGGGCCATTAACACACACAGTAGTCTCAGAAAGCGTTCGTGGACACAGCTCATTGAACAGATATGGAAGTATGGCGTAATATTTGTAAGCAACATCTGGGAAGGAAGATTCTGCCACATTCACAGAGCTTAATGATCAACATTTTAGCAGTTGATGTTGGAATCAAACCAGCTTACCTGTATGACATTGGACAGCCATGTGGAGAAAAGTTAATAGACCTTGTTGGGGATCTGAAACACCAGGAACTCATTCAAAACAATCTGAATGTGGTAGAAATTGGAATGGATTGTGTGATATTAAATGTTGAAGAATTCAAGAAGTGGACTGAATCAGTAGAGATAAGTGACAAATTAATTGACGTTTCAAAATCTAAAGACAGTCCATGTTTTGTTACCCAAGAGGAAGCTGTTGTAAACCTCAAAGAAGTCACTGAGAAATTATGTGATGAACTGGACTCCAGCAGGGTAAAACTTTCTGCACTGACTTCTGTGTCTTGTAATGTTTCCAGTTTGTTCGGGTTAATGTTGAACTATCCACTCATTTATTGGTATGATGATTCTGATGGCAAGGGAGGTAACTGCCTGTCGATGGAAAAACTGGTATCTGTGAAAGTTATGGTTACATGTGCCATAAAGAGTAAACGTAAACCTTATACAGAGACAAAAGTCATTGATCATTGTTTATACTCATTTAGCTTTCCATTTTGTCTTAATTCTGTGAGTAGGCCTGCTGTTGAGCTGTGGTTTGATAAACTAAAAGAAAAACTGCATGGACAGGAAACATTTACTGATATGAAAATTGCAGTTGAAGAAGTAACTTTGGAAGCTGTTAGTCTGTAACAAATGTATTTTTTTTAATTGGTCAGTTTCTTAAGTTTATTTATACTGTACAATGTTAGAGTTCATAATGCCTTTCTTGTACACTGGAGAGTATCTGGTTCTGTTGATTAGTTTTTAGACTTTTTTACTGAATGGCACTAGTGCCAATTATTTTCTTTATCTTGTTGTTTTGATGGTTAGATTTGTTGTTTTGATGGTTAGACTTGTTGTTTTGATGGTTAGACTTGTTGTTTTGATGGTTGGACTAAGAACAAATGATGTGTGTCTCTTTACTTTATAGACCCTTCAGGTCTGCTGAGATATGAAGTTAAAACTTGTCATACCTTTTATAGTCTATATTTTGTCATAAGATAGTATGTTACATAAACACATCTCAATTCACTAAGGGCTGAAAAATAGTTTATCATGGACCTAATACCTTAAAAGAGAGAAGAATGTGCTCAGTGGGGATTCAATCTCTGCCTTAAAGGGGCTGTGCTTCAGATGACAAAAAAAGAAAGTTTTCTTGTATTATAAATTTCTTGTAATATTTATGATTAATGCTTAAAAAATACCCTACTGACAAAAAATAAGTCAAATAATTACATTATAAATTGATTTTTTTCCCTTTCAAAGTGCTATACCGTAACGCGACGGTATAACTATATCATATAAGATTTAAAGTAAATATCTGTAATATCTCATGCGGCGATGGTGGTGACAGTAAAAGTGTTGGAAATATTTTGTTAACATGAGGGTCCAGAGTTCAAATCAGGCTGGAGCGAAAATATTTTGTTTCTTCTATTTTGACTTTCAGTTTTGAAGTAAAATATTATGTTGTTATAATCTCACGGCATCTAAATATATAACTTAGGAAAAAAAAATTTTATGTCAAATCTGGAGTACAGCCTCTTTAATATTTTATTAATTCAAATTCTTAATGTAATAAAAGTGACAGAATGTTTTGAATGTTATTAACTTATTATGATTATTATAATATTGTTATGGTCCAGTGCATGCTGGCGTATAATTATATAAATGCTACCACTGGCTCAGTGATCTAGAGCCCGCCCGCTTAGCTCAATAGGTAGAGCACTGGATTAGTAATCCATCGGTCGTTGGTTCGACCCCTGGGCTGGGCAAAATTTCTCCGTGACAATTGATCTCAGACATTGAGTCTAATGTTTATTTGTCTCTCACCGCTGATTCAGAGTAGATCATGTGGGAACAGTAGTCAGTCACTTGCGGAGAAATTGGCAATTACTGGTTAGTTATCCAGGACAACCGGTTAGGTGCACTGACCGCCGAGATATAACCTATATGTTGAAATCGGCGTTAAACCCCAAAGCAAATAAAGTGGTCTAGAGAATTGGTTTTCAATGCTGTAGAACCTGAATTCAAAGCCTGCTCTAGGTGGCCTTTTACAAGATGCACTTTATCTCTCTTTTACAATCTTCCATGGCTCTAATATGGGGCTCATCTGGGATAACCCCTCCTGGACTAAGTTATAATAATGAAAAAGTCTTTCAAGATTTCTGATATAAAAATAGACCATACCATTCATTATCATAAATGATGACTTTTTGAAAAGGGGTCCTGTTATGGTCTAGTGTATACTGGCCTATATTTATATAAATGCAACCTTTGACATCTGCATCAAGGAATCGATTCTTTGGCTCGGTGGTCTAGAGTGTTGGTTTTTGATTTAGGAGAACCCAAGTTCAAAGCCCTCTCTGGCTGGTCTTTTTCAAAATGCATTGCATCTTTCTGTTACAAACTTTCATGTTCAAAAGAATATATTTCACGTGTATTTGTTTAACTCTTTTAATATTAAATCCAAAGTTTATATTTTAGTACATGCCTTTAAATATCAACCAAGTATTGTATTATTAACAGCCAAAAAAAAAAAAGAAAGTGCAATGTTGGGATTACAGCTTTTTTGACTAATAGTACACAAATACACAGTATCGAAATAAACTTTTTAGTAATTTTACATTTGTCTGATTTGATTATATATGTGACAATGTTGGCAGATTCTAGCCTAGGACTGGTCTTTTCTAAGGTTGATAAAATATACAACAACAACATGTTGCTAATGTATACACCAAGCCTAAATAACAAATGCCACATTGAGCATTTATTCAAGCTAACATTGAGCATTTATGCAAGCTAACATTGAGCATTTATGCAAGCTAGTATATTTTTGAATTTTAATATTTTGTGTAAAAATTTTGTGGAAGCAAGTTAAGAACTGTAATGAAAATAAATATCTTATTGATGTTTCTTTTATTTGAATATGTAATGTTTACTGTAACAGTTTATTGAAGAATGCTTTGTAGTGACTTCAGTCCTACACAGCTATATCTTAACTTCCATGAATAGACAGATTTCGGATGGTCGCTGTCCTTCATGAGCTATACTATCTGTATAGCTATAGGTCATTTGTCCCTCACCTCTGAACCAAGCGAGAACGTAGTCAGTCACTCGCCGAAAAATTGGTTAGTGAACTTGCTGGATACCCAGGAACACTGGTTAGGTGGATTGACCGCCAGGATATGACCTTAATTAGCCGTTAAAACTGACGTTAAACCCCAACAAAACCATTAAACAATCTTAAAGGTTACTTGTGTTAGTAAATGAAGAAATATATGGAAGCAATTGTTAAACAAAAAATGTCAGTCAATAGTTTGTAAATCCTGGTAGTTGATGAACAGTCAGTTTTTTGTGTTGATTGCAGATTATTATGGTTTTTTGTTGGTTTTTTTGTTGTTATACCCCCACCACAAAATGTGTGTGTGTGGGGGGGGGGGGGGGCTATAACGGATTCGCTTTGTCGCGTCCGTCGGTCCGTCCGTCCGTCCGTCCGTCCGTCTCCATTATCGTGTCCGCTCTATAAATCCTATACCAATTGAAAGATTTTCTTCAAACTTGGCTGAAATGTTCACCTCAACAAGGGGATGTGCAGAACCCATGTTGCCCATGTGTCAGCTCAAGGTCAAGGTCACAATTGAAGGTCAAATATCAAACAATCAAATATTAGACATTATGTCGTGTCCGCTCTGTAAGTCCTACACTAATTGAAAGATTTTCTTTAATCTTGGCTCAAATGTTCACCTCAACAAGGGGATGTGCAGAACCCATGTTACCCTTTTGCCGGCTTAAGGTCAAGGTCACACTTGAAGGTCAAAAATTGACTTAGAAAATATTCTTAAATTTTAACATGTATTTGAATATTTCTGAAACTAGAAAACGTATTTGCTTGAAACTTAAAATATATATGAAGTGTCACAATTAGGATATGCAGGTCAAGTTTCATAACTCTGTATTGCATTTTGACAAAGTTATGCCCCTTTTTAAGTCTTCAAATTTACATACAATCAAATATTAGACAATATGTCCTGTCCGCTCTATAAATCCTATACTAATGGAAGAAATTTCTTCGAACTTTACCCAAATGTTCAACTCAACAAAGTTATGTGCAGAACCCATGTTACTTTTGTGCCGACTTAAGGTCAAGGTCACACTTGAAGGTCAAAATTGACTTAGAAAATGTTCTTAAATTTTAACATGTACTTGAATATTTCTGAAACTAGCACAGGTATTTGCTTAAAACTTAAAATATATATGAGGTATCACAAGTAAGATATGCAGGTCAAGTTTCATAACTCTGTATTGCATTTTGACAAAGTTATGCCCCTTTTTAAGTCTTTTAATTTACTTACAATCAATACTAAACAATATGTCGTGTCCGCTCTATAAATTCTATACTAATGGAAGGATTTTCTTCAAACTTGACTCAAATGTTCACCCCAACTGGGCAATGTGCAGAACCCATCTTACCCTTGTGCCAGCTTAAGGTCAAGGCCACACTTGAAGGTCAAAAATTGACTTAAAAAAAGTTCTGAAATTTTAACATGTACTTGAATATTTCTAAAACTAGAACAAGTAAGCTCAGTATGCAAAGTTTATCCACTCTTAATTACATTTTGACATAATTATGCTATTTTCTTAACTTCACTGCTTTTGTTTGTTTTAGTACATTGGGAAAGGTTATTTGTAACTGTTTGAACATAATTTGACAGTATATATTTATACTATTACCTGTACAATTTGTTTTTTTCACCAGAGATAATTTCTTTTTATGTATATGTATTTGTGCCACTAAAGTTATTCCCTTAACCACCTTTCCATGTCGTCTTCTGTCAAGGACATTGGTGGGGGTATGAATGGCATTCAGCGATAGTTCTAGTTGTTGTTGTTTTTAGTGTGGAAAAAGATGCTGCTATATATTTTGCAATAACTCTTTAAATAACGTAATGGACGTGTATTCCTACCTCGTATATTTATTGAATGAGGAAAAACACAATGCGTGTATTCATTCACTTATTCATTTCTTGTTAGTTTCATGCTTGATTTGCTTAGGGAAATTTGCTAATTGAGAAGAATTTATATTAGTGTTTGATAAATTAATCCATATCTGAAATAGCCTGCTTTACAAATCTTCATTTTCCACATTCTCGTGCGTTCGCGATTTTTTGAAAGTGATTGACACATGTGAAATGAAAGCACAAATTCCAGAAATTCTTTTTACCCTAGTTCGAAACTTAGATGAATATATTAAAAGCATGTTGAAATGAAAGTATATCAATAGACATACAGTTTAATGGGCGTATTTTAACAGTACTTATAATTCTGAATTTATTACTTAATCGGCTTTCAAATTAAGATGTTAAGCGATTTTCTCGTAACGGTGTAAACATGTTTAAGTGTCTTCGGACTAAAATTCAAAATGTAAACAATTCAGTATTTCCTTAACCTACGGATCGCCATATTGTTTACAGTTGTCACGGTGAAATAATTTACACACGAACAGGTGTTGACGGGTGGTTGAAATTTTAATCACTGTAGTGAAGAATGTACGGTTGAAATGTTTATCAGACTGAAGCATTACAGGCGGATCACTGTTCTGAAGATAACAAGAAAGGCCTGCAGTCCAGGGGTCACGAGTTATATCCCCGGATCATCCACTAATCGGATACGAAGTTAACCTGAGCATTCATGTATCGGTGCTAGAAACTGAGCATAAAAATAACAGGAGTATCTGCCATGGGATGTCTTTTGAATCTCAACCTAAATAATTCAACTATTCAGGTGGTCGTCGGCCATATGGACAACCGGTATAGACAGACTTACTGACTAAATAGAGTCTGGATACTGCTTGAACAATAACGCACAAGATTTTACTCCCTGGGTCGTGAGCTCGGTATCCGACTCTTTTATCGAACAATCACTTGTTTTTCGGTTGAGGCATTATTTAGGTCCCATATGTGACGGTACTGTAGACATATTTATGCGTTAAAAAAACCAGGAGTGTCTCTATGATGGAATGTTCTTTGTATCTTAAATTGAGTCTCACATCTTAGCTAAAGTCTTCACGGGGTGTCGGCCATATCTAAACAAGAGGTGCCGACGATTAATAAACTTAGTTACTTTGCAAAACCGATATTTTTTATATTGAATCGCTGTTAAAATTTCTTGTCCACAACTGTGCGTGCATTGTTTGTGCCTATTCAAAATCAGATTGCACTGCGGATCGCCATTTTTTATTTATTTCTAAAACGAGTGTTTTATCATGGTTATTTACATTTTAATCTTTTGTTAAAAAACCCAATACCGCGACAATATCGATTTTTCGCGTAGCACTTATATACAGTGACAACGGAGTATTCGAAAACAGAAGGTAAAAGTGACAGTCGATCAAAGTGTGCGGGATTTAAAGCAGAACATTCTGTTATAAAGAAATAAATATTCTTTGGATTTTAAAATAAATTCTGTGATGACTTGTGACAGAAGAAAGTGAAATTAAATAAACATAGAGGATGCAAAAATGCCTCATAAACAGGTTAGTTTATAAAATCTTGTTTATTATTCAAATATTTAACTACATCATTATCTTTTATAAGTCAATGTGTCGCTGAGAAGAAAATTTAATTTTATTAAGGGAATCAGAATAATGAAGATGTTTACAGAAAATGAAATATTAAAAGAGCATGGGGTAAATGAAATGGATTTTAAAGCACTTTTATAAATCAAAAAGGTAATAAAAGTCGATAAGTCCTCAGTATAATATCTAGTCTATTTGAACACGCACAACATGGTGCGAAAATTGAATATTAGTTTTCAGAATTACTAATCTTTCGTTATTCGATACATATGAAAAGTTATATGTGCGAAAAGTACTAGTTATGCCAAGTGTCGAGACCCCTGATAGACGGCTTGTGATTTTGAAACGGTTAATCGAAACGTGGGTATTTAAGTCTAATATTTCTAAAAGATATAGGGACCTTTAGTCAGACCTGGTTATAAATGAGAACCAGTGTGAAATTTGAGTAGCACAAAATACCGAGAGTGTTGGCGATCGTATCAGATATTCAGGTACGGAAGCCTAGTTTGTTTCTACTGTTTGTGTTTCGGCCGTGCCATCGAGCAATATCCTACGATCAAATTGTAAAATAAAATGTGTAAATATTTAGTTTAAGACGAAAGCAAATATAAATTATTGTGTAACACAGAGATAAAAGGTCAGAAGTTCCGTTAATGTAGATTAATCTTGTTAAAATTAATGTCCAGTGTTGGGAGAAATGCGTCATTAAGATTTGAACTTTACGCTCATTTATTAAAGTAAATGCTAGCTATCGAATGATGCGCAAATCTTGAATTCTTACAAACGAAAACTTGAAGAGTGAAGCAAAGAACATAGTACATATATATTATTGCCTATGACAATGGATTGATTAATTCTTATTTCGAACCCTGACAAAAATACAAAGTCTTCATATTTTCGAGAGTGGTTTAAATTTCTGTGAAGCATCTATCTTTTTAACACACACATACTTTCGGCGTCAGTTTTAAAATCTGTTTGATGAAAAAGTTATGAGTGGTTTCTTGGTCTTATAATAACGCCATAGATCTTCGAACCTTGATTCAGTCCTCATCTCCACAATTTAAGTTTCTATAAAAGTCTTCCTGGTGACATAGGTTGCATGTACGAGCACACTACACGGAACTTGAAACACTCTGAAATGGAATACCAAGTATATCTTGTATTTTCTCTAAGACTATCAAGGATGTGTCTGTCATAGGGCAACCTGTACCGATGATAAATTAACTCAAATAGATAGGTGGATGGAGTTTCTGAGGAAGAAGCCTTCATTCAATATGTATAACTTTACTGGTTCATAGTAATCGAATACAACTCAAAATTTCAAGGTTTCTTCAACTGGATTCTGCATATACACTAATTACTGTTTCAACACGCAGCCCGACGAAAAGGACGACTCAAGTCAGTTAGGTGTCAGTTCAGTTCATCTGATATTTATAGTTCCGACTCTCTTGTATGAAAAGGTTAACAATAAAAAACACATCTAATTAGTTTCTGCTGAGACTGAAAGAAACAACATTATTGCAGCGTGGCCATACCACGTGGTAAATGATGTCATTCAGTGGGATGTCGCAAGCAGCATTCTTTTGCCTCGATTCGAAGGAGAAAACTGTCGTACGTATTTCATTTCTTCATCAATTTTAAAGGTATAAAGCGCGCGCGAAGCAGAAAATTGTGCCTACACATCGGCCCTGGTGATTTTTTTGACAGATGTACAGAATTTTCTAACATTCTGGAAAACTGATGCGCTTTTCGCGATAGCAAACATCTTCTTTTACGATCTCTTAATTTTCCGAAAGTAAAGAAAAACTGTATATCTGACAAAAGAATCATTAGGACCAATATGTAGGGCACAATTTTCAGCTTCGCATGTACTATATCCCCTTTGAATTGACGAAGAAATACTTACAGCAGTTTTCTCTTCCGAATCGAGACAAAAAATGCTGCTTGCAACAACCTAAATGACATCATACACCACGTGGTATGGCCGCACTGTTATTCGTTAGAGCATCGGGTGTCAACGTCAGCAAAACAATTCTAAGACAGAATTGCAGCCAGATTAATAGATTTTCGCGAGGTCTGTTGCGCAAGTTTCTTTGGACGCGATTCAATTTCCTTAATGAAGGACGTCGCTAAAATCCGGTTCTTAATCAGATATTGTCGGTAATTTTCCTATATTGACAGAATTTCAATTTATTTTTTCCGCGTTTATTGTGTTTGCGATTTTTAGAACATCCTGTTGATAGAAGTAATTGTAATAAGAAAACCTTTATGATGCCACGTTTAATTGTGTATTGAATCTGCGCTGCTTTCTAATAAAATGGAAATCCCACGAGAAAAAAAGTTTCCAATTTCTCTCATTAATTACATTGTGTTTGCAACTGACAGACTTCAAAACAAATATTGATAGTTCTGATATAAAATAGAAATTAATATTCTATTTTGTATGAGATGCATTAACTTTTATATGCTTTATATTACCATAGGAGAAACTGGACCGAAGTATTCCGGCTAAAGATCTGAGTTACCCCCCTTCACGACTTTAAATGCCGTGCACAGTGTTCTATTACATAGAGTGATGTGATATTACCGAGATTAACTAAGAGTGCAAGCAAAAAAGATATCACTTCTTTGCATCGATATATATATATAGTAGCTCGTGCTTTACAACTAAAGAGACGTGCGAAATGTAATAATGTCGCGCTAACATAGCGTTCTAAAAAAAACAGATTTGTATTCATTTTAGTTACCAACTATACAACATTTAGTTAATACACTGTTACAATGAAATAGTTTTATTTTCAGAGGCATGGTTTTGCAGTGGCAGAGCCCAATGAGTTTGAGAAGTTGTACAGACCTAGTGTGATACAACATTTACCTCCCCTGTCTGCAAGAGAAGTAATCTCCATTTATATCTTAAAAATTTATAAAAGTTGTCTGTTGTTTTCACCATGGTATTATATAGCAAGCATTTTGTTTATTTAAAAGCAAAATCTTTCAGTAATAGAACTAGGTCAAACTATTGATCAAAAAAAGGTCACTGACCATAATTTGAAAGCAGTTAATTAAGGGATAGCAGGTGAGATGGATGCTAAGCTTTGATGAAATTTGGCAGTGCCTTCAAAAGCAGATTATATCACAGTATCTTGTATTTATCATGGCTTGAAAGTGCTCTAAGTCTAATACATGCCAAGAGTTGTATAATTTGAAATAAGATTATTTTTATTTTCCTCACTATGTTTTATAGGATAAACGGTTATTATTATATATCCCTAGATCAACTAAGAAATAAAAAATAAAATTTGTTATTCATTCAAAACAGAGATATTTTTAAGAACTTCAGTGTTATCATGTAAGGTAGTATAACATAGATCTATAAGAACAGTAAAGATTATCTTTTTTTTTCTCACAAACATCTAGCCCAAAACCTTATTGTAATATGTCATTTATTATAAGCAAAGAATAAAGTCAAACAGTTCTACCATTGTCAAGTTGACCAGTATGCCATTACTTGTATAGGTAATTATGTTCCTTATTGAAAGTGTATTTACGTGTTCAAATATACATTTTTACGATAGAAGATAGCTTTCAACAATTTGCCCAGTACAATAGAGCTTTGTGGGGTACCTCAGCCATTTCAATGCCTTGAAAAATAAAGCGGTATTATTTCACTCTTTTGATGAAGTTTAAAAGAATTTTAGATGTCCTTCTCCCAATTTTCATAATGCGTCCTAAGTTAAGATACTAGATCTTACGCATTGTGATTTCATGTGTATGATAGGTGTGACAAAGTATGATTTCATAAGACTAAATAATATTGGAATTTCGTTAGTATGGTTTTGAACCATGTGCCTTTATATAGTGTCTGTATTCAATACAGGGAAAAACAAAATTGTATTAGAAAATAAATTAGAGAAATGTTTACAGTAACTGTCTACAAACGTTTGTATATATTTTACCAAAGTCTTTTTAGAAATACCACAGGGTGTGTGGTATTTAAAGTTTTTGATTTTACTTTAAGTAGGAGTTCCCAGAAGTGTTTGACTAAAAAGAAAGATGATTGAAATATCCCCAGATGTCATCTGCTATAAATTGCACCTTACAACAAAATGCACTAATGTGATGAACATGAAATGTTATAAAAATTATGTGTATAGAAATTAATGAATTATACAGACAAATAAAAGTGCATCAATGCATCAAATTTTACACACTAAAAATGCATTTAGATCACATTTTTGAATATAACACCTCAGCAAAATGGCAACTGATCATTTGACAATGTATCTTGCAATTAAGGAAATCAGTTAAAACTGACAGCATATTTAGACACTGTTACTGAAGAAACCAGGAGTTACAATGCCTTCAAGTTATATCTCTTATTTCAAACCAGTGTTGATGTTAACTATTACGAAGTGTACTTCTATTTAGATAAGCAAATATTTTATTTATTTTCATAAACAGATCTATATCAACAACCTCAAAAACAACTTGAGATGAAATATATGGAGTCTAACTTTCACTTAAACAAGCAGTCAGGCAGTCTACCTGCCTGAAAGGACATTCTTTTGTTTTGTTTTAAGATCTATTTGTACAAATAATTTGCTGTCTCAAAAAAGAAGAAATCAAAATACGTTTGACCTTTTTCTTTCTTGTTTGTGCTAAAGGACTTATGGCATTGTATTACTAACTGTTTTAAACTATTTATAGTTGATCAGCATTGCTATTATAGGGATTAACCTAATATGGTTAACCTTTTGTAATATTATACTGTTTTGTAATTCCACTTCAGGGGAATTTAGTCTTTTATTGTGTCAAATGATAAGTTGTATTACACACTTAAGTGGCTTGAAAAGTTTGTCAGGTTATGAAATACTGAATAATACATTACACTCTTAGATCTATACTTAATAGTTTCACCTAATCCCAGCTCACAGATATTGAGATCAGACTGGCATGTTTTTTTGGTCATCTTTTTTACTGTCAAAATTTGATTATACTCTTTGCTATTTGATAAAGTTATATTACCAAAAACATTTCCAAGTAGTTTAATAGATTAAAAATATGATGCTTATTTAAAGCAGAAAGGTAAATCAGAAAATACCCATCTATTTTATAATTATGACAAATTATCTGAAGAAAATACAAGCCGCCACTCAGAATGTGTTTAAATTTGTATTCAGCTCCTTGTCAGTTTAAAACTATAGTACCACCATCTAATTTCATATGTTACATAGTTACAATAGTTATGGCTTTTTTGCACTGAACTCTCAATATTTAAAGTCCCATAACATTGTTACTTCAATTTTATTTAGAAAAGCAATTTAAAAAAAGATAAAAAATAACCTGCTATAAAGCATTATGATATTTTCAATAGGACATTGACACAAAAGTCAGTGAAAAGAAACAGGGAAAGATGTCCAGTAACTTTTCTATCCAGTGCAGATCATATACACATAGTTTACAGAGCCGTTAGGCCGAGGACAACAGTTCGAAAGTCTTCCCTGACACCGAGGGGACAATAGTTTTGACTGTTCCCCAAAAACACACATGAAATAACTGTTTTATTACCTAATGCTCTATATAACTGTTTAAATACCTAATATTCTATAAAATTCTATATAACTGATCATATGTAAATGCTTGGTTTGTTTGGGCTAAAAGCCGGTACCGATCCGACACCGAACTCTGGTACAATAAAAATACGAAATGGAGTCAAATGAACGTAAAGCGCCGTCAGTATCCTTGAAAAACTTACAAGTATTCAATTTTAGTAACTTTCACTTTATAACATCCTATTGCACATCCTACTGCACACAAAGAAAGCATATGATTGGTTCAAAAGTCAACTATGAAACAGTTCACACTATTGCCCGGTCAACAGTTTGAAGTGTTGCCCGGACCTCAGAATAAATTGTTGCTGGTTGAAAGATGGAAAAATGCCAGGAAACAGGCAAAGATAATGAATTACAAGTTACATAGAGCATTAGGTAATAATTTCTTTTGATGGCTTATACTAAAATTCTCTCTCCTTGCAAAAATAGCCAATCTCTCACTGTCACAAAATTTTGTTTATAGTAATCAGAGTGCAAAAAGTTTGCTTTATTTTCAAAGCTTTCATAAACAAGTATTCTGTTGCAATAGATTTGTCAATTGTAGGACACCTGAATAGACAAAAAAAACCCATAAAAGTTTTGAATTCTTATCTGCTATTTTAAATTTTATAACAAACCTCTTACTTTCAATCTACAAACATTTTCATTAAAAGAGAATGGTTTAGCGTTGAATACACTCCAGGAAAAAAATAATTTTGGCTTTTTCAAAATGACACATACTTGGGAAATTTCAAAACATTGACATGAATATTTGAGATATATTTATACTAATTTATTATCATTTGATAAAATGATCTTCAAGTCAAATGAATGAAAATGTATTGAAAGGCAAAGTGATAAGAGAGCCGATAAAATAGAAATAAATGTATGAAAAGTTTAATTTTCAGTTTTATAAGTTGGGGCCTATTTTGACCAAAAACTTGGATATTTTATGGAATGACAATATTGATTAAACTTAAAGAATTAAAACTTCAGTTTTGACTATACAGATATTTACAGGATATTTATGCATTTGTTTACTCAAATTACAATCAAGTTCAAAATTTTTCTTTAAAAATATATTGAAGTTATTGAACTGGATGAAATAGGTTTAAATAAGATTTCAAAGTTTTAGTCAAATTATTTTTCCTTTTATTTTTTTCATTTGTATTTTCAACAACAATTACAACCTTTATGTTTCAGGTTGACTTAGTCAGCTGTCATTTGTCTGTCTGTCTGTCTGTCTGTCCCTCAAATCAACTCGTCAATGACCTTTTCATGCGAGACTTTTCATTAAGATGAAGGAAATTTAGAGTCTTTGAGCACCGTTCTCTCAATCCTGATGTCACTGCATGGTTTGAATCCCATCAGGTGGCAGATTCTGTATTGACTTTCCACATTCCATACTTTCAGAAGAAGTACTGGTTTGAATCCACGAAGCAAGAGTGTAATTTATGTTAGTTACAAGAACTATGTCTTGTTTCCCAATCAACATAAAAGAAATACGTTTAAACTGAAAAATAATACCTGAACATATAATTATATTACAAATAATTGTATGTATGAATAAACTGTGCAATGTTTATTTCAGCCTGCTTTGAGTGAGAAACCACAAATATTAGAACGTGGGTCGTGGACAAAAGCAGCACCAATTAAGGAGAAGAAACATCATATACATGTTAGTGACTCTATCGGGAATAATTACAGCCCTGCGGCAAGACACCTTACCTCATCATTTATATATGAAAATAATAAAAATAGTAAGTATTGAAATATATACATGTATACACATTATGGTCATCAGAGTGCTTGGTCACTTCTGCTAGTAAATTTTTTTTTTCTTTCAATATGATGTAGTGAGCTAAATAATCATTAACCCTTAACCTGCTGGAACCGAAAGTGATTAGCCTTTGCCACCAGTATAGAGCCAGGCCAGCCTGCACATCCATGCAGTCTGACCAGGCTCTTTACTGTTGGTAGCTCCATTTTTGTATTTTTATATTGAAATCCCTTAAACTTTGAATGGACTGTTCCAAATTCAAAGCTGGGCAAATCCATTACAAAATTTCAGCATGTTCAGGGTTAATTTGCCGGCTTGATTCAGTGCCTTTTTTGTACAGTTCATATTTAGATAAACTTTGTTACTTTTTGCTGTATCATAGAACTAAGAGCTACTTACTGAAACAACTTTATGGCATGTGCTATAAGATACAGTGCAAAAATAGGAGTAAAATTACAGATTGAAATGGCATTGTCCCACATTTATTTGGATAAGTTCATAATGTCAATATTGAACAAGTGAAAGAAGTCATTATGCTGCAAAAAGAAACCACCATCTTGGTTGATATTGAGTTTAAATATCTTATAAAAAGGTTGTCAGTGAAAGCTTTAAGCCTTGTGAAGTATGATTTATTGCTATTGTCATAAGTCTAAATTAGACCTGAAATTTAATGGTACTTGCCACTTAAAATGCTATTAACACTGTATTATGAAATTTTCATTTTTCAAAGCCACTGGCTTCCAGTTTACTGTGGAGTAATATAGTTTTACAAATGAATTCATCTTAAAGGCTGGCACTGTCTGGTGCAAAATTGTAGATAAAGTATAGATCATTTAAAATCATTTCTTTAGATGTATTGAAAAATATAATGAAAAAATTACTTTGTGTGTTTAACAAAATGTTTGTATTGAGGTCTGTTGTATTGAAGTTTTTCAGTTAATACCTAAAACTGAGAGTGAAAAAAGGATTCAATTAAAACATGCTACTTGTTTCTGTAACTGTCACCCAAAAAATTCAATAGATTCAAAATGTGTGAAATGTTGACAATTCTTATAGAAAGCTGTTCTTTGAAAGCTTAATTAGTGTATTAAAAGAGATAAGAACAATTTTGATACACCACTATCTGGTATTAATAATTTTGATACTATGATATGCAATATTCTGAGTTCTATCTGGCTTAGCAACTATCTTAAATATATAGTCGGTGTGTTCTGACCAAAGGAAAAGGTTTTGATACTTGACCTACCCAAAGAGGATGGCAAGATTTCATATCCAGTATGACATTAATAGTGTTGAAATTGATACAATGTATTAAATGTAAATTCAACACAACTTCTGACAATAATTGTTCTTCTATATTTTTGAACTGTGAATAGACCATAAATTAAATATCATACTGCAGTTTCTTTGAATGATCTTTGGCACAGCAAGTAAGTCACATAAAAGACCAAAAGAAAAAACAAACAATAATATGATAACTGTATTATTAGTCATATAATTCAGATACAGGGGTGGCAAAAAAAAGTATTATTACATAGACAAAACAAATTTTGCTGTTTCATTCCAGTTTCACAAGTTAATACTTACACCAAATATTCTTACATTCTTTTATCAAAAATTGACCTCATAACTAATCATGTGTTATCATTTTTCGGATTTTATTCCTTGCAAGGTAGCTGAATTACAGATTGATTTATTTAAAAATGGAGTAGATAAATACGCAAATCTTTGTACCAACAAAATATGACAGTGAATTGAGTTTACATAGGAATAAATTTGCATTTAATTATAGAACGTCAATAATCTACCGAAACCTGCCTAGATTCATGTTCTAGATATAATATTCGTAAAAAAAATACAAAGTCAATATTTGATTGATTAATATACGCAAGGTAATAAGTTATCAATGCCTGGGAAATTTACGATTAAAGTTTATCGCTAGTCGTCAATGTTTGCTACATACTTTATCTTGTTTTACTCATGTTAAAGAAAAACATTTATTTGTTAAGTCGTAGGTTTTGTAATCAAAATTTAATTGCACTTAATGCGGGATAAGCCTGTCTTCAAACGATAAGGCGTCTTATATCTAACAGAAACCTATGTCTCAACAATTTATGCTTTTTTTCAATCCTGTAATCCAGAACTTGCATTCATCATCTCATTCATTTGCCATACCAAGGGTTCAATGCAAAACTATTGTAACTATAGTTAAATTAAGATGGAGATACGACAATTTTTTATCAAACCCTTTTAACATACATAAAGTTTGTACCTTAATAAAGACCTGTACCTATAAAAAAAGTTTATACCTGATTCTCTTTGTTCATTGCTGTATCATTATGCCGGTCAATCTTTTTTGTTTTTCTCAGCTACAGTCAGTAGAATTCTTAAAGAATGGATATTTAAGTGTTCTAAAGTATTTTTCTTTACCTATATAGCTACTCACTACTGAAACTATACAAGTTTAATCATTTAATTTTATGCATAGAATTAACATGGCCTGGTGACAAATTTGACAAAAATTAAGACATATCAGGACAACTGTAAAATCCTGTTGATAAAAATATTTAAATTGCCTTATAATTGTATTAATGTTGGATATTCTTCACATTTTTTATTTAAATACATCATAGGCACTCACTGCCTTAAGAAAATTCATTTGGATCTGATCATGCAGACAAAGCTATTATAAACATCTGTTCTGTTATGTTCTGTTCCATCAAAAGTATTTATTTTCAACAAATATCACTGCAAGCTTGAATGGTCAATAAATTTAGATTGAACTGAATTTCATAGAATTTAGAAGATAGACTATTTCATAAGATAATAGTTTAAATAATTTAACATGTTTCCATGTCTTTTTCAGGTTACACAGGTGAAGAGAGCTATTATTTGACCCCCAGACAACAATCCCTTTTCTCTACACCTCCTCCTATAGATTCTAATGGCTTCCTCACTGTCAGAGCTCCAAAACATATGTAAGTTACACATCCCAGTTTCTTCAGAACATTTAATTTAAATTTTTTATCACTTTTTAATGACCAGTGCATCTGTGAATTCAGATGTGATAGATGTGTAAAGTGTCGTCTTTGATTTTGTTAATGGTTCAGATATTGTTCGAGTTAAAGGTTAGAATTTTGTCTATCATTTCAGTAAGCAAGCATTTTTAAACTTCCATAGTTAGCTGGGTTAACATGCATAACAGCTAACTAATGCAGCATGAAGGGTTCATTTTAACCCTTATCTCGTTGTAAGCAACTGACTCTGTCTTTGTGACCAGTGCAGACCAAGGTCAGCCTGCATATCCGTGCAGTCTGATCATGGTCTGCACTAATTGCCATTCAGTCAGTAAATTTTCAGTAAGCAACTCTATAAACAATTAATGGGTCTGTCTAAATTGAAATAGGGACATTTCATATATTTAACATGGAACATTAAAGGGTTAGGGTAGCAGAGAACTGACTGTTTAATAGAGCATAAGATTTGTTAAGTTTAAACTTACATATTTTTACGTAAGTTTGAAAACTATTTTTTAAAATCCATTCAGCTTATTTCAATCTCAAGATAAAAGTATGAAAGTAGACTCACCCATCCAGTGAGATTCAAACCAGAAACCACGGACATTCTGAATGTTTAGAATTCTTTTTGATCTTTAGTCTTACAATGTCTGAAACTGCCAAGGCCAAAAGAACTTTCATCAGACCAAAAAGAGAGCTATGTTTGATCAGAGTATGGACAGAATCAAAATTTACCAGACATGTCAGTTAGTCTGAGCATTTTTTGAAAATCTGGCAACCTCTGGATTGGATGATTTCATTTTCCCCACTTAACCAGACTGTTCTCTAGTGGTACTTATGTAAAAAATTGATAAAAATGTAATAGTTATGATGATACTCCAGTAAATAATGATCTGTGTAAGTGTTATAAAAAGCATGATTATTTATTGTTTTATAACGCATTTGGAATGAATTTTTTATCAAAATATCTGAGAGTATTTATTTTCTGGTTTATAAAATAAAGAAATGTTTGACACAGAAGCAATTAAAGCATTTTTTCTCATTAAAATACAAAACAAGTACATGTAAACTTGGTCCACTTGCTTTGATGGTATTGTTATCTGACCAAAGAAAGTAAGTGTTACTTCAAGTGGACAGTTTGTGTGGTAGGTGCCAGTAAAACCAGGGTTTACGTCTTCTTTGTTTTGACAAACAGTCAATATTGTCACTGGCATATTATTAGCTTTATATATCTTTCATATCTTGTATTATTAAAAGAGGCCAGAATTTTGCTGTACTGTACAGGTGACCATATATGTTATAGACTGTCCAAAAGTTACCTTTTGTTTTGATTTTAGATTTTGATTCACCTTATAGGCGCTTTCTGAATGTTAAAGGATTGTGTGTAACATATCTATTGCTCATATAATTTTCAGAAATAAGTTAAGTTTCCATTATTTTTTACCCAGCTTTTTTTTATCTGATGGCTTCACTTTGCTGTCTGCAGTATATTACATTGCTTATATGCATTTGGCAAGGAAATTCTTAAGAGTTACCTATTTTGTCATGTTTAGATTAGACACAACTCATCTGTATCATGATTTATTATATTATATATCACACTTTGTATCTTGGCACAGGCAAACAGAAAAAATCAAGGTTATGTAATTATCTGGCACCAAATATGAATATTTGTTTAAAATACCTGCTCTGTTACAGGTGACAGGTCCTGCCCCAGGAAAGTCAGCAGTATAACTGACATAGAAAATATACATTCAGTAGTTTTACGTTTATTTCAGCATACCTGATTATGCTGTGACTGAACCAACCAACTGGATCTATGGAGTGAACGGCCGAAGAAAGTCAGCACCATCAGTGTCATTCAAGTCAGAGCCAGAGTTCCTTGTTCGAGCCCCAGGACTTACTGCTCTTCCTCAGATACAGAGTACATCGGGTGTGGGCAGTGATGTTGAATCAAACACAGTCATAACAAATGGTAACTTCAGTAAAGTATGATTAAAAAAAACCCCAATGAACCAAAATGTCAGCAATGGAAGGGCTCAAACCATTTCTTGCCTTGAAATTGCCTAATGGCAGTGTTGACCATCTAGTTTGAACAATGGATGATTATGCAAGAATTATTTTTGATAATGGAAGAGTGCAGAAAGTTATTTTCTAATGCTAGAACTACTGTATGTAAATGGAAAATTCAGGCTGACACAAAGTTAATGCTTCTCATGAAAAATTGGGTTTTATTCCTAAAACGTCATCAAAATTTCTATAATAAATTGCTGAAATAGCTAGCATAGGTGATATCAAGAAAGCTATCTACCATACTTAAATACTACAGCTAAACATTCATAATTCTGTGTGATAGAAATGAAAAGTCAAGGCTTTATAATCCTTTGAAAAAATATCTCATTTCTTATTTTTTTACATTTTATATGGAAAAATTTAAGTTGAGTTTGGGAATATAAAACCTTCAAATGAAATATCTGATATTTTCAAATAGCATACCAAACACTTGAGGTGTATGCAATTTTGTTCAGAAATTGTGACATTGTATACTTTGAAAAGAAAAACTGTTACATAAATCAGGCTTAGGCTTGATAGATCAAGATTTTTGATTTCAGTGATGGTCTTTGATATTTTTATTAATTGTTATTCACCATTGATTATTTCTACCTGCTCAATGCGACCCACTTATTAAGATTTTATAACTATTGAGTGTGGGGGTAAATAATGTATTCATTTCACTTTAACATTGGTGGATAGTTTATGTGTTTAGAAAGGAAAAAGTTTTGGCAAGTAGTTGATAGGGGACCCCTGGAAGTGAAAGTGCGTCACTTCAGCAATGATAATCGAAACCATAAAATCTGGCTATGAAAATTTGACAAGCACTTAAAAGTGTGGAGTTGATTTTATTGCTTCCAAAGTTTAAATTGAAATCTCATCAGGCTTGTTAAAGATTGCTGATAATAAGAGGAAATTTTATATGTCTGTTTTAGACATGTTAGGTAAATATGGTATGTGTATTTTTGCATTAACCTGATAAAAGGGGCACAGAAAATCTTCAGAAATCTACTGAATTAACCCTTAGCCTGCTAAATTTCCAAAATAGTCTTGTTCATCTTTCAATTTGGGCAGTACCATTTACCATTTATGGGGGTGTTGTAAAATTACTGACTGAATAGTGAACAGTGCAGACCGTGATCAGACTGCATGGATGTGCAGGCTGATCATGGTCTGCACTGGTCACAGAGGCACAGTCAATTGCCACCAGCAGGATAAAGAATAAATCAGTTGCTTATAAATAATCAGACAATACAATTGAAAGAAACATTGTGATATTGTCATAAACATCAGTTTATCTCTCTGTAAAAAGATACTTGTATGCTGCTATACAATATAACAACTCTTACAAGTTCTGACTGGGATTTTAGCATAGCACCTGTGTTACAAGAACATATAGCCTGAATTAAACTTATAAAGCAATACAAGCTACTTTTTTAATTAAGCTTCTAAGGCAATAATAGCTGCTTTTGTACTGACACAATGCATGTCATAAGCTTCTAAGGCAATAATAGCTGCTTTTGTAATGACATTATGTATGACATAAGCTTCTAAGGCAATAATAGCTGCCTTTGCAATGACATGATGCATGACTTAAGCTTCTTTGCTTTTGTAATAACATGATACATGACGTGCACTTCTTAGGCAATAATAGCTGCTTTTGTAAGGACATGATGGATGACTTAAGCTCCTAAGGCAATAATATTTAGTTTCATAATGACATGATGCATGGCATAAGCTTCTAAAACAACTAAAGCTGCTTTTGTAATGACATTATGTATGACATAAGCTTCTAAGGCAATAATAGCTGCTTTTGCAATGACATGATGCATGACTTAAGCTTCTTTGCTTTTGTAATAACATGATACATGACGTGCACTTCTTAGGCAATAATAGCTGCTTTTGTAATGACATTATGTATGACATAAGCTTCTAAGGCAATAATAGCTGCTTTTGTAATGACATTATGTATGTCATAAGCTTCTAAGGCAATAATAGCTGCTTTTGTAATGACATTATGTATGACATAAGCTTCTAAGGCAATAATAGCTGCCTTTGCAATGACATGATGCATGACTTAAGCTTCTTTGCTTTTGTAATAACATGATACATGACGTGCACTTCTTAGGCAATAATAGCTGCTTTTGTAAGGACATGATGGATAACTTAAGCTTCTAAGGCAATAATATTTAGTTTCATAATGACATGATGCATGGCATAAGCTTCTAAAACAACTAAAGCTGCTTTTGTCATGACACAATGCATGGCCTAAGCTTCTAAGACAATAATAGCTGCTTTTTTAAGGACATGATGGATGACTTAAGCTTTTAAGGCAATAATATTTACTTTTGTAATAACATGATTAATGGCATTAGCTTTTAAGACAATAATAGCTGCTTTTGTAAGAACATGATGGATGACTTAAGCTTCTTTGCCTTTGTAATGGCATGATACATGACATACACTTCTTAAGCAATTATAGTTGCTTTTGTAAGGACATGATGCATGACTTAAGCTTCTAAGGCAATAATAGCTAAATTTGTTATGACACAATGTATGGCATAGCTTCTAAGGCAATAATAGCTACATTTGTTATGACACTATGTATGGCATAAGCTTCTAAGGCAATAATATTTACTTTTGTAATGACATGATGCATGGCATAAGCTTCTAAAGAAACTATAGCTGCTTTTGTTAGACACAATGCTTGGCCTAAGCTTCTAAGACAATAATAGCTGCTTTTGTAAGGACATGATGGATAATTTAAGCTTCTAAGAGAATAATAGCTGCTTTTGTAAGGACATGATGGATGACTTTAGCTTTTAAGGCAATAATAGCTCGTTTGTTATTACATTATGGTTGACATAAGCTTCTTAGGCAATAATAGCTGCTTTTGTAATGACATGCAGCATGACATAAGCTTCTTAGGCAATAATAGCTGCTTTTGTTAAGATGTGATGGATGACTTAAGCTTCATAGGCAATAATGGCTGCATTTGTAATGACGTGCTGGATGACTTAAGCTTCTAAGGCCAATAACTTAGGCAATAATGGATACCAGTTGTAATTACATGATGTTACTGTTTAAGATAATAAAAATGTTATCTCCAGAAGCAAATTAAGTCTAGAATCAATATATTTTTTCTATTGTATGATAAAAAAACAACTCATATTTTCATTTAAGAATGTTTAAATATATTTAAAATGTGTTGTTATATCCCAGCTTGTCATTCAGATTACATGAAATGAATAACTGATCATGTTACACAGCATTGTCCTTTTCTAATCTATGATTTGATTCTTGTTAAATCACGGTTATCAAACTGCCATTTTCTAAAGACAGGTTTGAAAATGGTTGGTCTGAATAGCATGGCTTATATAAAGGTAAAGCCAGCCTGATATGATAGTAAATTAAAAGAAGACATGACAATACTCAGCTGATAACAAGAGTTTTGAAAATAGTGTTTATCTTAAGTAAAGAGGGAAGAGATGTCGGTAATAATTTCAGCTCTTTGATTGAAGATAACATTAATTGGCAGGACATTTCTAGATTAAGTTATACTGAACATAATGTAGGAAGTTACATTTCTACACTTCATTCATACACATGTTACATTTTACCAAACAAATATATTATATCTGTTCAAATATGCTTTCCTTTAAGAAAACCCCAAAGATTAGACAAAGAAAATTGAGAGTTACTGTGATATTTTAAGGCAACATAATAGAACCTCTTTGAATTGGTTAAATAATTGCATTCAAGTGCCCTCCAAGTAATCTTTTATATAAAATTTGTACATAAAATATCCTGAATGACTATAAAAAATAATCCTTTTTGAAAGTCACAAATAGAAATTGAATATAAGTAGGCAGGGTGCACTTTATAAAAGCTTTTAATGTTTGGACCCATGATTGATGTTGTACAGGTGATTATAAATACACACTATGTACTTCAGCTCTCTATCAAGCCAGTTTTTAATGAATGATTTAATTTGAAATAAAATCTATATTAATTTCAGTATGATGTCTTTATTTTGATGTTATTTTAGGATTTTTTTTTATATTATCAGAGAAATTATGAAAATTTCCAATTCCAATATTATCCTGACACTGCTGTAAGAGTAAAGGTTCAAATCCCAGACCAAACACAGTTGTCATTACTAGTTAACGGTTCTGGGATACACGGTCCCAGGTATTTATATCATGGATAGCAGCCTTATATGGCGTAATAATTTCTAGTTTATTGTAATTCTATTATATTTCAGATCATTAGTATTTTCTGTGCCTAAAATCTACAAAGGAAAGCAAGATCCATCTCAATTTAGATGTTTGAATAAACTCATAAATCCCATACAAAGTGCAAGTTATTAATTGAACAATGGCACGATACTGAGCAACCATTAAGTGTTGGGTAAATCATGGCAAATAAAACATAGATTTTGCATATTGTAATGTATTTGTAGGCGATATTTGAACAGACTAAACAATATAAAGCTATAAATTTGATTTGTTATCATAATGAAATTATTCTTCTCTTAATCTACTCGGCATGTTCTCTAAATTATGCATTGGCAGTAATGTAAAGTGATTATTTGTATTAGCTTTACGTGGGATTATTCAATACAATATGATATATATATATATATACATGACAGAAAGTATATAAGGTGCATGTAAACAATGAAATATTCTATTACCATAATGGTATCTATGTGTACAATCCATTTGCCAGTTTCATTGTTCGCAAAAAAAAAAGACCTCGTATACTGAAATTGATATAAAGAACATGTAAATATATTTCAGTCTTTGGAAAAAATTTAAGCTAAACCCCAAAGCTACTAATTGAAAAAAATAAGTTTAGTGCAAATAGATAAATCTCCCTTGTAAAGCTTATATGTGATCAATACCCCATGAAGTCTTGTGTTGTAGAAGATTTTTGGTGTAGTTATTCCTGCCAGGTTCCAAAGATATATCTCCTGTCTCGTTATATAGTTACTTCCACACAAAGTTAATGGTATACAATGTTAGGGGTAGGAGCAGAGGATTTTACCTTGACTTATGATACAACTGATGGATCCCTTACCAATTATATTTGAATATATACAGTAATATTTTCACAACAAACAAGTATATTTTGTATAAAGTCAAAGAATACAATTGTAGTGTTTGTATAGAATTCTATGGTAATATCATAGTGAACAACACTTTCCTTTCCTTTTGGATGGTTTGTATTTCAGATATACTGCAGAGGTATATTAAATTTTAGGAGTGCTATAATTGTAGGATTTGTCAGTTATAGCACAATGTTTGCTTCTTGATGCATGCTAAACTGACATCACTGTTTTACAGTATGGTGCAAAATAGTTACAGCATTTTTTTATGTACCGTTATATGATTATTCTGCATGTTTGGACCAGTGCCAGCCATCTTATGTGCATATTAATTGCATATATTAAATTGTAATTATGCTGTAAGTATAGCTTACCAGATTTATGGTTCATGCTGTGGATGATCCATTATGGGAATTCTGTCTAGTATCACCACCAGATTATAAATCCTCTGCTTTTTAGAAGTTTCTTTTTGCTGTCTTTAAATTTTTGTTATTGACCATTGTACATAAAACTGAAGGAATTTAGATGAATGTGGAAATGATTTGATAACATAATGATGTACTTTGTTTGAAAAGATTTAAATATAATACAGTTTCAAACATCATTTTACAGGTCAACATTCTTACCAGAATGGGAAACCAGTCAAAGAGTCAGGGAAGAGTGTACACAGTCTGTCAGAGAGTGTCGATTCTGGGGTGGGTGTGTCAGGATCATATGCTCCAGGAATGGCACCAGTCCAAGAGGTGCAATCTCAGAATGGTATGTAAGATTTTTTTTCATCAACTTAAATCAGTCTATTAAAGTTGATATAACCAGCATATTACTGATATCTCCAGAAGAGTTTACCTGATTTAGGATTTTAAAGTAGTGTTTTACATAGAATATTTCAAGAGACAGCCCTAGCTTTTTATAAGCCCAAATGGGGCATATAAAGATATGGTCCAGGGCGTCTGTCTGTCCGTTAGCAATTTGGTTTCTGGAGGGTAACTTGAGTACTCTTTGGCCCACAGACTTTTACCTTCATTTGATTATTGCCCACATTGTTTGGATGACCCCTATTGATTTTGGAGTCAGTAGATCAAAGGTCATGGTCACGTTGACCTTAACATTGAATACCATTTCTACCATTAACTTGAGAATCATTTTTTATAGAGACTTCAAACTTTATATCATGATTGCACACATTTAGTGGATGATCCCTTTACATTTTTGGGGTCAGTTTATGAAAGGTCAAGGTCACAGTGACCTAAATGTGTAGAATCATTTTACACTCTCTATCTAGACAACCATTTGTCCTAGAGACTTCAAAATTCATGTAATGGTTGTACACATTGAGTGAATGATCCCTACTGATTTTGGGATCAGTAGATCAAAAATCAAGGCCACAGTGACTTTAACATTGAAAACAATTTCCCCCATGTGACTCGACTATCATTTATTATAGAGACTTCAAACTTTATATCATGATTAAACACATTAAGTGGATGACCCTTATACACTTTGGGGTCAGTATATCAAAGGTCAAGGTCACAGTGACCTAAATATTTAGAATCATTTTACACTCTGTAACTTCACAACCATTTGTCATAGAGACTTCAAAATTCATGTAGTGGTTGCTCACATTGAGTGAATGACCCCTATTGATTTTAGGGTCAGAAGGTCAAAGGTCAAGGTCACGGTGACCTTAACATTGAAAACCATTTCCACCATGTAACTTGACAATCATTTGTTGCAGAGACTTCAAACTTTATTTCATGATTAAACACATTAAGTGGATGACCCCTATACATTTTTGGGTCAGTATAAGAAAGGTCAAGGTCACAGTTACCTAAATGTTTTACACTGTAACTCGACAACCATTTGTCATAGAGTTTTTAAAATTCATGTAATGGTTGCACACATTGAGTGAATGAAGCCTATTGATTTTAGGATCAGTAGGTCAAAGTTCAAGGTCACAGTGACCTTAATGTTTAGAATCATTTACACTCTGTTACTTGACAATCATTTGTCTTAGAGACTTCAAAATTTATGTCATGATTGCACACATTGAGTGGATGATCCCTATTGATTTTGGGGTCAGTAGCTTAAAAGTCAAGGTCACAGTGACGTTAATGTTTAGAATCATTTACACTCTGTTACTTGACAATCATTTGTCTTAGAGACTTCAAAATTTATGTAATGATTGCACACATTGAGTGAAATACCCCTATTGATTTTGGGGTCAGTAGCTTAAAGGTCAAGGTCACAGTGACTTTAACATCGAAAACCATTTCAGCCATGTAACTTGACAATCATTTGTTATAGAGATTTCAAACTTTATATCATGATTGCACACATTGATCGGATGACCCCTATACATTTTGGGATCAGTATGTCAAAGGTCAGGGACACAGTGACCTAAATATTTAGAATCATTTACACTCTGTAACTCAACAACCATTTGTCATAGAGACTTCAAAATTCATATAATGGTTGCACTTATTGAGTGAATGACCCCTATTGATTTTGGGGTCAGTAGGTCAAAGGTGAAAAAATTCAAAATTTAAAGCAAATCATTTAATTTTAAAGCCTAAGGTTTCTTCCCATGTATCACAAATGCATCATACTTGGAGAAATCACTCTTCAGGCATATTATGCTCCACCTAGTGGTGCTCTTGTTTTACTTTCATTTTATAGCACTGATGTATTTGACCTACATGAAGTTTTGAAATCTTGCCTGAAAGACTGTTTGTTATTTGAGGGGATCTAGATTAACCCTTCTAACCTAAATTAAGTGCAGTTCTACTGTGATGGAAAATGGCTATGGTATAGATTCTCTTTGCTGTTGCATCATGATGGTAGTGAAATGTATTAGCTAGAAATCTATTGATCTGATTTCAAAATTTACCGAAAAGTGTTTTGTCATAAAGTTATAGACATTGTATCTTGGTAAGAATTATTTCTTAGCCTGTGTTAGTTTGTTGGTTGTGAATAAATGCATTATATTTAAATGATGCTATATAAGTATTGTCATTCTTGTAGGTGAAGATATGGTAGATGGAGAGGAATCTCATGCCGGTGACAAGGAAGATCTGAGCACAGTGGATGAAGAGGAACCAGACAGTTTGTGTGAGGAATATGACAAGGAAACTAAAGCTGTGCTCAATGTCGAGTTCCCGCCCTTCTACTTCTCGACACATGGTCTCTCTAGACCTAGTACTCCCGTAGAAGATGACATTGAAAGGTGAGTTCAGACAGTTGCCCTATGATTAAACAATTAGTTCTATCTGGGTAAGTTGTCATATAATTCTATGGACAGAAGTTGTAGGTTTTGTACCTCTTTCCAGACTCATAATTATAGTATTGAACTTAACTTTTACTGAAGTCACCAGAGTTCTAAAACTGACATCTATGATGAAAACTTTAAAATGTCATCTAATTATTTTCTGTATTTTATGTGATTTCTAGTATGTAATATATTAAAATGTAACTCTGTTTCATGAAAATTATTACTAAATCCATCAGTAATGATGATATTTATACTGTTTTTGTTTGGGTAGACATAAAAATAAAGCTTTCCTCAATATCTTTCAGATATTACAGCCTGGTTGAGAAAGCTATAGAACCAAGCATGATCTCCCCAGTGGAGGAAGAAACACTAAAAGGCATCTACAGATTTGTACCAAAGAAACTGAGAGCTTCTGTTCCACAAGCAGCTAAACACTTTCTATGGGTAGGGTTTGTTTACAGAAAAAGTTACTAATAAATGGACTCTAATGCATATTATGTATTCTGACTGAAAACATGAATGGACTTTATCCCATAGCCTGCCTGAATACATGGATGGACTCTAACCCATAACCTGACTGAATACACAAATAGATGCTAACCCATAACCTGACTGAATACATACATGAATGGACTTTAACACATTACCTGACTGAATACATACATGAATGGCCTTTAACCCATAACCTGACTGAAAATAATTATGAATGGACTCTAACCCATAATCTGACTGAATACATGAATGGACTTTAACCCATAACCTGACTAAATACATGAATGGACTCTAAACCATATCTTGACTGAATACATGAACTGACTCTCACCCAAAACTGACTGAATACATGAATAGTCCCTAACCCAAAACTGACTGAATACATGAATGGATTCTAACCCCATTACCTGCTGCATGCAGTCAAGAGCAGTACCACCTGAACTACAATTCTGATGATCGTGATAATTATAGAAGTCTCCTCATTTTACTAGGGAGATTAACTGTACATGATATCTTTAAATGATAATTTGAAACCACCATGCCCACTGGCATTGTGACCATCCCAAGTCTTGAGGCATACAAAGCTCATCTCTAAGACATGATAAACCAGTGATTCATTTTAAACTAATTCACCAAAAATGTGTGCAGCCTAGGTGGCTAGTCATGGATTTGTTTTTGAATGCAATATAATTTTTACTTGGGATACTAGTAATAGTCAACTATATGATGGAGGCCAGGAGGTAAAAATAGAAGAAAATTTTGAAAAAAACAATATAAAAAAAATCCAGCTTGGTAGCTTTTTAAGGTCCTCGTATAATAGAGCTTTGTATTTTGTCTCTGACTCAAACAGTGTAATGATTCTAAAATATGATTTGAAGCAAATTTGAAGTCTGATCTGATTGCACATCAGAAAGCTAATTGTTAGATATGCAGACCAGTAATCATATAAACAAAAACTGTTATAAGGGTCTAACTTTAGTGAAACAGAAGCAGATATGAATCAGTTGGTGCAACAAAAACTTCATTTTGGTTATAGTATAGTGCAGCTTATTTACTCTGCTCTACAGAAAAGTCTTCTAGAATTTAGCCCTTAACATGCTGAAATCTTTTAATGGATTAGCCCAGCTTTGAATTTGGAACAGTCCATTCAAAGTTTAAGGGATTTCAATATCAAAATACAAAAATGGAGCTACCAACAGTATAGAGCCTGGTCAGACTGCACATATGTGCATGCTGGCCTGGCTCTATACTGGTGGCAAAGGCACTTTCGGTTCCAGCAGGTTAAGGGTTAGTCTGTGTATTTATATAATTTTGTCCTAACCCCAGTGGTATGACTTGTCTCCCTTTGTCTATTTAAAGGAGATGGAAGAAGATAGGAGGTTTGCAGTGAAAAAGGCAATCATGGATTATCTACTCCTTGATGAGAAAGAGCAAATCAGGCTTGGCATTCCCATACCTCCAAAGGTAATACAGCAATATTGAGAATAATAACACTTACACTTAACAATGAAAGGCTGGTGTTATGGTTGAGTACCCAACCACCTGTGTTTGTATAAATTCAGCCTCTGACAACTGCATCAGGATGGAGCAGATCAGTGGTCCAGTGATAATATGCGGACTGGTAAACCAGGGGTCCTGAGAAACATCCCCTGCTCCTCCACTAACATTACTAATTGTCTTTCGGATGAGACATTAAACTGAGGTCCCATGTATCAGTGCTTTACACTGAGCATGCAAAAGAACCAGGTGTGTCTCTGGAATGGGATGCTTTCTGTATCTTGCACTATCCCCCACAACATAAAATAACTTAGTCTCTGCAGGGGGCGTCGGTCATATGGGCAACCGGTACCAAAGATAAATAAACTTAAATAGATAGATGCATCAGGAAATCACTTTTTTGACTCAGTAGTCTAGAATGTTGGATGTTTATACTCCTCATGAGCCAGCAGGCATGCATCTGAATCCTGGTTGTCTTTTCCTGATGCACTGCATCTTTGTGTAACTGATGAAAGTTAGTAAGAATAGGCTTAAGTTACAAAGGAGTCTGTTTTCAAAGATAACAGATTATTACGAAAAGTTGCATGGTTTTTCCTTCATCTTATTCTTTGTTTAAAGCAGTGGCATTTTTAAGGTTTTACCTTCATACACTGTTTTATCTTAGGTGATGTTAGGAGGAGAGTGGGGTTAGTCTGCAGATTGTGTTAGATTTAAGGGCTTACAAACAAGTCTGTGACAGCTTGAAAATGATTCATTATATAAATAGATGTGCATGCAATTATATATATATATACATGTAATGCTATATCACTTGTCTGTACCAATTTGTTATTTTTCAGGAACATTTTTTTCTACAAAATATATTGGAAAAAAATTGTTTTCCAAGAAGGTAGTGATTTTATATGTAAGATGATGGTTTCAAGAATTTATTTATTTTCTTTCAGTTTTTATATTTAAAAGTTTGAATTTTTCTTCCAGCCATCTAACTCTGCTGGCAGATTAGGATTCCCATGGCATCAGAGGGTGAATGAGGTCCGTGAGTTTATGAAGAGGGACCTGTATATCACACATCCTGTTATGTACAATGTCCTCTACCACTTCCATGCTAAGTAAGACTAGTATTTATACTTCTTTTGAATTTTGTTCTGGTACATTTTTTGCAGCTTTTGTTTCTAGCAAAAAGTACTTAACTGTTGAAAGAATATTGTCACAGTACATTTTAATTTGCTCTGCTGCAATTAGCTTGATCGTGTTATGATAGTAAATTATGTCTGTTTCAGGTATGGTGATTTCCGGTTGATAGATATTCCAGGTCTGCATCAGATTATGCCAGTGACCATGGAAAACTTCCTCAAACATGTGGAGAAGTCAACAAACTCTGGTGTAGAGAAGCTGAGATATGATTGGTTACCAGAATGTTGTGCAATAGTGGATATGAGGCGAGAAGAAGTGGAACAATGGATGCCACAGGACAATGAGGTGAGATTAATATCTCTTGACAGTTTTGGTAACTAGCTCAATATAATGAGACACATCCTTGAATTAATTTATGATATATCGCATATGTAATTATCTGGCTTTTTCTTTATAAAATTAAAAAAATAATTAACAATGCAAAGAAAAACATGGGGATAGAAATCTTTCCTTATAGCAAATAGACACTAAGAAGGTAGTTTTTGTATGTTCTGATATGTATCTCTGTATTTGTCAAGAGGCTTTTTGATTTCAATATTTCCAGACTGTACGGCAGGAAAAGATGGACAATTTTTTCAACAGTATAGCGACATTGATGTCCAATTTGCTCCGCAGCACGGTGTGTAATTCTATCAAGGACTTGGTTGATCTGGTTGAAGACTATAATGAAGGAAATGTGTATGATGGGGATTATGGGATATTCAAAGGTCTTGCCTTGCCTCAGAAGATTCACCCAGTCACTATATTTATGGTATGGCATGAATTATACTTAATGTATACTTATACTTAATAGGACCTAATTCATTTTCATTGGACTAAGGCATTACTTGTTATGTGTTATTGTTTTATTTGAAAAAATAAAAAAATATTTCAACCTTGGCTGGACTTTTTCAGTAAAGTTAAGTAACTTGAGAACTTATAGTTGAATTAAGAATTACATATACAAGTGTATTATCTTGTTTAACAATCTAACTGCCATAATTCTGCGAAATTTTGTTGCCTGATTATGGATAATTTAGTTAAGGTCATCTCAGACTTATGTTTTCGATGTATTTTTGTTTGTCACAGGTGAGCTATATGTACTTTGTAAGAATATTTTCACAGTATATTTCTCATAGTTAGTTTGCTGTTCCCACTCTGTAGTCTTGGCCTAAAATTATACCTAGTTATAATATATAAGCTTCTACCATTTTATATCAGACAGAGGATATGGAGAATGTCGAGGTTAAGTTCAAGCCAACATTTCCAGACATCTGTGATTTTTTCTGTGCCATAATAGACTATATGGTAATCAGTGTAGCACAGTTACCGCGGATTGAACATCTGCTGTTTGAGGCCGTGGAAGACCTTGAAATAACCTTCATTAAGACAGTGCTGGTGGAGGAGGAGGTTGTGATTGATGCGAAAGAGAGAATCAAAACTGTCATCTTTGCCAACAGTCATGGACCACTCAAGTAAGTAGCCTCTTGTGGGTGTATACTGGGCATCTGTCAACTTTCAGTGATGTTTCTCTGAACGTTTTATCCTGTCTCATGATTTCAGATTATAATTTTTGTCAAATATGCAGATAAAGTTTCTTTTGCATACTATAACTGATACATTACTTTGTGAGTCACAGTTTTATTCATTAGCTTCTTAGAATGAGATAAGATATTGTAAGTTTATCAACAAATTCTTCATTTAATTACAGCTATTAAAATATATTAATTCAAGATGTAAAGATTAATTAACATAAGACAATAGGATATTAGAAGAACAACTTTTTAAAAGTTATCAGTTTCAAAAGACATTCACTGCATTATGTATTAAATTAAAGAAATTTATATGTGTAATATGTATCAGCATTGGAATGACATGGCTTGCAAGGTATTGTCTACAAAGTGCCAGTTTTTGTTGACTCGAGATCTTTCTTTTAAATGTTTTTCCAGTTATCCTATCATTTAATTACCATCTCTTCTGAACTGCACAAATTGCAGAAATTTATGTAGACAAAGTTGACTTACTGCCAACTGCTATTTCAGGTACAGATCCTTGTATGATCCTTACAAACACCTGATATCAAAGGAGGCAGACAAACAGGTGGACAAGTTCTTGAGTCGAGACCGATCATTGAGAGAGTACACACGGGAGATAGAGAAACTGAAGAAGATGGAGTTTGATATTGCTTCATTCCCAGTGTTTGTGCCGATGTATTTCTTCCTTTTGGATTGTTCCTACATGAACCAGGTATGTAATAGACGATAAAAAACAATTTTAACTTCAGTAAATATGTTATATTAGCAACATGATTTGATTGGTATTATACAATTAATACACATTTAGGGCCATATGTCTGAGAGTGCTGAAGAGTTGCTGTATTATACCAGAAAATCTGTAGTAAATATTTAAGGTGAAACTGGAAACACATCCCATAGGTAACCAGACTTTTCACAAAATAGTCACTTTTGATGCCACAGATACATTAGTTTATAACAATAACTTGAATAACAATTAATCCACATATTTGCTGTCTGTCATTGTCATTCACAAATTGAACTGGAATTGCCAGTACGAACTTCTCCCAGGAGTCTTCTGACTTCTTCCAAATCTTCTCTTAGGGAGAAGTCACTTCTCCTAAAATTTTGACCCTAGCGAGAGCTCTGAACTAGATACACTATATCTTAGGTAAACACAGTCAATGTACAAAGAAAATTGTAATTTACTATGATACAATCAAAAGAAAAAAAAAAAGATTAAAATTATTAGTTTTTTCAAATGAATAACACTGACAAATTCAGTCATATAAATAGAAAATATCCAGAATGTGTCTCAGCATAACCATTAGATTTGAAGGTATCTTCATTGCAGTGATTGTGTATTAACCTCCAGGAAGCTTTCAGACTTATCAGTCAGAATCAAGCTAGAGTTTTGGACTCAAGTGAATAATCTTTGAACTATTGTACTGATAGAATTTATAATGACATTAAAAACACTTGAATTGTAAGGAAAGAGATTTTGTGAATACTTGTCAGCTGGTAGTATATTGTAAACTTATGTGGTTTTCTTGTGTGTAATTTCTTTTATTTCATTTATAGTGGATGGTAGACAGGTCTCGGCATCTTGTGAAGAGAATGGTTGACAACATCATGGTAACAAGTGAGAAATTCAACCGCGGTATCTGTCTGCAGTATGATGGGATTGTGAAGAATATCACCAGGCAGTCAGAAAGGACAGATGAGTTAGTTGCTCAGATGAAATATGTAGAAAGTCTTAGAGCTGGGGAACTTCTCAAACTTAAGGTACATGTTTAGATAATCATTCATTTTGCCTGTTTACCTGATAAATTCTGAACAAAATAGTAATCAGATACAATATTTAGAAAATGCAATATTAGCTGAAGGTATTGCTCACTGTACTTGAAATATATCCTGTGGATGATTGCATTAATTTACATATTTCAGAACTTGAAAGCATCCATGATGATATTTAAATTTTGTCTCCCTGTGACGTTTGCCTCCAACCTCTATAGTTTTCAAAGTCTACTGCTTACACTGAGAATGCCAGAACAAAAATCACAAACATATTTTTTAGATGTATCTGGGTCACACAGTCAATTCATTAAAATTTTGATAATTTGTCAACATGACCTAATAGTTCTATTTTCTGTCTACAGGAAAAACAGGAAGTAGCTGCAGGAAACCTCATGTTTCTGATGCATTATGGGTATTTACCAAAAGATGACATCCTGCTTAACAACAATACGTTCTCCTGGGCTGAGAGGATCATACCCATGATAACTAGCACGTAAGTTACACACTCTGTTGCCTTTGCACCAGCCACTTATATTTGTTATCAATTATCATTTGGCAGCAGCAAGTTGAAGTTGAATTTAAATTGATCTGCTGTAGTTATGAATCTGTGTGTGCCCAGAGATATGTCTCTGGTGTGCCATAGTGAGGATTTTATTCTAAATGATCTGCTTCTTGTTGTCTTAGCTTTTGCAACTTCTCCGTAATATTTATGTTGTATTGTTAAGTTCAGTTCATTTTATTGACAGTATTGAAGGTCTGAAATTATCAAGACTTGCAAAAATCATACTTCAAGGGACCAGCATTTGGAAACACAGAATGTCTCACTTTACAATGTTCCCTATGATATATAATAATGATAAGAATATATAAAAGAGATCAAAACTACATAATCAAGTATTTTGAAAATTACACAGGGAGCTGAAATTGCAGAAAGAACATGATTATTACACAACGAAGTTGTTAGACTGGCAGAAACGTTTCCAAGGGCAACTGGATGCTGTTGCAAAGCAACTGAAAGATTTCTCTGGGAAAGATCGCATGTCAGAAGCAGAAGTTTACACTGCAGAACTGAAAGACATTCAGGATAAGATAGAGTTCTTTCAAGAGGAGGTAAGTAATGTTGAAAAATTAAGACTGCAGTGGTTGTTTGAATTTGATTCCATGAAGAGTAAATCAGAATTGAAATAGAATGTTTTTATTAAAGTTTATATGAATGTATTAATTTTCTTTCTTTTGCACTCATACCTAATGCAACTCATCTTGAAAATGACTTGCATTTACAATTTTCAAATATGAAGCTTTTTCATAAACAAAAAGCAAACTTTAATATATTTTTTATATTAGATTTCATGTTTATTTTCAGTCAATGTCAGTATGGTTAAATGAATTGGGGTATTAATTAAGGATAAATGTTCACAATGAGTTTATTGTGTTTTTTAGAAAGCTCTCATTAATCGTGAGGAACAGATGCTTGGTAGAGAACAGATCACCCCATATCCACAGATACAGGACTTTATAATGCAGAAAGAACCATTTGATAAACTGTGGACAACAGCTGTACATTTTCATGTCCAGTATGACAAGTGGATGAATGGTCCATTGCTGAATGTGAATGCTGAAGTGGTAGAGGAAGAGGTAATGAATTAATATGCATCTCTTGAAGGTGTCAATGTGTTAACTTAGCTTGTGGGGCAATATATTCATTCTGTGCTTCAAAAATTCAAGACGAACAGAATGTTACATATTCATGTAAATGCTAAACGCTGTACTGTACTTTCTCAGACATAAACTATATGCCCCTCCTGTAAGGACATATACACATTTCAGTATGGAATAAGCAATAGACAACACAGTGTGATTGAATTTCTCTTAACATATAATAGCATTAGTTAATTTAGTGTGGTAATGTAGGATATTCAATGTTTCAGTAAAATTTTATAACTCTGAAGTTGTTGGCTTTTATTTACAGATTCATGACTTTTTACAGTGTCATTTAAATGAGCAATATAATATGCATTTAGGTTTGAAAATAACTTGTTCTCTTTTTACCCCTTATTATTATCCCTGTTTAATCCAAGTTGTAGAAGCTTAAAGATTTTTGTGTGTGTAATGTCCTCTGAATACAATCAGTCAAATTGAATTATGTTGTATAGATACAGACATTATGGAAGACAGTTTACAAACTGATGAAGAACTTCAGCCAGAAACATCACCAGGGACCAATGAGAGCTGCCGCTACAATCAAGAGTAAACTACAAAAGTTCCAGATAAATCTTCCACTAATCAATTCACTGTGTAACCCTGGTATCAAACAGAGGCACTGGGATATGATGTCAGAAAAAGTCGGGTAGGTATCAAGCGCAGACCTGTGTAGCCATCTTGTTTAGCAGTTGTGCTAGTGAGTAGTTCATGTTAACATCTGCTGGGAAAAATCTCCTGCAATTGATATTTATTCCCGCCCGCTCACTTACTGCTTTCTTGATTCATGTAAGAAACATGCACTTTTATCTTCTATATGACCAGTCCCATGTATAATGTGTTTCAGTTTCAATATGGCCCCCACAGAGGAGACTCCATTGATGGAAATGTTACAACTGGGGCTTGAGAAATACTTGGATAAACTACAGCTGATCAGTAACCAGGCTAGCAAGGAGTTCGCCCTGGAAAATGTAAGTACTGAATCTTAATGTTAGATGAGTGGACATGGTTATGTTTGCAAACAGATATTACCTGTTTAAAGTTTACATTCCAGTGCTGTGTATCAGATATTCAGAAAGGAGGGTCTGAGGCCTTATGCGTATGATTAAGAACTGTTTCAATATCTAAATTACTGAACGTGGGCATGGGCAGGGTTGGGGTTGGAATAAAGAATATCTTTAATAGGCATTGAATTGGAGGCTAGTGATAATAACAGTCACTTTGCTTTGTGAGAAGCATTTCTATACGTTAAGGGTGGTTCTGGTTCTGAAATCTAATATATTATCTACTGGAAGTGTTGGTAACAAATAATAAAATTTACTTTATTTATTCTGTTAAAATTAAAAACAAACCACACATTTCAGCATATTGCTATATGTTCTTTAGAACAGTATTATTTATAATTAAGAAAGATTACTGTCATATTGTTTAAATGTTTGCTTTTGTAAACAGGCCTTGAAGAAGATGAAACAGGACTGGAAAAACATGCATTTCACTTTTGTACCATACAAGGACACAGACATCAGTATACTGGCAGCTCCTGATGATATACAGGTAAATCCTCCTCAATTTTTAGAATGGACTGATCCATTATTTAATTTAGACTGATCCATCTATCATTTTTAGGGAAGTCATTTAAGGAAAATCCACTGACAACTGAACAGTGCCTACAATGGTTGGATGTAGTAACTGTTTTTTATGATAGATAACAAATTTCCCTGCTGACTTCTACAGCAAAAGTTTTGATAGTATTATTGTGACAGCAAGGTAATGAATTTAATTGTGAGTTAAATATTTTTCCCTGTAAGGCAGGCTCTGATATAAGTGATGTTGTTCTGTCAAAATAAGAACACAAAAATGTGAATTTTGTCAGTAGAGCATACACTACTGAAGATGGTATAAATTGTTTCATTGTATTGGATGCAATATTTCAGGTGTTATTGGATGACCACATTGTGAAGACAATGACTATGAAAGGCTCTCCTTTTATTGGACCATTTGAGGAGGAAGTCAATGAATGGGACTTATTTCTGGTATGTTATATATCTTGATGTTTCATTAAACTGCAAGAAAATTAGTTTGACTTTCCTCAACTGAATTTTTATCAATTTTGTAGGACCAGTCTCAAAACTATTTGGCTAGCAATAAGGTTATATGAAAAATTCACATGTAATGAGCAAATAACGTATTTACTTGATATATACTGAGTTAGCGACTGATTTCCCATAGCTATGTTAAGAAATGACCATGAATTATCAAGCAGAAGTTTCTGATGGGTTTGAAATCAATCTAAATTCATAGCTACAAGGACATTAAAAGTTAATATGGATTAACAAAAACATAAAAACACTAACTGCTTCATTTCACAGACACAGAGTAACACTATATTAAGTTAGTGACTCATTTCATTAAAATGTTACTTTGATAATTTTATTTCAACCCTGTTTTTTCTTTTACAGCACAGAATGAAAGATACCCTTGAGTCCTGGCTGAATGTACAGGCAGCCTGGCTATACCTGGAACCAATCTTTGGTTCAGAGGACATCAGGAGTCAGATCCCTGTGGAAGGTCAAATGTTTGTGGAGGTGGATGGACACTGGTAAAATATTTTGTTTTAGTGTCTACATTTAATAAACATCAAGTCACATTATTGAAGGCAATTATACAGTCATGTAATTTTGTTTTTTTTCATAGAAGACATAATGTTCCTTAGGCATTTTCACATTTTTACAACCATTAAGACATTCTGTCTCAGTAGAAGTAATTTCTTGTTAAAGTAAATCTAACTTCAACCTTTTCTCTTTTACAGTCAGTGACTGCTGCAAGATGCTATTTTGATAAAACCTTGCTATGTTTAGATAATACTCAGATAAACAGACTTTTGCTTTATGATAATATGTTGATTGTAAATTTATCATACCTTTTGTTGTATTTATGAAACAGGAGAACTATTATGTCTAATGCTGTAAAGAACACAGAAGCCCTGACTGTGGTATCACAGGAAAATATGCTGGAGAAACTGAAGCATTCAGAGGTAATCTAGTCCTGTACTTGATCAAAGGGCTGAAAGGACTTAAAACAATATTTTATGTTAAGCTGGAATAAGGAATTTAATCTAGACTGCCAAATGTCAGACTAAGAAGATAGTTCCAACCAATAAAATGTAAATGATTATGAAAACTAAGATGGCACCTTTGCCCATGCATGCATTTACGAAGATTTAAAGTGTATCTATGCAAGCATGGGCAATGGTATGCACTGAACTTTGCCCATGGAGCCCTTTAAGGTTGTCAATGCATGCATCGATAAAGGCAATGTAGTCTTTCTGAGAAAATAATAAGTAGGATTTTGTACAATCCAAACCTTGTCTGTAACTTTGTTCTATTACATAGATATAGAATTCATCACTTGAATTTGTAACCTGTGCATTATATACGATCATTATAATTTCAAAATAATATATGTATCAAATTAACTTGCAGTCAATGTTAGATGACATTCAGAAAGGATTGAATAACTACCTAGAGAAAAAGCGCTTGTTCTTTCCCAGGTAATTTCAATTGCTGTATCTGTTTTTGTGCTTCATAGTCTTTTGAATTGCAAATTGATAAAAGAATTTTGAAAAAAAAGTGCTTTTCTTTTTAAAACATTTTGAAAGAACTATCCTTCATCATAACATACTGTGTTTAAGTCTTTAATATGAAGATCTTTTCTTGATTTAGTTATACACATTATTATCAGCTCCAAGAGTTACTGTTCAAACTTCTTTACCTGAAACATAAGATGCATATTAAAAAAAACTTTTGTTTGTTTCTTTATAACAGATTCTTCTTCTTGTCCAATGATGAATTATTGGAGATTCTCTCAGAGACAAAGGATCCCCTACGAGTACAGCCTCATTTGAAGAAATGCTTTGAGGGTATCTCCCAGCTCAGCTTTGATGTGGACAAGGTTATTACAGCAATGGAATCAGCTGAGAATGAGGTGGTTCAGTTTTCTAAGAAAATTGTCCCAGCTGATGCAAAGGGTCTGGTTGAAAGATGGTTGTTACAGGTATGACATATTTGAAATATATAAAAAAATATCAATTTCTTCTAATTATTTTCGCTACAAGACTGTATAGACACAAATTATCACCATTGTTATGTGGTATTTTGTGCAGCAGCCACTATCCAATTTTTGTGATTTTGAGCTCTCTTATTCCTTTACAGCACAGAATATATAATGTATAAAAAATTGAGGTACAGGTTAAATTGTTACATTGAAATGAGGACTTGATTTATTTGAAATGTTTGAAGGTGGCAATAAAAAGTTCAAAATACATAATTATATGAGTAAAACATATTTAGGCTATTTGACACCAGACATGACAAACAATAATCTTGTGTCTGAAAATTGCCAGATTAGCAAAAAAATATGTACAATCTTTTATGACATAGATTTACATTTGAGATTTTGCCAAGGAGCTTGTTCTGCTTGGTAGCACTATCCTGGGGCTGCTAGATGTCTGTTAAATAATAAGTATGATGTAACAAAAATAATTTCAGGTTGAAGAAGTGATGAAGTTAAGTTTACAGGAAGTTAGCTTGAAGGCGACTGAAGCCTACCAAAAGATTCCACGACGAGAGTGGGTACTACAGTGGCCAGGTCAGGTTGTGTTGGCAGCCTCACAGATACACTGGACAACAGAGGTTACCCAGGTATGGAACTTGTGTTGTTAACAGTAATAATATTAATCAGTTCATCAGACATCTTTCAGCTAAACTGGGAAATCATTGGAATTATAAAAACATCTTTTTGTTAAGAAAAGGCAAATACATATTTCTTATTTTATGTTCTTTTGTAATATATAACTTCTTGTCATTAATGTTCATTATGAAGGAAAAATCATTCATTTAAAGAGTTAGTGGTCAGTCTGTAAATTAGCCAAAATGTTTGAGAAATGACACTAGAGAATTCTTCTTAAAGATAAGGATTTTGATATATGTAGAAATTTGTTATGAATAGCCATACCTGCCATACTTTTTCTGGCCATTTCCGGGATTTTGATATCGAATTTCCGGGATTTGAGACGATTTTCCGGGACATACAACTATTCATAAACTTTCAATGCCCTACCGTTGGCAGCACACAAAATTGGACGTGATTCTGTTTTTGGCGGGAAAAGCCGTGCACGTCTTTCAAATACACATCAGTACCATCAGTTTCATAGCTTTTATTTTAGTTGCAAGAGCATTGTAATTGACAGAATTGCAGAAATGTTTCAAGCTCAATCGGTCCGACCACCCGACGATTATTCCCCCCACCCCTCTCAACCAGTTCAAAAAAACGTTCGCTCGTATTTACGAGTGGAGAACGGGTATAATTTTCTGATCGATCGTCCTGCAGAACGAGTGCAAAAACCGCAAGAAATATACCGATGGATGTGTATATCTTAACGTCACAGTTCTCCATGCAATACGCTGTCAAAACGAAACCGGAAGCGTGAATAAGGGGGAGCACTGCGCATTTTTAATTCAGTAAACCGCACAGTGCCGTTGATCTTTTTTTCTCCTAGGTCACTAGGCAGGCCCGGATTTACCGGGGGGGGGGGGCTTATGGGGCCCAAGCCCCCCCAGCTGGCCCGTTTGAAAAAAAAAATATTGGGCTCATTTTTAAAGACTCTTAAACATTTTTTCAGCTGTTTTTCACCTCGTTACAGAAACACAGTCAACCTTTCAATTTGCAATGGTCATGCAATATTGCGTAACAACTGATAACGAGTTTGCAACTTTATAGCCGTGTATATTACACAATGTACCGTATATTCGGCGGCACAGATTATCAGAGAGCTCCAGACTGATCATGATGTATAGTTTTCAAGCGTCTAGTAACCTTGACGTATTTGATAAAGTTGTTAAATCAGCGTCTGCTGGCCATGATCAGTTGCCTGATGATATTGTGCAAACTCCAATCGTAATAACTCGACTTTTTCCGACAATTTCGTATAAAGACATATTGAAGTCGCCCGAGGTGTTCTGAATGGTGCAAACTCCATTCCATTACTTCCCTTCCATACTTTCAGTACAGTAATCACTGCCGACAGTCATGTCACGTGATGATTGTCGAAAGTAAATAAACAAAATTTTAAACTTTTTTAAGTTACATTTTTCTAAAATTTCATTACACACAGCTAGGCATGTTTAATCGATGCAATTCCAATTGTAACTAAACTAAACAGAGAAAAAAATAAATTCTTAAAAATTAAAAAAAGTTCATACATGTTGCTGAAATCCAGCTAAGGTTAACCAGTGTCTGCAGAAATCTTTCCAGAGAATGAAGGGGAGATCACTGCGAGGGGATTGAATAATGTGATGACGATGTTATTTGTTATGAAAATTAATTTATTGACAAAATTATTTGTTTCAGAGGACTTTATAAATATAAAATAAAAAAGTTAAAACCTGTCATATGTTTTTTGCTTTAGTTGAACATTTCAAAGAATACCAGTATATTTCTTTTAAATTCTCACACAAATTTCATTATATTTTTATGCCTAAAATTCACCAAAATGAGCCATTTACTCCACCTTTTTAGAAAATTTTCTTGGGGGAGGCCCCCCAAACCCCCCCCCCTACAGAAGGGGGTAACCCCCTTCCGTACCTTCCCCCAAGCCCCCCCAGTCAGAAATTTCTGGATCCGGCCCTGCTAGGACTGGTGATGGTGATGCAGGACGAGTAGAAATTTTTGTCACTTGTCCTCGATTGTGTACCATTAGTTAATTAACATCATAAACTCGAATTCAAGTTAAATCACGGGCGTTTGTTGACAGCGTCGTCTATGCTTCGGTATCGGCGCGATTTGATCGAACATTTCAGTATTCACCATGAGTTTTATGGCTTTTGCATTAAATTTAATTTTAAGTAGCATCTCTATTAACACCAATTACCGCGGCGACAGTCTTTGAAAGGGGCAGATATCTTACAAATTAATTAATGAACCGCAAGTCAATAAACCGATAGCCGATAGCAGTCATTTGTTAATTGATTATCAATGACATGCGGTGTATTCACCGAATCGGAACATATTATCATAACGAATAATTAAAGAATTAGCGGCGTGTCAAAAATTTGACTGGCCTGATCAAAGGTATGAGCGTTTTTCATGTTTTCCGGGACATCGGATGTCTTTCCGGGACTCCGGGACGGGCCCTCGATTTCCGGAACAATCCCGGACGATCCGGACGTATGGCAGGTGTGTGAATAGGTAATTGTTATTAAATTTCAGCTTTGCAAGACTCCAGAGATCTAATTATTCTTTTTCTACTTTCTTTATAGCAATACATTGAAAATGAATATTTTTTCAGTCAATCAAATACAACAGCTTGGGCCCTTACCTGCAAAAGAGTAATAAACAGATTGAAGAGGTTGTTACCATGGTGAGGGGTTCTTTGACAAAGATGGCAAGAATTACACTTGGGGCTCTTATAGTTATTGATGTACATGGTAGGTATAGAAATTCATTAATATGTATTTAATATTTGCATACAAGACACTACAGGTATTCCTGCATAATACAGCCTTAATTTTTCTCAGTGAATCACAATTAATCTCTTTTAAAAGCAAAATCTAAAGCATTCCGTTTCCTTCAAAATGATAAACATGTGGATAAAATTTTATAAGTACATGTAATTATCAAGTGTCAAGGTGTTAGTAAAAAATTCTAAATACAACAGATAAACTGAATCCATAAAAACAGTCTCATCATAGAGAGTTATAAATGTACACTTTTGGTTTGTGAATGTATGTATACTGAATGGAAACTTTTTTGAACATTTGTTATTCTTAACATTATCAGTTATTTTTTCATTTAATAGAGAATAAAATGCATACAAAGTTTTTCACTTAGTTCATTTCAGGTTATGTCCCTTTAAATAGAAGTGTCACTGGATGCTTTTTTTGTGAATGGTTTGCATCATAATATAAAAATAATGTATGATATTAAACCATTCATGTCAAGAATGTTCCAAACAAATTAGTTACATTCTTTTACATGGTTTCTAAACCATGTCATGCCGAGCTGTACATTACTTCCCACTGGTCTGCTAAAGGACTCAAAGGAGTATCATTTAAATTCTCCAGTGCTGCTGTACAGGTGATGAATGATATGTACAGGTCTGAGCTGTGCAATATTGTTCAATTATTTACCTTAATTGCTTACTGCTTCTGAAAGGAGAACTATTCTTCAGCTATATAGGAAACATGTTTTTGGTTGTTAAATAAATAAATAGTTTCTGCTTTATTTTTTTTCTCTAGCACGAGATGTGGTGCAGAAACTGCAAAGTGTAGATGTGAAAGATCCCCTAGATTTCTCATGGATCTCTCAACTGAGGTATTACAAAGAAGAACAATCCATCATGGTACGGATGATCACTACCACAGTGGCTTACGGGTATGAATATCTCGGCAACACTGGGCGTCTTGTGATAACTCCACTAACAGACAGGTGTTACCGCACTTTGATGGGAGCATTACTCCTGAACCTTGGAGGAGCTCCAGAAGGTCCAGCAGGCACAGGGAAAACAGAGACATCCAAAGATTTGGCAAAGGCTGTTGCTAAACAGGTTACATTGTGTTGTAATTGTAGAATTATGAGAACTTCCTAGTTTTAGAAAGAACTGAAACTTATTTCTTTGTAGATGGTGAACTTTTCCATATTGCATTTGTACTTTTAAAGAAAAAATTGATGTTATTGACTGAAAGAATATCTAAAATAATCAACATACTCTGTAACAACTTTGTTCTGATTGCCATTGCAAATTTGCAATTAGTGATTTACTCATAAACCATACAGATCATAACACTATTACAGGAGTATTTTGATTCTTCAGTTCAGGATCTTAGTTTTTGAAACAACTCGCGAATTCCTGGTATACAAAACTTGAGAAGACCAGAGAAATATTTCTCTAAGAAACATACTTGTAGTCTTTCTTAACTGTTGCCTATTCAGGCAGTTATGATCAGGAAGGACAAAACTTGTACAAAGACATAATAACATTTGTATTTCCAACTTGCAGCTCAGAAGCTTTTCAGGTTGGTATGTTAGTTTTACTGATAAAATAATTTTCAGTGTGTGGTGTTCAACTGCTCTGATGGTTTGGATTACAAAGCTATGGGGAAATTTTTCAAAGGTCTGGCACAATCAGGGGCATGGGCATGCTTTGATGAATTCAACAGAATTGAACTTGAGGTGGGTAAAATTCATCCATGAACGTTGTAACTCATTGTGTTTTTTTTTATACCTAAGTAGTATTTTCAGTAACTAATTATGAATTGAGCAGATTAATTTGAAACTGAACTATGCAAAAGAGCATACAGATTGAAACACAAAAGATATTTTTGTGTCTCTATTCAAACTTGTTCAGGCTTCAGTCTGCTTTTGGGGCATTAATTTCTTTCCAAAAAAAAAATAATCTTAAGAGATGCTTATTTCTATGATTTCATAGAACTTTTAAAGAAAATGACATATTCTGTACTGATAGAATTTCTATATATTAACTAGGTATTGTCAGTGATAGCTCAGCAGGTACAGACTATACAGCGTGCCATCGCAGAGCAGTTACAGACATTTGTGTTTGAAGGGACAGAAATCTCTCTGGATCCTACATGCACTATATTTATCACAATGAATCCTGGTTATGCGGGTAGAGCAGAGCTTCCAGATAATCTTAAGGTAAAAAACACTTTTATCTAACATAACACACTATCTGTAAAGTGTATGTGAGCTATACACAGTATTTTTGATGAAGACTCCGAATTTGAAAATGGCCAGAGGAAAAAGCATGAAAATATGTTTATTGTTATTTTTTCTTGACAGTTTCCGTTTTTTAACTCATGGATTATATATTTTTGATAGAGTAAGTTCTGTTACAGAGCCTGTCAGTGTACAAATTTTAGAAAGAATCAAATAGGACTGGTGTGATACCCCAATAAGGCTATTGTAACAGTAAACAATTTGAATACCGCAAGCTTTAAAAAGATCATATTTATGCCTTTGTAGTAAAAATGTACGTACTTATTTTTCTGTATACACAAAAACAATAGATATTATACGTATGTTTTGTAAACAGTTACAACAGTATATTGATATTGTGCTTTACATTTTGTTATCTTATCATTGCATGCTGATTTTCACAGGTGCTATTCCGTACAGTGGCTATGATGATTCCAGACTATGCCATGATTGCTGAGATATCCCTGTACTCCATGGGCTTTGTTGATGCCAGAAGTCTTTCCACTAAGATTGTTGCAACATATAAACTGTGCTCAGAGCAGCTTTCCTCACAGCATCATTATGACTATGGCATGAGAGCTGTGAAGTCGGTATTAACAGCTGCAGGAAATCTGAAGATAAAGTATCCAGAACAGAGGGAAGATGTGTTGGTACTAAGGTCTATCAATGATGTCAACTTGCCAAAGGTTTGTTTTGTTATACTCTGTTCATCATTTTATACTGTGTCAGTTATGTAACAACATTCTATCAAACACAGGGCCTATTTCACATTGAAAGATGGCTGGAATTCATGGAATGTCTTACCTGCAGAACTGGAGCATTTTTTAGAATATAAGATTTAGAAAGATATAATGTTTCCATTAGTTTAGAAGTGTTTAAAATCATGTTTGACTCAAATTTGTAATTGATTTTGTTTTCAGTTCTTGTCCCATGACATTCCACTGTTTGAGGGTATTATCTCAGACTTGTTTCCATCAGTGGAGCTGCCTAAACCAGACTATGATGCCCTGGAAACAGCTTTGATAAAACACATTGAAGCACGGAACCTACAGGCTGTACAATATTTCATAGAGAAAATCATACAGGTAGGTGTCTATGGTCTTAATGCTTAAAAATAAATGTCTTTTTTTTCTAAAACAATTTAATGTTCACAAGGACTTAAATTATAAAGCATACTTAAATCTTGCTTGATGGAGTTGAGGTAAGAGCAAATTCTACTATGACTTTCTAGAAAGGCCAATAGTCTTTTAGAAGCAAATGAAATTGCAGTTGAAAATCTTAGAAAATATGACCCTTTCAATCACTCTTTGATTACTAAAATACATTATTTGTCTGTGCAAACTGTTTAAGAATGACATGAAAACAAGGTGTAGCCTTATTTTAACACAAACAGTATTTTTACCCATGGTTCTAGATATATGACATGATACTGGTACGTCATGGCCTGATGATTGTCGGAGATCCTCTGGCTGGCAAGTCTCTGTCCTTCAAGGTCCTTGCTGATGCTCTTGAAGACCTACATAACCAAGGACTCATGGAAGAGAATGGGGTAAGGCTTTGTAGTGTAGTTATCTTTAGTATTTATGTATACAGTTTGTAACTTTGTATATACAGCTCTTTGTTTTGAATGAAGCACAGTACACAGTATTTCTGACAGTTTGGTGATATGTTTAAATTCAAGTGCTTGTTATCAAGAAACACAAGATAAGGCTAATGAAAATGAGTTCACTTATTTAGTTAAAATAAAGAATATTTTCTTTGAAAATAATGTTTGTAATAAATATTGACTTTGCTAATGCTAGACATTTTATCTTTTGTACATATGTTTATTTGCGTGACAGTATTGGTGTAACAGTACACTTAGATTCATACAAAAAATTGGATTATTCTTGGCAGGTGTGGTACAGAATCATCAACCCCAAGGCTGTTACAATGGGTCAGTTGTATGGTAGATTTGATCCTGTTTCCCATGAATGGACTGATGGTGGGTACCTTGTGTATTCCATGATCTATTTTTCTTCTCATCCTTTTGATTACTTGCATTCCTTTACTGTAGAAATTTTAGGGGCTTATAGAGGCTGAATTCCCTTTTTACTACAGCTTTCAATATATCAGTTGAACTTTTCGACATTTAAGTTATTACATAAAATGATTTGTATAAAACTTCAGTTTAGGCTTCAGTTGCCTCATGCATATAAGTCCCAGCTGACTACAGCCATGTTTCTTTTGACAATAGATTACATTCTGGTATAATACTGTAAATTTAACCTTGAGGTGATTTTTGTCAAGGGTTGTGATAAATTTGAATTATATATTTCCTTATGACTTAAAAATATGATGTTCTTCTAAAAGTAATAATAGTAATGCTTTCTTGAGATCTTCAAAATTTAATTTATTTGTTACTTTCTGTGAATTTTAGGTATACTTGCTAACACATTCCGAGAGCACGCATCCAGTACAACACATCAAAGGAAGTGGATCATATTTGATGGTCCTGTTGATGCAGTGTGGATTGAAAACATGAACACAGTTCTCGATGATAATAAAAAGGTGGGTGAACTTGAAAATGACTCTTTATATTTTCAAGGCTGTTATGCCAACATGCTAAACTTATGATAAAATTTTGACAAAATCTTTATTTAACTATGCTTTCAATGACTTTTCCTTTATGAAAGAAGTAACATGAATCATGCATGTAAATTGCAGATGCTAAAACTTTTACATTGCATTTGTATACATTACTGAATGACAATATTCATATTAATAAACATTGGCCTGTTAGTAGAGTTTGTTTAGGTTAAATTAGGTCATGTATCGTTTTCAATGCTTGTGAAGAAAGTGAAATTCATTTTTTCATTGTTGTTGTTGTTGTAGTTGTGTTTGATGAGTGGAGAGATTATACAGATGAACAATAAACAAAATATGATATTTGAACCTCAGGACCTAGAACAGGCCTCCCCAGCTACTGTCAGCAGGTCAGTAACAACACACGTCCAGAAGTTTGCCATACTCTTAATGCTTAAACCCTTAACCTGCTGGAGCCGAAAGTGATTAGCCTTTGCCAGCAGTATAGAGCCAGGCCAGCCTGCACATCCGTGCAGTCTGACCAGGCTCTATACTGTTGGTAGCTCCATTTTTGTATTTTGATATTGACATCCCTTAAACTTGAATGGACTGTTCCAAATTCAAAGCTGGGCAAATCCATTACAAAATTTCAGCACGTTCAGCGTTAATGTTAGAAAATAGATGCCTAGATAAATTCTAAGGTTCCTTTGTTGCTTGATGATTATTTAAGGTTGCTGACTTCATTTCACCTTACTGTTCACTGTGACAGATTTATATTGTAAAGTCCTGTTACCAAACTGACCCAGAATGGAAAACATTGGCAATTCCTTATAATTACAGATAAGGTTTTTTATGTTTAATATAAGATTTAGAAGATTTATTTTTGTTTTCTTTGAATTCTCATGAAGGAAAACAAGCCTAAAACTGATTTCCAGGTGTATAATTTATTTGTTTCAAGGTTAAAAGAAGTTATGTTATGCTACATTTTAGATGTGGTATGATCTATATGGATCCACTGCAGCTTGGCTGGGAACCCCTGGTCAAGTCTTGGATGGCCACAAGTCTTCCAGAATATAAACTTTCTCAGGAACAGAAAGATACAATCAGGGTAAATATATTATTTATAGTATTCAAGCCACCATTTTCTGTGAATATTGGATAAGTTAAGTTGAAATTTATGGATGATTTAAAAATTAAAAGTTTTGAATTAGCAATGCAGGAAAGGATGATGTCGAATCTTTTTTACTTGGAAACTTGTTACCTTTTATCTGTACCGGTAAGCTCTGATGAACATAGCAATATTTGAAATAGACACTACCTACATGTTTGATGAAATTTTTATTTAAAGCAGAATTAAATTCATAACAACATCAGCTTTTGATTGACAAATAAGATTTGGACTTGAATTTTTTTATAAATAGTTCAACATGATAAGCAGTATATATAATTTCTGCTGATAAACAAAGTTAAGTTGCATTTACATTTTCAAATTGCATTTATACTATCTTATAAAGTAATATTGCATATTTCAGTTGTTGTTTGAATGGCTACTACCTCCATGTTTGAACTATGTGATCAAATACTGTAAACACATTCTCAATTGCCATCTGATGCACCTTACCATGAGCATGCTCAAACTATACACATGTCTCCTTGAAGATATTAAGTAAGTACATTGTACTGTTCTTACCATGAGCATGCTGAAACTATACACATGTCTCCTTGAAGATATTAAGTAAGTACATTGTACCATTCTTACCGTGTCATTACCATGAATTTGCATTGGGAAATGAAGACTTAAACATACATGGTTATTATTTTTTGTCTAACACAGACAAAGTTTTTTGGATAGACAATCATGTTGTAACTATGGCTTAGTGGCATGAATGTTAAATATAATTTTTTCCCTTTTATTTTATATCATGAGTAAGTTTTGTTGTATACTTATTGTTGTTTACTATGCTACACACCTGGAGCTGTTAATGTCTAATGCTTTCCTCTGTGTTATATACTAGCTGTATTTCTGTTCCACCATTATCTGGCAAAGAAACATGTATAGTGTTTATGCCAATAAATTATATTGAATTGATTGAATTGCTAGCTATGTCATAGAATGAAAGACAGTGTTGCAAGATGATATTAACTTTAGAAAGAGACATGCTAAAGATAAGATATTAAAAATGATGAAAATGTTTGTCAGGTTTTTCAAAGTGAATGCTTCTCTTTAAATAAGTGACATTGCACTTATTTCAATGCCAAAAAAACAACAACAACAGATTATGATAATCTCCTGAGAATTATTTTGAGCAGTCCCAACTGTTCCATAAGGAAAGAATTTAAGGGAGATATTTGAAGTGATATGGTAGACATACTACCATCAGCATGTATTGATCGAAATTTTTCTTTTCAAAGAAAAATCGGTGAGGAAGAAGATGACGATGAAGATATCTTCGAGGAAGAGATACCCGAGGGCGAGGAAGAGAAGGTGGAAGAGAAACCTACAAGTCTTTCCGACCAGAAAATCATCGAGGAGAAAACAAACATGCTTATCTGTTACTTCTTATTCTCCTTGGTCTGGTCGGTGGGTGCGACACTTGACGAAAACTCTCGTATAAAATTTGATGAGTTTTTCAGGTCATTGTGTGAAATGGAAAGTGTCAAGGATAAGCATCCCAGGTAAAATTACACATCAAATCTGACATTTTTTAATAAAATAATGTGCATCATGTCCAAAGTATATTTTTACTCTGACAGTGAAAGTATTAGGTTTTTATTATTAGGTTCTGATTTGTAACACTTTATGGAAAATTAGAAAAGTTATTAGTTTTTTTTAAATAATTCAGTGTTACAGATGTAATGAAAGTCGAACTGTTAGCCATGGTAAACAGCCAGTATTTAAAACTTCTAACTTAAGAAAAAATTCAGTATTATTTACTTTAGCAATTAAAGATAGAAAAATGTGACTGAAATTAAGCAGTCAATGGATTTTTATACATTTATGTACATTTGCCTTTTCCTTTTCTCTATTACAACAGAATAATTCTCAGATTTGTAGGATAAAAACCTTTAGTCACTTCATAGTCATGCAATTATCTTTAATGAACATCTTTTAATGAATATTAATCTGACAGGAATGATGACCTTGATAAACCTCCTAGGTAAGAAGCTTGGCTCTTTGCCAGAATGACAGAGTCACTGTCCTTTAACAAGATTTACTTTCCTTGGTAGAGTGTTCCAGAAATCAGTTGGAGTTAACTCCCCTTTTTGAATTTCTAATACTTGTGCTTATTAACTGTAACAAGGAAACAGAATTTTAGATAGTTTTACAATAAAAAACAGTTTAAATTATTCAGTTAGTACCCCCATGATGAATTTCCATCATAAATGTCTTGTTCTTTGATTTTAATTTTAGTTTTAAAATTTTCAGTATTAATTTTTGAAAACGAAAAATAATGTTTTTGTTAGTATGTTAGTACAACAATCTATATTAAATAAATGATGGAAATTTTTCATACTTTACAGAGAAATAATGCAAAATTATTATCATCATGAGAGCAGAATATTGTTCATGACTGTATTAAAATGATGAAATTATGCTGTATTTGGGATTTACCTACTGCCACAAAATATCTGGAACACACTGAAGTGCTTTCATGTTAATCAGTGGTAGTTTTGGAAAAAAGTAATGAAGCTAAACTGAGGGTCATTTATTCGGGTTTTAGTTTGAGATAATAATTTTGCAGTATTCGAATACAATATCATCTATTTTGCACTTTAATGCCTTAATAGTAAAGAAACTTTAACATTTGGTGTTCAGTGTTATAATATTATCAGTATGAATCTTCATCTGACGTGAACAGTAAATTTTAAACAGACTCTGTCCAGCTTGTGCTAGTTACTTAGTTTTCTGAAGTCTTACATTGTAAAGTTTTAATCGTGGGTAGTGCATATAGACTGACACAGAAAGCAAACAAAGATGTCATTGAAGTGGAAATATTAAATTTGCTTTATTTTCTTGAAGCAAAGATTTCTTGAACAATCATAACCAGACATAGGTAGATGGTTTCAGGAGTTTCTGCTATATTTTGTCTTTTGGTTATGTTAATTTTGGTAATATTTATCTGCTAAAAAAAGAAGAAGTGAAAAATGAAACACTAGGTGTGTAAATAGCTCATTTAATGAAAGCATTGATCATATAGGTATACCAGATCTTATAATTCTAGGAGTTATATCAAGTTAACATTCCATATCTTAATAGTTCACAGGAAGCCATATTTAGAAGCTTATGACTTTGATTTTCAGTTTAACTTATTTCCCTTCTGTTCTACATGTATGTACAAAGTATATTCACCTTTATGTAAAAAGTGATTTAGTTACTGTGAACCCTTTTAATTCAGTTAAGTGGTAAATCCTCCATTGGACACAATTTTGATTCAGTATGTTTTGGTAGAATCAGTGCAAAGAAGATTGATTTTAGTTTTGATTTTAATTTTGATGATATCTATTTCAGACCGAAGGAGTTGAAACTCTCCCGAGGTTTACTGATACCCAAGCGGGGCCTCATTTATGATCATGTCTACATGAAGAAGCAGTATGGTTCCTGGCACCAGTGGAGCTCACTGCTTACCAGTATTGACATTGATCAACAAACAAAGGTACCAGTATTGAAAAAATGCTTAGAAAAAAAGTGTGATTGCAGTGAGAAGAACATGTATGGGCCATATATACTTGGCAAAATTACTATATTCGTGTGATGGTTTTTTACAGAAATGTTACTTCATTATTTTCCAAACCCTCAAAGGTGCTAGGTTTGCATGTATCAGGAATAATCCCTTTTTAGTGCTATAATAGTTTAGCCTAAAATAATTGTTAAGACTTACTTCAATGATAATTATAAAATATATACATTTTATATGTATATTTGGTTCCTGTCTTCAGAAGGACAATCGTCAGGTAAGTAAATGAGCCAGGAACCCTTCACCTTAACATGTTCACGATTAAATATAAATCGTATTAACAATGTGTGTTCAGTTCTGAAGTATCATTTTATTATAAAAACTACTTACTATGAGTTTTGTTACTAAAAGCACCAAAATACATATCTGCTAACATATTGTTAACATATGATAACATTAAAAGATACTTAAGTTATTATCTGCAACCAAATGGCAAGGGATGTTGTTTTAGCATCATCTGTCCTTCAGTCTGTCCATCTGGAGCCAGAACTCCTAAGTGTTTGCAAGGATTTAGTTGTAACTTGGTGGGATAATTAAAAAAAAACAGGGGAACATTGCATGCCAATTACCATTGTAATTTACAAACTTATAGCTGAGTAATAGCTCTTTCTTTTACAAACGCAGGCAGTCTCTCAGTCTGGAGCCTGTATATCCATAGTGGTTTAATGGATTTAGTTTTAACTTAGTGGAATTGTAAATGATAATAGGGGAATGATGGAATGATGCATGTCAATTGCTGGTTCAATTAACTCTCTTGTAGCTGAGTAATGACCCTTTGATGTTTTACAAATGTAAGTAGTAGGTCTATCTGACCTTTTTTACAGTTTAATGAAACTTTGTATGCTTGTCATTAACAGTGGGAAAAACTTGAAGAAACACAGTAAAGTACATATTCCTTAATTCGTTCAAAGTTATCTTAAGTTATGTGTTTGTCCTATGTACTTGCACAAAAAACAAACATACTTTGTTTTTTTGCTGGTTTTCTCCTCATCTGTTGCCTCCTTGCACCTTCCCGATGCAACTTGTCTTCAGCGGGGAATACAAAATTTGCCTGTTATATAATAGGTTGACAAAGGTTTATAGTTTGGAAAAATTACCAGTAAATTATATTAATGTGAAGTCCTGTAAATCCTGGAAAAAATAACAGAAAGTTTAACTCACACAACTTTTAGTCAGTAGAAACAAATTTAATTTAGCAATTTAGAATGTTTGAACTATGAAAAATATGATGCTGTCTGAAAATAATTGTACTCATGGTTTGCTGTGCAAAAAAATGTAACAAACCTAACACTACAAAGTATAATTTGAAATGACACCAATACATTGCTGTGAGATAACTTGTTAACATTATCATATATTCACTAACAACCACTACATAATTCTCTACTGATATTTTACAGGAAATAAGGGTATGTATCATGCATGCACAGGCATCAAGTTATAGCACTTTTCATTCATGTATATTGTAGCCATCCCTCATTTATAACCCAATCATCTACATTTTGTATAATTATTATTATTATTATTAACTTTTACAGCTTACTGATGGCTTTAAAATGCCAGGTGAAATTTTGTGAGAGGTTTTGTCGGTATTTCCTTATCACGTGTTGCTTGTTACAGTCACATGATAGTAATAGTGTCAGTAAGACCGACTTTCATTTAATTTTCAGTATTATGAGAGTTAAGTTGGAAACTGTTGTAACTGTATATAAATAGAGAAGGCAAGGGATACATTTGTTCCACACTTAACCCTCCAATTTGAAATTAGAACATGCACTAGTGTCCCAGTGATTTATTCATCTTGTCTCCATTCTCTCCACCTGTGACAAGTAATAATAAAAAAATTTCATATAATTGATAACAGAATTTGAAAGATTTATCTACCTGATAATAAATCCTGTTATGAACTGAGAGTTATAACAAGGTGAGTGTCTTGGAACCAGTCAGTGGTGCTCATGTTATATATTCCCCCCTGCATTTTCATATTTTTACCATCCCTTATTGTATTTAATAGAACAGGTTTGTAATATTCTTTATCGGTATACCATAATGATACTTCGAATATGTCACAGAGCACTAAAAATGGTTTGCAGTTCGAATTTGCTTTGAAAATATGTTAATGAAATATAAGTTTCAAATGTCATAGACAGCAGTGATTTTTCTAAATAAAGATTATACAGAGGTTGTTCGCATGTGTGGTTACAATTTTCTACATTATAACAATCATCAGAATTATAATAATATTATGTGTTACATTATAATTATTGGTTTTCATATTCACTCATTAGAAATTGAAAGGAAATCAGTGAGAGACACTATAAATGTACATTCTGTCTGGTTTCTTTGTCCTATTGACATGTAATACACAGCCAGTCATTTTCAAAAGCCAATCAAAGGATAATGCATTAACAAAAAACAATGTCTTGTTTTTGTCCTACAGTTAGACCTTGATGATGAAGATCTATATTCTGAATACCATGTCAAACTTCCTGACAAAATAGACAGTGTAAATATGTATTGCACATATGTGCATCAGTTTGGCAGAGTGTGCCTTTGTGGACATTTCAGTGTGTTTGTTGAATTGTCACATAGGTTGTGCACATGGGATTTTAAATGGGATGCACACATGGGATTTTAAAATGCAAAATTAAATCACATACTTGTTCTTTGGTGCTCGATCTCCTATCCTAGGACTTCAGGCAAATAAGTCATGCACAGAGAGTTTAGACCATTGTAAATTATTTAGATATCTGTAATTCTCATGGCATACTTTTAGTTTCTGGATTATGAGTAAAATGATTAAGTGAACATTTTGTGACGCACTTAGGATTTTGAGTACCAGATATGACAAAGCCTGTACTTTGAGCTTCCAAGGCATTCACTAACTTAGGTATTCGCTTATTTAAGCATTAACTAAGGCATTTTACTTGTGAGGAAAAAAGCATGCAGAACTATAGAGAATTTTTGATAATGAGGATGTATCAAGCCTTGTAAATGAGCATCGACCTTTACATAAAACCAAAAAGAGATGTTTTATATACAATTAAAGGTTTCAAATGCACATAACCATGTTATACACAAATCCCTGGTCCACACATATATTCTGGTTAAAAGGTAGCACATCCATTTTGAAATGGTAGCACTGGGTAGAGAGAGAGTATTTAGGAAACTTGTGAACTTAATATATATACCAGACTGATATGTTAGTATTTTCTTGAAGGTTTTGACTTAAAAATGTGTTTATGATCTAAAGGAGAAACCTACAAATATGTTCTTTACTGATGAGATGGTAAGAGACCTATCAAATAGATTAGTAGTTGCCTGAGACACTTTAAACAGTAGCATGCTATATTTGTATATAATCAAAGACTGGTTCTATTTTCTCAGAGACGTATCAGATTGATTAGTAGTTGTCTGTCGAAACTCTTTAAACAGAAGCATGCCATATTTGTATATAATCAAAGACTGGTTCTGTTTTCTCTGTTGAATTTCTATAAAATTTTCAGTTTAATTTTTTTTTTTTTTCATTTTTTATTTTTATTCTTTTCTGAGACCAATAAATCAAGCTCTTTATGTTACAACTAAAATCTAAAGAACAGTATTTTGTGTGACCTCCCATATTCTTGGCTTGCAAACTGTTAAAAGCCAACACATTCGTGGAACATTACATAACTATACATATCATTTACTGAATTGTGACATTTCTACAGAAACATCAGATTTGGCTTCCTGAATTATAGAATTATATGAAATGTAATTGCTTATTAATTTCCATTGTTGTTAACAATAAAATAACAACAATATACTCTATACAGGACAATTCTTAATAAAAATTCCTGTGGACCTATATATAATGTAAAAGGAATATACCAGTTATACAACACTTTATTGCCCTTGCCTGTCTGCTGGCTTTTATGGTGACAGTTTAGGAAGTCCACTATAACAGCTACAGGTCCAGAGTTTGAGTCCAGGTTAGAGCTAATTGACTTTTCCAGATTATTATCTTGAAGTCATCAAACCTTTCCTTAGATTTTGATTCAAAGGTTTCTTGAAAAGCGATAAATGGTATCTTGATGTGTGAAAGTTGATTTTGGAGGATTATTATTAGTGCTATTGTCTTTATAATCTTGCATAAGACATGTTTAATTTGCTGTCTAAAAATATGGATAAAAGAAATGGTGTGAGTCATGAGGCTGTGGTGCCAAATCTTGCTTAGTTTGGCGAATTAATCTTTTCAGCTCTTAAGCTCCTCACGTTATAAAGATAAAAAAACATATTAAGACAGTGTAATATTTAGCTTCTTTTAAAAGTTCTATTACATTTTAAAGCTCTTATAAGAAGGGTTAATGACCCTGTTTAATAAATGTTGAACTTTGATACCCATGATATGATGCTTTATCCTATATTTTGTCAAGAGGATTTTGATGGCCTTGTTAATTTTATTGAGTTTTTGTTGTTGTTTTTTAACACAAAGGCAATTTTAAATCAAGGGACTTTCAGCAATATCCTATTTTTTCTCATTTAAAACTTACAAATCTTGTTAATTTCATAAGTTTTATTAATGATAATAAAAGAAAACTGAAAAAATTCATGTTCACTTTCAAATGCATGATTTCTTCTACATAAATGATCACCGCTAATTGGTAAACAATAGATAGAGACGTGAAATTTTTGCCGCAGGGTTTGCGATCTTAGGTCTGTCTTTTGCACTTTTTTTTATTTTTCCGGTATTTGGAAGTAAAATTGCATTGATTTAAACTAAAATTTACAAAAAAATTGTCCGGAATTCACAATTCGGAAGTTTCGGATTTCAGAAGTATGATTTAAATAGAAAACAGTAGGAAAATTCCAGGACTGGGAAAATCGTTCAGTTTTCAGAAGTTTCCGGTTTTCAGAAGGTCCGGTTTTCGGAAGTTCCACTGTACCTCTATTTGTAATGATTTTGGTGAACAGTTCTGCATGTATGTAACGCAATGGTAGAATCCAAATACTCATAGATATTATGTAAATTTCTTGCATGCTGTGTATAATGTTTACAGTTGCATCTTGCAAATGAGCATAACATTGACATGATATATCCCCTCTTTGGGAATTCATAGCTCTCTTTCTCTGGTAGTTTTCTGATAACATATTTTTATATTTTTAGCACATATTTAATCTTAGTATCACTATGTACAGCACATAATATAAAAGGCTTAGAAATTAATCACCAACTATCGCTGTAGATTTGTTAGTTGTTAGAAATAAGCACCATTGTTTATTGTAGTAATTACAAACCGAAAATGTACAGTTGCAACATAAATGGTGTAATTGTCAATGAGTTTTAATATAGTTTGGGAGAAAATCATTCATTGCAGGCATTGCCCTGTATGTTATTTATTAATTGGTGGAGTTGCTAACTCATACAGCATTCTTGTAACATTGTAATTTACAAGTTATACACATATAATATCTCACTCACTAACTCAAGTCCAACCTAATTTCTTACGAACATTGAGAGATTTGTACAGGGGATAGGGGGTCTTGTATTGGTACATAAGTTACAGTCATTGCCTCTGTCTGAATATCCTATTTATTTTCTGGAGTGTTGTTGAAGGGTTCCCAGAAACACAAAACGAAAAAGCCTTGTGGCATTATAGATCCTGAGTAACTCTTACTATAATCCTCATACATGTTTCATATACTAGCACTATGCAATTGATTACCTCAGAATAATTAATTAATACATGTACGTATATTTAGTATATAGAAACTGGTGTAGAGTAAAATTTAGTTTTTGTGTTAATGATTTTAATTGATTAACTGATAATAGAATATTGTGTCATAAAATTAATTTTTGAAATTAATTTACAGTGAGGATGGATTAATTATGCACTTACTAATGAATTAATATTTCATTATAATTTCATAGGTTTGTGTGATTTCACAGAACTAACAGTTAATGTTTAACAGAATTTGACTAATGTCTTGTTATGCTTAATGGTTTTGTACTAATAATATTGTGTGTTTTTTCCACTTTGCATTCGGTCACCACACCATGTTACTAACCAATAGAGGGACAGAGAGCTACGAATCATGGTAAGATACTATTGCTATATGTAGTGTGTTTTTATTTTCATTGTTCAGCAAATTTGAAGGTAAGGCTTTCATATGAAGTGTTAAGCTGAATGGCTAAACTACTTCTCAGGTAAGTCTAAGTGACATAGGAAAAGACAATTTGTATCCGCAATATATATATATATATATATATTTTGTATTTTTTTCTGAACTTCAGTAAAATTTGAGCAGAGGATCATTTCTCGTATCTGTATTTTAGAGATGTATTAAGATTATATTAAAACCTATTATAATTTCTATAAACGGGCTTGATTCCAGAGAGGGCAGTGGGTTTGCACCCCCACTTGAAGTTGGCATAGAACTGCTTTTTAAAATAGTATTTTTTTGTTGAAATGTCATTCTAATGTTAAATCAAGTACCTACACCTAGGTGTGCACCCGGGCATCTGACCCAGGTTCTGGGTCCAGGCCTGAAAAATACACAACAGAACAAAACTTCAGGATTTTAATAACTTACTAACAGATAGGATAAAAGAATATTTTCTATGGTACACATTGATCGAACATAGCTAAAGCAAAGAAAAATGGTTAAAATCATTTATGTGAACAGATTTTTTCATTATTGGGCTTTTTTCTCTTGGGTTGGTGCCAAACTAGCATTTTACAGTTTATACATTGTATAACAGTAGTTTTGAAATTAGGATACATTAGAAAAGTATAACTATGTAGTTGTTCTTTTACTGCAAGAATTAAAAGCTTGCTGTTTGCTGTTTTAGTTATTTCAGGGTTGTTTCTACTGAGATCTGTTTTACTTCTTGTTTAGATAAATGAGTTGATTATCAACACCATAGAAACAGAGAGACAGAAGTACTTCTTGGAGCGTCTGCTGCTTAATGACAAACCCCTTCTGCTTGTTGGCCCCACGGGGACAGGAAAGAGTGCAATAACCAACAACTATCTGCTGTCACTTCCCAAGGATAAATACATCATTAACAATGTCAACTTCTCAGCACAGACATCAGCCAATCAGACACAAGATATCATATTCTCCAAACTAGACAGGTTAAAGCTTAATGAATATTTTCATTTTGTTCACAGGTTGTATTAGAGAGTTTGTTGTCCTAAATATCATTCAACTTTTACACTAGAAGTACTACAAACAGTTATGAGAAACAGACCTACAGTCAGACCTCCTTTATATTTGAATGTCAACTAAAAATGGAACCATTATGCCTTGATAATTTTAAGTTTTGTTCATCTAAAAGACAGGTTTGTAGAAAATATTCCTTGACACTAGTGAATATGACATCCCCGAGACAATTCCAGTGACACTTGTAGCTGAAAAAAGGTTGTCAGTGAAAAAAAAATTATATTGAGATTTCAGAAAAGAAGGAGATTTTTTATGAAGATATTTCAAGCATTTGGTTACTACAGAGTTTGACAGAGAATTCTTTTTCAGAAAGTGAAAATAAAAAAAAAATTAAATGTAAATGCAGTTGTTGTTGTTTATATTTTTGCAGGAGAAAGAAAGGAGTATATGGACCCAACCCTGGTAAAAGTTTGGTGGTGTTTGTGGATGACCTTAATATGCCAGCCAAGGAGAAATACGGGGCTCAGCCCCCAATAGAAGTCCTCAGGCAGTGGATAGACCAAGGCTATTGGTTTGACAGGTAACAGTTATGGGGCAAAGTTATGTAATTATTTTGTGATAAGCTTTCATAATGTTGGCTGACAGTGTTACAGGTAAATATTTTAAAATTGTAAAATTGATCTACACAACATTGAGATTTTGGATGTTTTGTGCATTGAGCTAATTTTTTTTTTGGCCTTATCTGATTGATATAAAACACAATTGAATCTGTTGTTTGAAAATTGAATTTGTTTGGGATACATCAATATTTTCCTTTTCATATTGAATATACAAACTTTAACAGGAAGGATACAAGTATATTACACCTGGTAGATATCAGTATGCTGTGTGCTATGGGACCACCAGGGGGAGGTCGGAACAATGTCACACCCCGATTTCTCCGACATTTCAATGTCATCAGTATTCTGTCATTTGATGAGGATACTATGAAGAACATATTCTCCCCGATTGTCGACTGGCATTTTAGATCCTTTGATAATGCACATCGAAAATGGTCCAGGGTAAGTAACTCTTACAGTTGAACTTCTGTAGCTGAAAATACATGAATTATTATTGTTCTATCAATATTTGGAAACCTGTTATATATTAGTTTCTATAGAACATTTTATATTATTAAAGAGAATGTCAAAAGATGAAATAGAGAAAGGTTCTGAATCACATTTGATACAGAAGAAGATGGAACCTATATCCTATGAGTTATATATATAATTTATGTTCTAAATTTGTGAAAGAAAGATGCTCCTAAAACATGTATTTTGCTTTAATCACTCTCTGTAGACAGAGGCTGCCATCAACTAAATTCTGCCATTAATTTCAGGTTGTTACAATTTTAGGATGATTGTATTATGGGATAAATAAGTTGTAAGAGCTGTAAGACTGATCTGAATATTTTGTTTACTGTAAATATTTTGGTTAGAAGATGTACACTGTGATTAGTTCATATATATTATTCTACAGATTATTGTATCAGCCACACTTGAGATATACCAGAAGGCCATCCAGAACTTCCTGCCCTCACCCTCAAGGTCACATTATGTATTCAACCTCAGAGACTTTGCCAGAGTTGTTCAGGTATATTTCAAGTATCATCTCTTTAATATAATACATTAGGAAAATAATTCTTAATACAAGACATCTTTATGGAAAAGTCATACACAAATCATGTTTGATTGACCTTGTAAACATAGGGTATTATTATAATGTGCATGCTGATCTTAAAATGAGATCATTAAAAAGCCTAAGCTTCTCTTAAAAAATATCTTTAAAATTGCATAGTAATGACTGAGTTCATCAACAGGGACAAGATGATTCTTTTACAATTTTACCTCAAAGTTTTTTGTTCTTTGTTGTTGTTTTTATTAAAGAAAGTTAATCAAAACTATACATTGCTTGTTATTTATACTAAAACTGTGAACTGAAGAAAGAGATTGGATGAATACAGAATAGGAGAAAGTTGAGAACCATTGCCTTTGAGCTGTGTACTTATATGAATTATCAAAATTGGTGTAAATTGTATTGTAAAAGAGTGTTCAATATTTGAATGACTAAGGTATATAGCTGATCTTGTCATTTAGTTTACTGTACTGTTACAGGGTGTTCTGTTGTTGAAGTCTGAAGCTGTACCTGATGGTCAGGAAGGTTCTCAGAAGATCATCCGACTCTGGATACATGAGGTCTATAGAGTATTCTATGATAGACTTGTTGATGAGACCGACAGAGATACATTCTTCAATATGGTGAAGGTGAGTAATATTTTCATATGTGGAATATCATAGTTTTGTGCAATTTGTTTAGTATTTGTGCCGATATATCTTTACTCAAGTTAACATGGAAACATTATAAAAATTTCAGAAAGCAGTGGTTTTAAAAGATATAATGTATCTGTTATATTGAATGATAGTGGTGTATGTTGTTAAAGACATAATGATGCAGGATAATTCAGTTTCAACTTCCTGTTACAGTCATGTGTTGAAAGTCAGTTCAAAGACAAGATGCCTAGTTTGTTTTCACATATCACTGGGGACCCAAAAGCAGAGGTGACAGATGATAACATACGTAGTCTGATGTTTGGTGATTACCTCAACAAGGGAAAGACAGAAAAGTTATATGACGAAATACAGAATCTCACAGAGTTAAGAGAGGTAGGTAGTTTACACGTAGTACTGTGGAGGAGCAGTGTTCTAGGGGTTAGAGCACCAGTCTCCCGATCCAGAGGTCCCTGGTTCGAATTCCACTAGGGGTAAGAATCTCTGACTTTCCACATTCCACACTTCTGATGCATGTACTTGTTTGAACCCAAGAAGCAGTCAAACAAGTTAAACAAGTTAAACAAGCAGTACTCTGACAGTAACACTAATACCTCATCAAATATTTCTACAAAGATATTTAATTATCAGTCTTTGGGATGAGGGAGTTCAAAGTAAATAGTGAAGAAAGGTAGGCAAAATAATCGCCTAGAAAGAGGCTGCTAGTATTACCACCAAGTATCAGAAAAAAATATGCAGGAGAATTACAATTACATTAGAATCTTTATGCTCCAAGAGACTTGTGTAGTAATTATAACGTCATTTAAAAGAAATGAATTCAAAATAACACTAAAATAAAAACATGTTCATAGCTTAAAAGAGAACTGTTACATTTTAAATTTATAGGCAAATTTTATAATCAAAATCAAGTTCTGATTCAACTGTCAAAATTTCAGTAAGATATATGCATGTATAAGAGAAGAACTGTTTATAGGCATAGGGTTTAAGTACATGTAACATGATTTTTACAGTAATCTGCTTTTTTCATCTGCTTTTCTAATGTAATTTATCTTGCTGTTATCAATGCTCCTAAAAGAGATAGTGCTGTCATGATATAGAAAATTGAAATTAATGTATGATATTGTTGGTATTTTCAGGTGATAGAGCAATGTTTAGAGGACTATAATGCTATGAGTAAAGCACCGATGGACCTTGTTATGTTCAGGTTTGCTATTGAACATATATCTAGGATCAGCAGAGTACTAAAACAGCCAAATGGACACTGCTTGCTTGTTGGTATGTTGTTTATAAATTATCATTTCTATCAATACGTATTTCAGACTGCTGTTCAATATGAAAGACAAACATTTTGTTTTAGTTTAAATGCCCATTTCTTAATGTACAGAGAAATAAGTTAACCTTTGTGAAAAAATTGGGTGTTTTAGAAAGTATTGATTTGTCAAATATAAAAAAATATCATCTTATTAATTTGTTCATGTGCATATCTAAATATATATCTATATATAAAATGTTAATTTCGTATTATCAAGTTTAATTTCGTAAGTACAAGTCTGTGAAATATAGAAGATCTTAAAACCACTGGTTCAATTTTCTAGGTATTGGAGGAAGTGGGCGCCAGAGTTCTACCAGATTAGCAGCATTTATGTCAGACTTTGAGCTCTTCAGTATAGAGATAACAAAGAACTATAACATGCCAGAGTGGCGGGATGATCTCCGTAAGATGATGAGGAAGGCAGGTGATGAAGGGATATCGGTGGTCTTTCTGTTCGGTGATCATCAGATCAAGGTTTGTTGTTGACATCTAGTTTCCGAAATTTATTTTTTTTATACTGAAGATACTCGTATTTTATGCCTGAAGTTCCATTGCATCATCACTTGTGACAGTGTTAGAGACATCTGTTACATGCATTGCTAGCATATTTAAGAAATAGTTGACTTGTACATTTACCCCAATGAGCATACCTGCCATAATTTTTCTGGCCATTTCCGGGATTTTGATATCGAATTTCCGGGATTTGAGCCGATTTTCCGGGACATACAACTATTCATATACTTTCAATGCCCTACCGTTGGCAGCATACAAAATTGGACGGGATTCCGTTTTTGGCGGGAAAAGCCGTGCACGTCTTTCAAATACACATCAGTACCATCAGTTTCATAGCTTTTATTTTAGTTGCAAGAGCATAGTAATTGACAGGCTTGCAGAAATGTTGCAAGCTCAATCGGTCCGACCACCCGACGATTATTCCGCCACCCCTCTCAACCACTTCAAAAAAAAACGTTCGCTCGTATTTACGAGTGGAGAAGGAGGACGAGTATAATTTTCTGATCGATCATCCTGCAGAACGAGTGCAAAATCCGCAAGAAATATACCGATGGATTTGTATATTATAACATCACAGTTTACCGACAGTAAATTCTCCATGTCGCTATCAAAACGAAACCGGAAGAGTGAGTAAGGGGGAGCACTGCGAATTCAGGGGCAGATATCTTACAAATAAATTAATGCAGCGCAAGTCAATAAATCGATAGCCGATAGCGGTCATTTGTTAATTGGTTATCAATGACACGCGGTGTATTCACTGAATCGGAACATATTATCATAACGTATAATTAAAGGATTAGCGGCGTGTCAAAAATTTGACTGGCCTGATCAAAGGTGTGCGCGTTTTTCATGTTTTCCGGGACATCGGATGTTTTTCCGGGACTCCGGGACGGGCCCTCGATTTCCGGGACAATCCCGGACGATCCGGGACGTATGGCAGGTATGCCAATGAGACACATACAAATTGTTTCAAAGAAGTTCTGTTTAACTAATAATTAATTATGAATGACTCTAATTATTATATTTATATTACATTGGCTTTGTTTACAAGAATAATGATTATAATCTATTCTTTATACAGGATGTTGCTTTCTTGGAGGATGTCAACATGATTTTGAATACTGGTGATATACCTAACTTGTACGATAATGAAGAAAGACTTGAAATAATTGAAAAGGTAAGCATTGGCATGTTATATATTTATATGATTGTGTACCATAAAATCAGTACACATTGTTTGGTCAATAGTTAATGTAATTGCCTTTTTGCCTGCTTTAGAGTATTTGTTTTCAATATCTGGTATAAATATTGAGATTCAATAGGTTTGTTTAAATAAAATGAAATGCAATGCTTTTATTAAATTTGTTCAGATTTATATCAGTTAGGAAACAGTTTCTTGTTATATTATATTAATCTAACTTGATCATTTTCTGAAGTAAAATCAGCACTGGCTCTGAATGAATTGAATATACAGTCACTGGAGACTTGCCCCTGGTTGGACTTGAACCAGTAACCTCCAGATTGAAATTCTTTTGCTTTACCCCCCCCCCCCCCACCCCACCACCAACCACTTCTTTTTTACAACGTAATATTTTAATAGATTTATATCATTCTTAATGATTATGTATTGAATTAGATGCAAGTTATCTGCCAAAACGAGAATTCTCCACTGGAAAGAACTCCGTTGAACATGTACAACAAATTCATAGAGCGAGTCAGAAGGAATCTGCATGTTGTGTTGGCCTTCAGTCCTATTGGTGAAGCATTTAGAGCTAGAATCAGAATGTTTCCTTCACTTATCAACTGCTGCACTATAGACTGGTTCAAGGTTGGTGAAAATGGGTTTAGTTACTCTATGCTACAATAAATTGTCTGAAAAAATGGCAGGTATTTTTAAATGAAGTAGATAAACTATTAAATAAACATTATGATCTGAATAAGGTAATTTTTCCATGGTTCTGTTTCCTATTTTGAATGACATAAACTAGATATCAGAGACCTCAAATATTATGTTTTATTCTGCGTTGGTGTACTGGTTCCTTTTGTACAGTCACAAGTCTGTAAGTAATTGAATGTGATTAACTATATCATGAAATTTCAGGCATGGCCAGAGGATGCCCTTGAGTTAGTGGCTAACAAGTTCCTAGATGATGTTGAGATGACCAATGAGGTTCGGGAAGAGACTGTTGTCATGTGTAAACATTTCCATGAAAGTGTTAGGGCCTTATCAGAGAGGTAAGTTATAACATAGTAAATGTAAGAAAAGTAGACATTTTAACTTTGTGGGGTATGACAAAAATAGAATTAATTTTATCAAGTGTCCTTAAACATATATTTATTTTAGGCTCTATTTTGTTATTGATTTTATTTTTTTATTATCATTATGCAAACAACAACTGGAAAAAAGTTTAGACTTCATCGTTTTTTTGTTGCTTTTTTATGCAACATTTACTAGTTACATCTTTAACAATTCATCAATGTTGAGGTTCAGTTTAAATGTGTGCTTTTGTAAATTTCTGTTTTTCCGAGAAAAAAGATTATGCATTTGTAATTACCTCAATATAATTGTAGTTTCCATAATATATGTTATATGTGTAATAAAAAATCAATAGCCTTTTTCAATTTCCCTCAAATGCTCTTGTAGTATTATTATCAGAAATGGATAATGAATTAGAGGTTCAAAATAGTTAAAGAGATGTTTATTTAACACCCATAGGTACTACAGCACAATGCGTAGGAGGAACTATGTAACACCTACCTCTTACCTTGAACTCATCAAGACATTCAAGAACTTACTGAACAAGAAGCGTCTTGAGCTATTGACTCTCAAGAACAGATATCAAGTTGGTTTGGAAAAACTTGACTTTTCAGAGCAGCAGGTAAAACATACAGTATTCTGACAGCTAAATACTTATTTTTTTCACAACAGGTTCAACGTATTTTCTTTACAGTACAGGAATATCACCTTTACTGTTTTGCCTAGTGTCATTTCCATATTTTTGACTTTTACTCTTTTTGTAACATACACTCAAAATTATAAACAATTTAATAATCTTCAAATCAAAGTAAAAGCTGCTTCTCTAAAAATATGTTTGTTACGTATCTTGTAGATAAACATAATGCAGAAGGAATTAATTGAGCTGCAGCCGCAGCTGATACAGACAAGCAAGGAAACTGTAGAGCTTATAGCCGTTATTGAGAAGGAAAGTATCGACGTACAGAAAGTGAAAGAAGTTGTAGAAGTTGATGAGGCCGCTGCTGACAAGGCTGCACAAGAGTCACATGCAATAAAGGTTTGTGTTTGGAAAATTGCATATTACATTTTATAGTATCATTTCTATGATGCTATTTTAACAATTTGTGACAGCTTTATTCATTGAAATGTAGAATGAAATTCCCTGTCTGTAGGCTATGAAATACAACCATCTTTTATTGCAACAGTCAAGTAAGGTCAATGTAGTTTTGATAGAAATTAAAATGGGGCTGCTTCCTGCTCTTACTTGCGCAGCATTTTATACGAGACATACTTGAATAAAAATGAGCGTTTCAATTTACCATTGGGTAACAGGTTGAATGTGAAGAGAAGTTAGCTATAGCTATGCCAGCTATGAATGCAGCCATCGCTGCACTTGATACATTGAAACAGAATGACATAAGTCTTGTAAAGAGTATGTCGAACCCACCATCTGGTGTGAAGCTTGTCATGGAAGCAGTGTGTATCATGAAGGGGCTCAAACCAGAGAAGAAACCAGATGCCAGTGGTAAAATTGTGGAAGACTTCTGGCCTACAGCTAAGAAGGTAAGTTTCTTGTTCAGGTTTTTGTCAAATATAATTATATGCTACATTTCATATTCTTAAAGAGGCATACCCTGAAATTTGTAGCATGCTTTTTCCTTTAAAATCAGTGAAACTGAATGATATTGAAGAATCATCCCCCTGTGTCAAGGTTTCTCTAAAAACTTTGAAGTACAGTAGGTGATCTGAATACAAGAATACTATGGGAGGTGTTGTAAATTTTTTTGGTGGCTTGCTATTTATTTAAATGAATACTTTCTAGTGAATATGTGCTGTAGGAGACATTTTTGAGGATATATTATTCTTTTCTTTATCATTTACTTTTCATATTATAAAGAATGAGTCAATAAAATACATTTGTTGAATATCATGTGTTACTTTTAGGGTATGCCCCTCTAAGTGACATATGCGGTTGTCATGTAATCCTTTAGTGGTTTTGCAGCAGCTAGAAAAATGTTTCATGTAACATTTACAGTTCATGTCTTGTGCAAATTTTGTATTTCTGCTTGTAAGTTGCTTTTATGAAATAAGTCTTAATTGATATACCTCTAAATAAAATCCCAGGTAAGTTGACATTGCTCTTAGAGCTTCTTCTATTTTACGGTTGATTATTTATTACAGATGTTAGGTGATATGAGATTTTTGGAAAGTCTTAAAGAATATGACAAAGACAATATCCCAGCAGCAATCATGAAAAAGATTCGTGCAAGCTATATAAACAATGCAGACTTTGATCCCGTGATCATTAAAAACTCCTCGTCGGCTTGTGAAGGACTTTGTAAGTGGGTTCGTGCAATTGATGTGTATGATGGAGTGGCAAAGGTTGTTGCTCCGAAGAAAGAAAGTTTGGATAAAGCGGAGGCGGAGTTAGCTGAACAGATGGCTAAACTTTCTGAAAAGAGGGCGGAGTTGAAAGCTGTCACAGATAAATTGCAGGCTTTAGAGGATGATTTGCAGAGGAAACAAGATGAAAAACAGGTAATGTAAAACGGTTTGATAGAGATGCTTGAAGGAACAGTGGTATTAAGCTTATACCTTTCAAACAAAAGTTCACTTCTGTTTTGTCATTTGAAATTATTGTGCTGCTGTAAGGGTTGAATGAAAATATCTTTTGAATATATTCTGATTACAAAATTTAATTACATTGATTTGAAACTGGTTCTGTCATTTCAGAACTGGTATCTACAAACTGGCTGTTGCATAGACAATGTGATTGTATTGTTTTGTCCACTCTTAAATGGTTTATATCTGAGTGTATTGACATTGTTATTCTACATTACTCAGATATTCATTTGATTTAAACGCTGTGGCATTGTTTACAGTAGAAGCATCATAAGTTTTAATATAACTCTAATGATAAGCCATAGACTCACACACACATGTATTGCAGATGCTGGAAGACAACATAGCCTTGACAAAAGTGAAGATAGAAAGAGCTGAGAAACTGATAAGTGGGCTTGGAGGAGAGAAGGAAAGGTGGACAAAGGTATAGAAATTTATCTGTTGTGTAGTTGTATTTCCAGGTAATCACAAGTAATAGACAGAACAGAAGGGGTTAATGCAAAGTATTTCCTAGTGTTATAAATATGTAAGCAGAAAGGACTTTTTCACATTCTTTCCTGAAATTATTTTTGGTCTGTTCCATAGAATGGTACAAAGTTAAGGTGATATAGCTTTGTTTTATGTATTTTACTTCCATCCCTTTCTCAATGTATCACAAGTACTTACTTTGTCTGTTATATTCATGTTTTGTTTTGCAGTCTATATTTTCGTTATTTGAAGAATGTTTGTTTTGTTAAGAATCCAGGTACTACTCAAAACTGTCTATAAAATGCAATATTTTTCCTACGGAGTCAGATTATAATGTTTACGACAGAACTTTTAAGTAGGCAGGATTTTAATTTGAAATTTGGTCTACAGTTTAATTGATACATTTTGTTATGCTATTAACCAATGTACTAAATGTGAAACTTTGTACTTACATAGTATTTTGAAATTCCACATTTATGAATTATTTGCCAGAATGAATGTGTTTTGAAAGACATTGACATGTCTTTTCAGAATGTTGAAGATCTGAGTGAGACGTATGACAATATTGTTGGTGATGTTCTGTTATCAGCAAGTGTAGTAGCATACCTTGGTCCTTTCACCCTAGCTTACAGACAAGTAAGGAACAGTTATGATAGTGTATTTGTTTTATATGTTCTAAAGATGGTACACATACATGTGATAACTTCGGTAACTCATAACTGGATTTTCAGCTGGATTTTTAGCTTGAAAACTGGAATTTTTTAGCGACTCGTTTTCGCAAAAAGAAAGACAAGAAGAACAAAAAAGAACACTAATGAAGTGTTTTTCGTTCTTATTTAATGCATAAAGGTTGCACCACATGCAAAAGGCATAATCTGTTCCCTTAGCACACTTTCCTATCCATTTATATTCAGATTCCCACTGATGATTGAATTTTTTTGTCTTTTGAATTTTTGCTTTTGGACCTGCATGAGTCCTTACACAGATCCCTTTTTGTGAAAAGTCTGGGATGTGTTTCCAGTTTCACCAGAATTTTTGAACAAAATTGCAAAACGATTTTAAGATGTAAATTATGTTGATTCATTATAATTGTTGCCTTCAAAAGTAACTACGACAGATATTATTAAAGTCTTAGAGAAAAGGAAAGTTTTTTAATGAAAAACTGGTACTTATAATGAAATAATGACCACTTATCTAAATAAATCAATTATATGTTGTAAGTTTGTCATATAAAGAGTATCCAAGACATTGTTTTCTATAAATATTAAAATACGGCGGGGTCGCGGAAATATATGACAAACGGAATTTATCCGAGATTTTCATTCGCTGCATCATGTTTAATGAACTAAATATTTGCTGAAATTGGTTTCCTACAATTTGTTAAGCTTGTCTTAAAACTACTTGACCTTTTCTTATAAATAAATCCGAGAATTAAAACAAAAATACCAAAAAATATTTTAGTCATTTCCTTGAACTGTTTAAAAGGTTAGAGTAAAATTAGTAATGCATTGATGTTTATCCGTTTGCCTTTAAAATTAAGCATTCAATTAATTTGTTAAGTTTTACAGAACAATTTTCTACTTGGTGTACATCCCGAATCGAATTACATTGACCCAATTTAACACCCGTTCATGGCTAAATGTGTTAATTGTGTATCGAGTGTCAACACAGGATTAATTCAATGAAAGCAGTAAAATGCGCTCTGATTGGTCAATGCTTTGAAGGTAGTAGGTATTGGTCGCCGTTTCCGAGTATAAGCTCCGCCCATAACCGGAGCTGAGCAAGTTATTGACGTCGGCGATGAAAGATTTTTTCTTCTTCTGGATTTTAATAACGGGAATTTTTAATTAATACCGGGACAGCTGGAATTGATGTGGAATAACGGGACTTTTTTAAATCCCGCCGGGATATCACATGTATGGGTACAGCATTTAAGCATTATGATAAACTTCCTTCATTTAGAAATCTAATTTTGTTTTTGAAGTTGTATATTTATTATTTACTTGCTTTTATACAAGTTGTGTATCAGAAACGTTTTTCTGCATTTAAAACTTATAAAATAAAAAAAATTAAACTGAAACAGCTTTCCTTCATTTTATAACAGGAATGTTTGAAAGAATGGTATGACATGTGTAAAGAGAAAGGTATTCCTCTGTCTGAACTCTTTTCTCTGTCTGGTACTCTGGGTGACCCTGTGAAGATTCGGGACTGGCAGATAGCTGGGCTCCCTGTTGATAAGTGAGTGAAAAGTTAACTGTGTACTGATAAGATAAATCTCACATATATTACACATAAAACAAGGTGTTGTATTTAATAAAAGTAAAATATTCAAGATTATGAACTCATATTGAATGGTTTAACAAAGTATATTACTTCATGTAACTGTAGTTATACTTGCAATATATGAAGAACATGTACATTGTTTCTGCCATGAGGCTTGTTGCTGTGACTTTGCACAACCATGCTTATTAAGTTGTTCTATATCTGCAGAGTTAAGTTCATTAATCACTCTTTCTTCTGTTTCTTGCTTCAGTTTCTCAACAGACAATGCCTTAATAGCTACAAGTGCTAACAGATGGCCACTGATGATAGATCCTCAGGGTCAAGCCAACAAATGGGTGAAAAATATGGAGAAATCCAGTAAACTAGAGGTCATCAAACAGTCTGATCCTAACTTTACAAGATCGTTAGAAAACTGCATTCAGGTAATATGCCTGTTTCTCTCGCCAGTTTGTTGCCCTATGTTTTGCAAAAAGCTCTAGAGATCAATTTAATTGTCTTTAACAAAGAATGCAGAGAAATATTTGGAAAAAATGAGTTTGAGGTGGAAGGACATGTTCTTAAGTATGACACAGATGGTATGATAGAGTATTTTGCTGCTTTTAATCTGCAATTATCTGTTCATTATAATTAAACAAAAACAATATAATTGTCAATTATCTGCTACTGTCATAATATTTAAATTGAAATTTATTTAATTATTAGTCCTGGAAATGACTTATAATAATTCAAACTCTGTTTTTCAGTTTGGCAATCCGTGTTTGCTTGAGAATGTAGGAGAGGAGTTGGATCCTATACTAGAACCTATACTACTAAAGCAGACTTTTAAACAGAGTGGTTTAGACTACATGAGGATAGGTGATCAAGTTGTTGAGTACAGCAAAGACTTTCGTTTCTACATCACATCTAGGCTCAGGAACCCACATTATCTACCTGAAGTGTCAGTCAAGGTAAATATTAACAAACAGTCTGCTTTTGTTAACTGTAAACAGCCAAGTTGTCTTGTCCTGTTGGGTTTCATGCTTTTCAAAAAATTCTCTGAAATTTCCTTACAGTTTAACAAGACTGTTCTTCATAGAGGCAGAGTTGAACAAAGTTGATGTAAATATATAGATAATTTGCAAGCTGTTTCATTCTGTAAGAAACTCTACATGACAAAATCCATACTATCTTCAAATTAATAAAAGTTTGTTTAACATCAAAGAACAGGCCTAATGAAGCACAAACTGTGCATCTATTTCTTATTTTATATTCATTAATTTGTAAAAAGCATTGACATCCCAAACTTATCTCTAAAAATTGGATTATATGTGCAACTAAACCAGCATTGTTAGCCTCTTTGTGAAGGAAATTCACAATGCAGCAATTATTTTGGTAAAGATATGCATTAATGACTTTATTTTAGGTGACCTTGTTGAACTTTATGATCACCCCACTTGGCCTGGATGATCAGTTATTGGGTATAGTTGCTGCCAAGGAGAAACCTGAGTTAGAAGAGAAGAAAAACCAACTGATTTTGGAAAGTGCTCATAATAAACGTCAGCTGAAAGAGATAGAAGATAGAATACTGGAAGTACTCTCTGAGTCGGAGGTAACATAGTAGCATTGTGACAGTACTTTTGTCTTATAGTCCACACTGTCATAGTGTGAAACACTGTTTCTTGCAATACAAAAATTCAAATTGAATTTAAATGTTGTTTGATTCTTTTAAATGTCAACATGGCAGTAAACTTTATCAAAAAAGCAAAACAAGTAGATATGGTGTCTTATATTTGAATTTGTTAGATATAATATATCATGCTTTAATTTCATTTGAATATTAATTTAGGAGTTCTGGAAAAAGGTGTATTTTTGTTTTTGTCAAGAAAATATGCTAACGACAGGTTTAAGAACTGAAATGATGTTTAATTACTTTGCAGATTCCCTTATTGATTAATACATTAATATATTTTTTCAGGGTAACATTCTTGAAGATGAAACAGCAATAGAAGTTTTATCATCTAGTAAGATTTTATCTCTGGAGATCTCGGAGAAAGAAAAGATAGCTTCCCATACTGAGAAAGAGATTGATGAAGTCAGGAATGGATATAAACCAGTCAGTCTTTGTCTTATTTGCTTGTATAAAATGATTGCTTTTATTTCATCTTTTAAATTTTCACTTGTTGAATGATTCAATCTGATCCATTCTCCAAAGAAACGATCTAACATATACACCTTGTATTTATTTAAGAACATGATTGATTCTCATATTTTTTGTTACATTGATATATCTATTCAGTTACCTTTCTTCTGCATCTGATATATCTATTGTTTGCAATTCTAATGTAAAATACCATAGTCCTTTACAATGCTGTTCTTATTACAGGTGGCTAAACATGGTAGTATTCTGTTCTTCACCATCTCTGACCTGGCAAACATAGATCCTATGTACCAGTATTCTCTGACATGGTTCATCAACTTATATCTGCAGGTAATGAGGTTAAAATTACCAAGAACTATTGGAAAACTTAACTTAATTCTAGATACATTTGTATGTTTGACCTGTTTTTCATTTAACTGGAGGCTTTGAAAATGACCTTGTTAATTTAGGAATATCATTTTCATATAACTGTGGTAACACACAAACTTGATAACTTGATAGCAAATTTCAATTAAACCATTGCCATATGATACAAAATATCTTTTTCTTAATTTGAAACAACTGTGTTCTGTGCTGTTTTGCAGTCTATTGTCAACAGTGAGCCATCAGCAGTACTAGAAGAGAGGATAGCTAACCTGAATAACCATTTTACCTACAGTATATACAAGAATGTCTGCAGATCTTTGTTTGAGAAGGATAAACTTCTCTTCTCTTTCATTCTCTGTATTGGTATTGCCAAAGCAGAGTAAGTATTCTCAGGTTCTATGTTGGATAAATATTTCTATAAATAGACATATGGGCCATGTCATGATATTATCCACAATGTGGTCAAATTTTACATTTTCAGTTTTTTTCACTTTCAGATAAAAAACTACTTTTATATTACTTTTGTATGAAGTTGTGATTCTCGTTCATGAAATTCACACGATTTCATAGTTACTTTTGATAAACAAAAATAACTTGTGATGTAGAGAATTATTATGTAAGTGATCAGTTAAAAAGAAAACAGAAAAGTTTACTTTATTATTTTTTAAAGTTCTTATTTCAAGGGTATTCAATAAGAAGATTATTTGCTTTGAACTGAGATGTGCTCACTTGTTCTTCTTGTTGAGTGATAAAATATTGTGCTCATGAAGTCATGCAATATTATATTACTCTGCAGGAAGATCTTGAGCATATATCTCGGTACAAAATCAAATAACATATAAGTATGTCATCTTGTACTTTCGCTCATTGCCTGTGGGTTCCAGTAGAGATAGTTTGCCATAGAATAAAACTTTCAAAAAAATGCGTGGTCAAGCTATTTTACAAAATGATCTCATTGTTTCAGTTTATCTGTTATATTGCTTATTTAGAAAGAAAAAGCTTCAACATTCTACTGACATCTCATAATATCTCAAAACAGGATTTTGTCCTGCTTGACGTCTGCATAAAAATTTTTAAGTTTTTAACATGATAGCAGAGAGAAACTTCTCAAAAATTTATGTTTGGTATTTATTTTCATTTTTCAGAGGTAATATAGATGACACAGAATGGCGATTCTTACTGACAGGTGGTGTAGCTTTGGAGAACCCATTCCCAAATCCTGCCCCAGTGTGGTTGTCTGAGAAATCCTGGGCAGAGGTTGTCAGATGTTCAGATCTACCAGCATTTAAAGGTTTCATGGACGAATTTAGAGAAAAGGTAATAATGGCTATTGCTTATTTATTTTTGTCGGCACCAAAATGACTTAATAGTTCTTTCAATTTAAACTTACGAAAGATACAATTTTCCAAAAAGACAGACTTGAATATATTGTTTCCTATTCATACTTACCTAAAATTTTTGTTGAGCATTTCTTTTGTATTTTGAAGTCAGTAGAAGATCTTTACAATTTTTTTTTCCAGATAAGTCAATGGAAGAAGATGTATGATTCCCCATCACCGCAGACAGAGCAGCTTCCTGAACCCTGGCAAGATAAACTTACTAAACTAGAAAAACTGATCGTTCTTAGATGTCTAAGACCTGATAAGGTACAAATGACTTCAACTGATTTAAATTTAAAATTTGAAAGCAATCACACTTGTTTTGTATTGAGTGATCAAAGCAAAAATGTTTTACCTACATCTTTATTAAATACTAGTTACAACTTCTTACCTGTAACTCCCGAGTATGCTCCCATACATGTAAGTTGTGAGATTTTAGATGAGTGTTACACAGCCAGTTACGATTCTGCTTCATTTTAAAAAAATTTAAAGAACATATAATTATCTGTTTCGTTGAAAAAGTAATATGATATTGATGGTACGTATAAGTAAGTGTACTTTATTACAGATCAGAGACCTAATTTATTTAGCCATAAGGTGTTTGTTACTGATCAGTCTATAGATCTAGAGTTAACTTCTCTTGTATTGTAGGGAGAGCTGAATAAACTACGTAAAAACAAAATGTTTTTACACTTTTCATGACCATGATTAAATTTACATGACACTCTGTTTCTCTTACAGATGGTGTCTGCAATACAGACATACATTCAGGAAGCCATGGGTCAGAAATACATAGAACCTCCTACATTTGACCTGTCACTAAGTTATGAAGACTCAAACAGTGCTTCCCCACTTATATTTGTCCTGTCTCCAGGGGCAGACCCTATGGCAGGGCTCTTCAGATTTGCTGAGGAAAAAGGTGCATTATTTTTTTTATGTTTTTATTAGTCATAAGTCGTTAATGAATTTTCTAAGTAGGCTTGGCTTTGTTTGCCTGGAATGTCAGTCAAAGAACTATTTGATAAAAGATAATAAAGCTTTTACCCTCTATCAGGTCTGCAAGAGAACTGATTCTTCTGTGGTCTAAAGAATCAAAAAGATTTTCTACTTGCTTGATGCTGGATTTGCTTGGCATTGGTTTTAATATATATAGAAGTGGTTTAGGTAAATAAAATGGCCTGACTAAAAGTGGTTATATGTTTTGAAACAGTTAAATAGGTGTTCAAGTCTTGTGATAACAGGTTGACTTTGTTATTCAAAAGTAAAGAGTTACTTGTATTGATTTTGTTTGACGATTCAGAAAATATTCAGTCTTGAGTGAAAAATAGAATTATTTCCTAATTATTAGTTCCAAACTCAAAGACCATTTGCATTGTGGTAAAATTAGTGGTAACACAGGAGTAACTATGAAATATTTTAAAGAAAACTTCTTCCGTTTACTTTTGAAATGTATCGTTTCTAAAACTAGACACAATGACAACTTATTTTTTGACACACAATAAGGTATGCTGCTTTAACAGAAAATAAAAGATTCACTTATTTTATTAAACCATATGGAATTGGGAAATGTTTCAAACTAAGCATGTTTATAATGCTAGGGGGTTGAAAGTTGTAGGTTCTGGTTGTTGCAATGATATGACAAAAATATGTCTAGTAGGTAACCATCTTATTAGTTTTATTGGAGGGGTAGTTGAAGTAGTGATTGAATTTGCTAAATATTGGCTGTTTTTTTATATTTAAAGGAAATGGATAAAATAAATGTTTAGATTATTAAGAACACATGAAACTGTTTTAAGCTTTAAGGATTTACTGTCTGTCTATGCACCACTAGTGTCAAATCTTCTCTGGTAGCTATTACTCGAAAGTCATCTTAATAAGATGTTGTCATATTTAAGAAAAGTACATATGTCAGTATGAAAATGGTAGAAGTGAGACCAAGCTGATGTGTATTCATAGCGATGTCTTATAGAATTTTGATCTGTGTTTAAGTGTTATATTATGTTCCAGCAAGACTGGTATAACAATTCATGTAGTTTTGGGTCTCATTTATAATTAACACTTCACTTACATTTAAAAAGTCCTCATTAACAATATCAATAAATGTTTAATTATCTGTACAATAAACACAGTTAATTACTGTTAACCAGGTATCATTGCCCGGTCCATTTCTCGTCAGCCAACTATACATAATGGTGAAAGATCTAAATCCAAACTTAACATTGAACTAAATCCTAAACCTTCCTCACTTGGAGTACAAAACGAGGTGGGCCGAATGACTGATGCAGATCGTCGACGGAGAGTTTCCAGTATATTTGGGGCTGACGCAGCAGTCCTGGCTAATCAACAACGACTAACGCGTATGTTCCTTATAAGGAAATGTAGCCCTGTATCGTCAAACACTTTATACTTTCATACCTGCACATTGCCTTTTTTGTACTATGCTCTGTCTATTCATATGTACAAATACTGTATGCTTTATTTTTTTTTTGTCAGCAACCCTCTTGTACAGTACCCCGATTTTTCAAAAGTAACTAACAGTGAAAACCTTTAATGATATGATGACAAATTACATTGTAGAATTTTCCATTTAGGCTTTTTTTCAAAAATACTTTTATCACGTAGTTTACCTAACTAAAATCATTGTTTGTAAGATGATTATTTTTATACTGTTTAGAAATTATTCTAAGAAAGAAAAAGTTTCTTCAAGATGTGTAACTTGTTGTAATCAGGCTATATGCCGAAATTAGAAAGAGATATTGTCTTTATTCATAGAGAAATATTAAACTTCAGACAAAACAAACAATGATTTTAGAAGTTATTTGCTTATTATTATGTATGATTTACAAATTATAGCAGCACAACATCTATGTGCTTAGCATTGGATCACTTGCAGTTTCACATAGTAGAACGTATGACTGTTGGTTGTTAAAGGCAGTCCCTAGCTTCTGTTTGCTACTGCATGTCAATACATTCAAAATGAATAAAAAAACATAAAACAAACAACATTAAAACAATTATTTCTGACCAAAAAGTGACCAGTGCAGATCCTGATCAGACGGCACAGATGTGCCGGCTGATCTGGATCTACACGTCGCATATGCATAAAAATGTTTTAAAAAACAAACTTCATAACTGTTCTTCTTATTTGTAGGTCTATGAAAATCTGTACTGTAGCCTTCTAAATATGGAATTCATCATATAGCAATTAACAAACTGTTATAAAAGCCTACAAATACTTGATAAATACAATTACCTTTGATATATATCACTGTTGTTTTATTTTGTCATTTAAAAATTGCGTAGATGTCAGTCAAAGTAAGTACTTTGCACATGATGGAGTTTACTATGTTGGTATTGCAGATGTTGAATTATCACTTGGTTTTAGTAAAGTGTGATCAGATAAATGTACTATTTTCAATATGGACTCAATTTTGGTTTCAGTATGTCATATAAATGTTTTTGATAACTCAAAGCATTTAAACAAACACTTTGTCTATGAATAAATGTATACAGTAATAAATGATTTAGTTTATGACTGTCATCAGTTTTCATCCAGTTTTTGCAAATTTACACAAAAACAGAAGGGAGTTATTTTTCATTGAACCAATAAATGAACAGATTAAATCTTAGTTATTCTCCTGAGTTCTGTTATCTAGAATACATTTTTGTACTTAGTTGAATGAATGTGTTCTTGTTTGTCTTAAATATTATTTTGTAGCAGATGTTTTAGTTTAAATCCGTAGATAAAATGTAGCTATAGATATCTATTTTAGAGAAATAAAAGGACCATATACAGGTACTTCTATTAACTAAAGGTACTTGTTAGTCAGAACAATACTGTGCAAACTTTTAAGGATACTGCTTAAACTACAGAAAGCAGTAAATAGTTGTTAACAGTTGAAGTTCCAGTAACACTTGCAAAATTAAAATAAAATGTACAAAAATATCATGATTTTCATATGTCTAAGTACAACCTTACTTCTAACGAGCGTTTAACTTTTTAGCAGACAATTATTAAGACATTCATTATATTTCTAGTAAATTTAGATCTGCTTTGAGTTTCATGACCACATGACCATAGCTGATTTGCATTTAGTGGATGTATCATTAAGTTAGTGAAATTACTGGTGCTTCCTTTAAGTTTTCTTGACATGGGGTGTACTTAGCTTTTTGAATTATTGGATTGTGCTTAAGAAACATATTTGTATCATTTTAATCTTATCTTTAAAAGTGAAACTGGGTCATTAAGAGATATAAGTTGAATGTTTCAGATGTCATTTTATGCCAGTCTATAAGCAAAAGATTAGATAAGTGGTTTTGTCCTGTTAGTATAAGTTAGTGTCTGTTAGCATCCTTTAATAAAAACAGTTGGTCAGCCGCAGTGTTGTCAATAATGTCTAAATTGCTTAGTGGTTAGATATAATTTGTCTACTGACTAAAATCGTTCCTTCAACTGAGCCAGCAGTGTATGCTGTGTACCTGTATAAACTTTTAAAGAATTAATAAAATACTGCTATGCAATTGGAGAAAACATAATTTTAACCTCTAACATGTGTTCACAATTTAATGATACACTTAAAACAGTAGGTTTAAGCACATGATTTCACATTATCTTAATATCACTTCGTTAGTGAGCACCTATTGTAAAATTCACCAAAAACATTAAAGCTTTGTCTGGTAGTTAATAGATCCAAGTGAAACACATCAATATGACTTGTGGTTTAAACTTTATGTACGTTAACTTATATGTAAGTAGTGATATATTTATATTTTCATTGTCTTATTAATTCTGTTGTTTGATAGTTAGTGTAGAGTTAGCATTGTTCCTGTTTTTATAAGATAGTTCATAGGTGTCTTTAAAAAATTAAATTGACACAGATATATATATAATATATATATACTTTATTTAACTTAGAATCAGCACTTTTCAACTGTTTAATACACTATTTAGGTATATGGATAAAGAACGTTATGTTTGTTTGCACATACTATTAACCAGAGATGTTTTAAGATACACAATAACTTATTTTGCATGGTATTTAAATAATATTTGTTTGTTGATTTGTATTTTCAGGGTTAGGTAGACACATAAATGGAAATTAACATTTTTGTCAAAGCAGTAAACTAACCAGGCTGTGAATATTGCTTTAGAAATATTAGTAATTCATTATTTACAGGTATGGGGAGTAAAGCACTACAGACTATATCTCTAGGTCAAGGTCAAGGTCCTATTGCAGAGAAAATGATCATGGAGGCAGTGGAGTTAGGTACCTGGGTAGTCTTACAGAACTGCCACCTGGCAGCATCTTGGCTGGGCGAACTTGAACGTATCTGTGAAACTGTGAGTTTTTATTTCATTCAAAGAAAGAAACAAGGGAGGATGCGGTCATTTAATATTTCTCCTAATGTATCATTTCTGAAATAAATTTGATGTAATGTACAAACTTAAATGTTATGCTAAATCATAACTGTCATTTCATGTGATCTGTTAACATAATCATATTATTCTAATGTTTTATGAAAATCTTTAGGACTACATCCATATTTTTCATGTTACAGCACTCATTTTAAGATATTAAAAAAATATATCGTTAACTACAATTCAACAAACTGAACTATTTACATTTATTTCAGTTTTCTGGCATTTTGATTGACAGTCTAATCTTGACTTTTTTGCAAAAAAAATGATTAAAAATTTGGATTGGGTTACAGGTTGTTCAAACCTTTTCTCACCTATTCTAGGTTATAACCGATTCAACAAAGACAAAAGAGGGATTCCGCCTGTGGTTGACAAGCTATCCTTCCCCTGACTTCCCGGTCTCTGTGCTGCAAAATGGGGTCAAGATGACAAATGAACCACCAGCAGGATTAAGGGCCAACTTGTTAAGATCCTACTTGAATGACCCAATTTCAGATCCAACATTCTTCACTTCTTGCAATAAACCAAAGGTGATTTTGAAATAGTTGTTTGCTTCATTTTTTCTTTAAAAATTAATGTATCAATTTTAAAATGATGATATATATATACTTTCATTTCAGTTGTTTTTATTCTTAACTGGAAACAGAAATATTTCATTCTAAGGGCTAATGTATGGTCCTTTTCTTTGCATAAATTGGTCATTTCAATACATTTAATAAAGTGAACATTAATGTGCCTTTTTTTAGTTATTGTACCACATTGCAATAAAAATGGTTCCATGTGAATCAAACAAACAGTATCATCTTTTCATTTACTTGACCATATACTTTATTTAAAAAATTTGTAACACTTTAATTTTAGGCTAAGTTTGGTACACACCTTTTTTAAAACAAGTCTACTGAAAATATGGTATGCGTTTAATGAAAATCCAAATTAACCAAGGGTTTTCAGGCCACAAAGTTTGTTTATCAATAAGTTAAACCTTCACATTTTGTTAATACTACTCCTAGGTGTTTGAAAAGTTGCTCTTCGGGCTATGCTTTTTCCATGCCCTTGTCCAGGAGAGACGCAAATTTGGTGCACTTGGTTGGAACATTCCTTATGAGTTTAACGAATCAGACCTACGCATATCTGTAAGGCAGTTAGAGGTATGTATTTTTGTCCTTGTAGAAAGGTTTCTATTGTTTCATGTTTTGTTTGCTTTAGTTTAAATATCTTTCATACATTACTGTGTCAGTGCAGTAAATCTGCAATGAATCTTATGGCTGAATTTCAAATATTGGTTAATTTATCTTATTTAAAGTGGAAAAAGTAAATAAGGAATCTATGTTTGATAAAGACTTAAAGAGATTTGAAGCAACTGAACATAATATTTATATACTACAGATGTTTATCAATGACTATGAAACACCTCCTTTGGAAGCACTGACCTACCTTACTGGGGAGTGTAACTATGGAGGTCGAGTCACGGACGATATGGATCGTCGTCTCATCATCAGTCTGCTAAACATATTCTATAACGATGACGTCATCAATGACGACAACTACCGGTTCTCAGATAGTGGCATTTACTACGCTCCAGCCAAAGGGTCTTATGACAGTTACGTCACTTATATCAGAAGTCTTCCCTTGATACCTCATCCTGAGGTACGAAATGAATATAATTATTCTGTATACAGTAAAATTCCTCTATTAAGACCACCATTGGGTATTAAGGGAAGTGGTCTTAATTGTGAGTTGGTCTTAATACTGGGTTGAATCCCCGGCAAACTATTTGTTTTTTATATGCAAGTTCATAAAGGGAAAAATAGAACACTATTTAGACAGAACAAAACACATTATTCATTACTACATGTATGTATGTTGTTATTACATTCAATAAAATTTTATAAACATTTAGAAAATGAATAAACCTTTCAATATTTCATTTTCGTTTCTCCATGCTGGAGATTTTGTCTGACACAATTAAAATTTAACTGTAAATGTTCTGAATTTTGTTGAAGTTAGAATAAATTTTATTATTAGACGTTCGGTTTTCTTATTCGATCAACATAGTTAAGCATCGATCTATAATTATATTTTGCTTTGAACCCCTGCAAACTGAAAACTAATTATAACTACAGGGATTCCATTCCGTTCCCAATTATCTACTCGCGTCACAATCAGGTTGTAATAAAATCATTTTTTGAACCCTTTTGTATCCTTACTTTCAGTAATCATCTGAAGAAAATTTGTTTTTCACAACACAGAATTTCTTTTGTTTACACATGCAACTGTCGTAAAGCAGTGTCGTAATCGTACTCGATTGATATTGATGACATGCCCGGAGGGCACTAATTTGAGTGGTCGTAATTGAGACATAACAATAAAAAAGAAAATATACAATATGATCTTGACAAGATGGTCATATTACCGGATTAGCGGCGTGGTCTTAATTCTGATAAATATCTGTAATAGGACAAGAATAAAGATGTTTGGTTCTTTTCAAAAGTGCCCGTAATAGCGGCGTGGTCTTAATTTCGGCGTGGTCGTAAGGTGGTAATCTACTGTACTGTATTATAAAATAACAGCATTTATGTTGTACTCACAGTTGATATTCTGTTACAAAATGATTAATGGATTAACAAAAGCAAAAATTTGAGATTTCACTGGACATTTCAGGTTTTTGGACTGCACGAGAATGCAGATATAACAAAAGACCAGAAGGAGACCCAACAGTTGTTTGATGGAATTCTGCTCACACTCCCTAGACAGGTATGATTCAGAACTGTTAACACATCTGTTTACCATGGCTTGGTTTTTAAATGTAAAATACCTACCTGTTTCCTTATCTGGATCTGGTATTAAAATCTTGAATATTATATATGTTAGATCCGTTAAATGTTTACTTAAAAATGATTTCACCAGTAAAAACTTACAAGAAATCTCACATCTACAATTTGATAATGACTTCACCAGTCACAGTTGCAAAAAGCTGGAAGTGCGAACCAGAAATTAGAATTAACTGAACATACTTCATATAGTTGGTTGGAAATTTCAGTTCCTTCCCTGAAGTAAAAACATCTAGTACTTTCCTGTCATCTAAATTATTTAAAGAATACAGGAATGAATAATACACTCTTGAATGAATACATTGAGCAAGTATCAGCTTTGACTGGTATATTTTCATCAAAATCTGTATTTCTTTTCATCCATGAATAACTTGTTTTTAATTATTCTCTAGCTGTTTTTCATGTCAGCTTTATTTAAAACCCTCATAGTATTAAACAGTAATTTCTAGTGTGCTTTAACCATTAACTTGCTGGAACCAAAAGAGAATAGCCTTTGCCACCAGTATAGAGCCAGGCCAGCCTGCACATCCGTGCAGTCTGACCAGGCTCTATACTGTTGGTAGCTCAGTTTTTGTATTTTGATAATGAAATCCCTTAAACTTTGAATGGACTGTTCCAAATTCAAAGCTGGGCAAATCCATTACAAAAATTCAGCAGGTTAAGGGTTAAGAAGAAAGAGTTATCATTATTTGATCCTTAGATTTTTCTAGAGCATTTTAGTGAAGCAGATGAGATGTTAGTCATGCTGTTGTTTAAGAAAATAGCGTAGGATGCAAATGATTTTTTTTAATAGTTGTCTTTTTAAAATATAAACATGTTTTATATCTATTGCATGGCAAAATAGACTTCTAAAAAGGTAGTAGAAGAGAAAGTGAAAGCCGTGTTTATGGAAAAAAACACGATCACAGTATCACATCACGTTGCGTGACTAACTTTATGCTTTGTAGTAGCTGCAGTACTATGCAGAAATGGTTTATAAAAGTAAAAACTACCAGACTGTATTGTTATTTGTACTTTTTAAAAACAGTATTCATTTTTTTACATTATCTCCTTCGTGAACTTTTTTCTAGTGATCCACAGAAATGACTTTAAAATGTATCATCTTAAGCTGAATTTAACTTTTAAGTCCTTAAAACCAGTCCTTACTGTCTGGTTATCTTAACCTTATGGTGTTCTACTAGATAAGCTTATATAAAGCTCACACCTATTTTTTTTTTTTTACTTGTGGATTCCGTTTCTTATAATGAGAATCTGTTTCCTCTGTGCCTCTTACTTGCCTATAAAAAGAATAAGAAAAATGAAGGTCATTATCTAGTCTTGCTAGCTTGATTGTTACTACTTTGTTTCAGCCGAAGCAGAATGACAGTTGGAGCATATACAATGCTGCCAAAATATCTGAAAATAGCAACATTTTTAGAAAAGTACTTCATATATTTATGCATGTGAATATAGTGTATTTTTATTTTTTCTTTGCATGGTTTGCAAATGTAAAAAATACATTCTGCGATTATTTGAAACTTCTTTCATTTGACACTTGTTCTAAACAACGAGAATACTTTGTTTAAACATGAAAAGTTTCTGACTCATTTTAACATGAAATGTCCGCTGTTTTATTGAATATAAGTCACAAAAACTTTATAAACACACTTATTAAATATAGAAGATTGTAAATCAGATACAGAATTATGTACATGACTAGTTTGTTTCCCAATCCACACTGGTTGGTTAGGACAAGTGGTATTTTTATATGATAAATATGCACAGTCACAGTCATACGCACCAAATGCCTGCTTGTCTGTGCTGCTTGTTTCTATAGTTTCAGTTTTCAAGATATGCTCATTTTTGAATATGCTTGAACATACCTAAATATGTACCTAGCTTATATACCCCATGGAATACTGTCCCCTGAAAATTGTGCGTAGTAATGATTTGCATTAAGATCTCATCAACAGCTTAGTTCCCTACCAGTATTTATATCAGAGGGGACTTTAAGTTTGCCCTCTGTCTGTCTTGTCTCTCCATCTGTCTGTCTTATAGTCCATCTGTCCAGAAATCTGAATAGATAGCATTATGGAGGTTATGCACATCATTCTGTTTTTTTTCCTACAATCAAAATTGCCATTGCTATGGAAATGGAAATAGCCAAAATATGGCTTCAACAGATGGATTCTATGATAACTCAGTTCTGTAAGATAGTATCTTGATACTAAATTCATGAATGTAATTCTCAAATTTTGGTGTGTGATGCATTTTTCATGACTGCTCTGTGGTTTTACAGCCTGTCATAGCAAAATCTTGTGATGCAAACTACTTCCACATTTGTAGGACTGTGGATTTGAATCTTGCTGTGCATGTTTACCAATAAGTGTAGATGTGCTTGATGAGTATTTCATGCACGAAAATGCCAACTCTGTGGTTTTACTAACTGTCCTAGCAAAATATTGTGATGGAACTACTTCCACATCTCTAGGACATTCGAACTGATACATGGTTTGCAAGAGCATCAATAAGTGTAAATGTGTCAGATATTATATATTTCCTCTGACAAGGCTGTATTGTGAAGTATTAATCACATTCAGTGATAGCTGTAGTTTATTTTCAAGGAGGAACTGATAGGGGAGTTATGTGTTGTGAGCAGCACCATTGACTTGTTTTGTCTGCTTTTAGACAAGCCTGCTGCCCAGACCATTACAAAGCAATCAAAATAAAACTTGGATATATCTAGTGCGTCTAGCTGTTTTAGACATTTTTAAAAGCCACCTCTTACCTAATATTTTCTGTATTAGAAAAAGAATAAAATAAAATTATAAAGTTTTAACTTGTATACACCTCCGTTTTTGCCAGTGTAAAGGCTTCATCAAGACTGTATGTGCCTTCCCTGATACTGTAGTTTATGAAATTGAAATATTGTTGAGACTGTAATTCACAGCACATGAATTGTGCTGATGTAGTACGTTCACTTCTCTTTAGCTGTAAATATATATTTTATATGCTATTTATGTTTATGATATTGCATGAGGTGAGTGAACAAGAAGACTACTTGTGTCAGTATTAACAAATTCAGCATCTACTTTTGCGGAAAAAAAAGCTTATTAAAAATTACAATAAATACCATTAGGACATAATTATAAAATAAAAAAAATATAAATACATTTGTAATAAAAATCTGGCACTCTAGGCCGCTGGGCTAAAAACGTTATCATTATAATAAAGAAATTGACACGATATCTGAAACTTAATGTGTAAATCATTTGCAGTACATGTATACATGTTGAAGCAAAGGATAAGATCGTTCACAACATTTAAACACTGATGCATAGAACTGAACACATTGAGTTAAAATCAAGAACTTACAATATCAAAGCTTAGTCTGTTTAGTATTATTTACCTTTTTGAACGAGAGAAGGTGTTAATACTTTGAACCAAGAAATGTTAGTGTAAGATACATACGTGAGTAACTGTATTCCAAATGTACATTTTTGTAGTTCTTTTATATTAATCCACATTCTTCCTCACAAAATTCACAATTGTATATGATGCCACCACAAATACCCCTCCTCTACCCTTATATATCGTGTACATATTGATAGATGTGATGTGTGCCTGTGTACTCTATTTAGCCAAGCTGTTAAAATAATTTGATGAATAATTGATTAACCTTAATAAAAAAAAACTAAGTTGTTTAGTATCCTTGAATTCTAAAACATAATTCAAAAACTAATTTAGCAAAACAAAAGTTCTTCAACAATTTATTTTTGTTATAAACAGTATAAAAACCACTTTTAAATTTAAAAGCACAATTCTATGAGATTATGTAGGATGTATTTTTTATCATGGAATATTGTTATAAACTAGTGTGTAAAAGCATCTTTTTTGCCTTAATTGCTAATGATATTGTATACTTATAATTGATACAATACTGCTAATTACTGTGTGTTCTGTATGAATCCTGCATTAAACATATCAAATCTTGGAAATTGAGCTGATTTTGGTATATTTTTAAATCCAGTTTTATTATTTTCCATAGGTTACATCTTTTTGCCAACATTTTCAAAAGGAATTATAATGTGTACCCGACTTCTCTTTGGCAAATTTACTAGACTTTAGTTTTATTAGAACATTGTTTTGGTTTGCATCTAGCATTAGACTTTGTAATCAGATTTTATTTTGCTTGGTCAGATTGATAGAAAAGTATATTATGGCACCTCTGATATCTTAATGGAACACTGTCTTAACAATAATTTTTTATTGAATAGTTGAGTGGTGGAGGCAAGTCATCTCAAGATGTGATAGAAGAACTGGCAAGTGATATTCTAACAAAGATTCCACCAGACTTCAATCTTGAAGAGATACAAGTAAGTTTAAAATGTTATTACTTGTATATAATTTACTTATTTGTTTCTCAGATGAACATGGAAACCCAGAACAGTCAACATTACAGATTTGCTTTAGGACGATTGCCAGCCATTTTACTTTGTCACTGCATTTTTAGACATGTTTTTTTTGAAAATAATTTTCTCAAAGTGGAGGTCACCTCATTAAACTAGCCTGCCTTGAGATGCTTCCTAAAATGCCATATTTTTAAAAAAATATTCTAAGTGTCAATTTTCTGTACCTTGAAATATAAAATGAATGATGAGAGTAAGACGGTGAATATTGGCAACTTAGGGAAATAATCTAAGGTGGACAGTTTGCATCTTCATCTATATATAAATGTATACAGATATCTTGTACAGTATCGTTTTAATAAATCATTTATAAAAATTCATTTGTTTCAAACTTTGCTCCAAACAGTAGTTTCACGAGAGCAGAAAACTCAATGACAAGATACAGTCGGTAATACCAAAAGTGAATGTTTTTAGTTTAAGCGAATCTGATTTTGATTTCTACACATCATGTAGAACTGTTTGTTAATTGTCTGTTTTACATCAAAACACATCAAAGCTATGTGAAAAGTTTTTACATTTTCCACTTGTTTTCAGGCAAAGTACCCTGTACGATATGAGGAGTCTATGAACACTGTATTACTGCAGGAGCTTATCAGGTTTAACCGTCTGATACAAGTTGTGCGTTCAAGTCTCCAGGATATCCGGAAAGCCATCAAAGGTCTGGTTCTCATGTCTGCAGAACTAGAGGACATGTTTGACAGCATGATGGTTGGAAAGGTATACAAGCACTTAACAAAAATTTCAAGCTGGCCTTTTTAATTTTTTTAATATAATGATAGTGAACATGTTTCTCAAAAGTCCACAGTCTTGTGATGTAATCTTCCTGCTTTAACAGGACAGATGATTTGTACAAATAAAAATAATTAAACATTGTGTCAGAAATTGCATTAACATAAAAGCAGTTTTACAAAATTTTAGTCTCATCTTCATCAGATATATATTTAAGATACAAGTATTTGTAATGGAAAATGCTTTCTTCAAAGAAAGTTTGTTTTTTCTGGCTTCCACTTTAGGTGCCTGCAATGTGGGCGGCTAAGTCTTACCCATCACTAAAGCCACTGGGTAGCTACATTACTGATCTTTTAGCCAGGCTGCAGTTCTTCAAGGAATGGGTGTATGGAGGTAAATATAAGTAATGCTCAACACAAAAAAACAACTACAAATAATTAGTAACTTAATAATATGCATTTTTATATAAAATCAAAAACTTTTACTGAACTGTATTGAAGAAAACATCAGAAATATTTAATGTTTGGTAACAGTGGAATGTATGGAAACAGCAAAATAGTGAAAAAGTAGGGTAGCTTTAATGATGGTAATTCATTCCCTTTGTAATTAACAGTTCTATTTTTGATTGTGATTTTTTTTATGTATTCATACTATGAAGTTGAGATGACTTTTAACTCTGCTTTTTTATGCATTTTTACACCCAATGAAAGATGAGGTATTATTTTGAATGGTTGTGCAAGCAGGTGGTTTCCACATGTTGTCTGCTGTTTTCATCCAATCTTTACTGAACTTGCTGATAATGTGTATGTGCTTAATATCTCAGCAAAGTTGCTGAAGATCTCTCAAGGCTCCTCATCTGGTTTAAGTGGAAAAGTTTTCATAAGAAGTGATTTTTTGCAAGGGGTTTTATAGGTTTAAACTAAAACCATTTGTACAATTGTTTCCAACTGATTGCAG